>OX387322.1:2400000-3600000 GCA_947562085.1 Eudonia lacustrata
AATTAAGTATTTTATTTAGCAACAAACAATGACCACAGCACAGCCAAATGTCAGATTAAGCTAATCTGTTTGGATAAGAAATAACAAAACTTTATTAACACATAAAAAAAACTAAGAATAAAATAGAAATACTCAAAATTTATCTTTAATGGACTAAAAAATAAGAGCTGTTTCACGTTTTACCACTTGATTATTTTGAATATAAATTCTATATTTAACATGTAAATAACACTCCAAATATTTCACACACAACACGTCATGTTTATTTACGAGGTATTTAGCGACAATTAAGTAAATATATTTAAGACATTGCACAATCACTTTTTTTTTTGTAAAATATACCGGGACTACTCGTAATGATGAAATCTCAATTAAGTATTTTATTTAGCAACAAACAATGACCACAGCACAGCCAAATGTCAGATTAAGCTAATCTGTTTGGATAAGAAATAACAAAACTTTATTAACACATAAAAAAAACTAAGAATAAAATAGAAATACTCAAAATTTATCTTTAATGGACTAAAAAATAAGAGCTGTTTCACGTTTTACCACTTGATTATTTTGAATATAAATTCTATATTTAACATGTAAATAACACTCCAAATATTTCACACACAACACGTCATGTTTATTTACGAGGTATTTAGCGACAATTAAGTAAATATATTTAAGACATTGCACAATCACTTTTTCACTTGTCAAAATCGTTGCGTGTTCAATGTTTTTTTTCCACTTTTCGTTATCATTTCATTTTCATGCACTTTTTTATATTTTCACTTCACTTTCCGTCTCTTCTGCGACAAATGAATCTCGATCACATCACTATTCCAAAAACAAAAGAAAAACATTTTAAAAATGGCGCCGCAAGTTTTCCCGCCGTTTGTTTAGTTACAGACGTTACAGTTGTACCTACCGATAAGTGTTGCATAGTGTTGCACCCGCGACTGGTCACAGCGTGAACGCAAGTTAGTACGTATTGATGTGCCGTGGAAGCGTCACTCACTTATATAGCATTCGTGTAATGGGTGGCTGGGTTTCGGGACGATAACTTTCTCTGGCAAGCCCAATATTTCACCAAATGACTTTTGTCTATGTTTTTCATGCCCCATTCTTCGCTTTACACAATCCTGAAAACTAAGAAAATAACAATTGCGCGCGCATAATCTTATTCAAAATTATACGGACCATGTGTAGTGTAAGGTAATAGTAATATGCTAACTAACAATAGATGAATAATAAATAGTGAATGTTTTATTTTTTAGAAATAGGTCCTCAAAAACATCAACTCAACAGCTGTAAATTAAAAGGGACAGTAAATATAAAAATAAATTATTTTACTAATTCATAAAGTAAATAAAAATACACCGCCTCAAATCACCTTAAAGCACAAGAATCCGACCCAGAGTTCCCTGTAGGCTTAGCCAAAGTAACGTTAAGAAAACGATTAGCGAAGTTCGAAAATAATAAAATGTATGGGATTGACATAAGCCGCGCTAAATAACGTGGTCAATCTTTTAATAATCAATTTTTAATTTAATTTTAATTCAATCGTTAATGTTACTTTGGTTGGCTACCGCCACTGTTTGATGTTATGCTCAGTTAATTTGCTAGTATAGGGCTTAATGACCTAGGGTTTGGCTAGTTTTAAGTCCGCCTGTCTACCACCATTTTATTTAAGTCTTGGTCATAACAACAATGCTGACCGCATTCTTGTTTTTAGTTTTTATAAATATGGCCAGTTCTTCAATGGATGAAGACATCGGGTGTAGTGCGCTTCCAACCAACTCTACTTACGAGTACAGCCACTCCAAATATTTAGTCCTAAAATCAACAGAGCAATGAAATAATATCATCAATAAATCTATCAACATCCATGATATGAACTGAAATACTAACAGTTTTTTAAATTATCTATGGTCACTAATATTTGAGTAATTATTAGCATCGTTTCCAAGAAAAGACATGATTTTATCATGTTTTGTTATTACATGATGGTAATAAACTCAGTAAATATTACCTGCTAGAACTGTTACCCTGACATTATTTTAATATGTTTAATTTGTCATCTCCGATTTTAGAGTGTATTTAGTTCTCTCCATCCGGCTGGTTGCCTACTTGGGCCATGTTTGCGTAACGAGAGATACGTACGTACCATTAGTGTAGGAACACACTATGCCGAAATTACGCGACCGAAGTTCCGCGGCTGATTTTACGTTCCGACCCGCCCCGCCCCCGGATCTTCGTAGGCAATCGAAACGAACTTCGGTCGCGTATAATGTGTGCTCTATAGAATAAGTTGCCGCTGAACTTACGCCCGACCGAAGTTCGGCTGTACGCTATAACGCAACGTAATTTCGGTAATAAGTGTCGTCAGTAATTCAAATAGCATTGTAGGCGTAATCATGCCGAACTGCGGTCGCGTAATTTCGGCATAGTGTGTTCCTACATTAAGTGTAGGAACACACTATGCCGAAATTACGCGACCTTATCGCTGGGAAAGATTGCTGGAAAAAGAAAGGTTGGAAGAGAGAAAATGTCATGGCTTCGTAACATCCAAGAATGGACCGGTATCAAAACCGTGGAACAATTATTCAGACTTGCTCTGGATAAGATAAGATTTTGTAAACTGACTGCTGACCTTCAGTAATGGAGAGGTAACATAAGAAGAAGATCCGAGTAGTTGTCTGGAAGAAATCGCTCTAAAGCGATAAGACCGCCCAATTGTAACTATTTTTATTATTTGTATGTTCATTTTTATTTTGTTGCAATAAAATAATTATCTATCTAGAAATACTTATGTTCAATACAAACAATTTCTCACAGAGATTAGAACCAGCGACTTTTAAAGATTTCATTTAAAATTGCTAACTGCTATAAACAAACGAT
Organism: Eudonia lacustrata; assembly: GCA_947562085.1. Taxonomy (NCBI): domain Eukaryota; kingdom Metazoa; phylum Arthropoda; class Insecta; order Lepidoptera; family Crambidae; genus Eudonia; species Eudonia lacustrata. The sequence goes on from OX387322.1 coordinate 2,402,890, forward strand.
ACCCTTCAGCCTTCTAGTAAATAGTTATGGTCCTTATTGAAAAAATATTCACATATGTACTCGTCAAAAAGCTACTTACGTATAAATATAACACGTTATGGTACCAATGCTTTTTATTCAGTTTGTTAATCAAGGTGCTAAAAATTCTGTAGCCTTTCCTCATCAGTGATTCAAAACGCAATCCCCTTACGCAATGCTGAAATTTCTGACCAAATTTCTTATTATCCAACGTTGCACATACCTACGCTCAAAAAACTCATCCAACTATGTAAAGCTTGCTATGCATGGTACGAGTTGATCGGGTAAGGCGAACTGGCTAACAATATTTTAGTATATCATACCCATGCCATGATTAAACTAACCGTAATAAATTAAACCACAGAACACAAGAAAGTGTTCTGATATTGAAGCAGCACCTCCATCTTTAACGTGATCAAGTGACGAACGAAACTCACACTAGGCGCCCAGAAAACGGCTTGATGCTCGGGTTCAATGAGAGATACCTATCGTGGTTCAAATCCCCATAGCTGCGTTACGACCACTGATTTTAACCTATATCTAAAACAAGTGCATTGGATTTCTGGATGAGTTCACACAGCTATTAGCTGGCTTTTATGGTAGGTAGGTGCGCACAACTTGTTACTATAGATTCATGGTGTCGTGATTAGATGAATTGAAGTTTCACACGGGTCAAACAATGAAACATTCATTTTTATTTGAAAATCGAACGTGAAAGTTTAAAAGTTCTTTGATCTAATCGATAAGAAATATCCGCGAATGGAAGGCCTTAAAGTTATTATGGCCGTTTCCCTATTTCCGTTCTTCCGCCACGTCTTGGTGCGTGCCAGTTTGCGCAACATGTAAATAAAGCACGCAAACGTAACAAATGGACTACATACAGCAAAACAATAACTGCGCACTAATAAACTGTACTTACCTATTTTGTGCCAGTTTCATTCACTAACGTCAACAATCAAAATGTTAATTCTTCTCGTATGCCGCCAGGAGGCGCTGCTTCAATGCCATACTAATTTTTGTTCTCGTAAACGTAATCGAATGAACACGGATAGTAAAAACTCACACTAGGCACCCAATGTATTCGACGACCTCCTTGGTCGAGTGGTTTGTACACCGGTTTTCATGGTGTCGCCATCTCTGAGGTCCCGGGTTCGATCCCCGGTCGGGTCAATTTAGAAATTATTGTTTTTCTAAATTGTCTCGGGTCTGGGTGTTTTCTATGTATAATAAGTATGTATTTAAGTATTTTAAGTACCTATGTTCATCCGTTGTCTAGTAACCATATAACGAGTTTCATAACGAAGCTTCTCTTGGGCTAGATAATTGGTGTGAGTGTAGGAAAAATTAATTAATTAATTTATTTAAAAAAGCTAGCAAAGCAAAGTTTTTTTAACTCTCTTCGTTTGACACTAGGAGGCGTTGCTTTAAAATTTTAAATCTTCGAATAACTTTTTTTTTTTGGAAAGTTATTGCTGTTGGCCGCAGCTGGTCTTTACAGGGCTTTGGTGTGCGACGAGAAACTAAAAGGTTCCTTAAATAGAGATTAAACCAAAGTTTTAACGTAAAGTAAAGTACATTGAAGCCTTAACCCTTTTACTGGTAGTGGCAATATAGTTGCCACCATAATTTGAACCTTATATGGTTGCAATAGCATCGAAAACCAATAAAAAATCTATTATGCTGTACCAGTCAAAGGGTTAAACCATAGTGTAAGCTACGTAAATATTACCATATACATTCATCATCATCATCATCATCATCATCATCATCTCAACCAAAAGACGTCCACTGCTGGACAAAGGCCTCCCCCAAGGATCTCCACAACGACTGGTTTTGTGCTGATCGCATCCAGCGGCTATTATAAATTGTATAATTAGGTAAAAATATAATTGAAATTTTTTAATTCATTTTGAAGTTTTATTTAGCTTACTGTAAACACAATTAGATGTAGCTAGATAAAAAAATAGTTAAGACCGAATTATGTGGTGCTATTCTATCCAAGGTCTGTCATTTACTTTATCAACCTTATAAGCTACGCCAGCTACGCCAGCTACGCTTCTCACCAATATTATTAAAACGTATATAAGATTCAACTGTAAAAAAAACAGAACCCTCCTCATAAGGAGTCAGAACGCAGTCTGGTAAAAATACAAGATGGTGCGCCCGTTGGGTAAAACCACAAACAATTAAGCCTTCAGTTTTCGCCTCGGTGGCTGACTGGCAATGGCCCGAATATCCAAAGTATGTATCGTTTTATTCGATGCTTAGCCCTTGTGTGATCATAGGTGACTATTGATTTTCATTTGACATTCGATCATATTAACGAAAACGAAAATTAGTTTGGAATTGAAGTAGCGCCTCCTGGCGACATACGAAAAAAGTTGAGGCGACGCATTGGAAATTTACGTGGCGAGGATCTTGATTTTTCCCGACAATTACAAAACATATGAAAGTGATATTTGATGACATGATCTTTCATTTAGTTGACTTCATTTTGCTAGTTGCAGAAACACGATTTGTTAACTTTTATAACAGAGAAAAAATATCAAAGTAACCTCTTTTAAAACATAGATTTGCATTTTACAGGCAAACCAGACCGATTTAAGCATCTTTTCTTAGTAGATTAGTCTTAACACACAATTGAATGTGCTAGTTCATTTTCATAAACTTATTTGTAGTTTTAATTGGAAAGAAAAAGAACAGTTTTTCTTGTGGTACGGGGCGCAAACACGCTCCGTATTAGAATAACTTGTTTAGCGATGCGTCGCCTTAATATTTTGCCATACTTTTCGTTCTAGCAATCGGATGAATACGGATGTAGAAAACGAATTCAGACTAGGCACTCTGATCACCAACCCGCATTTGTCAAACGTGAAGAATAAGCCAATACCCATCAATTATAGCTACGACTTCATTTTAATGAGGCCTTTGCCTACTAGAGGGTCAGCACATATGCTATTTTTATACTTCACAATTCGTTCTAGATAACTATAATCTGTTTGGGATAGATTCTGATTAGCAACTTGGTTCCTTAAGTTCACACATCTTAATCTAGACTCGTCGGATGTTTTGTGGGGTGAGAACATAGATAAGAATAGGTTTAAAGATAGCCGTCTCAAGATTTCAATGCACGGTGACGCCATCTAGTTCCCAAACTCAGTACTATTTAGTAAATTCCTCCTATATGAACCAGGGTTCATGTCATTATTAATTATTCGCAATTTTATTTTGCTAGTTTTTCACCAAATGCAACTTTCGCAGATCATCATAGCTAGGTCACGAGCCCCGGGTGGCGCGTGTTTTACAACTCACGAAACTATGTGGCGTACTGACATTTAAAACTTCGTATTTAAAGATCAATGCCAAAACTGAATCAAAAAATGTTTGTTGCCGCAGCATTCTAAATGTCTTTATTCTCTCTTCGGTCTCTAAATTCTAAATCATCCTTACCTCAATAACGTGTTGTTGAGCAACATGACTCACGAAGACTTCCGATTCGAAAGCCTCGGTGAATCTAGTATAGGGGTCAGGGACACGCTCGCGTAGTGCTGTTCCTTCCTTCTTTATAAACCTTCTGAGGATGTAACGCTCACTCGGCTTAAAGAATCCTTTAAGGTTCTCGCCGCCCCAAAAAAAGTCCGGTGCCGCTGAAAATGCCCAGAGGCAATAAGCAAATTGTCAAAACAAATTGGCTTAAGTGACCAACTAAGCTGATTACACTCTTCTCGTGAGCTGACTCTACTGTATGTGTCGTAGAGATTTTAGTCATTCATAACTAGCTGTAAATACTATTTCATGATCCTCGAGCTACTGTGAATCCTGCAGCACCCAGATCCGGTGGTGGTCGTCACCGAAGCGCATCTTGACTTTACTTGAAAGTTGTACTTACTTACAAGAAACCCTCAAACCCTGGATACACTCCAGCAGAACAGATGTCAGCATATCAGCCAAGTCAGCAAGCAAAATATTCTTCCAAGAAGGAACCATCGGCCACGGGCCAATCCCTTAAATCCTGGATACACTTCGGCAGCACAGTCGTCAGAATCCCAGCCTAGTCCGCTGGCAGTGTTCTTTCAAGAACAATGGACTGTTCTTGAAAGAACACTTTGCCAGCGGACTATCGGCAAAATAGAAGCAATTGTTAAAAAATAATGCCTAATTTACACTACTCCTTTGAACAGTCAAAACAAAGGGAATTTGCTTAATTTTGATTTTATTAGGAAACAAAAATGGCTGAAATCGATCTAGAAGCTGATTCTTTATTATAATATACACATTTAAATTTACCTAATCAGACAAATATACAAAGCAACATAATATAATATAACAACGAGGCGTGCTACATTGTCCTGTGTTTAAGAGGCTCCTATAGCCAGTTCGTTGGTATGTTTATTAAGACGACGCATTGGTAATTTACGTGGCGGGGATCTTGATTTACAAAACATATGAAAGTGATATTTGATGACATGATTTTTCATTTAATTCGACTTCATTTAGTTGCAGAAACACGATTTGTCAACTTTTATAACAGAGAAAAAAATATCAAAGTAACCTCTTTTAAAACATAGATTCACATTTTACAGGCTAACTAGACCGATTTAAGCATCAAAATTTTCTTAGTAGATTAGTCTTAACACACACTTCAAAATTGTAGTTCATTTTTTTTAAATAATTTGTAGTTTTAATTTGAAGGAAAAAAAAACAGTTTTTCTTATGGTACGGGGCACAAACGCTCGTATCAAAACGTATGAGATTTATTGTTTAGCGATGCGCCGCCTTAAGCCTTTCCTTATATTTTTCGCTTTTTTTAGCAATTTCCTCCTTGACGGTTGGCATCTCAAGGCAGTCGTGGATTACCCTGTTTGTTACAAACCAGTGTGCGCTTATGATGGTTCTTAAGGCTATGTTTTGGAATCTTTGGAGGATTTCAATGTTGGAGTTGCTAGCAGAGCCCCAGAGTTCAATGCCGTATGTCCAGATAGGCTTTATGATGGCTCAGATCAATACTTTGTTTATTTATTTATTTATTTTAGGGATTACAAACAAATGTGTTACATAAATTGGCATACCTATCAATAGACTTATGTACTATAAATGGTAACACATCCCACCACGTAATCCACGTGAAGGTATACAGACTAAAATGAACTAGATGCGAGGTAAAATACATAGATACTTTGTAATATAATATAATAATAATTGTTGAGGGACAGTCGAGATTGACGGCCCAGCAGCCAATATAAACGTTTAAAATGTATATTAGCTTCTGATCTCTTGGTTTTAATATGTTTTGCCCAGGTCAGTCTTCTGTCCAGGTGCAGTTCCAGATATTGAGGGGATAACTGTTTTTTTTTTTGCTTTATTAAGAACTTGGTCACTATTGATCAATATATCAACTTCCTCTTCAAAGTCGGTGATATGCGACTGGTTTGGTGTGAATACATTGCTAAGATGTTTCGCAAACAATTCGGTTTTCTCACTGCCACTTCTAGCCCATGGATCATTGGGTGATTTTCTTATTGGTGGTACATGGTTATGTGGTCCTTTGAAGTTCCTAGTAATTTTCCATAGAGAGTAAGGCTAACAGCTGTAAAAATATTTTCTCTAATAAGAACCTATTTAGAAATAAGAACTAGAATCTTTCTTTTGGAAAGAGTCTTTTGATTGCCAATGGCCATTTTCAGCGTCACCGGACTTTGAGCCTCTCGCTACTGTATATCCTGCAGCACGGCGAGCCGGTGCCGGTCGTCCCCGAAGCGCATCTTGACGAGCTGGCGCACCTCCTCGCACGTGAAGTGCGCGCGCACGGCCTCGTCGCGGCGCCACAGCTCCGCCACTTCCAGCAGCTCGGCGTTCAACAGCACGTGTAACTTCGTGAATTTTACCCACACACTGATTTTGCTTGAATGCTGTTCGGTGTAAGGCTGTTGGTAAAAGCAAAAAAAAAACACTTTAAAACTTTCCATTATAGTATACAAAAAAAGGGATATTTTACCGTCACCTGATGTTAAGTGATGATAAGGCCGAAGGTGGAAGCGCACTTCACCCGGAATCCTCAACTACTTAGGCACTGGCTATCTTATCTCTAGCTGCCGGAACACAACAAGCTACATACATTGATGTTATGGCGACATTTTAGATAAGATGATGGTATCTAGCCAGGCGAGCAAACAAGCCCTACCACCAACCAAACCGAGTACACAAACATGTACCCCCGCTGGGAATCGAACCCGGGATCTCTGGGTCTAAACCGGTGGCCTTATTAACCACTAGACTACAGATATGATTGTGAACAGTGGGGGTAAGTAGCATTATTGTGTTTCGACATTAGGGATAACATAGCCAGTTTCACACTAGGTGAGAATTCCGGGATAAGTGGGCTCTCAACCTTCCGTTTTTTTTACTTACCAACAGGTAATCTAAGGGCCAATCCATGGATTCGATTCCTACCCAAGCTTCCTGTGACTAGTTGATTTTTTCTAGTCAAATTTCATCTTGTTGTAACTAGATATAATACAAATAATAAAAATTGGTGAGATGATGGCAGAACGGTTAGCCAACATTTTTTAATATTTAAAACTTAGTTCACCAAAGCATTGATCAGACTCACCGTAAGCATACACGTGACCTCATGTACGATTTCCACCAGCCTTCGCACCAGGATGTCAGCCATCGCCTCGCTGATCCACTCGCCGCCCAATACACGCGTCACCACTGACTGGCAAAGAGTCTGGACCAGAGTACACAGGGCCAACTGGTACATCCGCGTCGGCAAAGCTTTATACCAGTAATGCTGGAGCTCGCGTATAAAATCTAATGCTTCGTTGACACCTATGTTGAATTTCTCGAAGTTGCCGAGTGTCCAAGGGGTCTCTTCTTCAGGATCTATGGAAAATATATACTTTTTTTGAATTTTTGCCTTTTTGTCTAGTGTGACCTTGCATATCATTATCATCATCAGCCTATACTAGTCCACTGCTGGACATAGGCCTCACCAATCCGGTCCGAACCCCTCGGAGAATCTAATAGGGCACGGGGACATGCACTAGAGCGTTCCCTCTAGAAAACCTCCGAATGTGATTTGTTTCACACGGCTTGAGGAACCCTTTAAGTTTCTCGCAAGCCCAGTGAAGCTGAAAACTTTGTCTGCGCAATCAGCAAACTTTCCAAATACATAGGCCTCTTTAAGTGCACGCAAGCACGCACACATACACACACCTTGCATATAATATGTATTGTTTATTAAAATAGACAATTAAGTATTACATTACAAGAAAAAAACTTGTCAATAATTAATAACAAAAAATGAAAATATAAACAAAACTTCAAACATTAAAAGTTCTACAATGATAGTCTTACCTAGTTCCTCTATACTTTTGGTAATATTGTCTTTATGTTTCTGTAAAAATAAGGATATCTTCTCCAGGGCAAGCACCCTCAAGTCCTGGATACACTCCAACAGCACAGTTGTTAGCATATCGGCCAAGTCATCAGGCAAAGTGTTCTTCCAAGGAGGACCCACGAGCCCATGAGCCAAATAGAAGCAGTTGTTGAAAAATAATGCTGCAGAACAAAAAGAATAATCTTTACATTCTTAATTAATGTGTTTTTTTTGCATAAAGACATAATTGCAGATCATTATTATTGTTAAATTATTCTTACCTAGTTCCCATGGGTTTCTCTTAAAATGGGACTTAAATTTGGCCGGTACTATAGTCTGGTACATAACAGCTATATCTTTTATATACAGAACCAGTTGCTTCTGGTACTTTGAAGGTAGTTTCACACTTTCCTCTATATGTTCAACTATCAAAGCCATAATTTTTTTCACATTCTGAGATATAACACATTTTGGAAGAAACAGCGGTTTGGTAAGATCCCATGTAAATTCTTTCTCTGTGACATTAAGAACCGACTCATTACGATCAGTTGATGATATACCAACTGTTTCCGTTGCATGTGAAATACTTTCAGATAGTAGGGCACGCACATCAGATAAGAGTTTGTTACATTTTTTATTGTACAATACACATTCTGTATCATCAATGTATTTATTTAGAGGGGACTTGTCCGACTCAACAAACCTAATATCTATTAGGAATTTGTTAAAGCACTCTAGTTCAACAACAATGTTCTTATAACTCTCGTAACTGCTTTCGCAAGATGGCAGGTTGTTTTTGATGCATTCATTAATTATTTTATTAAAAAACTTCTCACGTATCGAGCTAGCAAGCACCTCTATGAATTTTCTATCGCACTTAAATTGTGAGCCAAGGGTATTTTCAAGAAATTCAAATATTGCTGTGAGATTGTTGAATATGCTTTGATAGTTGGGCTTTTTAGTATCATTCAAATCTATTTTGATGTTAAACACCAAAGCTCCGAGACTGTCTTCAGTGTAAATATTACAATTGTGTCTTATAACATTGTGTAATAATTGTTCAATGAAGAAATGTGAAAATTCCCCGAGCTCTGTATTCAATCTTTCAGCGGCATACAAGGTCTTGAGTACCTTTTGTATTTGTACTGGATCGCTTTGTTGAACTGATAGAGTGTAAGACAGGTAGATAACACTTTTTTTTTCATTCCATTTGAAGATGTCTTCCCATTCTGAACTCAGTTGCGCTGTGTAAATGGCCAACTGGTTTTCAGCCTGAGATTTGAGATTCGACAACCCTTTCGCAAGTTTATCATCAAATTTTAAGTTTTTTAATTGAATTTGAAGCTCTTTTACACCTAGCATTGCGTCATTAAAATTGTACCGACCTGATTCATGATTTGCTTTTTCTAAAATTTTCTTACCTTCCACAACAACACACAAATCATTAAAAGTTTTCATAGAATTATAGAGTTTTTCGTAATGTATAGTGAATTCTTCCTCTTTTAGGCCGCAGTCCAAACGTAATTGTTCGGTTTCTTGAAGTATAGCGGTATAATCGGTTATTATGTTACCCTTCCTATTTTTGTAATTAAGTTGTTCCAAGCTCTTTGTAGGACAGAAATTTACGTAGTGATCGACAAAGTTCTGTTGTAATGCGAACGATAACATCTGAATACGTTCGGTCAAATCTTTTATTCCAGGCAGAAACTCATCACAATGTTTTTTTAGTTCTTCTGAACTGGCCTTGTCTGCTTCTTGCAACACGGCACTTAACAAACTCATATTTTTAAATGAAATTAATGAAATCCCTTCGAAATGTTTATAGTTATTTAAAGGTATTCAGTTCACTTCATCACTTGTTTCGGTTAGCAAGCGCGTAGTACAAACAAATTCAAAGTTCAAACGATTCAAACTTTCGAATTTGACAACTACTTTTGACAATCAGCTGACGTGACATTTGATGAATGTTGCAACTAATAATATTCACTGATATTACCAGAATAGCTATAATTAAAATAATTTATTCAAAATATTGCATTGAACAAAGAGTTAGGTATAAATTATCCTATTTTTCTAATTTAAAATACTATGCTATTCTAAATTATAAGAATTTCATTTTCATTAGTATCAATTCATTTACCACTTAAATCTCCTTATTTGAAACAATCTAAAATAAAAAGACACCGATATATACTTATTTATTGATATTATATACTACTGAAACTATACCACCTTACCTTCATAGCAACCGCACCGTAACAAAAATTGCATGTCACAGAACTTGTCCCTGAAAGAGAGTTTGATCAATTTCGTTCCCAAGGTCGAGAATTTTGGTACCTATAATATTATTTTTCAATTCAGTACAATTGCAGTTGTCGCAATGAACGATAGTGAAATTGACTGCCTCAAAAACGAATTAGAACATGAAAAGGCGTGCAGGTATGTACATTTTTAACGTTTTCGGGGAAATTTCCCGCAATGTTATAAGGGTACGCCAACTTTTATAAACTTACGGTTTCTAATTCATTGGTAACTTACTGCTTTACGCACTTTGAAGTTATTTAAATTTTTCTTTACTTTTTTTAGAGTAGGTAGGTTTTTTCTATGTCATCATAAAATTTTTAAGAATCTTTATGGAAAGTCAATAGGTAGGTAGGTACTATTTAAATTTGTTTTTTATGAACTATTATTCTTCGAGTAAACCTTGCCGTCTCTCGACTGTTTACCTGTTATGTAAAGACTATTATTTTTTAATAAGCCGACTTCTGTAGGTCTATCTTCTATTTTCTCGATTATCACTTTTAACAAACATTTACTATACAAAACTTTGTTAATAGAGATGCAGCAGCATGGCAGAATGGAGAGATGGAAAAACAGATAGTGTCCTTGCAGGAGGAAATTCGCAAGGGCGAGTACTCCTGGGACGGAGACGACGGCCTCCAGAAGGAGAGTAACAAGCACAAGTACCTGCTGGAAGCCATCGACGAGCTGAAGGCGCAGCTGCCGGTTCTGAGGGAGAAGATCAAGAACGCTAAAGTCTGTGGACTGGGTATGAATCTTAGTGTACCTTTTTCTGTATTTAAGAAAGCTGATTGGTTGGTTGATGGTAGGGCTTATTTTAAGTCCGTATGGCATTTTTTTTTATTATAGTTAGCTCGGCAAATGACTCCATCCCACCTGATGTTAAGTGGAAATGGAGTCCAGACGCTAAGATAACTGGTGCAGCGTGGAAACAAACGTAGCATCAGTTAACTTCACTCTGCCGGTCCACAAGGTGCTTCTTCATGCCTCTCTTAGGGAATGCAATCTTGATCTCGCGAGATCTCGACCTTTTTTTCGATATTCAATCTCGACAATCTGTAATCTCGATATATGTGATATTGATCGAGATCTCGAAAATATTGATCGAGATTATCGAGATTTTGGAACATGAGACCTCTCTTGAAGGACCCCATATCAAAAGGAGGGAAAACGTATGCTGGTAGACTATTCCATCTTTTGGAGGTGCGACAAAAAAACGAATCACCAAACTTTGTACGCGATGGGATATTTGAGACAGTGAAGCGGTGACTCCGAAGAGCAGCACGTGTACTCCTATGAAGAAAGGGAGAAGGTGGGATGAGGTCAAAGAGCTCTTCAGAGCACTCGCCATGGTTTAAGCGGTAAAACACGCTGAGTGACGCAACATCTCTACGCAATTGCAGAGATTTAAGAGTATTTGCCCCTTCTGCATTGCCGATAATGCGTTCAGCGCGACGCTGCAATCTGTCCAAGGCATCGAGAAGGCTTACTACTATCATAAATATGTCCCCGTAATAGTATCAGCAGCATTGTAGTGTTCTGACAGTTATATATAAGATAGCCAGTTCCTCAGTAGTTGAGGGTAACGAGTGGTGTGCGTATCCCCCTTTGGTCTGATCATCAATTAATATCAGGTGAGATGGAGGCCATGCTAGTAAGGAATCTTAAAAATGGATTATGCTGTTGGCTACCGAAAATAGCCTACAGCCAAATTTAATTTTAACCCGTCCCGCGCTATATTCGACGACTTTATGCACTACAGGTAATGCATAAGGGTCGCGCGAGGGATGGGCGACGAGAAACTAAAAGATTCCTCAACTCGTAACGACTGACAAATCCTCGCGAGATTTTGTTGCCATACCCTTTTAGATTCTCGTAGTCTATAACAGTTTAGGTAGCTGTCCTTGCTAACTCGATTCAAATTTCCAGCTTGTATAATGTATTCTATGCAAGGGGCGCATTTGTCTTCGGTAACATTCAATCGAAACCATGTCTTGTTAACACGCCAAGGTCGTACGCTTTGTTGACGGATACAAGAAATTGTAGCTACGTATATAAAGTTGATTGAATTTTGACATTACAGATTGCAGACTGAAACATGACGATCTCAACATAAACTTGGACATCCTAACACCAGTAAGTTCTAATTAATTGTTCTTACACTATAGTATTTAATCAGTGTTACCTATTTGTTAAGGTGTTTCTATACTATTATCTTTAATTTTAGGCAGAATTACTACGTACTGTGAAGAGGTTTGAGAGACTGAAGACCGATTTGATTAGTACTCTTAGGAGCAAGGAGTGGCGGTTGGATTCTGAATCAAAGGTACTTATTATAATTTCGATTTTCCAATATTATTTCAAGGTAATTGTACCTAGTGTAGCAACTAATTAATAAAATCCGGCTCGAAGGACCAAATATGCATAGAGGACTAACTTGATAAGTATTAATTATCTTATTGCAGTTGTTTGTGCGAGTGAACGACCAGAGAACGTATTTGCAGAACGAACTCATGATATGTCAGAACAACATAATGAGATTGCAGAAAAATGGCCCTTACTGGCAGTAAGTACAATTTCTATTTGTATATTTCGTACATGAAACATGAACTATTATTCAAAAGCTTTGGGCGGGGTGGAATTATAGGTACCATAAGTCTATTGAGATGAGAAGAGTCCTATAAGAAACTTAATATAGAAATGTTAGTTCAGCCAGGCCAGGTGTATAATAATCTATAAAATGCTGACTTGATCTATTGATAATGTTGGTTGTTCGTTCCAGGCACGTTTCGCGAAATATCGACGAGAGAGTGCTCGACCCAAAGCGGGGCCCCATACGGCGCAGCTTCGTGGAGCAGCTGCCTCCCATCGCCACCAAGTGACATCCCCGATACTGAATCACAACAAGCGTACGAATACTACTGATGCAAATAGGCAATTGGTCAACCGGTCACTAATTCTCGCGCTCCATGATATCAATTACGATTACATTTATTTTTTTAAACCACACATCGTCACATCACGTTGGTACTGATGCACGAGCTGTCTGAAAACCTGCGCTCCTGTGGCATTGTGTGTATTTCCACATAAGCATTGCTGAGACACCTAAATGTTTGTTAAAATAAAACTTCTCTTAATCTATAAATTAAACTTCTGAGTGCGTTTTGTTACAATAGTTTGTGTCCATTTTCCATCATTTTCTTATTCTTATTAGGTACTCCTTTTTCTCTTATTCAAAGTCACTGGTAACTGTTTACTTATTTTGTATACCGAAAACTCTTGAAAGGTTAATCTATTTATGTAATCAAATTTGAAAATAATGCAATGTAATATCATATTTTGTTAATAATGCAATATCATGGCGTTAGAATTAATAATCGGTTCAAAAATCTCGCTAGTGCCTTAGACTCAGGAGGGCCTGCGTCCGCTGAGGACCCTTTAACGGGCATAACATGTTTGAATATTTAATTGGTTTTTAAATCTTATCACAATTACATAAAGTTCAAAACTTGGTGGGAATATACATCCCTCTGATTGTGAAAGGGTTAAGGCACTAGCGAGATTTATTTACACTTTGATCACCCTATGAAAAACTGTAATTTGCTTTTTTTGTTATGTATACAGTCGTTATGGGTGGCAAATCAATAGAAAATTGTGGTTAGTGATAGTGACCCGACATATGGGAGGATAGAGAATAGCGGGGAAACTAAACTGGTTCATCCAACCTCTTAGAGGTGTAGGGTTGGTAGACGAAATTGCAAATGACGGCTATATATTTGTATAAAATGGTCTGATGGCCACAACTGTACCTATAGGTAGTTTATTTATTATATTCTCAAACTTTTTTCGGGATTATTAAGGTACATATTTAGAAATAATTTGGTTCTCTTTTATACAATAACGGGATTAATATCAATTGCTTAAATACTTTCCTACTCTTCAGGCATTTTATTTGAATTAGCATTAGGAAGGACACAGTAAAATTTAAGTTATTATTTCGCCTTATTAATATGTATTCGAGAAGACTATTTGTATGTGATGATAACCCAACGTCGCAATTGCTACAATAAATACATCAGGTGCGCCGTGTATATTCGTGTAGGCATCGGGGATATCCGCAATATCACTACTTATACATTTTCTCTTAACCTTTGTAGTTAAAGGTTACGGATGAAGTGAGTTTTCACCTGCGATCTCATCAGTTCTAAAATTAAATCACCTGTGTACTTTGTACTCATAAAAGCAATAAACAATTTTGAACTTTTTAGGCACAGTATCGATAAGTTCGCTTACTTCAAAATACATCATTTATTTAACTTATTGCAATACTTTTAATAAATGATACTTATTTTACTAATGTAATTAATATTTTGTAATTAAAATATTACTTAGTTATTTCATCAAATATGATAAGTATTACTTTGAATGTTCTAGAAAGGTATTAAAATATATTTCGTTTCAAATCTTGTTCTTTTTTTGATTTCTAACGACTGAATAACAACCTGTGGATAATGACCATGTCATTGTCACTGATAGACCCGCGCGTCAGATATGCGTTAAGACTTAAATGAACCCTTTTTTTCGTACAAGACAATGTATGGATCTCGCCATGATTCTTTCTTATTGCTACATAATCCGTTAAAGACACAAAACTATAACATTTATTATAATAACAATTATATTTAATTACTTATACTTGTATTACATCATATAATTTAATAAATGTTTACTAACAATTTAAAGCAGCTATAAGGGGGTTAACTTCGGCCTTTTCTCGAGTTACTGGGGAAGTCGATAGAAGCGCTCAGGTAGTCCCTAGAGTCTTCGAACATGTACGGCTGACGGTAAGCAGACGCTGTGGAGAAGAAAGAAAAGAGATTAGAACACAGAGGCAAGGTTAAGCTGTTGGTGCCGGCAGTAGACTTAGGGTCTTACAAATAAACAAACAATAAGCTTCGAATAGTTATTCTGTGTTTTGTCTCTATTACTCTAATTTGAAGTGACGTTTACATGACAGGAACAGAACACGGAATAACAATTCGAAGTTTAGTCTTTGTTTATTTGTAAGACTCTTATTGTTCCTTTGCTGTAGTGTGGGCTATATTATTACTTAAGTTACGTTAAATTCCATAGAACCCGCATAAGGCCAACGTGTGGTGGGTTATGATGACATAATTTCCCAATGTGCTATTAATAATAATAATATAGGAATACCGCCAAGGATCGAAATAAGAGGATGGGTTCGTAGCCGACCCTTGTGCAGCATTGGGACGAATAGGCAAACCAAAAATGAAAACAAGTTTAATAAAAAAATGATTATTTCTTCTTTGGTGCTTCCGTGATGCACAAAGTACGGACCAGCCATAACATTATTCTGAGCATAATATTTAGTGTAGTGGCTAGAGTGAACTGCCCCTATATACTTCACAGCTACCCAATGCAACCCAGTAGTTAAAGGTATATTTATTTAATACTAGCTTGTTCAAATTAAATTGTCGTTTTTACTATTTTTCGTTACTTATTATTTATGTTTCTCACCGTTTAAACCTTCCTTGAACTTCTACAAATATTTCAAAATCAAAATTAGCCAAATCGGTCCAGCCATTCTCGAGTTTTAGCCACTCAAACGAACAGCAATTTATTGATTTTTATATACAATGTTATTTTTAGTTTATACGAAACCTGAAAACTGTTTGTTCAGAATCAGTAATAGAATCGATTTCAATATTTTTTGTACCATGTTACATTTTGTATTTTTTACTTCTTTAAATGAAAATATTTGACCCGTGTTTCGGTTTTCGTATAAACTAAAAATAAGGTTGTATATGGATAAAATGAGTCTTATATCTTAGTGGAGCCTGCTGAGGTTTCCCTCTCCCAAAAGCTATTCCTAGTCTCTTCATATGTAACTTGATATTAAATAAATGAATTAAATTGCATTTAAATTAAGATTTTTTCCTATATTATTAACGGGTAATAATAGATAAAAGAACTTCTTCTTAGCTGACGTTAAGTGATGATAAGGTCGAAAGTGTAAGCGCGCTTCACCTGGGATCCTTAACTACAAAGGTACTGACTATCTTTTCTCTAGCTGCCGGAAAACAATGCTACAAACATTGATGTTATAGCAATACCTATTTGGATAGGATGGTGGTAGCTAGCCAGGCAGATAGATAAGTCTTACCACCAACTAAACAGAGTACACAAACATGTACCACAGAGATTCCACAGAGTCTAAAGACGAAAGTCTTCAATCAGTGCGTCCTACCCGTCATGACATATGGAGCCGAAACGTGGACACTCACGGTGGGCCTGGTCCACAAATTTAAAGTCGCTCAGTGGACTATGGAAAGGGCTATGCTTGGAGTTTCTCTGAGGGACTGGATCCGGAACGAGGTGATCCGACAGAGAACCAAAGTCGTTGACATAGCCCACAGGATTAGCAAGCTGAAGTGGCAGTGGGCCGGCCATATTAGCCGCAGAACCGATAACCGATGGGGTAAACGAGTTCTTGAGTGGAGACCGCGTATCGGCAAACGTAGTGTAGGACGCCCTCAGACTAGGTGGAGCGACGATCTTCGTAAGATAGCTGGCAAGAGCTGGATGAGGGTAGCCGCGGATCGTGCTCAGTGGCGTGCACTTGGAGAGGCCTATGTCCAGCAGTGGACGTGTGTAGGCTGATGATGAAACATGTACCACCCGCTGGGACCGGTACAACTACTAGACAACAAGAGTTGGTGGTGTGATGTGATTGTGTGATACCTCATCCCAGCAGCCGTCTGTTTAACCGTAAAACCTATGAACTGCCACTCGTGAGAACAAATATTGGTCACCAATCTGTTAAATATCGAATGTTAACCTACGCTAACAGTATTCACCACGACATTGATATATTAATATATTTACAAGTTCTGAAGCCTTCTTGAAATCTAAATTAAAGTCACTCAGCTCAAATGTTAAATCTCAATCGTAAATTATAGAAAACAATATGTAAAACCTTTATTTATATTCCAAATAATTTTTTTCATATTTATTTAAATTTAAAAGATTTATTGTCAGTTAGATAATAGTTAGGTAATAGTTGTCATATATGTAATGTAAACTTACGCTTATTTTAATGTTTTACAAAATTATGTCATTATGATAGTTATCTGTTTTGTGAACAAAAAAAAATGTAAAATTCTTTCGTGTTTTTTTTATAGACATCTCGGCAAATTACTCCATCCCACCTGATGTTAAGTGGAAATGGAGTTCAGACGCGAAAATAACTGGCGCAGCGTGAAAACAAACGTAGCATCAGTTAACCTCACTCTGCCGGCCCACAAGGTGCTTCTCACGCCTCTTTTGAAGGACCCCATATCATAGGAAGGAAGGAAAACGTGTGCTGGTAGACTTATCGTTAGGTGTTTGAGTCCTGTAATGTACGTACACGGTACGCAGTGCCTCTTGTCCTGGTGCAGCCGCAGCTCCCTCGGGCAGGCGCACACGAACCCGCCCGCCACGTTCACGCACGCCACCTCGCAGCCGTCCGTCTCCAGCGAGCACTCGTTCACGTCTGATAAAGATAAAGGACGGCACAAACAAATTAAGAGTTCCTACAAAAAAGTTTACAATCTTCAATTAAGGCGACGCATCGCTAAACAATTCGGAGCGTTTGCGCCCCGTACCATAAGAAAAACTTTTTCTTTTCTTCAAATTAAAACTACAAATTATTTAAAAAAAATGAACTAGCATATAAAAGTGTGTGTTAAGACTAATCTCCTAAAAAAAATTAAGATGCTTAAATCGGTCCGGTTAGCCTGTAAAATGCAAATCTATGTTTTAAAAGAGATTACTTTGATATTTTTTTCTCTGTTATAAAAGTTGACAAATCGTGTTTCTGCAACTAGCAAAATGAAGTCAATTAAATGAAGAATCATGTCATCAAATATCACTTTCATATGTTTTGTAATTGTTGGGAAAAATCAAGATCCCCGCCACGTAAATTTCCAACGCGTCGCCTTAATAATAGGTTAGGTATGTTGACAACGTCAATAATGAATTACCGAACATTAAGTGCCTTACAAACAAATAAACAAAGAATAAGTATCGAATAGTTATACCGCGTTTTGTCTCTTTTACACTTATCTGAAATGACGTTTACATGACGGGAATAAAACACGGAATAACTATTCGAAGCTTATTTTTTGGTTTATTTGTAACGTATAAATAAATAAATAAATAAATTTTCCTACACTCACACCAATTATCTAGCCCAAGAGAAGCTTCGTTATGAAACTCGTTATATGGTTACTAGACAACGGCTAAACATACTTAAAATACTTAAATATATACTTTATTATACATAGAAAACACCCAGACCCGAGACAATATAGAAAAACAATAATTTCTAAATTGACCCGACCGGGATCGAACCCGGGACCTCAGAGATGGCGACACCATGAAAACCGGTGTAAAAACCACTCGACCAAGGAGGTCGTCAAATGACAGTTCTTTAATACATTAACCTATTTATTATTTGACCTAGGCATTCAAAGTTATTAATAAACATTCAATTGGCGCAACAAAAAAGTTGACTTATTTTTGTCGGTTCTTCATCCCCATACAATAACTATTTATAAAAAACCTTTTGAGTTACTTAAAAGTTTATTGTTCTAAACGGTCACTTACTCAATTGTAATATGTACTTAACTAAATTAACAAAGTGCTGTTTATTCCATGGTCATGAATAAATTAATAATATATTAATTGATTAATTGAAAGTACAACTTTTTTGACTAACGATAAGTCGTTTGTCACCAAAAGCACTGCTTCCTCCATTCATGGCATTCCATACAAGTTCTAACATTTATTTAAGACACAAAAGTCCATACAGCAAGAGGAATGTGTGTAGGTGCCGTGTTGGCACCCGCCTCGGTCACATGGCCCAGTTACCCAAAAGGTCCTATTTACTAAGCAGTCCCAGTTACCAGGCGGACCCAGTAACCAGACAGGCCCAGTAAGCAGGCAGTCCCAGTTACCAGACAGTACAAGTTACCAGGCAGTCCCAGTTACCTAGGCAGCGCAGGCCGGGTCCCAGCGAGGAGTACCCGGGCGCGCAGCCGCAGCGGTAGCCGCCCGCCGTGTTGGCGCACAACTGGGTCGCGTGGCACTGGTTGTTCTCGATGACGCACTCGTCGATGTCTAGCGAAGGTATTCATTTAATATTAACATATAGTATGTTTGTTTTAAAAAAAACATTCTTATAAGGCAGTTTTCTTCGACTTTTTTATGATACCTATTTATTATACAATCTGTATTGGCATGCACTGTACAAATTTTAGGGGTGGATTCTACACTCAAATATACACAATAAAAAATACTTTAAAAATTCCAAGCTCAATAGTTTAGAAATGGCAGCTTTTTTATTTTATTGTCTTCGATTTTTGCAGGTGCTAAGAAAGGTGAAACTAGGCGCAAGTAAATAACAATCAGTAAAAGGAGTCAAAAGTTCGAACATCAATAGGACAAAAAAACAAATATGTCTGTTTTCAACACCAAAAATGACGAAAAAACACAAAGTAACCAATTTACTACGTGAAGTTTGGAATTTTTTAAATATTTTTATCATGCATAATTAAGTGTAGAATCCACCCCTAAAGCTTGTACAGTGCATTCCAATACAGATTGTATATTTACACTAGAATTACGTATCCTGAAACTTTCCGTAATAGTCTAAATAGCAAAATATGGTAATTAATTTAAAACATTTTCTAATAACTCTAGCTCTGTATTTTCTTTAGGTAAAGAAAGTTTAATTCACAAGCAGCCAGTCTCAGGAAGCTCGAATGGGAATCGAACCCACGCAATTTAGATAACCGGTCCTATGTCTTTACCGCTAAGCTACCAAGACCCCAGAAGACTCGTTGAATTTTTCTAGTCTTTTGCGATTTACGCTGCAAGCCAGCAGCCGTATTACGTCACAGTGAAGTGACCCTCACAGTCGAAAGAACACCTTTGCAAGTATTTAACAATCGATAAATCGAGCTTGAATTTTTCTAGTAAAATTTAATATTGTTACTATATTAATAATAATAATAGTCAATAATAATATAATTCCCATAGTCGTATCTGCAAACGGCCTTATAGCAAAGAGTCTCGACCAACATCCCAAGAGACTTTCGCTGGATGGCTGGATCAGATACAGAATGCAACACTCCTGGACACGGCACGCATTTTCAGGAGGTTTCTTTCTTTCTCTGCAGCCTTAATCGCCGATAGCTTGAATCTTGTTTCGCTACTGGCGGCGTTCTAGGTTTATGTTTTTATAAAAATTGTATTTTTGTATGATATTTTGTTATATTTTACTTTTTATATAATTTTTATAAAACCTAAAACTAAGATTTGAAATAATTATAGAGTGAAAAATAATAAACTCTCTATTTGCTTAAAACACAGTATTTATGGTTGTAACAGAGATAGAGGGCTTAGATAAAATTAATACAAAAGTAATTAAATGCCTACAAAATGTAATTTCGGATAATTTGGCGCAGTGCTTTAATAAATTAATGAACGATGGAGAATTTCCTGATACTTTAAAAGTCGCAAAAGTGACACCAATCTATAAATCGGGGCCTAAAACCGATCCAGGTAACTATCGACCGATCTCTGTGCTCTCAATCATGTCAAAAAAATTTGAAAAAATTATATATAGTCGCCTGATACACTACCTAAACTCTTTTAATTTTATAACCGAACAACGGTATGGATTTAGATCTAAAAGCAACACTACAGCAGCAACAATTGATTTGATAACAAAAATAAGAGATAACATTGACAAAAAAAAGATAGTACTGGGCGTGTTCATCGATTTAAAAAAGCTTTTGATACCGTCTGTCACAAATTACTATTGGAAAAGCTTAAAAATATTGGCATTCAAGGCAGCGCTCTAAAGCTATTCAAATCCTACTTAACAAATAGGTCACAGGTAGTAAAAATCAATAATCTCCAAAGTAGTGCCTTACCTATTACGTATGGTGTTCCCCAGGGGTCCATACTGGGACCACTTCTGTTCTCAATCTATATTAATAACATAGCAAAATTGGGACTTTACGGTCATATAACTTTATATGCGGATGACACTTGCCTTTTTTATTTCGGAACTGATATACACGATGTCATCAAACGAGCTCAAGCAGATCTAAAAATCTTGTGTGAATGGTTCCAATATAATTTGTTGACCGTAAATATTTCAAAAACGTGCTATATCATTTTCAAGGCGAAAAATAAAAGTATTCCATTACACGAGCCACTAACAATTGACAACATCCCTTTAGAACAAAAAACATGTGAAAAATACCTTGGATTGAGAATGGATAATTATTTAACATGGAACAGGCAAATTGATTATATTAAAAATAAACTTTCTTCACTGATTGGTTCACTACGCAACATAACTCAATGTATACCAAATAAATTGCGCTTCAATATTTATAACTCTCTCGTCAAATCACATTTACTGTATCTAATTGAAGTTTGGGGCAGCGCTGCTAAGACAAAGTTGCAGGGACTTCAGAGAATGCAAAATAAAGTAATAAAAACCCTTTTTCGCTTTTCATATTTAACACCAACTTACAAAATTTTTGATGAAACAAAAATAATGAACATTCAGCAACTCTACGTTTATAACACATGTATTTTAATTAGAAAAATTATTGATAGAACCATCCATGCCAACTTATCTTTTACCAAAAAGTCTCAAATAAGTAAACGCAGTCTTCGTCGGCCAAACTTACTTGTTTTACCTAAAGCACGTACTAACTATGCAAAAAAAAGTATCACTTTTGAGGGGGCACAACTTTACAATAACCTTCCATCATGTTTAAAAGATGTCAGCTCATTTAATAGTTTCAAGTCAAAACTATCCAAATATGTCATTGAAAACTATGCTCTATTTAAGACTTAAATTTATTTGTTTAACGTACCCACATAATACATACTCATTATTTACTAAGTTGTCAAATGAATGTTCTCGGTTATCATTATTAAGATATTCTTTTTGTTTATGTTATTTTTGTTCTCATGTAAGTGGCATTTGTCTTTTTTGAGAATAAACTCTTTAAACCTTAAACCTTAACAAATA
This sequence comes from Eudonia lacustrata, assembly GCA_947562085.1. Lineage (NCBI taxonomy): Eukaryota > Metazoa > Arthropoda > Insecta > Lepidoptera > Crambidae > Eudonia > Eudonia lacustrata. The sequence goes on from OX387322.1 coordinate 2,424,711, forward strand.
TTGTATGTCCACATGTTTTGCTATTTGTATTGCATGCAAATATCGTAAGCACATTATAGAGTAACATTATACTACAATTAAGTTTTCATAAAAATATCATTCATAAATCAATAAAATAAAAATAATAAAAATTAGCAGGTTAGTTTAATAATAAACGGTCAAAAACATATCCTAATTAGTATTAAAGTCTAATAATTCGTTAATGTCATAGATTTTTTGATCAATTGTATGGTTCCGACTTAAATAAAGTAAAATGTAGCTGTTTTAAGGCATTAGAAATCTGGTTACAAAGTCTTACACCCATGGCTGCGCTTAATGATTGTTTAATTATTGCTGCGATTATAATAGCATTGCGAATGCAAAAAATTCAAATAAATTTGCATATTGGTTTAAAAAGAACGAAATTTGTCCAACACAAATTTCGTTTGAAAATGTATTTATGGAAATGTATTTACTAATATAATATATAAAAATAATTTAAAGAAAATAAGTAGATAAAGTGCGTCTGACCTTGGCACGCGTTCCCCGCGGCGTGGTGCGTGTACCCGGGCTGGCACGGGCCGCGCTCGCTGAAGTCCAGGTTGCCCGTCACATTCACCTCAAACATCGGCGACGACGGGAACGCTGCCGATATTATAACCGAACTGTTGAGGAGCTCGATGGTGGCGCAGTGGTTAACGGTTATTAAAAAGTGGACGATTATGTTAATGACAAAAATTTATGGATATTGTTGTACATACACAATAGTGCAAATTAATGATATGAATGTGATATAACTATTTGTTTTTCTTTTAAACTTGTATTGTAATGTAACAACACTACAAAAGAAAGAACAGTCCTTTTTTATTTTATTTTTTATTGTTTTTAGGCAAGTATTTGACCGCGATTACTCCTTGCCGAGTTTCTTGCGGCTTCTTTTCGGTACAAGGTCTCCACCGCACAAATTGTTATAAATTCAAAGTCATGGCTTTGAATTGACGTTAATAAAACACTAGTAAAAGTTAATTTTAAATAAAAAAAATATATTTTGAATTTTTTGCTACGCTCCCGGTCTGTGATACTAAGGCCGGTTATCAGATGGGTTATTAAAAAATGTGTCATCAAGCTTCTCTGTGCTTCGAGGGCACGTAAAGCCGTTAATCCCAGCTGCATTAGCAGTCGTTAACAACCACCGAACTGTATGAGCTTGCGTGGTGGTTTATGGCCCATTCTCCCTATCCATCCATAAACTAACTGCTCGTGCCCCAGCAGTGGGGACATAAAACGAGCTGATAATGTGAAACTTGTTTTACTATTCGGAAGTGTGGAAAAATTACCTCTAACTCTTACTTAGAGGAGGAATAATATGTCAGAGTGCGGGTTCAAATCCCGCTTGTGAAAATGTTCTAACACTCATGTAAATTGTAATTTGTTCGCAACTAAATTTGCGTATAATTATTATATTTATTTTTATTAATTAAAAAAATATATGTTTCAGCGTAATAAATTAAAATAACATAAATTATTGATATTGTACCTGATTTAACATAAAACTCTTCTACATCTGGTGATTTATATTCGTGCTCGTCAATCACCTCCGGCTGCATTTCATAAACTGCCTCAGGCAAGAACGGATCCTGTTAAAATTGTATATTATTGTATATTTTATTTATTGTTGGTGAACCTTTTTAAGTTTACGTGAAACTGAAAAATAATACCACTTTATGTCTTTAATATAGTGACGTTAATCTATCAAATAGTGGCGTTTGAAGACATACCACATTATCTTGAAGTTTGACCCTTTACATTACAGGGTCCTTGGTCACAGGGAGACTAAAATATATTATATCGTCGGTGGAAAGGAAAACTGTTAAAGCGCCAAATTGGTAAGAATTTTTTTTGACCTATCGAAAGCGTTCGACTTTGTCTCACATAGTCTCCTTTTGCAAAAACTGGAATCGCTCGGAATCAGAGGACCACCATTACAATGGCTTACGTCCTATCTAACTAACCGACGACAACGCGTTTTAGTAGATAAAATACTGAGTAGATAACATAATGAGAAGGTGTCCTATTCATCTGATTTTAGGGAAAACAAAGTCGGAGTACCGCAAGGAAGCACCACTTTTGTTTCTTATTTATATAAATGACATAACTTTAGTGGCTAATCATAAATGTATATTATTCGCTGATGACATCTCAATAATTGTAAAATCGACTTAAGTATATAATTCAGTTCACAAACAAAAAAACAGCTATTACCTTCTATCACGCAAACATAGAGTCCATACTACGTTACGGTTTAATTATATGGGGTAATAGCACAGACAGAAAGAGAGCATTTATTGCACAGAAAAAATGCATAAGGGCTATATGTGGTACCCCTTCCGACGAGTCCTGTAAACCTTTATTTAGGAGTCTTGGCTTGTTACCGCTACCATCTTTGTATATTTTCGAGATATGTATTTTTGTTTAAAAAAAAACAAGAGGCTTTTTAAACAAGCTTGTGATGTCAATTCCAGACTAAAAAGAGATCTACACAGACTAGTCCTCAATGATAATCCTAGATCTGATAAATATGGGAAAAGCTGCTTAACTAATGTGTGTTCGATTATATAATGTAATACCTAATGAAATAAAGAAGCTAAATTATAATTTATTTAAAAATAAATTTTTGGAATGGCTTAGGGAGGAATGTTTTTATGATCTCAAGGAACTGTTTATTAAACGGATATAGTAATTGTTTATTTTATGAATTGGTTATTATCTTTTAAATGTTTGAATAATAATTGTATTTTGAATTTGAATGTATAAATGTTAAATGAACCGCTGTGATTTGCATGCTATCCGTGTGTTAGCTGAAATGTGCACTTTAATTATAACAGACTAATGTAACAACTCTATACCATGTTTTTTGCAAATAAAGATTTATTATTAATATTATTAATTTTAAAAATTAAAATTCATTTAAAGTTGATTTCAAAGTTTAGCAGTTTTGCCTTTCCACCGACGATATAGGTACATAATATCAGACAAACTTAACTCCGAAACACAGATTGTTAAAATTATCACGTGTGGTACACCTTACCGCTCGACCACGACAACTGACGTCTTTCGACGCGGCAAACGGATTTCTAGTGAAATGCGTTTTTTCTATCACTGCTGACTATAATTGCCGTAGTTTAACGCGCAATGAACTAGAAATCCGTTTGCCGCGTCGCAAAACGCTCGTACTCGTGGCAGAGGCCCTACGTACCTCCCGCCCCGCGTACCTACAGCATGCGAAGACTCAATTAAGCGGTCTAATTATAGTCATGCTTTTAAAAATTCTGCTTTAAGTTATTCTGCGTTTCAAATTTATGCCTTTTAATACATATGACAAACAATTTTAGCCTACACTATATTAGGACTCTTAAAATTATGCGTCGCGATAATATGCAACGTGATGAGTATGGCTATTCAAATTATGAAACATGATATTATGACAATAAACGTCATGCTTAAAATTACGGAGCCATATTTTTTACCATCTCCGTGATGCTTTCTCCGCTAACAGATGTTTCTATTTCACGTTTTTCAGCGCTTGCCCCGCATTTGGGAATGTTAGGGCATTTTCTTATCTGTAACAATAAAGAAGAATGTTTTTTTTATGATATAATGATTTTGAATTGAAAACGAATACTATCAGCATAAAATAGTCTTAAAAGTTCAAAATTCATATTTTTTTATCCGGACGTTGGAATTGCTATAAAATACAGCAATACAAAAAAACAAATGTTGAAAAAAAAATCCACGAGCAGGATTTTAACCTGCACTCTTCTGACATACCGAGTTAGGTGCGCTCCCAATTGAGCTATCGTGGTATTTTTTCGACATTTGCGTTTTTGTAATTTGTTCGCAACAAAATTTGCGTTAAAAATTATATAAACAAAACAAAAACATTTTATACAGCAATACGTTACGAGTAATTTCATGTTAGTACAAACTACTAAGAAGTAAAACTGTTTCCGAGATAAGGATTCATAAAAAAAATTAACAACATTTTGTGGTTTTAACCACTCATAATCATGTCCACCACCTCCTTTCGGCATTTTAGCCCCTTCATTCCGATCATTAGTCATTACATAATATATTAACTGGGGCTCAAAATAAGGAGACTACACAAGGAAAGCTTCAATGGCGCTCGACCAACGCACACATAGGTACCTCGGACCCCGATCCGATCCGAACCCTTCGGAGAAAAACCTCCGGTGAAGCTGAAAACGCCGTTTGAGGCAATCTCTCAACAAAAAAAAAGGGTTTCTAGTGTCACGGTTTCGTAGCTCAAAGACTGAATAGAATAGAATAGAATATCATTTATTTGCATTTGATTAGGGTACACTGGAGGTTTTATAATATTAAAAGTTCTACCTATTCAACCATTAACAATAGCATGCAAATATTATATTAATTAAAATCAACAAGTTGCTTTTCTTTTAAAATTTACATTGCAGATGTCAACTGTTTTTACAATTTACATTTTACAATTCATAATAATTGAATAAAATACAAATGAGATAAATGTCAATAAGAATCAGAATAATAATGGAGCTGATTGCGCTGTTATGTCCCGGTGAAAAAGAGCCGTTATTCTAAACATTATACAGCTACATACAACTATGGTATACCTGCACGTTGTCCCCGTAGCAAGGTTGGATGGACTTGCAGCGGCGCGTGCGCGCCTGCGAGCCGCCGCACGTGGCCGAGCACGCCGCCCACGCCGACCACGCCGACCACGCCGCCCAGCGGCTTACAGGCGACGGCTACGGAAACGCCGGTCCACCATCAATAGGGATGTTGACAACAACAATAATAATAAATTCCAGAACATTAAGAGCGTTTACGCCGCACACTAGCGCCACTAATGAAAAAACAAACATATCTAGTAATTAGATATAGAAAATCAAATTATGCTCAACAAACTATTTGAATGAAGTAATTTATTTACGTTACCTAATGAACACCTCACATGTTATGGTTTAGTTAAATAAGACGTTACGGCCACTTTTAACTATAACGCCATATTTAACATAACCATAACATGTGAGGTGTTCATTAGGTGACGTAAAAATGCTAAATTACTTCATTCAAATAGTTTGTTGAGCATAATTTGATTTTCTATCTCTAATTACTAGATATGTTTTTTTTTCATTGGCGGCGCTAGTGCGGCGTAAACGCTCTTAAACGTATAAATGAACTCATGTCACAGTTTTTTAAAACGGGTTCCCTCTATCTGGCAGAATTTTGTTGTTCCGAATTTTATTTGGCATAACACACTTGGCATAATTTTCTTTAAACGAATATGTTCAATGCATAAAAATCATTTAGTATAATTATTATTTGGTCGAATGTTTAGTATGTCCGAATTCCCAATAGCATACTTTTAAGATGGCAGATTTTCACTAGGCATAATCAAATTAAACAAAATTTCATTACGCATAATTTTGTTTAGCATAACATTTTATTTAGCTTATGTATAATTTTACTTGGCATACTACGGTGATGGCAGATTTTCGTTTGGAATAATTTTATTTCTAATGAATTTTATGGTATCCCTCATGTTAATATAACAAATGTTTTATTTTGGAAAATATCATAGGCTTTGCTATATCATCACAAAACGGACTTACCTCACACGGCGGCATGTGGCATCTCCTCTTGTCCTTATCCGAGCCCTTGCACTCGGATTCATCAAGTATTATTTTATCGGATCTTGTAGTTTTATCTGAAAAATGCACCCGATTAAAATAAAAAGACGGTAATTCAAGTCAGAAATTCCCTCCTGTCTCCTTGTGACCACGGACCCTTTAAAGGGTTTGAAATCTCAGGGTCAAATCAAATCTATACTAATATTATAAAGCTGAAGAGTTTGTTTGTTTGTTTGTTTGTTTGTTTGTTTGAACGCGCTAATCTCAGGAACTACTGGTTCGAATTGAATAATTCTTTTTGTGTTGGATAGTCCATTTATCGAGGAAGGCTTTAGGCTATATAACATCACGCTGCGACCAATAGGAGCGAAGCATCAGTGAAAAATGTTGCAAAAACGGGAAAAGAGCCTAAAAAATTAAAAATGCTGCCGAAAGTCACTATTCCACGCGGACGAAGTCGCGAGCACAGCTAGTGAGTGATAAAGTAGTTAAAAGTTGCTTCATTTCAGTATTTACGTAGCCTATTTACTTCAAATGTGAGAACGTGAGAAAGATAGTCAGTAATGTAATTTTATTTCTTAAAATTATTGAATTTTGGTTTTAGTTATTTTTTTTTAAATATTTTAGAAATCCTGCTGTGTCCGAAAAGGGCGATTTAGTATTAAGTTTCTAGTTATATTAATGTTAACACCTTTGTTTGTTGATTTTGTGTTTGTACCCTATTACTTTACATGCTCACCGTAGGTGACGTTGTCGTCGTCCGTGTAGTGGCACAGCCGGGAGCGGTGCTGGAACCCGAGACCGCACGTCGCGTTGCAGTAGCTCCAGCCAGACCACGCGCTCCATTTACCGGGCACTGTGAAGGAATTTAACAGGAATATTTCAATTCAATTCAAAAAAATATTTTATAGTTCTATGTTATGTACATTAGTATTAGTCTTAAATAATAATTTCTATCTCTCAGGACGAGTTACAACAAGAGATACAAGCTTTTCGATAGGGCATTTTCCACATTAATACATAAAATAAAGATAGACGTTGAACGTCAAGTACTAAAAGCAACATCACCCAAGTAGCCGTATGATCCCCAAGTAGCTGTATAACTAAAGTAGCCACATGACCTAGTCCGCAAAGCGACGTTGTACCGGCAGTGCATGGAGCACACCCTAGTAGCCATATGATCCTACTACTTGAGCCCGCATTAATAGCTGCATGAACCCATAAGTCGTATGACCCTATGAACTGTATGACCTACACTTACACCGACGTAATACTTACAGTGGATTGATACCGCACTAATAGCGTATGACCCTAGTTGTCGAATGACCCTACTAGCCGTATGTCCCACCTCTCACGGCGACGTTGTACCGGCGGTGGGTGGAGCCCGCCTGGTTGGCCGCCACGCACACGTACTGGCCCGCGGCGCGGCTGGTGACGCGCCACACGCCGAGCAAGCTGCTTCCCAGCACGTGTTGGATGTTGGACGAGGCGGCGGAAAGCTGCTGGGTGTCCTACGAAAGGTTTTTGGTTGAGTTATGGAAACTTAAGGTGGAAACAGCCTGGCTATAATAGAAAACGCATACTTTACTACTTTTTATAATAACAAATTATACTGATATGATAACCTCTATAAACAGTGTCCTACAGATAACAAATAGCTTTGCGTTGAACATTTCAATTAGTTTTGATTTTAGAGTAGTGGGTGTGTCATGCTCTCTTTATTGTCTCTGCGGTGGTGGCATGTGCGTCGGGTCGTTACATTCCCTAAAATATGGTTGAGTGAAGCGATGGCTGATTCATAAGTCATACTCGTGAACGGGTGCCGCCTGTGGAGGCTGGTCTGCTCTAGCGTACTTATTTTTATTATTTTTAACTATAGTTTAACTTTGTTTTTTTTTCTTTTCTTAAAACAGGTTTTTGACTTTTACTAGTACTGTATGACATTGTAAAAAATTATACTGGTAAATGATGTTTTTGCAAACTTAAATATTTTTTCATTTTTTTCTTTTTTGTGTTTTTTTTTACATGTTGTGACTGTCCTTTAAATTTTGTGTTTTTATTTGTGATGGAAAGTGTCCTTTTATGATAGGGCATTTTCCAATATTTATGACGCTGTAAGGGAGAAAAGAGCTTGACACTTGCTGAGTTTCTTGCCGGTTCTTCTCAGTACAAGATCTCCCGCCCAGAGTAGATAGACTTACGAACCGATGGCATAAAGTGACGTTCATAAGAGCTATTTGTAGCCTAAACTGAATAAATGATTTTGAATTTTGAATTTTTTGAATTTTACTACTAAAACGCGACGCGACACCACGTGTCAACACCCGATGTGCACCGTACACATTACTAACACGCTACGTGATGCTACAACACGCTTCGCTAGTGTCATAGTATCCTGAAGGACGTAAGTGACAAAAAATATCTTAATACCAAGAATGTTCTCGAATGACTGACGCGTGGCGTCGGGTGTTAACTAGAAACACACTGCGTGCCAAGCGACGGGTGGCTGTTTGCTCCTTCTCCCGGCAACACGCCGATCTAGATCGACTGGATGTCTCCGCGTGGGAGTGCGTGTCATCACATGGTGTGTTTTCTATGTGCAACTGACCATAATAAATGTATGGGATTGATTAGTACTGACACGCGTCGGATGGCGTGACGTGGCGTCACGTTTTAGTAGTATGTTTCCACCTTTAAGATATTCCGCCGAACACATTTAGAGCCATTTGACATTTTGGTATCCCATACAAACTTCATCGCATGGGTGACCCAAAAATTTATATTATTTATCCGTTCTTTGGAAGGCACCTCAAACCGTTGGTCCTGGCTGCATTTGTAGTAGTTAACAACCATCGCACCGCATTGGGCCCGCGTGATGGTTTATGGACCGTTCTCCCTATCCATCCATAGGGAACGCTCGTACCCCGGCAGTGGGGACATAAAATGAGCTGGTGATGATACAAACTTCAGCTCTAATTCCTTCAAACCAATCCTTCTATAATGTAAACTTCAAAGTTCTTAAACCAAAAAACCGATTCAATCAAACTTTTTATGCTTAAATAGACTACTATTAGAATCAATAGAATATCTTGACAGTTAATAGAAAACAGGAAATCAATCTTGACGCTAATAGATTTGCATGGGATACCGAAATGTAAAATGGCACTGAAAAAATAAATTTCTCATAAATACTTATATACTTATAATACACATCAAGCTCAATTTAAAGAATGTTAATATGAGTAAGAGATTATCTACCAGTATGAAGAACAAATAAGAAGTGATTATCATCCTAATATAGTTCTAGACTATTACTTATTCTGTGGTTCTAGTTCTTCCTAGGGGTAGATAAGTCCAGTTCGTAAGCCTGTCTTTGTTGGGCAAAGGCCTTTTCTATTTATATTTTACCATAATTAATAACCTTATATTTCAATTTTAGAGGCTTTTATTAGCTAACACAGAGAAATGTATTTAAATTGATAAAATACTAATAAATACTACTTAGATAAAACTATTATATAACAATGCCCCGTGCAACATGTCTTTGGACAGAACCACCTCTAACAACCTCGGCAAGTTATTACCGAAAAGCAACCAGTGCTAATAGCGCAATGACAACGCGCGCGACTGCTACTATTTACGGTTGCTACAATCGGTCGCTTTATTCTAGAGCGCTGTCGTAGCGTTCTACGTTCCGTAGTACGAATATGTGTTTGGTAGCGATAAATTGTAAATTGTCGCGATTGCGACTGTCACTTAAAGATCAGTAAATCGGTCGATCGGTAAATTAAGCCTGGCGGGCATCTCTATATGTTGCCAGCCTTGACCACAGTGGGCCAGCAATCTTTTTTGGGTCATCTGAACATCTTTGTCATTCAGCTTTATAATAATAAAAACTAAGAAAGAAGAATAAGAATAAGAAAAAATAAGAAAAACAAAGATAATGATTTTTTTTTAATTCGTTTGTTACATTTATGTAACTTACCTTCAACCAAGTGATATCAGGCGCAGGGTGGCCCTTAACCTCGCACTTGAGTACAATGCTGCGCATCAAGGGCACCGCGTGGCTCTCAACGACGTCAGAGCCAACGTTGCCGGCGATGGACGGCGACATTAGGATAGTGACGTCGAACACCACTTCCGTTGTACCGACTTTGTTCGTCATTATGCAGGAGTACAGGCCGCTGTCCGATACTTTGGTGTCGTTTATTAGCTGCAATAACATTGTTACAAGTAGTGTTAACAACTTAACAAAATGCTCCAATCACTCCAACAGGTATTTTTTAATTTAAAATATTTTTAAGTCATTGTAAACTTGTATAATTTGGTAACGGCGTATAATTTTGTAAATGTCGCAACTTCTTTATAAAGCTGTGTAGTTTCTTGCGCCCGTTCTTCTGCACAGCTAAAAGCCGTCCTGAATCGGCGGTACGTAAATTATTTTAAGACGAGACGATTCAAAAGCGCTTATCTACGGGTATAAGTTTACTTGAATAAAGATTAGTTTCAACTTTTAACTCGAGAACTATAGAAAAAGCCTAATTGCATACCACATACTATGTATTGTAACTAAGATATGAAATTGCAGAGCATTAAAGGAATAATTTTGGGAAAAAATAGTATTTAATTCGGTGGTATTAACAGCTCTATGTTGTGTCCAGCCGTGATATTAAGGTAAATATAGTCTACCTTTTCCGATTAAATAAATAAATTACTGCTCATATCTCACCAGAGTGACGTCATCATTGATCAGCTGGAATTTGGGCAGACACGTGACTCGCGACGCGGAGTTGTAATTAATGAAGTTAAGCAACTTTCGCCAAGGCCATTGGGAGGGTGACTATAAATGTTGTGTCTAGAACTCATCCGTGCTTCGGATGGCACGTAAAGCCGGTCGCGGCTGCATTAACAGTCATTAACAGCCACCGCTTTTTATGCCCCGTTCTCCCTGTTGTTTCTATTTATAGGGAAGTACCTCAGCAGCGGGGGCAGGCATTGCTTATTACTCACCAGGGTGACGTCATCATTGACCAGCTGAACCCTGGACCCCTCGCTGATCTCCTCGTAGGGCAGCCGCAGCCACGTGACGATCGGCGCGGGGCTACCTTCGACCGGGCACGTGAGGTTTAGCTGGCGGCCCACGCGAGTACTTGACGACTTTATACTCTCTTTAGGCGTTGGAGGTGGCACTGTTCAAAGATCATTAATATTTTATTTGGAAAACCAACAACGGTATTATTACTACAACTTTTTTTAAAGTATTTTATATTGTGTCTCACTGCTGGGCAAAGACCTCCCCCTGCGTCTCCACTTGTCTCCACCCTGGGCCACCTCATACCACTCTGCCAAAAACAGTGGTCAAGTCTTATAGTCCAACTTATTACTCTAAGGGCCGATTTTTCAATTGAGGGATAAAACTTATTCGTTTGATACAGTATTAGATAACCAAAAACACAAATGTTAAAGAAATTTCCACGAGCAGGATTTAAACCTGCACCCTTCTGATATACCAGGTCAGGTGCTCTCCCAATTGAGCTATCGTGATTCTAACCAGCCCGCCGAAATTATTCAACAGTATTTACTTTTTTACTTTGAAAGCCAAAGGCGCCCATTCAATGTCAACAACTACCGTCATTAACATCCGATCATAATATTTTTACAAATACTAAAGATCAGTTAAGAAGTAGGCAAGCTATTTTTAAAATTTTTTGTTTCAATTGGGAGAGCACCTGACCCGGTATGTCAGAATGGTGCAGGTTCAAATCCTGCTCATGAAATTTTTTTCAACATTTGGGTTTTTGTAATTTGTTTGCAACAAAATTGCGGTTAAAATTATATAAACAATACAAAAACATTTTATTAGATAACCATTTTAAAAATGTATTGTCATATAATTACTTTTCTTTATAAACAGGTGACATTTTAGCTTGATTGCGTAATACTTTATCAGAAGGATAAGTTTTATCCGATGATTGAAAAATCAGCCTTAATATATCTAAACACCAAATATATGTTTTCACGCCTCCTAATATCTGCCTTTAGGAGAGAAGACAAAAACCTTAAATTAATTAATTAATTAATTTAATAATAATTAATTTAGTATTAATAGAATAACTGCAATGGAACAGACTCAAACAGATCAGTTAAAATTTTATTAAATATAGTTGGATTCAAATATGTCAAAATTTGGAAAACCAGCAAGCTGATGGAAAATATCACCGATCTGAATAAAATCTGCTTAATTTCTATCAATAAAGAATGTACCAATATAAGATTAGTATAAAAAGTTAACTATTATAGCATAATAAAATCACTTACCCAATACATCAACTAAATATACCAAACTGGTATTTCCAACATCATTTCTGGCAACACACGTGTAGTTCCCGGACTGTTCGTAAATCGCCTTATCCGACACAATCACCTCACCGAAGTCCGTAGACACCATCTTGTCGTCAAACAGTCGCAGCGGAAGGCCGTCTTTGAACCAGTACACTTCAGGTACCGGGTTGCCGTATGGATGGCAATGCATTGAAAAGTATTGTCCAGATAATACTTCCAAATTGACGGTGTTGCCAATTGCGTTCTCATTTTCGAATAGAGATTGGAATATTTTGGGAGGTTCTGAAAAGTAAGCAATCATCGTCATTATAAGTCTTTAGGTTGTAATACAGAGTCAAAATATCTTGAAATGAAACAACTTTTACGGATCTACTCGCGTTTATTTTACACATTACTTATTTAATGTTTCCCTAGGATGATACGCGAGGCTAGGGATGAATCGTTGTTCTCTAGCGAGTATTTGTGGTTTATCAAATCTGATGTAATGGTTGGGCCCCTCTAGGGTACTACAAGCTACCAACTAATTATGAGACGACCAACACCTCAGTCTCCCTGTGACCACGGACCCTGCAAAGGGTTCAAAACGTCAGGATAAACATTAAATAAGTAATGTGTAAAATAAACGCGAGTAGATCCGTAAAAGTTGTTACATTTCAATGTGTAGTGTTCGCGTAAACTTTAGATAGAATATCTTTATTCAAATAAACTTTTCTTTTAAACTTCATTGATAAGTACTTTTGTCGAGAAGAATGGGCAAGAAATTACAGTTTTATAGAAATAATGACATTTACAATATATAGGGTAAACTGTCCTAACCTTGGCAACCCAATCAATTGGTACTACGTCTGGTACTGGTACCAAGAGTCAGGTGAGACGCCTATACCATTGTCACACCAAGACTAATAATAACATTTCCAAAAATACCGGTATTTGCTACCACCATATACATAAATATGTCGTACTAGCTGTGCTCGCGACTTCGTCCGCGTGGAATAGTGACTTTCGGCAGCATTTTTAATTTTTTAGGCTCTTTTCCCGTTTTTGCAACATTTTTCACTGATGCTTCGCTCCTATTGGTCGCAGCGTGATGTTATATAGCCTAAAGCCTTCCTCGATAAATGGACTATCCAACACAAAAAGAATTATTCAATTCGAACCAGTAGTTCCTGAGATTAGCGCGTTCAAACAAACAAACAAACAAACAAACAAACAAACTCTTCAGCTTTATATATTAGTATAGATTAAGAGCGTTTACGCCGCACACTAGCGCCGCCAATGAAAAAAAAAACATATCTAGTAATTAGAGATAGAAAATCAAATTATGCTCAACAAACTATCTGAATTAAGTAATTTAGCATTTTTACGTCACCTAATGAACACCTGACATGTTATGGTTTAGTTAAATATGGCGTTATAGTTAAAAGTGGCCGTAACGTCTTATTTAACTAAACCATAACATGTGAGGTGTTCATTAGGTGACGTAAAAATGCTAAATTACTTCTGAGATTCAGATTATCTATCTCTAATTACTAGATATGTTTTTTTTTCATTAGTGGCGCTAGTGTGCGGCGTAAACGCTCTTAACATCAATGTATGAAGCATTGTTGTGTTCCGGCAGCTAGAGACAAGATAGCCAGTGCTTAATAGTTGAGAAATCAGGTGAAGTGCGCTTTCACCTACGGCCTTTTTTTTAACTGGTTATTTAACCAATTAAAAAAAAGGCCGATGCCGTACGCGCAAATCAATTTTGCTTTGCGCATACACCGGGGCTACGGGCGACCAAGGGTGTTGTAGAACTTTCTACGTCTTCCTTCGTCCAGCTTCTAAAAGCACGACGTGAGGAGGGGAATTATATCCATTAAAAACCCTCTGCCACAGGGATGGCTCGGGATCACGAATAACAAGACCGATTTCTTCCAACTTCGGCCTGATCATCACTTAACATTATTATGGTTCAATCCCCGGTCGGGTCAATTTAGAAATTATTGTTTTTCTAAATTGTCTCTGGTCTGGGTGTTTTCTATGTATAATAAGTATGTATTTAAGTATTTTAAGTATGTTTATCCGTTGTCTAGTAACCATTTAACGAGTTTCATAACGCAGCTTCTCTTGGGCTAGATAATTGGTGTGAGTGTAGGAAAAAAAAATTATTATTTTATTATTATTCATATCAAAGCCAAGTGTTTACCCCGTAAGGAATTTAAAATAAACGCTCACCCAAGACTTCCAGCCGTATCTTCCTCTCATCCACGCCGCCCTCATTGGCGGCGGCGCAGGCGTAGACCCCGGCGTGGCCGGCGCGCACGTTTAGCACTAAGTCCGCGTTGTTGACTGCGTGCGAGTTCTCGCTCAACACATTCCCGCTCTTAATCCATTGTATTTTGGGCACAGGTTGCCCTGACGATGTGCACGAAAGTCTGGCATGGGTGCCTTGCTGAAATTAATATAGTTAATATAGCTTATATTTATTAAGTTAGTATTCTTATTAAAGTTTTTAAAGGACATCGAAAGGCATCTTTATAGTTTCAATCGGCAATACGGTGGCAGCGTTTGTATAATTAACTTATCATCATCATCATCGGCCTATCTTAGTCCACTGCTGGACATAGGCCTCCCCTAATGAGCGCCATAGCGACCTGTGCTCAGCTTGAGTACAGGGCGCTTAATTAACTTATATTGAGTTTAAATTGAAGCGAATTCATTTGCATCATGTTTGGAGCATTATTCTGGAGAGATAAGAAGATGAATACGAAAATTATTGAACAGATTATAGTTTTACTTACTAACTAACGTTTAACTCTACATTTTAACAAATATATACGGTTTATAGATATTTGTGATATTTTATTTTATTTTATTTTATTAGGGAAACTTTATTTATAAAGTCCCGCGCAATAAATATATATATATAGCTATGGCAGCAAAAAGTCTCGCGCAATATATGGAATCGGTTCATAGTGCGTCGTCTCGTTAATGTACTGATTGACTAACTGAAGAACAACTATTATCTCACAGCCCAAACCGTTAGACTAGAACATTGCAGACAGGCACTTTGCTCACGGGATATAATATGATATGGCGACCGCGCGCTGGAAGACGCAGTGTGGGCGGTCCTCGAACAAGCGGACTGAAGACCTGATCAAGGTCATTAGTAGCCGCTGGATGCGAGCAGCACAAAACCGGTCGCAGTGAAGCTCTTTGGGAGCGGCAGACGTCCAGCAGTGGACGTCTTTTGGCTGAGAATCATCATCAGATGATGATTATGATCACACAGCCTAAACAGCGAGCAATCTCTGGCAAAATAATAAAAAATTATGATAAAAGGCACTCACCACCACTTGCGTCTTGTTCTTCACCATGCTGCCCTCCCCACCCTTATACAGCACGATTTCCCCCACCTTCGCGGGTGCAACGACCTCCACTCGGTACGCGAGGTGCGCGACGCCAGCCTTGCTGCGGGATACGCAGCGGAACACGCCGGCCGCGGATGACGAGATGTTCTGGGAGACTAGGGTCGAGCCTTCCGAGTGCCAGTTCGAGTTGCTATGAAAAAAAATTTCAAGAAAAAATAAAAATCATTTACTCAGTCTAGGCTACAAGTAACTCTTGTGTCACTATGCCATTGGTTTGTAAGTCTACTTTGGGCGGGAGATCTTGTACTGAGAAGAACCGGCAAGAAACTCAGCAAGTGTCCAGCTCTTTTCTCCCTTACAGCTTTTAAAATATTGGAAAATGCCCAATCATAGCAGAACACTTTTCATTACAAATAAACACAAAAAATATAGAAGACAACCACAACATATAAAAAAGAAAACAAAATAAAAAATCGAAGTTAACAAATTTACATTTTTGGTTTTCATGGTATCGCCATCTCTGAGGTCCCGGGTTAGATCCCCGGTCGGGTCAATTTAGAAATTATTGTTTTTCTAAATTGTCTCGGGTCTGGGTGTTTTCTATGTATAATAAGTATATATTTAAGTAATTTAAGTATGTTTATCCGTTGTCTAGTAACCATATAACGAGTTTCATAACGAAGCTTCTCTTGGGCTAGATAATTGGTGTGAGAGTAGGAAAATTTATTTATCTACACTAATGTTGTAACATTCTACTTATGTTTCCAATACTTGACTTATAATTACTACTGTTATAGCGCAGACAACAAAACACTCAATTTAAGTAATTTCACATGATGGTATAATATCCACATCGATATCGTAAAATCTCATTATAACATCAATAAAACGCGACCAATTAACCTGGCGAGCCTTATGTCAAAATCCTCATACAAGTTGTATAAAATTTTGATATTAGGCTGGCTTTTGAAAACAGTTGGGTTATACGTGAAAACTTCGTCGAAACTACTAAACTTACATACACAAAACTCTTTGGTAAGATCTTGTGCCAATTAAATAAAAAAAGAACAGCGCGCGCTCGCTCCTGATTAGCCCTGCGCGCGCTCTCATTGGTTAGATTTTAATGGCGGCAAGTTCACTGTGACAATACACGTACGCGTGAATTTAATGTTTCGCAATGTGTTTTGTTTTTAAAATACAAATTAAAAGTTAAAAATGGACAGCGACGATGATATTTGTACGCCTCCGGATATTCTAGAATTGGCAACAAAAGTAACTCACAATCTTTTGCCATAAAAATCTAGAAAATTATATGAAAAAGAATATAATAACTTTTTGGCATGGAAGATCGAAAAGAAAACTACATGATTTTCTGAAAATGTCATTCTTGTGTATCTCAAAGACCTCTCCGACAAATTCAAGCCATCTTCTATGTGGGCTAAATATTCTATGCTCAAGTCCACACTGACTATCTACAACAATATTGATATCACGAAGTATTCAAAAGTCATAGCGTTCCTGAAACGCAGTTCAGAAGGACACAAGGAAAAAAAGTCCTTGACGTTTACATCAGGTCAAATAAAGATGTTCCTGAAAGATTCACCAGATATTTTGTATCTTTTTGAAAAGGTAAGTGTATTTTAGTTCTGTTATTTAATCTACCTAGTACTTACGTACTACACACGCAAGTTATCTAGACACTCCGTTTAAGCGCTTTGTGTATAAATTAGGTAGTAGGTACCTACACTTTACTACTTCATAAATCATAGTTTTTGCCTTGGCTATGTACCTCAAGCTTATTATATCGTTTATTGTTACAGGTTGCACTAATCTTCGGCATAATGGGGGCATGCCGAAGGCAAGAGCTATACAACATCCAGTTCGATGAAGTCTCTAACATAGACGACAGTACAATCATGGTGAAAGTTTCGAAAACAAAAACGAAAATAGATCGTTCTTTCGTTGTGACGGGCAACTGCTATGCCGTATGTAAAAAATACATGGAACTTCGACCCACCCCCTGTCGAAACCCTGCCTTTTTCTTGAGCTATAGATCGGGGAAGTGCGTCGATCAAAGAACTGGTATTAATAAATTTGGTGCTCTGGGAAAAACTATCGCAAGTTTTTTGAATCTGCCTAACCCAGCGTTGTACACGGGGCATTGCTTCCGGCGCACCTCGGCGACCCTTCTCATAGATAGCGGTGGTGATTTGACCGCACTGAAACGACACGGGGGGTGGAAGTCTTCTACTGTGGCTGAAAGCTACATTGATGAGTCTTTAATGAATAAAATTCAAGTCTTAAATACGATCTTGAACAGTATAGAAAACAAGACGAATGAAGTAATTATAAATATTCCAACTCCGTCTACGAGCTCTACTGCTTGCCCCGCGACCGCTACAGCTGCTGGATCAATAATTAACATTAACTTTCAAAATTGTACCATCCAAAATTTGAACAATTATTATAAATAAACTATTGTCAGCTTTTACTCTTGTTGTTTGACTAATTGCATTAGTGAAGATAAAGTAGTGTATGCAACTGCATATAACACGGGTATTAAAACACTCGTTACTATTATGAAACTCGCTGCGCTCGTTTCATAAACTCACACTCTTTTAATACCCTTCATTATATGACAGTTGCATAAACTACTATTATTTATTTATTTATTGTATCAGGTAAAGTTTCAATTTCCACAATATCATACAGTACCACTACCACATGAGTAGATATAATGTGCCACTACAGCACTCCAGTAAAAGTCAAAAATTGTTTAAGAAAAACAAAGTCAAACTATAGTGAATAATACCAAAAATGAGATAAGTATGCAAGAGCAGACAGGAAAGAGAAAACCCAGTAACTGATGTGTTCATCTTCGATTAATAACATAATTACACCTGTAAAATTTCGCGTTCAATAGTTAAACAAAGAATTTAAACGGGGCTTAATGCAAACAAATTAGTAAAAGGTATCATTTAGGAACACCGTTAGTGTTGTATGTGGCGGTAGTTGGCAAAACAATGTGACGGTGGATGAAGACTCTGCCGCGCAAACGGAGGCGCAACATCGCGACAGCAGCCAGCCCGTGACCACGGCCGTTGTAACTCGATCGAAACGTCGGGTGTAAAGAAGGTGGTATCATACCTTACTTACTAATTGGTTTGCGTTAATCCCCGTTTAAATTCTTTGTTTAATTACATAATTCATCGAAGATTGCTATTGAAAGAGAAAATGTAAGTATTGAATATAAGCTTTCACGGGCCTTTATTGACTTCAAAACTATAAAATATACAAACATAATGTAATTTATAATAAACAATATTTGATTAAGATAAATGTATGATAAATGTGTAGACTGCTAAAATAAACTTTTGTTACAATATTGAGACTTATTTTATTTATGTAGCTGATAAGGCCAGTTATCTTTCCTCTCGCTTTCTTGCAATTTGTGAAAGTGATTTCGTGAAATGGGACGGAAGTGTGTAACAGGAAGTCGGGAAAGCTCGCAAGCGCGCGCCATTTGATTTGACGAATGAGCGCGCGGTGATAGAGTTGGCCGTCGGATGGTACCAACCAATCTGGGAAGCGCGCGCCATTTGATTTGACGAATGAGCGCGCGGTATTACATTACTCTTAGTATCAATTAAATAAAATACAATTTTCATTAAAAATAATTATTCTTTGTTATGAAAAATCATTTCAAATAATACCTGACCCATTTTTTTCAGAATACAATGTTAAAATTGCTTAATACTAAGGTGAGATGTCAAATGTTACATATTATATGCTACTGCTATTACCACATTAATAATAGTCTCGTTCACTTACCTATAAAGCCAATATGGTTGTGTTACGCATGGATTCACGTCAGCAATCTAACAGAGCTATAGGGAATTAACCACGATTTGTCGCATTCAACCCAAGCATTTCTCCATTGGACTACAGACGATTAAATTAATTATCAAAGTCTAAACAAAAAGACTCACGAAGAACACTCACTCATGAAGAAAATATCTCACTTGAACATCCATTTGACGTCTGGTACGGGCGTGCCCTTAGCTTTACACTCCAGTACGGCATCGGAACCTTCTTTCAACTGCACATCCAGATAATCGAACTCCGAAATAAATGGCGGCACTAAAACAAGCAAAGAAACAGGATTTTTAACGAAATAAACAGTACTTTATATAAAAACACAATGTTGAAAAAATTTCCACGAGCAGGGTTTGAACCTGCACCCTTCTGACATACCGGGTCAGGTGCTCTTCCAATTGAGCTATCGTGTCGTTTGTAATTTGTTCGCAACAAAATTTGCGTTAAAAATTATATAAACATTTAGTACTTTATATATTAGAATAAACATTATTAACGGGATTATTACCATGTTTTTAGTTGTGTTTGAGTATCCGATATTCAATCCCGTCAATAATATGTATTCTAATGTAAGTGACCATAATAGTTTAAAAAGTTATACCTTATATATTTCTTTGAACGTTTGATTAAATAAATAAAAAGTATTTAAGCCACACAAAGAAAAAATAATCATCCAGTCCCAGGAAGGTACCGAGAACCCTGAAGGAGCTCAGCGGTCAGAGCATTGGACCGGGAATCCGGAAAACATTTTGATAAGTTTTTTTTATCTAACTACTAGATTACAGAGTTTATACTTAATTATTTCCTCGACTATAATAAACCTATTGATACGTGAAGCCTCACCCAGCACTAGCAAAGTGAACTGCCTCCTAGCAGTACCGTGCGCGTTACCGACCACGCACTCGTAACGGCCCGTATGCCGCGTCTGCACACTCAGCAGCTTCAGTCGCTCCTTGTCTTCGAACACCAGCGGATGTGAATTGAACAACCATTTTGTCTAAAATATAAGAGATATAAAAAATCATAATTATAAATCAATGTATTTACAATATATTACTTAAATTAAAAGTGCCAGACATGCCTTATTTGAGCACAACATAATAAATTAAATCATCATCATCATCATCAGCCTATATTAGTCCACTGCTGGACATAGGCCTCTCCAAGTGCACGCCACCGAGCACGATCCGCGGCTACTCTCATCCAGCTCTTGGCAGCCACCTTGCGAAAATAATCGCTCCACCTAGTCTGAGGGCGTCCTACACTACGTTTGCCGATACGCGGTCTCCATTCGAGAACTCGTTTACGCCAACGATTGTCGGTTCTGCGGTTAATATAACCGACTTCAAAAATAATAATAATTGTACCTATATATTTTCCTAATAAAAAGATTGTCTATATAAACAGTCTTAAACATTTCTTTTATTTGTTTCTTTAAGTGGATTGCAATTAAATATTTGATTTGCTTGTTTGTTATGTGTTGTTAGATGTGAAGGTAAGTATATGGCAGTCGCAGTTTTTAAGAATACAAGATTGAGTATAATAAAAGTTAATTGCAAGTAAATTGAACAAACTAAACTACTCAATTATTTTTAAATTTTTATTTTTAAAATTAGACGATATTGCAGAATATCGTCTAATTTTTTAAAGTCGGTTTTTAAAAAAAATATTTTAGTTTATTTCTCTGTTTTTAGTGATTTGTTTCGATCTATTTATCAAAAGCGAATATGGGTAGACCTACTAAACGCGCTGCTCGTATGAGACAGCGCCGTTTAAATGAGACAAGCGAAGAAAACGAGAAACGCCTATCTCAACGTAGGAAAGCAAAAACTGAGTTCCGGTGCCTGCCCTCTTTTGATTCGTCATAGTCGCTTAACTTTCTTAATCGAGATATCTCATCGCCACCCGTGAAATACTTATCGTTGAGGAGTTCCGGTGGCAATCTGTGGTCTTTTTCATCAGTTACACTTCATCAAATGATATTTTCTGAATGCTTGACTTATTGCTGAAAATACCAAAATCGCTATAGGTATGCCTACAATATTTGAGGAGTTCCCTTAATTCCTTAAGGATTCCATCATCAGAACTGGACCAAATTAAAATGGGACCACACGGGAAGCACCAGCTTTCAAATAAAGAAAGAAACATCAAAATCGGTTCATCCAGTCGAAAGTTCTGAGGTAACAAACATAAAAAAAAATACAGTCGAATTGAGAACGTCCTCTTTTTTGAAGTCGGTTAAAAATAAAATAGCATAATCTCTTACCTCAGCCTTTGGATTTGCATCAGCCCCACAATCAAAGTACACATCGTTGCCTTCAATGGTCTCCACATCAGCCGGTTTTCCAAGGATCGTCGGTGGCCATTCCACCACCAAGTCTACGTAGGCTACGGCCGCGCCTGCTATGTTATTAACCACGCACGCGTATGCAGCAGATTGCGTGCGGGATACGTTGGATACATGGAGGATGCCCGAGGATACCAGCTTTGCATCCTAAAATTACATATATATTTTTAATTTATACATAAAGGCACAATAACAGACACCAGACAAAAAACTTACACTAATAACATTTAAAATACCTATTAAATTTTAAAGTGCATACTTGTTCCCAACTAGAACTGTGCCAAAACCAAAACGGTTAACAATAATAAAAAAATAAAATAAAAATTTAAGTGTTAAAATTAACTTAAAAGTTAGGCAAGGCTGCAAAAAAGATGCGGACATTGTCACAGATGCAGGAGCGCTTTGTACGAGAAAGTTAAAGACAGAACGGAATGGAAAGCGTTGGAGGAAGCTTTCACTGCTATAGGCGGTCCCTACACGGGAAGAAAACCAACAACAATCACTATATCGCAGGACCAAAATCATTTAACAAAATTCATTAATAAATTAATAAATTTATAATAACTATACAGAGTTGGCAAATAAAAGATCGTAATAAAGCATCGAACCTTGTACCACTGCGCGCGGTCCCCGGGCGCGGCGAGCACGGGGCAGGCGAGGCTGACATCGGAGTTCTCCACGGCGACCACTTGGGCCCGCGACTCTTCCGCCAGCCGCGTCGGGACCGCTGCCACATAATACTGGTAACTTCATTATTATTATACGAAAGCGCTCTGTTTCTCTGTACGGTATCCGCAGATGATATAAAACTTTTTAATATCTTCTTGTGCCTTATGTCAAGGATGAGATCTGGTGTCTTACGACACAGGGTTTGCCTAATTATGGCACCACTCTCCTATATTATTTGAGATTAAATTATAAATATTGTAAATTTAATGTTTATCCTGAAACGTCAGGATAAACATTAAATAAGTAATGTATAAAATAAACGCGAGTAGATCCTTAAAAGTTGTTTCATTTCAAATAATTGTAAGATAACTGTAATAGGAGAATATTAATGTCTTTATTATTTAGAATAGAATATCATTTATTTCTAATAAAATATGGTAATATTAATAAGTTGGAGTAGATAAAATTTCAGTATCACATATTTTTACCCTAAACAGCTTATTTATAATATAGTTTTCAGATATTTTGGTAGGTTTGAACGCTCACATATTATTAATTTTGACGCTGACTGTACCTACGTTAAACGCATCATGTGCTACGGATGGCGCATAAACAAACTGAGCGATTTAATTGTGGAAGTGCATCTTTTTATAAATAAATAAATACATATAAGACAGCATCACATACATTGCTCTGACTCCAAAGAAAATAGCATAAACACTTGTGTTATGAAATCAGGAACAACGACGGAACCACAGCCACCCAGACCCGATAAAATATAGAAAAAGTTCGCTTTTCTAGATTGACCCGACCGGGAATCGAACCCGGGACCTCGGAGATGGCAACACCAGAATATCGGCCGTTTTTTTCAATACAATATTCAACACGTTTAGGTAACGATCTTACAATTACAAAACCAGCAAAGAGGTACAAACAACCATAGAGACAATTTTACATGCCTGAAGTTGTTGAATGTAACGGTGGTCACTTCGAACACCTACTAAAATAAATTAAAGTATGTGAAACAATGCATTTTATTCATTTTAGACATCATGTTTCATAGAGCCATTTACTGCTTAAGACCTACACAATCGATATCTAAATAGAAATAGTGTAAGTTTATTTTTTTCAAAACAACCGGGTTCGATTCCCGAGCTGAGTACAGGTTTTTAAAAATGTATGAATGTAGTTTTTCTTTTTATTAAAATCTATGACATGGTTCCTAAGAACAGATCTTCGTATGTCTTATAGTTTCAGACTTTCCCATACTGACCGATTTAAATGAGACACCCTGTATACGAGCTTACAGTATATGCGCACGGGCACGGCTCGCGCGTCCGCGCCCGCGGCGTTGCCCGCGCGGCAGGTGTACAGGCCGCTGAGGGACTCCGCTGGCGCCTTGATCAGGAGGCTGCCATCGTACTCCACCGCGAACGACGCGTCTGCATAACACGACGCATTTAAAATCATAAAAACCTCATCAAAATCGGCCCGTATCAGTCCATTGACGAAAATTCGAAAAGTCAAGGTTTAGAAAAACTTTATTATAGTAAGTCACAATACTTAAACACTATCCCCCTTACAAATAAACAGAGAATAAGCTCCGAATAGTTATTCCGTGTTTTGTTCCTGTCGTGTAAACTTCGTTTCAGATTAGAGTATGCTATCGAGGCTCAATCCAACTCGCCGAAACACTTTGTCTTTTTTTAATTATTTGTTGTGATTTTGTATTCCTTTAGACCAGTATCTTATCTATAACCATCCCCTAAGCTGGCATACAATTTAATAAAAAATCTGTAGAATTATACTAAAATTGACAATAGTTCAATCAGGATAATGTATTTAATTTATTATATAAAATTTTATTAAATAGGAAGGCCTAAATATAATAGTGGGATGTTCTTAGACAGATAATAATGAAGATGTATTTTAAAACATTTATTTTATAGTTACCATTATGCAGATATTGGCCATCTTTGCTCCATGTTATGAACGGCTTAGGCTTGCCCGAGGCGTTGCATGTTATCAACAGTTCCTTATCAACGTTTGTCGCCAAATAAGTCAAAGCTTCGTGTCTTGCAATCTTAGGTGGTTCTGTAATTTATAAATGTACATATATTATCTTATCTAAACATGTCGCCATAACAACAATGTCAATAGCATTGTTGTAATCCGACAGTTAAAGATGACATAGCTGCCAAAGTAGTTGGCAAGTCCGGGTAAATTGCGCTTCAGCCCTCAGCCTTTTCAACACTTAAGACGAAGTGTTAAAATATTTTATTACAAAACGGTCTGAACGAAACCTCTAAAACAAAGTCGAAAACTATTAGTTTCATAGTTTAACTATTAAGTTCATAGTTATTATTATTATATTTATTCCATAACAAAACAATTGTGCTACAAATAAAAAATAAATAAAAATAATCAAAGTATAGTCGACAATGAAATTGCTTTACCACCTTAGAAGTGAATTTTGATTGCGTATAATAAAACAACAAGTTCTATTTTTGTTTAAAAGACCAAGTGACAGATACGTTGTCATTATTGACAATGAGCCTTAGCGAAATTTTATTGTAATGGAAGTTTTTGTCAAAAGTGATAAAGCAATTTCATGGTCGACTGTACATGTAAAATCAATATAAAATTAAATTCGGATTTCATGGAAAAATCATGGATAGGTACGTGGCATAGAATCTTAGATACAGCTTAATTCTGTAGGGTAATTCAACAAACTTGAATAGAGCTTTCATATCACAAAAACAATGCGTACGCGCCATATGTAACGTGCAACCAATAACGACATGTAAACAATTGTTCCCCTAGTTTAATCTAACTCTCCCTCACTTTATATCGCCGGGTTAATGCAAAAACCAACTAACTGGCATTTTTGACAAATTGAGTTAAAAATGCCATTTTACTTAAAATTTTATGTTATAAATTACATTGAAATAAATTATTTCAATGTAATTTATTTTGGCAATAACTCGAATCGTCCAAATAGCTCTAAAATTATAGGATTAAAATATACCAACTTAACGTAATGGAAATTACCATTAGAAAAAATATGAAATTAAGTTAGAATGCTAGTGGTAATAGACACTAAAAAAGGATAATCGTTTTTACTTGTCGTATATGCTTATTAATCTTTACAATAAAGTAAAATAAAAGCATTTAACCCACGTAAATAGCTTTTACCACTAATATTTTACTCCGTCTACAAGAAAGAAATCTAGAGGTAAAACCAATTATCCGCAGGTAGTTGGTATTGATACGGAACTTTTGAAGGCACGCATGCGAGTTAGTTGCGTAGTCGCGTTGCGCTGGGGCGCTCCAAGCAACACGTGTTTTAACCTTAATCGTCATTTCTTTTTAAAAAAGTGCATAAAGTGAATATAAAAGTACTGAAATGGAATCTTCTTTTAAAGACCCGCCTCCTCTTCAGTCAAGCAACCTTAGGAAAGCCACAAGAGTAGTAAGGATACGAGAGTTCTGGGTCACTGAATCATCGCGCCGAATTGAACCTTATGTCTAAGGCATATGGTTGACATTGTATTGAAGAAATTTCGCGGGCTATGGACCATCGAAAATGTCGCATCGGGGTCCACCAAA
The DNA here is from genome assembly GCA_947562085.1 of Eudonia lacustrata. NCBI lineage: Eukaryota > Metazoa > Arthropoda > Insecta > Lepidoptera > Crambidae > Eudonia > Eudonia lacustrata. The sequence continues at coordinate 2,450,573 of OX387322.1, forward strand.
CCTAAAAAAAAAGGAAAACCCCCCATTTCAATCGATTGCGATGGGTCCCAGAGCGATATTTCTTACCGTTTACGAGTTACGTTTCTCTCACACACGACTCTGGTTGCCTCTATTGTTAACTAATGACGTTTTCGATAATACGACCGGAGAATCGACCCTTCTTCGTTATCTAATTGCCTCTAATGTTAACTAATGCTTAACGACACCTCGGTCCTAATCACCTTTCCTGGTGACATCTCATTATCTAGTCACCCAAATACTTTTAAGCATAAAGATTGAATAAAGTCGTCTCGAGCAACGCCATATATTCGCTATTTTAGTGCGCTTCTATTAAGTATATTTTCATCACATGAACCTTTTACATATATTTTATCATACAATTACTGGTTTTAACGCGAACACCGAAGAATTGCGAGGCTCAAGACAAGTGTTAGTGGACAAGGATAAACTCTTGTTACCATTTTCTGTACAATACGACTAACCACTTACGGGTTTTCGGTGACGCCGGATCGATCTAGATCTAGCTCATCCGTTTTGCGATAGCTCTTCAGGTTACAGAGAGCGTGGAGGCATCCACGCTGAAACATTTCCAATACCCCTATTTAAGACAACGTCAATGATGCGCTCGCGACTCTATTGTCATCAATGCTATTAAAGCGCTCGTTTGCTAATGACAATAAACTCTTGTTGTCATTTTCTGTACATTATGATGACTAACCACTTTACTACATTCTTCGTAAGGACAGTGGTATTAGTTTCTGTAATTTTAATAACTTTATTCATTAACTTTGAACTGGTTATCTGCTCGTAGCTATTGAATTTGTTTTTTTGGTGATTGCCAAACACATCCATTCTAATGATCTCTACTAGTATAAGAACGTTCACGTCTGTGCATTTACCAACAAAGTATTATCCACTGTCACCGAAGACGAAGACTACAGCTCAAGACGACCAACCAATATGGGTGTGAGTATTATATTTTACATACTATCTTTAAAGTTATTCCTGATTTTGTGAATTGTTTGTAACTATCGACCTCTACTACATGATGCTGATTTACTTTTTTGTATTCATTCTTTGTACTCATTGTTATAGCTCACATCTTGCTTTGGTGACAACACCACCATTAACTAAGAAAACACATACAATAGTACATTGTTCACCGAGAGGAGAAAGTGACCGATTACCGTCGAGGGTGTCGTTTGAAGCCCGAGCCGTAGGCGAGGGCTTTAAAACACCTGAGATCGGGAATCGCAGTTTCTCTCGAGTGATACATAGTGCTTTATACTACACCTACAAGGAAAATAAAAAACGAAATCTTTACTAATTGAAATTTATATTGAAATTGTTGCAGTTAGTGAAGCTTAATGTAACACTTTTTCCATTAATGTTTGTTTGAGATGTTTGCGACAATGTAGGAGGAATAACTGGCTGTGCTGTTGGCACTGCGCTCGTAGAAGGCTGTGGTGCCAAAGGGGCAACTGGCTGCTGAGGGGCATTTGGCATCGCCGCGCTCGTTGATGGTTGAGGAGATGAGTCTTGATGCACATTAATCGATCCCGATATTTGGTTATTTATTCGTGTTTTGTTTTCTACGGAATTCTCTATGTAACCTTCTGCAACAGCGGACGATTTCCAACCACCGTGGCGTTTTATTGTGGTTAAATCAGCACCAGTATCGGCAAGAATAGTCGCTGAAGTTCTGCGAAAGCAGTGGCCAGTGTATTCTAGTGGATTGAGTAAATTAAGGTAGGAAGCTATTTCTCTTGGCACAGTACTTATTTTGTTTTTCCCAATTACTTGTTTCGTACATTTTTTGTTTTTATATTGTAGTAAAAACCGATTGGTTTTGGGGTCACTGGGGCGAATTTCGTTATATTTCTTTATTATCTCATAAAATAAGCCCGATATAACAAATGATCGCTGAATTTTGGTTTTTGTGTTAGGAATATTGACAATTATTCGATTTTCGAGGATTTCGATATCGTCTGTTGTCATATCCACAAGTTCTTGCGAACGACAGGCCCCATTTACTCCTAAAATCAAAATAACCTGTAAACAAAAATATCAAACATGAAAACCTAGTAGATTTCTACTCATAAATAGGTACGTAATAAATCATAAACCAGTGCATTTTGTTCATAAACTTACCTTCATCAACAAATATTTGTCATCTGGAGCATTCTGCAAAAAGGAATAAACATCCTTTGTAGTAAGCACTTTTGATTTCTTACTACGGAATCCCTCCGACTTTCTTTTCAGAAATGCTGTAAGTTTTTTGTATTCTTGAATATTTATGTCGTTTCTTGTCAATATAGTACTTTTCAACATTGAGTATATAGACCAAAACGTACTTGGTTTGTATTTTTGCGCTTTTTCACTGAAATACGCTAGCAAAACAGTTTCAGAAAAAGATGCCGCATTTTTTTCACTTTTCCATTGCAAAAAATCGTCATAAGTTTTATTATATTTTTTAATTGATTTCTGTGGTAAAAGGTTATCAATCAGTAATTTTGCTGTTTCCTTCAACTGCGGCGGAGTTAAAAAATCTTCATCATCACTATCACTACTTATCATTTTGATAGTTTTATTTTACTTTCTACGAAAACTGAATCCTCAAACAACACACAAATTGGAAATGGCGCCAATGGCGTCTGCAATTTTCACATGTTCTTTTTTCAAATTGTTTATCCTGCCGCCGCAGGGTCGCACTGCCAGCCCGACACCATCCAACACACAGCTAGTGGCCAGTGTCATTTTGCGAACTTGGAGATAAAAACTCATTTTAAACACTTAAGACGAAGTGTTAAAATATTTTATTACAAAACGGTCTGAACGAAACCTCTAAAACAAAGTCGAAAACTATTAGTTTCATAGTTTAACTATTAAGTTCATAGTTATTATTATTATATTTATTCCATAACAAAACAATTGTGCTACAAATAAAAAATAAATAAAAATAATCAAAGTATAGTCGACAATGAAATTGCTTTACCACCTTAGAAGTGAATTTTGATTGCGTATAATAAAACAACAAGTTCTATTTTTGTTTAAAAGACCAAGTGACAGATACGTTGTCATTATTGACAATGAGCCTTAGCGAAATTTTATTGTAATGGAAGTTTTTGTCAAAAGTGATAAAGCAATTTCATGGTCGACTGTACATGTAAAATCAATATAAAATTAAATTCGGATTTCATGGAAAAATCATGGATAGGTACGTGGCATAGAATCTTAGATACAGCTTAATTCTGTAGGGTAATTCAACAAACTTGAATAGAGCTTTCATATCACAAAAACAATGCGTACGCGCCATATGTAACGTGCAACCAATAACGACATGTAAACAATTGTTCCCCTAGTTTAATCTAACTCTCCCTCACTTTATATCGCCGGGTTAATGCAAAAACCAACTAACTGGCATTTTTGACAAATTGAGTTAAAAATGCCATTTTACTTAAAATTTTATGTTATAAATTACATTGAAATAAATTATTTCAATGTAATTTATTTTGGCAATAACTCGAATCGTCCAAATAGCTCTAAAATTATAGGATTAAAATATACCAACTTAACGTAATGGAAATTACCATTAGAAAAAATATGAAATTAAGTTAGAATGCTAGTGGTAATAGACACTAAAAAAGGATAATCGTTTTTACTTGTCGTATATGCTTATTAATCTTTACAATAAAGTAAAATAAAAGCATTTAACCCACGTAAATAGCTTTTACCACTAATATTTTACTCCGTCTACAAGAAAGAAATCTAGAGGTAAAACCAATTATCCGCAGGTAGTTGGTATTGATACGGAACTTTTGAAGGCACGCATGCGAGTTAGTTGCGTAGTCGCGTTGCGCTGGGGCGCTCCAAGCAACACGTGTTTTAACCTTAATCGTCATTTCTTTTTAAAAAAGTGCATAAAGTGAATATAAAAGTACTGAAATGGAATCTTCTTTTAAAGACCCGCCTCCTCTTCAGTCAAGCAACCTTAGGAAAGCCACAAGAGTAGTAAGGATACGAGAGTTCTGGGTCACTGAATCATCGCGCCGAATTGAACCTTATGTCTAAGGCATATGGTTGACATTGTATTGAGGAAATTTCGCGGGCTATGGACCATCGAAAATGTCGCATCGGGGTCCACCAAACCTAAAAAAAAAAGGAAAACCCCCCATTTCAATCGATTGCGATGGGTCCCAGAGCGATATTTCTTACCGTTTACGAGTTACGTTTCTCTCACACACGACTCTGGTTGCCTCTATTGTTAACTAATGACGTTTTCGATAATACGACCGGAGAATCGACCCTTCTTCGTTATCTAATTGCCTCTAATGTTAACTAATGCTTAACGACACCTCGGTCCTAATCACCTTTCCTGGTGACATCTCATTATCTAGTCACCCAAATACTTTTAAGCATAAAGATTGAATAAAGTCGTCTCGAGCAACGCCATATATTCGCTATTTTAGTGCGCTTCTATTAAGTATATTTTCATCACATGAACCTTTTACATATATTTTATCATACAATTACTGGTTTTAACGCGAACACCGAAGAATTGCGAGGCTCAAGACAAGTGTTAGTGGACAAGGATAAACTCTTGTTACCATTTTCTGTACAATACGACTAACCACTTACGGGTTTTCGGTGACGCCGGATCGATCTAGATCTAGCTCATCCGTTTTGCGATAGCTCTTCAGGTTACAGAGAGCGTGGAGGCATCCACGCTGAAACATTTCCAATACCCCTAATTAAGACAACGTCAATGATGCGCTCGCGACTCTATTGTCATCAATGCTATTAAAGCGCTCGTTTGCTAATGACAATAAACTCTTGTTGTCATTTTCTGTACATTATGATGACTAACCACTTTACTACATTCTTCTTAAGGACAGTGGTATTAGTTTCTGTAATTTTAATAACTTTATTCATTAACTTTGAACTGGTTATCTGCTCGTAGCTATTGAATTTGTTTTTTTGGTGATTGCCAAACACATCCATTCTAATGATCTCTACTAGTATAAGAACGTTCACGTCTGTGCATTTACCAACAAAGTATTATCCACTGTCACCGAAGACGAAGACTACAGCTCAAGACGACCAACCAATATGGGTGTGAGTATTATATTTTACATACTATCTTTAAAGTTATTCCTGATTTTGTGAATTGTTTGTAACTATCGACCTCTACTACATGATGCTGATTTACTTTTTTGTATTCATTCTTTGTACTCATTGTTATAGCTCACATCTTGCTTTGGTGACAACACCACCATTAACTAAGAAGAAAACACATACAATAGTACATTGTTCACCGAGAGGAGAAAGTGACCGATTACCGTCGAGGGTGTCGTTTGAAGCCCGAGCCGTAGGCGAGGGCTTTAAAACACCTGAGATCGGGAATCGCAGTTTCTCTCGAGTGATACATAGTGCTTTATACTACACCTACAAGGAAAATAAAAAACGAAATCTTTACTAATTGAAATTTATATTGAAATTGTTGCAGTTAGTGAAGCTTAATGTAACACTTTTTCCATTAATGTTTGTTTGAGATGTTTGCGACAATGTAGGAGGAATAACTGGCTGTGCTGTTGGCACTGCGCTCGTAGAAGGCTGTGGTGCCAAAGGGGCAACTGGCTGCTGAGGGGCATTTGGCATCGCCGCGCTCGTTGATGGTTGAGGAGATGAGTCTTGATGCACATTAATCGATCCCGATATTTGGTTATTTATTCGTGTTTTGTTTTCTACGGAATTCTCTATGTAACCTTCTGCAACAGCGGACGATTTCCAACCACCGTGGCGTTTTATTGTGGTTAAATCAGCACCAGTATCGGCAAGAATAGTCGCTGAAGTTCTGCGAAAGCAGTGGCCAGTGTATTCTAGTGGATTGAGTAAATTAAGGTAGGAAGCTATTTCTCTTGGCACAGTACTTATTTTGTTTTTCCCAATTACTTGTTTCGTACATTTTTTGTTTTTATATTGTAGTAAAAACCGATTGGTTTTGGGGTCACTGGGGCGAATTTCGTTATATTTCTTTATTATCTCATAAAATAAGCCCGATATAACAAATGATCGCTGAATTTTGGTTTTTGTTTTAGGAATATTGACAATTATTCGATTTTCGAGGATTTCGATATCGTCTGTTGTCATATCCACAAGTTCTTGCGAACGACAGGCCCCATTTACTCCTAAAATCAAAATAACCTGTAAACAAAAATATCAAACATGAAAACCTAGTAGATTTCTACTCATAAATAGGTACGTAATAAATCATAAACCAGTGCATTTTGTTCATAAACTTACCTTCATCAACAAATATTTGTCATCTGGAGCATTCTGCAAAAAGGAATAAACATCCTTTGTAGTAAGCACTTTTGATTTCTTACTACGGAATCCCTCCGACTTTCTTTTCAGAAATGCTGTAAGTTTTTTGTATTCTTGAATATTTATGTCGTTTCTTGTCAATATAGTACTTTTCAACATTGAGTATATAGACCAAAACGTACTTGGTTTGTATTTTTGCGCTTTTTCACTGAAATACGCTAGCAAAACAGTTTCAGAAAAAGATGCCGCATTTTTTTCACTTTTCCATTGCAAAAAATCGTCATAAGTTTTATTATATTTTTTAATTGATTTCTGTGGTAAAAGGTTATCAATCAGTAATTTTGCTGTTTCCTTCAACTGCGGCGGAGTTAAAAAATCTTCATCATCACTATCACTACTTATCATTTTGATAGTTTTATTTTACTTTCTACGAAAACTGAATCCTCAAACAACACACAAATTGGAAATGGCGCCAATGGCGTCTGCAATTTTCACATGTTCTTTTTTCAAATTGTTTATCCTGCCGCCGCAGGGTCGCACTGCCAGCCCGACACCATCCAACACACAGCTAGTGGCCAGTGTCATTTTGCGAACTTGGAGATAAAAACTCACTGTAAAAACTTTTTGGCTTTTAATATTTATGTTACCGGCGCATAGTCTTACCCAAAATTAAAAAAGAAAAACCACGTAAGAAATGGATTTTCATACACTTTTCTCTCCCGCTCAGATGCGTTTTCTCCCCGCATATTTGTTCGATATGCAATGACGTACTTTCTACCGTAAATTTGATAAAGTATCAAGGTACTTTCCAAGCAGGTGTAGTATAAACAATATTACTTTCCGACGTATGATGATAAGGGTGCATCTCCGTCTCCATACCCTATCCAGAAGAGAAACAGACCGCTTCACTAGATAATGTGAGACTACCATGGAATGCAGTAATATAACTAACTTTATCTACACTAATGTTGTAACATTCTACTTATGTTTCCAATACTTGACTTATAATTACTACTGTTATAGCGCAGACAACAAAACACTCAATTTAAGCAATTTCACATGATGGTATAATATCCACATCGATATCGTAAAATCTCATTATAACATCAATAAAACGCGACCAATTAACCTGGCGAGCCTTATGTCAAAATCCTCATACAAGTTGTATAAAATTTTGATATTAGGCTGGCTTTTAAAAACAGTTGGGTTATACGTGAAAACTTCGTCGAAACTACTAAACTTACATACACAAAACTCTTTGGTAAGATCTTGTGCCAATTAAATAAAAAAAGAACAGCGCGCGCTCGCTCCTGATTGGCCCTGCGCGCGCTCTCATTGGTTAGATTTTAATGGCGGCAAGTTCACTGTGAAAATACACGTACGCGTGAATTTAATGTTTCGCAATGTGTTTTGTTTTTAGTAAGTCTAGATAACTTAAGTCTAGATAACTTGCGTGTGTAGTACGTAAGTACTAGGTAGATTAAATAACAGAACTAAAATACACTTACCTTTTCAAAAAGATACAAAATATCTGGTGAATCTTTCAGGAACATCTTTATTTGACCTGATGTGTGTGTCAGCTAAGCGGAGCCCATTTCACCTGGCTCCGACTTTCCGGAATGTGACTGTAGCTATGACTGACAGCCTACAGCTCTTAGGTGTTGAGCTCTCGTCCAACCTCAACTTCGGGCAGTACATCGAGTCCAAAGCAAAGACTGCAGCTAAAAAACTGGGGGTTCTCTCTAAGGTCAGGCGGTACTTCACGCCAGAACAGCTGCTCCAACTTTATCAAGCACAAGTTCGATCATGTATGGAGTACTGCTGCCACCTTTGGGATGGATCAGCCAAATACCATCTGGCTGCTTTGGACTCGATTGAAAAACGAGCTAAGAGACTCATTGGTGACCCTGCCCTGATAGACGCCAAGCTGCAAAATCTAGAACATCGGCGTAGGGTGGCTCGTCTGTCGGTCTTCTACAGGATTCATTTCGGGGAGTGCGCGAAGGAGTTGCACGACCTAATCCCACCATCCACTTTCCGCTATCGGAGCGCGAGGCGCGAGTTCCATCCCTATGTTGTAGATATGCCACCTTGTCGCACGAGCCGATTCGGTTCAACTTTCTTAGTGCGTACAGCTAGGGAATGGAACGCGCTGCCTGCGAATGTGTTCCCTGAAAGGTATAATCTGGACCTCTTCAAGGCTAGAGTGAATAGGCTATTTCTAGGCAGGCATGTTCCATCCTCGACCGCACCGTCACTTAACATCAGGTGAGGTGTAGTCAAATGCCTGCCTATAACCAATAAAAAAAAAAAAAAAAAAAAAAAAGTAAACGTCAAGGACTTTTTTTCCTTGTGTCCTTCTGAACTGCGTTTCAGGAACGCTATGACTTTTGAATACTTCGTGATATCAATATTGTTGTAGATACTCAGTGTGGACTTGAGCATAGAATATTTAGCCCACATAGAAGATGGCTTGAATTTGTCGGAGAGGTCTTTGAGATACACAAGAATGACATTTTCAGAAAATCATGTAGTTTTCTTTTCGATCTTCCATGCCAAAAAGTTATTATATTCTTTTTCATATAATTTTCTAGATTTTTCTGGCAAAAGATTGTGAGTTACTTTTGTTGCCAATTCTAGAATATCCGGAGGCGTACAAATATCATCGTCGCTATCCATTTTTAACTTTTAATTTGTATTTTAAAAACAAAACACATTGCGAAATATTAAATTCACGCGTACGTGTATTGTCACAGTGAACTTGCCGCCATTAAAATCTAACCAATGAGAGCGCAGCTGCGCGCGCAGGGCCAATCAGGAGCGATCGCGCGCTGTTCTTTTTTTATTTAATTGGAACAAGATCTTACCAAAGAGTTTTGTGTATGTAAGTTTAGTAGTTTCGACGAAGTTTTCACGTATAACCCAACTGTTTTCAAAAGCCAGCCTAATATCAAAATTTTATACAACTTGTATGAGGATTTTGACATAAGGCTCGCCAGGTTAATTGGTCGCGTTTTATTGATGTTATAATGAGATTTTACGACATCGATGTGGATATTATACCATCATGTGAAATTGCTTAAATTGAGTGTTTTGTTGTCTGCGCTATAACAGTAGTAATTATAAGTCAAGTATTGGAAACATAAGTAGAATGTTACAACATTAGTGTAAATAAACTACTATAATTATGCAATTAAATGTTTCGTAAAACCAACTTTGACTAGAAAATTATGTAATGAGACAATGTTTCTTAAATAAATCAAAGCTATTCAACTACCCACCATGAACTTTTTTACCAAGCGTCAAACAGTACGGCATTGGTTTACGACGGACCGTGTGGTAAAAACATTAAATCCCGAAAGTTTTGTGAAGAGCATTAAAATTGCATTGTGCCAAATATCACTTTTACAATGTATTTAGAAACACCACACATAGAAATGAGAGACACCAATGGTATTACGATGATGAAACTTGTACAAAAACGACCAATGTATATAATTTAGACTATTCACATTCACGAAGCAGCAGCAACGAAGACCATCACATCAGATGGGTAATACCAAAAAAATTTAAACATCAGAATCATTTATGTTTTTACCAACAAAACATTGAAACGTAGAGGGATGTACCATCGAGGCGGTGGTCGATACGATGATGGAACTACTTTTATATCAATAAACTAGCTGTGCTCGCGACTTCGTCCGCGTGGAATAATGACTTTCGGCAGCATTTTTAATTTTTTAGGCTCTTTTCCCGTTTTTGCAACATTTTTCACTGATGCTTCGCTCCTATTGGTCGCAGCGTGATGTTATATAGCCTAAAGCCTTCCTCGATAAATGGACTATCCAACACAAAGAGAATTATTCAATTCGAACCAGTAGTTCCTGAGATTAGCGCGTTCAAACAAACAAACAAACAAACAAACAAACTCTTCAGCTTTATATATTAGTATAGATGTCATCAAAGCTACTCACTTGATAAAAGTAGAAATATTATGATTTAAAAAACATCAAAATATCCACAAGAAGAGCATTGGAAGCATGTGGATACTCAAATCCAATATTAAATACACAGAGCGTTATCAAGTCAGATAGTTCACAAATAGATCGCGTACCAGATGTTGCATTATCAGAGTCTTCAGAGAACAATAAACGTATTTTTTATTTTGTGTTTCTTAATTTTCTTTCATCTTTTAAAAAAATATAGACATTTTTTTTAACAAGTTGTTTTAATTAATAAAGTTTCTATTTATTTAGTATAGTTTTTATTTATTCTTTAAATTTATCTAATTTGGGGGGTTTTGCAGATATTTATTTTAAACGTAATTATTTTTGTTCTTTTAATCGGGAGGTAAAACCAACTAACTTAATAGCTTTTTACATTTTTATTGAAAAATAGAAGTCCCACATACACCATTATCTGTTTGCATCTAAATAATATATAAATGAATAATTCAAGCTTAGTTATATTCACCATTTACCTTTTGTTTTTTAGTTACCGATATTTCTCAATATAGAAGTAAAACCAACTAAATGGGGGTCAGTAATAAAAAAAATGATTTTTTTTCGGATTTACGATGAATTTATCTGCTTTTATTCTACATAATTGAACTCATAGTTAAATAAGAATGCAACTTATTAGAACTAAAAATGACAAGTCATTTAATTAACACAAGTTTAAGATACCCAAACTTTAAAAACGCAATAACTCAGAACTACAATTCCATAGGTTAGTTGGTAATTGCATTAACCCGGCGATATATTGGAGTGTTGCATGTTCGTAAAGAACCATCCCTATTTATTTATTGTTAAAGGTTACTCTTGTTAATTGATATATGCATGTCGAAAAAAAACTGAAAAAATTGAATTAAGTAATAAAAAAAATAAACATGGTCCTTATAAATTATTACCGTTAACATTCACATATATGTACTTCTTATCTTCCCCAGCCACGTCGACCGCTATGCAAGCGTACACCCCCTCATGTTCCAAGCTAACGTTGCTTATGAATACATTTCCATAGTTGTTGAAACTGGAAAATAAATAATGCGTATTTCGTTTAGTTATTTTATTCTTATACCTAAGTAAATTTTTAAATAAAAAAATTTCCTTGATTCAAAATATATTTTATTCATTCATACACACCTCGATGGTCGAGTTGCAAGGCACTCGGCCTGATACCCGACGGTCCCGAGTTCAATTCCCAGGTCGGACAAACTGTTTCGGATTTTTCGATGCATACCGGGTTTGTGATAACCTACCCGCATTTGGCAAGCTTGGTGATTAGGCTAACACCCATCAGTTGTAGCGATGACTTGATTTCAATGATGGTGGCCTTTGCCCAGTAGTGGGACAGTTATAGGTTGTTTACTAAACTTTACGAAACCAACAGCTATTACATTGAATCTTATTTGCTAGGTACGGTAAGGTAAGGAGTTTATATGTAGCTCATAGTAAAAGCTAGTTTAATTTATTTTGTATGTAAACCTCTTTAGTTTGGATGAGTATTGGAATCATCGATAAGTAATTAAATTAGTTTGCAACAGTTTGACACAGTCGCAGAGAGGAGTAGTCAGGAGCTAGACAGCCCGGCTAAGAGCCGAGATGCTTGGAGATCAGTAATGTAAAATGTAATATAACAGTTTGACTATTAATACACGAAGTTAAAGTGAAAGTCGTGTTGTCATTCCACACCCACCCTACAGTCCCTACATTGCATTGTGGTTTCAAAATGCATGCACAGCTAATTACAGGTAAACGCCTCATGCAATTTATGGCAGAAGACGAGCGGTGGTACAGTTTAAAGGCTATTTACTTATTCATTTATTGATTAATTTTAATAAAAGATTTTTGTAGGTTAAGGTTTTTGTTGACTGCAACAAAAACCTTAACCTACAAAAAACTTTTATTTTTATTTTTAAGTGCTAATTGCTGCAATTAAGCTGATTTAAATACTCATAAAATATAGTGAAAATATTGTGGTATTTCATCTGTAAAGATGAATCTGCATAGCCAATCGGTTGCAATAACCATTGGATAGATGGCACTACTGCCGCTAAAAAGCAGTCAAAATCAGAGCAGTGAAAAAAATCAGCGCTAACGTCAGCCTTCCCGGTAGCATAATGGTCAGTGCAGCCGCCCGGATTGCGGAAGACCCAGGTTCGATTCCTGCCTGGGTTGGGTAGGCATTTAATTTTTTCACTATATTTTATAAATATTCGAACAAAAAACATTACCTTAGAACTGATGTGTTTGCCGTAAGCATTTGATCGCGGAACTCCCACAATATGGTCGGCACTGGGAACCCCACGGCGTCGCACTGCAAGCTGGCGTTGCTGCCCACCACCACGCTTAGGGATGTGTCCACTGCTGAGACGGTGGGCGGTGCTGCAATAGAGATCAAAAATAAACCTTTAAAAAAATATATTACACACGAACCCTCGATGGCGCAGTGGTTAACGCGCCCGGTCTGCTAACTTTAGCAATAGCCGGTTATCGGATGGATGACCAAAAATGTATCATCTCAAGCTCCTTCGTGCTTCGGAAGGCACGTCAAGCCGTCGGTACCGGCTGCATTAGCAGTCGTTAACAATCACCAATTTCCCTGTGTGGTGCCGGAGATAAAGAATTGCACCACCCCATCTCTTCCTGTGGGTGTCGTAAAAGCCGACTAAGGGACCATTCCAGAGGATGGGCAGCAGCATCTCTCTGAGGTTACCCTCAACCTACTGCGATCGCCAACCCGCCTGCCAAGCGTGGTGATTACGGCAAATACCTCTCATATCCTTGGGGGAGGCCTTTGTCCAGCAGTGGACGTCTTTGGCTGAGATGAGATGAACAATCACCGCACCGCACTGGGCCGCGTGGTGGTTTATGGGTCGTTCTCCCTATCCATCCATAGGTAAGGCTCGTGCTCCAGCAGTGGGGACAAAAAAATGAGCTGATGATGATGATGACACGAACCCACGGCCTTTTGGAATCCGGCGGATAGCTATAGGAAAATTTCAAGTGTTTGTGACATACTTAAACTCTTCAACTGATAGTTTTAGGCTATAAATAATTCAAGCTTTGTTGTTTTGCTATAAGTAAGCAATCGAGCAGGCGGACCGCCTTATGGTGAATGGATGGCATCACCCAACCGTGTCACCATCCCCTGCTAGATTCTCCGAGAATCACAATCGAGGGCATGAAGCATGTATGCACACAATATAAAACAGTAAGTAACAATATGTAACAGTATAAAAATGTACAAAACCAAAACTCACTCCACACGTATAGGAAGAACGAGGCGGACGCGTTGCCGTAGCCGTTCTCCGCAAAGCAAGTATAATTGCCGAAATCCGTTAAGTTGGCAACGAATCTGTAATTGGAGATATTCGTAATTTATGATCTGTATTATAAACTAATGAACTAGTGGTTATTAATAGTAATTTATGATTATAGTTATACATATAATATAATTTTACGCAAATTTGATTGGGAACAAATTAAAAATTTTAAAAAGATAAAGTGTTGAAAAAAATCCACGAGCGGGATTCAACACTCGTCTTTTTTCAATAGTAATTTATTTCGAATCATGAAAATTCATATTTTGTTAGTACCATTTTTGACTTAAGACCTAGGGTTAGTTATGACAACAGTAAGTACACAACAAGAAAAAGAGGCAGAAGCAGAGGTATATATGTCGATTTCCATTTATATTAGCTCTTGAACATAAATCAACACACACACCCCATCCACTGTCTCATAATGTTACAATCGACACATGTCGCAACAGTATTTAGTAACTGTTGGTGCTGTCCCGCATTCGCTGCATCAGAGGCTGTACGTTTTCGTATATTAACCTTGAAACCATCATTATTTCGTTTCGCGAACATTTCTGACGCACTACAATGCCGCGGTAGTCCCAACAGTACCCTAAACCCATTATTATACTGTATCCGCAGGGCGCTGTATCTCATCTGCGTGTAGTTAATCCACAGGCTGCAGGTGTAATAATGATCGGCCAAAAAATAAGAAATATTTTTAAAGTAATCTATTTTCTGCATACACAAACAGCTTACGCTCACAGAAACCGCAGTAAATTTATTATATATTTAAAGAACTATAGAAGCTGTATTATTTATTAAGAAGTTAACATTATCCATCAATTGTACCGATGACTCGATTTCAATGATAGAGGCCTTTACCCAGCAGTGGGACTCTCCAGCTCGAAGGACCAAAATGTACAAGTTGATTTGAGCTATGTAAGTCAAAGACAGGAATAAAAAGAAGTATGTAGTTAAGAAGATATAATAGAGACCACAATGAGTTAGCGTCACAGGGACAGTCAAATGGCTTATTACCAATGACAGGAATAGGTAGACTGTATTTACCTTAACGACGAGACTGCACGGAGCTGTTAATACCACTAAATAATCTCCCCTAACTCTTGGTATGCCCGACAGGGTCTGGGACTGTTCTTGACATTATTTTAAGATCCTTGTAATACATATAGAGAAGCAATAAAGATTAAATAATAATTGCGAAATACCGATATAGTTCTACAAAAAAAAACTATTAACTAACACAAAGTTGTTGTACACATATAACTTTAACTGTAGACGGCCTCATCGTGCACCTAATACTTATTTATTAACATATATTTATGTATATCTATATATCTTTTACTTTATATGTTTCACAGGTAAGCACTTAAAAAAGGTGGAAGCACACTGCACTCGGAATCCTAAACTAGTGAGGCACTGGCTATCTTATCTCTAGCTGCCGGAACACAACGATGCTACAAACATTGATGTTATGGCGACATATAAGATGGTGGTAGCTCGTCAGGCGGACCAACAAGCTCTACCACTAACCAAACCGAATACAAACAAGTACCCCTCGCTGGGAATCGAACCCGGGACCTCTGGGTCTACACCGGTAGTTTTACCCACTAGACAACAGAGGTGGTTTAACGGCCAGTTTCTATGTTTTGTTTGGAATCTAAATTACCTGATGCCAGTGTCGTCAATAAGCTTGGTTCCCATCAGTGGGTTTCCGTCGCGCGCCCAATGGATGCGAGGCCGCGGGTTGCCTGAGGCAGAGCATGGTAGATGTACCAGCTGACCTTCCACCACGTGCTGCTCCAAGTTACTGACGGCGGGAGACACGCTCGGTGGAACTATGCATCAAAGAGATGTAGCTTATTCGATTTAAATGTTTACCGAGGTTTGAGCGGCTCTCCCAGAGTTTAGGTTATTGTATAACTTAAAGGGGAGGGAGTCCACCTGTATTTACCAAACCTCTATTTTTTGTGAATAAAATATATCGATTTTGATACAAAAATCTTTTTCAATTACCTTTTTACACAATGTTGTACTGTTGTGTGTTAAATGGTAAAAATAATGATTGTGTATGTTTATGTGAACTACATGATAACCGTACACCCTAAAAGTACTTAATTAAGAATACACTCCTGTATTGTATGTATACTTTATTATTATAATTTAAAGTCCAGGCTTTCAAATAAAACTATAGACAGGTCTTTTAAATCGGCAAGTCCTCAATACTTTTACATAGGCGGCCAAAGCGACTTAACCTTTTTTCCTATATAATGGAATGCTTGATTTTAATGATAAGATTGAATTAAAACATATCTCACCGTACACAAACAGCGTGAAGTTGTTCTGCGCGCTGCCGACCGCGCTGACCGCGCTGCACGTATACAGACCCGAGTCGTACTCATTCGCATTCTCTATCACCAAGTCATTGCCGTCTGTGAGGTATCTAAAACAATTTTATAATTATCACTAGCTGACTGGGGGACTTCGTACCGCTTTGGCAGTTTTCATGACAACAAAACAAACAAGTCATTCGTCCGCTTAAGAACACCCGTATCCCATGATGGACCTCTCTATAGCAACGCCACCTACCGGGTCCAATTGTAAATCTAAACCATTCTCGAATCCACCACCACCGATTTGTCCAGCCGGCAACCACACATCGTTCCAGCCCTTTAGAAGGAGTCCACCATTATTTCACATTAATATTCGACATAACACAAAGTTTAGAAAATAAAACAAAACCGCAGATACGACTCTTCACTTTCCCGCCAAGAAGTCATTTCTTTGTCTTAATTAATCATAACTAGTGGTCGCCCAGTGGTCGAATTTCGATCGTAATTTTATTAAGGCTGCACGGATTGTATCCGAGGCAATGAAAAATTAAAAAAGATAGTGTGAGTTTGGATTGGCATTGACAGATTACGGCCGCTCCTCTTCCATTGTTGAAATTTTTGAAAGAGTATATATGCGTGTGTGTCAAATACATGGACTACCATACACACACTAGAGTGTAATTGTTTTTTTGATTTAATGTATTTTTATGCATAATTTAAAAAAATATTAACATTCGGATAACCTTCTCTATATAAACTATAAGTGTGCGAAATTTCATAATCCTCCGTCCGCGCAATTTTCGCAAAAAAAGGGGTACAAAGTTTTTGCTTCACGTATTAATTAATCATAATATTGGAGAGGCGTACAGTCACGATCAATAACATGTAAACAATGTAACTTTTAGTAAAATGGAATAGTCAAAATGAGTCAAAAGTGTGAATGCTCGTGACTGTACGTCCAGCAGAGGACGATAAAGCTCAGGGGCTCTACTTTTGATTCCTTCGCCTCGAGTTGAGCGCTTGGTTTCTACTGGTCCTGCATTGCTGCCGCGACATTGCCGCGTAGTTCGGAATGTAATCTCATATAAACTTATATTACCAGACGTGCTGCGACAAGTAGTGCTGCGGCAGCAGTGCTGCCGCAGCACTACTGGTCCCCATATATTCTCTATATGACACTGCTGCGGCAGCACTGTTGCGTGCAGAGGAGTTCGGAATCATACCTTTAGACATTTGACTTTCGACCCATATTTTTGAATCGCTCGACCGCAACGACTGCCCTTACCTTCTCGTTGCAGTCGAGCGACACAAAGCGATTGATAGAATAACCGGTCAAAATCAATGCGTTGTGTCAATGTCATGTCACTCGTTTGTTTGTGTCATTGAAAATTTGAAACTGCCAAAATAAGTAAATACAAGTAAAACAGCTTTTCAATCTGAGTTCTTTTTTTTTTTTTATGTTAAAAGGAGGCAAACGAGCAGGCGGGTCACCTGATGGAAAGTAATCACAGCCGCCCATGGACACCCGCAATACCTAAGTAATCGCAGATGCGTTGCCGGCCTTGAAAAAAGGAGTTGGATCTTGAGGAGGGAGTAGGAATTGGGAGGGGGGAGGGGTGAGAGGTGGGCCTCCGGTACTTTCACTCACCGGACGAAACACAACAGCAACGAGTGCCATTGTTTCACGCCGGTATTCTGTGAGAGGGTGGTATTACGCCGGGCGAGCCGGCCAATTTCGTGCTGCACCGCAGCGTGGCTCTACCACTCAGACAGTGTCACTCATTTAGCACCACCCAGGGGTCACGTGTAGGGTCTCAAGGGTAAACCTACGGACGCGAGTAACTTTAACCCCGTCTTTTTTCTTTTTCTTGTGTTGACTTGTGACATTGATAGTCTTTTCTATTAAAAAGCAAAGGTTTTTTTAACAGCCAATAGAAACATGGATATTACGTTCCGTTTTCATTGCGGTTGTTACCGGTTTTCTCTAAATTCTGCGTGGAACGGATAACATCCAACATTTCGTATTATGTTGGCAGCACCGGAAACGAACGATTCAAAAATACAGAAAATTGCGTCATGCGACTTGCATGACGAATGTGACTTAGTCGCATGCGACAACACAATGTCATACGTGCGATTCAAAAATAGATCCCTTTAAAAGAAAGATGTAAAAGAAAAAACGTAATATCGTTGACTCACACGACCCTGGTGAAGGTCAAGGCTCGCTGGTTCTTCGTCCACACCACTAAGGGCGCGGGCTCCCCTTTGGCTTCACACGAAAATTGGATCCTTCCGCCCGCTTCCGTCTCAATCGGGCCCTCTTGATGCGCTGGCGCATTCGTGGAACCCAATACTTGAGGAGGGTCTGTATGAGAGAAATAATTGAGTGTACAATCCAAATAGGTCAGTGTCGGGAAGTACGAAACTAGGACTTGTTTTAAGAAACAATGTCGTCGATTCTGAAGTTAAGTGATATTCAAAAATAATAATATAAACTCTTTAAACAGGTAATCGAGTGTAGTGTCAAATCTTTTTAAGGCGCTAAAGATTGTATTGCGGTAGTTTAAAGTGTTGTAAGGAAAGAATTTTAGTATAAAACACCGTGTCCATAATGAATAAAATTCTACATTTCAAATTATCAACATACTTTGTAAAACATTTTGATATTTAGATATATATCAATAAGACTTATAAAAACACAAATGTTGAAAAAATTTCAAAAGGGTGCAGGTTCAAATCCTGCTCGTGGAAATTTTTTCAACATGTGTTTTTGTAATTTGTTCGCAACAAAATTTGCGTTATAAATTATATAAACAAAACAAAAACTTTTTATAAGACTTATAAATGCAAAAATATTAATTTAAAATAATACCGTTAACCAATCTCTTCCATATATATTCTCCGAAAAACCTCTTCGAGACCCTCCATCGCTTAAAAAGTTAAATAAAAAAAATGTTTCTAAGTGAATACTGTACTTACACTGCACAACAAGTTCTACGTCATAAGTGTCCTTATCCACAACATTTTCGGCGACACATCGGTACACACCGTCGTGGGGCAAGTCCACAACTGGTATGGACAGCTCCGATCCATCGCTGCTCACCACTACACCAACCGGTACATCAGAGAAAACTTCTGACGATTGGTTTCTACACTGCCATGTTAAAGACGGGTTCGGTTTACCTTGAACAACTCTGAAATTAAAATAAATATGTATTATGTGCTTGTCATGTTGCTTTGACCGCCTCTGTGGTCTAGTGGTTAAGACCACTGGTTTAGACCCAGAGGTCCCGGGTTTGATTCCCAGTGGGGGGTGCATGTTTGTGTACTCGGTTTAGTTGGTGGTAGGGCTTGTTTGTCCGCTGCCACCATCTTATCTAAATATGTCGCCATTACATCAATGTTTGTAGCATTGTTGTGTTCCGGCAGCTAGAGATAAGATAACCAGTGCCTCACTAGCCAAGGATAACGGATGAAGTGGGCTTCCATCATCGGCCTTAGCATCACTTGGCACCAGGTAAGATCAAGGCACTGTGCTTACCCGTAAAATATATTTAAAAAAAATTACTCCCTTTTTCATGGTACAAAATCTTCGCAGTAGGGTTTGACGTTCAAGCAATAAACTAACTTTTTTATGTATACAAGATTGAAGATTTATTACAACTGTGTATATTAATCGGACAGCAATTCTAGTAGAATTGTTGTTCAGTGATGACGACAGATTTAAACTACCTACGCAGAAATAAAACAAGCGTTTATCTTTACATAAAAATAAAAGGTGGCTTTATATTTATTAAAATATAAATTATTATCCATAAATGTAAATCTTAATGTATGAAAATTAAAATATTTTTTTATATTTAAATAAACTAAAGAATAAATGCTTTTGAATCGTCCATACATTAATTTTACTACCCTACCCATTCAGGACGTCTATTTTTAGCTGCGGAGTAGAATGGGCGCAATAAATACAATATATTTTGCAATACATAATCTCACCTACATGTTAGTTTTGTCGGCTCCCCTCTCCGTGCTGTTATTTTTGTTTGCTCTTTAAATAAAACAGGCGCTTCTGAAAAATATCATACTAATATTATAAACAGGAAAGCTTTGTACTTTTGTATGTTTGCAACGAATAAACTCAAAAACTACTGGACCGATTTAAAATAATCTTTCACCATTAGAATGCTACATTAGCGCTGAGTAACATAGGCTATATTAAAAAAGAAATGTTCACCCGAGCGAAGCCGGGACGGGCCGGTAGTATATAATATATTATGTTGTAACCATAGTTTATATTTACTAACACTAGAGTTAAGAGCGTTTACGCTGCACACTAGCGCCGCCAATGAAAAAAAAAACATATCTAGTAATTAGAGATAGAAAATCAAATTATGCTCAACAAACTATTTAAATGAAGTAATTTAGCATATTTACGTCACCTAATGAACATCTGACATATTATGGTTTAGTTAAATACGGCTATATAGTTAAAAGTGGCCGTTTCGGCTTATTTAACTAAACCATAACATGTCAGATGTTTATTAGGTGACAGAAAAATGCGTAATTACTTCATTCAAATAGTTTGTTGAGAGAAATTTGATTTTCTATCTCTAATTACTAGATATGTTTTTTTTTTCATTAGCGGCGCTAGTGTGCCGCGTAAACGCTCTTAAGTTTCAATGTTACTGAAACATATGGATTGTAAAAAGTCTGAAATAAAATAGATTTGATTTAATATAGGTACATAAAATATAAATGGAAAGTGTCCTTTTATGATAGGGCATTTTACAATAATTTCAGGCTGTAAGGAAGAAAAGAAATGTCCTTGCTTAGTTTCTTGCCGGTTCTTCTCGGTACAAGGTCTCCCGCCTAGACTAGACTTACAAACCGCTGACATAATGACGTTTATGAGCTATTTGTAACCTCAACTGAATAAAGATGATTTATAATTTTGAATACATAAGTAATAATAAAAAATAAAAAAAAACACAAAATTTACACGAGCAGGATTTGAACCTGCACCCTTCTGACATACAGGGTCAGGTGCTCTCACAATTGAGCTATCGTAGTTCTTACCAGCCAGCCCGCCGAAATTATTCAACACTATTTACTTTTTTCTATACGATAGCTCAATTGGGAGAGCACCTGACCAGGTATGTCAGAAGGGTGCAGGTCCAAATACTGGTCAAGAAAATTAAAAAAAAAAAAATGTTTTTTCAACCTCAGTGTTTTTGTAATTTGTTCGCAACAAAATTTGCGTTAAAAATTATATAAACAAAACAAAAACATTTTATACGTAAGTAATGTTGATAAAAAGGTAACATTTAAATATTTCAAACAAAAACTTACCCAACCCCACTACAGTTAAGGTCCCATTCACAACAATCTTCTCGTATCCGTTGTCCGCTACGCACACGTACACGCCCGCGTGCTTTAAGTCTTCGACGTGAACGTGCAAAGTGGCTTGGTTATCAGCCACGAGATCGGTGCCATTGTGAAGCCACGATATTGTAGGGACAGGGTAACTGTCTACTACACAGCTGAGATCCACTTGCGAGTATAGTTCCACAGATTTGTCTGCGAAAATTAGTGCGCAAAAATATAAATAAAATAAAAGTAGTATTATATTACTGTGTACATCATAGTTCCTACAATATTAAATAGAAAAAAAGCTTTACGTTCTTTAGACTGAAGATGTGAAACTTAGTGTATTTTTGCAAAACCTTTATTGTATCATGTTTATAGCAATTATTGTCTACCAGCCAGTAAGGACTACTTTTAAGCCGTAAAGAAGAATGGGCGTAAGAAAATGCACAGATTTAACCTTTTCACCGCCCAACTATCCTGCACGCGATGTCCCGCTGTACGCCAACGTATAAATGTATTTTAATAAAGTAGGTACAAAGAAGAACTTCTATAGAAGTGCTGGCGTGGACGGCACGAAAATCTCGAACTTATATAGAAGTTGTTGCCGGTAAAAAGGTTAATAGAAAAATCATGTAAAAAAAATCCTTTCAAATGAATTTTTAGATTTGTCTATAAAAACCGGAAATTTTGGAAAAAAAATAATTAAAATTAAAATGCAGAAATTTAGAGATTACGCGAGTAGAAGGAGGAGATCTACTAACCTACATAATTATCTTAACTGAAGATTAAATATAGAACTTATTTTTAGGTAATGTTTAAAGTATCAGCCACTTCAATATCTGCAATTCCTTACCCTTAAACCCTTCCACCAAGGTCATCGTGCGTCTCACGTTGACCACGACGCTGTCCTCGGCGATTCCCTCGGCGTTCTCTCCAATGCAGAAGTAGGTCGCCTCCACACCCTCAGAGCTGTTCAGAGTCAATACACTATGGTACACGTCATTCTCTAGCTGTGTCATCTAGAAATTAAACATTCATTAATTTCAATTTGAATAATTAATAATTCGACCTTTATTGCACAAAGAAATAACACACACGTTACACAGGACATACATACAGATGAACAAATCTCTAAAAGAGATCTCTTCAAGCGAACCCTAGCTGTGGTGTAAGTATTTTAATAATTGTTGAAATAAAAATATTTCAAACAAACTTTGGTTGTAGCTACTATAATGTTAGCAGAAACATCTTCCGAACCAGGAGCGGTATAAAGTGATTTTCTATTTTATTATTAAAAAAAAACTATGTGCTAGTTTAGAATAAAGACGGGATTACATAAAGCATTACCCAGGACTTTTAATACAATCGAATGATAGCCCGGACCGGGCGTAAGAAATCGTGGTTGTTCAATGGCGCCTGGAGGCGACAACACTAGATGTAGCCAGCAGTCAAAATACACATGACGTCACATCAAGTACCTTTTACATACTTATTAATAAGGAACTTATTGGATGATTGAAGAAGTTTTCTGTTTCCCAGTGCCATTTCACCAATAAAAAAAGTCTAGCGGCTAACATGCCCTGACGTCACATCAAGTACCTTTTACGTACAAGAAACTTATAGCATTATAAAGGAAGGTCTGTTTCCCTGTGCCAGTTGACCCTTGAATAGGATCTAGCGGCTAACATGCGTGTGACGTCACATCTAGAACCGATAACTTAAAAAGTACTTAGAGCGTGATTCAGCAAGCTTTCGGCTAACAGGTACATGGAATACAGTAGCTTACCTACATAGTAGGAAACGTTCTCAGTTTCCATACACTATCACCAGCTCATTGTATGTGCCCACTGCTGGGGCACCAGCCTTCCCTATGGATGTAAAAACCACAGGGAGAACGGGCTATAAAACACCACGCAGGCCCAGTGGTTGTTAACTGTTGTGGACTGCTAATGCAGCCGGGACCGACGGCTTTACGTGCTTTCCGAAGCACGGAGGAGCTCGAGGTGATTTTTTTAAGTCACTTCACTACTCTATGTTTGGTACTCCGTTTACTATATTTATAAAATATAGTGAAAAAATTAAATGCCTACCCGACCCAGCCAGGAATCGAACCTGGGTCTTCCGCAATCCGGGGGGCTGCACTGATCATTATGCTACCGGGAAGGCTTCCCGGGAAGGCTGGGTCGGGTAGGCATATAATTTTTTTACTATACTTTATAAATATTTAGTTCAGCTTAATGCAGCAATAATAATAAAAAATAAAATTGACTCCCTTTACTTATAAGGTACTTACAACATGATAGAGGAAGCTCTCCGTCTCCCTGTGCCATATGACCCGCGGGGAGGGTCTAGCGGTCACGATGCACGTGACGTCACGACTAGTGCCGTTCATTAAAGTGATGTTCTTGTCTCCTTCGATGTGCGCAGTCGGCTTTATGAGAAGGTCTATGTCTATAGCGTCGCTGGCTGTAAGTAAAATAAAATCTCAATCAGCTGAACCGATGTAAATCTGTTTCTGCAATTTAATTATTATAACCTTAACCTAAACAAATAAATTAATATTTAAAAAAAATACGAGTAACTTAGTCCTTTGAACCGAATACTACCTTTAAATCGTCATAATTGTCTTCGTTAAATGAAATAAGGAAATATTAGATTAACAAAAAAAAAGGAAAAAGGTAAAGTAAATAAAGTAGTACTTACTTACTTACAAAATTTGCGGAATCAATATTTACGAAATATTCGTTTAGTTTCCTTGTCTGTCAATGAACATCAGATATTTCGGCACAGTTACATACGCCATGATCACAAGTGAACTGTAACTGCGTCAAAATATCAAATACTCTAAGACAACAAAAACATTATAATAATCCTATTAATGGTTACTGTAATGTTTTGGCCTTATATTTTTTCTGTTGTTAAATTTATTTTCCGTCAAACCTTTTTAGTCCTTCGAGCCGGATACTGTACCTTTATACGATCCTCTCCATCCAACGCAATTCCACCGTCCACATTCCGTTACATTTTTCACCTCAAACATGCCATCGTAAGTTCCATTGACCGACGTTTCCATGACAACAGTATCGTTTGGAGCTACCCACTGCACTCTGAAAGCGTTCTCTGCATGGCAAGCGAGCTGTATGTCTGAATGGATGGGTCTCGTCACGCTGTGGGGACCGAGGATTTGGACGCTGGGCTTCGATTCAATTGTTACGTTCATCGATTTTGTTACACGACCAGCTGAAAACAAGATCTAATAGTAATTAAAGCGTCGTCGCGTCGGTAGTCGAATAGATGCTCGGATTGAATGAGAGAAATCTTGGTTGAATCCTTATAGCTTCGTTACACTACTGGCGAGAACCCATACCTTTGTTTTTGACTACTAGCTTTGATATTTGTTCTTATGTTTTTACCTTTTTGTTACAACAATAACATATATTTTGTATACAAATCTGTACTATTTATAAAGAGGTAAAGTTTGTGACTTTGTTTGTTGGTATGTCGGGGCTAATCTCTGGAACTACGGGTCCAATTCTAAAAATTCTTTCCCTGATAGAATCCTACTAATATTATAAATGTAAAAGTTTGTGTGTATGTTCGTATATTTGTTGCTTCTTCACGCTGCACGGATAGATGGATTTGGATGAAATTCGGCATACAGATAGTTTATAACCTGGAATAACACATAGGATACTTTTTATCCAGATATTCCCACGAGAACGGGAACCACGCGGGTGAAACCGCGAGCGGCCGCTAGTGCTACATAAATAAATATAATTAAAATAAAAATATTTTTTTATTTCCCAATAAAATACACAATATGTAGTGAGACAACCCCAGAGAGTAATGTAAATACTTGTGTTGGGGTGTATCGCTCTTAACCTAGTGCTAATAACAAAATTGAGCCAGTTTTGACATTTGTGTGATATTTTATGAGACTAAAGTGCTACATTCCTTGCGGGTAAAGGCTATATTTTAATTTAACAAAAAAAAAATTAAATGTCAAATCCACGCGGACGAAGTTGCGAGTAAAGTACTAGTGATACATAATTCTATTAGAGAGGCAAGTTGACTTCGAATGTTTTTTAATTTTGATAATGCAGGACTTTAAAAAGCTTAAATTTGAATAGCATGATTTTTACCTTTGTTGATAGCTACACATGTGTATAGCCCACTGTCGCTTTCAGCTACGTGTGGAATGGTCTTGTTGTAAACATACACACCATCTTCTGTCGGAGTTATTGGCACATCTGATACTGAAAAGTCAACCAGAGTATTGAGAAAATAATATAAAAGAAGAAAAATTATATAGTATAAAAGAGGCAGACGAATGAAATTGTAACCATAAAAAAAGTATATTGATTTCTTCAGTGTTTGCACACTTACTCTATCTTCTTCTTGAATTCTTAAGCAAAGACAGCCTAGAAGAGATAGCTTGTAGCGATAAGACCGCCTTTGCCCATAGCCCTTTTAAGATTATGAGTATTTTTTTCATTCGTGCATTAGCAATAACAAATTTATCTATCTATTAATTTCCATTTCTATTAATAATACACAATTTCACACATTCAATTTGAATGTCGTTCTCATATGGCGACAATACATGACAGTATTTGCAAAAAAAATAAATTCGTACCATTTCAGTATTCGTTTGAGATCTCACCTTCATCATCCAGAAGGAGCGCGCCTTTGAAGACGAGCTGCATACTCTGGAGCACATCCTCACTGAACACTTGGCAAGAGATTGAGAGCGGCTCGCCCCACAGCACGATCAAATCACTTGGATGCAACACCACTTCTGGTGGCTCCACTGCGGTACAAATAAATTGGAACCATATTGTAAATAGTTTTAAGTACATTATTTAATAAGAGTTTATTTTCCCGATCCAATAAGATCCGAACCTCTTGGAAAATCTCCTGATCCGATCCGAATCTCTCATATCTAGTAGGACACGGGGAAACGCAATAGTGCGTAATGTGCTCTTGCATGCGGCTTGAGGAACCCTTTAAGTTTCCCGCCGCCCCCAAAAAGTCCGGTGACGCTGAAAATGCCGTTTGAGGCAATCACCAAACTCCCAAAAAAAAAAACAAAACTAATAATAAATAAAATAAAATAATAATAAATTACAAAACTGTATCTTACCTTGTTGATCACCGAGTATCAGTTATAATGTGGGACTTTAATGATATGAGGAGCTCGATGGCGATGGCGCAGTGGCTAACACGCCCGCTCTGCGAGTGCTGTCAAGTAACTTTCGCAAAGGCCGGTCATCGGATGGGTGACCAAACATTTATCATCTCGAGCTCCTCCGTGCTTCGGAAGGCACGTAAAGCCGTTGGTTTCAGC
The DNA here is from genome assembly GCA_947562085.1 of Eudonia lacustrata. NCBI lineage: Eukaryota > Metazoa > Arthropoda > Insecta > Lepidoptera > Crambidae > Eudonia > Eudonia lacustrata. The sequence continues at coordinate 2,477,271 of OX387322.1, forward strand.
TGCATAAGCAGTCGTTAACAACCATCGCACCGCACTGGGCCCGCGTGGTGGTTTATGGGCCGTTCTCTCTATCCCTCCCTAGGGAAGGCTCGTGCCCCAGCAGTGGGGACATACAATGAGCTGGTGACTGTGAGAAAGAAGCTTAATACCTTTCATCAGCAGGCGGGTGGTGGCGGCGGCGGCGCCGGCGGCGTTGTTCGCCACGCAACGGTATATGCCCTCATCTTGCGAACGCATCGCTTCAATCACGTACTCCACCGACGTGCTCTGTCTGTTGCAGTTATTTCATTTATTAGAACCCCCAACCAGACAAACATTAGTATAAGGAATAACTAAGTAGAGCATTATACAATTAAAACTAAGGAGAGCCTTTTACAAGTAGCTTAAAGTAAGAAGCTCCTTCAAGCTGCACTGCATAGTGAACTACGCAATTGTTTGAGCGGTTCCATGTATGTTTGTTAAGGGTGCGCCGACCAAAAAATGCCAAAAATGCAGTTACGGTTAAGTAAATATAATTGAAAATACTATCGTATTAAATGAACAAAATATATATTTAGTATCATAGGGAACGTGTTTACAAATTGTCAGAACCATAAATTCATAACACGCTATAGTTTTTTCTACAATATCATTTAAAGTTGGGCAAAAATCATGAAAACGAGTGGCGGCGTTTAGTAGATTTCTTATAGTTTATCTAAATTATTGTACCTCTGATTTTGTCTAAACAATCATCAATGAATAAACTACAAATTGCTTTGCTAGACTACATTTTCGATTCATCAAGTGGTTATTTAAATAATTATTTTTTATTAAGCACCTTAAATTCCCCATACAGAATTAGTATGGCCGCGCGGCATCAAATAAATATGGACGACGACATTTCAAATAAAACATATGACACTTGTCACTTACGGACGGTGCACACTTAATAAAAGACTGTAGTTCACTGTGCAGTCGCAGCTTGAAGCGGTCGCATTCTGAACGCTTCAAGCTGCCCCGTGTTATACTCAACGCAAAGACTCGTGGCAGACGGTGCCATAAATCACTTTTGCAACCGAGATGCGCACGCGCAAATTTACAGGGTTATCGATAAAAAGCATTGTTTGTGAGTTATCGACAAATATGTACAAATCACCTCTTTATAGTATTGATCATAACTAATAGTTATTATACAATGACAAATTCACACATAATATCGCACTACCAATACAATACTGATGCAAGTCAAAACATACTGACATTGGAAATTTTGTCGTATTGAAGAACAGTACAGTTCAATTTCAAATATCAGTATATTTTGACTTTCACCAGTATTGTATTGGTAGTGCGATATATTGAAGGTAGTTAGCAATAATTAAACTGTATGTTACCCTCTAGAAAAATAAACGTCACAGTCTCATTTCAATTGATTATTTCTTTCGAGATGGAGGCGTTTATTAAAGGTAATATGACCAGTGTTCAGGGGAATATTCAACAACAAAGTCTTGTTTTAAAAAAAATGTTTTAAATTAAAAACAGGACTTGAAAAAATAATTTTTATGCGAACGGCTAATAATACTGGTTGACAGTAGCGACACCGACGACGATAAAGACGATTAGTCTCAATTATTTTTTGTAAGAATATTAAATAAATACTAATAATAAACAAAACAATTAATTTTATTTATAACGGTTAAAATAACCCACTTAAAACTTATTGTTATCGATAAACACAGTATACAAGCAACGCGCATTACTACGTTTTTGTTACGTCACCCATAAACAATGTAAGCGCGAGAGAGCACATTACGTGCGCTGTCTCATTCGCATGTTTTATTGCACCGTCAGCCACGAGTCTTTGCGTTGACTATAGGTCACCCTAAGTGTTTTTAATTTTTTTTTTCTGCTTGTAACTAATGATTTGAGTTCTTGTACTTGTAACGCCTCGGTGGCCGAGTGGTATAGTGCTCGGCCCGATACCCGAAAGTCCCGGGTTCAATTTCCAGGTCGTGCAAAGTATATTCCGGATTTCGGTGCATAGCCTGTGTTTGTGATCACCAACCTGCATTTGGCAAGCGTGGTGATTATACAAATACCCATCAATTGTAGTGATAACTCGATCCGTAGTGGGACAGTTATAGGCTATTTACTTACTTGTTATTTTTGAAAATTTGCTGATATCCCAATTAATAAATAAACAAATGAACAAAAGTACTTGCTAAATAAAATTAAATGAACCAAACAAACGTAAGGAATGCGGCTCACAGGTCAAACAAAGAATTTAAACGGGATCGATGCAAACTAATCAGTAGAGAGGTATCTGACGGGTCAGCCCGTGACCGTGGCCGTCGTGACTCGGTCGAAACGTCGGGTATGAACAAAGTATGATACCTTTTTACTAATTAGTTTGCGTTAATCCTCGTTTAAATTCTTCGTTTAAGGCGACGCATTGCAAATTTACGTGGCGGGATCTTGATTTTTCCCAACAATCACAAAACATATGAAAGTGATATTTTATGACACGATTTTTCATTTAATTGACTTAAACACGATTTGTTAACTTTTATAACAGAGAAAAATATATTAAAGTAACCTCTTTTAAAACATAGATTTGCATTTTACAGGCAAACCGGACCGATTTAAGTATTTATCTTAGTAGATTAGTCTTAAGAGCGTTTACGCCGCATACTAGCGCCGCCAATGAAAAAAAAAACATATCTAGTAATTAGAGATAGAAAATCAAATTATGCTCAACAAACTATTTGAATGAAGTAATTTAGCAGTTCTACGTCACCTAATCAACACCTCACATTTTATGGTTTAGTTAAATAAGACGTTACGGCCACTTTTAACTATAACGCCATATTTAACTAAACCATATCATGTCAGGTGTTCATTAGGTGACGTAAAAATGCTAAATTACTTCATTCAGATAGTTTGTTGAGCATAATTTGATTTTCTATCTCTAATTACTAGATATGGTTTTTTTTTTCATTAGTGGCGATAGTGTGCGGCGTAAATGCTCTTAACACACACTTAAATATACTAGTTCATTTTTTAAAACTTATGTGTAGTTTTAATTGGAAAGAAAAAAAAAAGTTTTTCTTATGGTACGGGGCGCAAACGCTCCGTATTAAATTAATTAATTAGCGATGTGTCGCCTTAACTATGGAACGCGAAAGTTAACAAGTGTATGTGGCTCACGCGGTCGACAGCTGCGGCGTCAGCCGGGCGTCGCCACGCGCCCAGCCCGCCGCCACCGGCACCAGGCTCTCCACGGCGCACGCCAGCCGCACGCGCGACCCACCGCGCGCCTTTATCTGCGCAGGGTGCGACAGGTGTACTCAAACTCAATAATAACTTAAGGGTGCGCCGACAAAAAAATGCCAACAAAGCAATTACGGTTAAGTAGATATAATTGAAAATACTATCGTATTAAATGAACAAAATATATATTTAGTATCATAGGGAACGTGTTTACAATTTGTCAGAACCATAAATTCATAACACGCTATAGTTTTTTCTACAATATCATTTAAAGTTGGGCAAAAATCATGAAAACGAGTGGCGGCGTTTAGTAGATTTCTTATAGTTTATCTAAATTATTGTACCTCTGATTTTGTCTAAACCATGGATGCACAGACTTATTAAGACTAGGGGCCACTCGGGCAAATTATGAACTGATGGTGGGCCACCAGAAGTATAGGTAATTAAAGACAATGAAAAATTGATAATAATGTATTCAAATTGAAAAAGAATTTATTAATTTGAAGCGTGGCACTGCATAGTGCTTACAATCTTTTTTATATTTGGCTCAAATTTACTTGTAGCAACACGTAAAACTGCTTCCAAACTTTCATTTGCAAGGCGGTTTCGATTTTTTGTTTTATTATTATTTAGGATTGAAAAGGTTTGTTCACATATATAGGTAGAACCAAATAAGCTTGCACATTTCAGAGCGTTTATGCGCAACACTTTGTACGTATTTTTATCAATGCAGCGGTAAAAGTTCAGCAAGTCTCCTTCGTTGAATTTGTTGCGTAAATCTTGGTCGTTCTGAATGTCGATAATTTCTAACTGCATTAACTCTGGCGCATTTTCAACTGAAATCGTGAAAGGATTGCTAAATATGTCCAACAGAGGTTTCACTGTTTTAAACTCCGAAAATCTGTCTTGAAAAGATTGAATCAAAATATCTAGCTTTTTTACATAACTGAAATTAATAGCAGTTTTTTTGAATTTTTCAGCCATTTTCTTATAACTCGGAAAATGATTGTAATTTCCAGAATTCAATTGCGATCTGAAAAGTGTCAGCTTGCATTGAAAGGATGATACATGTGCGTAGAGCTGGGATATCAGTTGATTTTTGCCTTGAAGCCGTGTGTTCAAGACATTCAAATGATTTGTAATGTCAACTAAAAAAGCCAAATCACACAACCAATCAGGACTTTTAAGTTCCGGGACGTCCCTTTGCTTTTCCGCCAGAAAAATATCAATTTCTTCTATTAAATTTAAAAATCGTTCCAGTGTCAATCCACGACTTAGCCACCTTACTTCTGTATAATACAGTAAATCTCCATGTTCGCATTCAAATAGATAAAATTAATAACAGTTTTACTTACGATTTCACAACACAATTATACACGGCACTTGACGGGAAATCTACGTTGAATGTGGATCAAAATATATTATAATTATGACACCGGCTAGTCGAGTTAAAATCTGCACTAGAACTAACGACACTTTACTCAAATTAAAACCGAACTGTCGGTCGCTGCGGTTAGCGTGGCTTTTATACCACGCGCATAGAGTCGAAAACTGTCTGGAGAAATCTCGAAACCGACTCTGGAAGCTTCGTGTATCTACCTACGCGAGCTATCGGGAATTTGGGACTATTGCTATCTCGCTCGCTCGAACAGTATAACGCGGCGCGCTTCCTCAAGAAAACGAATTTAACCGAGATCAGCACGAACATTACCGACCGCTGTTACCGACGCATGCACGGCGCACCGATAAGATTGATAGAGCGCGCGCGCGAGATTCAAATTACTTTTCGAACATTTGTTATTGGTTTTATTCTGGAATAGAACTCAATATTTTCGAATGTACGAGAGTATTATTTTTGCTGTCGGCGGGCCACCAGTATTCGACCGGCGGGCCGCATGCGGCCCGCGGGCCGTAGTCTGTGCATCCCTGGTCTAAACCATCATCAATGGATAAACTACAAATTGCTAGACTACATTTTCGATTATTATTTAAATAATTATTTTTTATTAAGCACCTTAAATTCCCCATACAAAATTAGTATGGCCGCGCGGCATCAAATAAATATGGACAACGACATTTCAAGTAAAACATATGACACTTGTCACTTATGGACGGCGCACCCTTAATAAACTTTCCTACACTCACACCTGGACTGGACGTTTGTTACTCTTTCACGTAAAAACTACTGAATAGATTTGGATGAAATTCGGCATACAAATAGTTTATAACCTGGATTAACACATAGGATACTTTTTACCCCGATATTCCCACGGGAACGGGAACCACGCGGGTGAAACCGCGAGCGGCCGCCTAGTGTAAAGTAAGTCAAAGTTAAAGTCAAATATTTTTATTCAAATAAACTTAAGAAAAGTGCTTTTGAATCGTCCAATCATTTTTTACCTACTACCCATTCAGGACGTCTATTTTTTAGCTGTAACTTCTCCACAATGAGCGCAAGAAACTCCACAACTTTAATAGAAGTAACAACATTTACAATGCGAATAAAGAGGCTGATCTTATCAGTCATGCAATATTATCAAAATACCGAGTGGCCGAGTGGCCGAGTGAGAAGCGCTCAGCTCGATATCCGGACGATATGCCTGGAAATTGAACCCAGGACGGTCCAACTCCTAGGCAAAGAGTATTTCGTTACAATTTAATTATTTGCAACGTTAACTTACTTGGCTCGGAACTGTTAAATACGGGATATCTGGAAAAGGGAAATGTTCAACAATGTACCTATCGTTTTTCTAAATACAAATTTCTAGATATTGCTATTACAAATTTTCATTCAACAGTTACATTTTATTTTAATTCAGACAATGTTTTACAAAAGTGAGCTCATCTGCAGTATATTTACCGGGTAGTTTCGCTTGCACCGCGGTCGCTCCGACCCGTCTCAGTTCGTGATTACCCGAATCATGACCGTTTATCTGAAAAAAGCGACCTTTACAATTTACAAATAGATAAATTTAATTTTATCTATTTATTATAAATGGACTATCTTTAATGAATGGATGGATGGATTTATTTTTAATGGACATGGAATGAAATCACTTTAATTTGAAATTAAATTTTTAGAACAGGGTAAGCGAATGAAAATCCTTTTTTATTTCACAAAAAAAACATAGTACAATTACACCTCCACAGAAGTTTTACATTAAAAATAAACTAATCTTATTTTTTTTAGAATCACTAAGAAAACAGATAATCACAGAAAAGTTACCTTACCGCGACATAAAAGAAATCATCAGGTGGCACGAACGCGTTAGCTAGATATATCTTGTTGTCTCTGTCTATCTCCTTCAATGGTGTCTCGAACAACGTCTGGCCTGACAGAGTCAAGATCTCCGCATAGTCTATGGTCACAGGGGCATCGGTCTCGCTCAAGGATATCATCATGTGGTTGTAAGTGCCTGAAAGATATCACACGATGTAATTTACCCGCCTCTGTAGTCTATTTGTAAATACTCTTGCTTCTCTCTTTATTGCATTCGTGTAATACAAATAATACTCTGAAAACTTAAACATGAACCCTGCTTATCTTATTAGCCAGACGGTATTAAATACTAATAATAACTAGCTGTCCCGGCAGACCTTGCTCTGCCCTATTTCTCTAAAACAAAGTTACATTGAATTTTTTTTATGTTAATAGCTGCCCCGACAGATTTTGTTTTGTCAAAAGTTATTGACTGTCGCAGGCTAATAGTAATAAAATAACATTGAAAGTAATATCTAATGTGATGATATTTTTATTGTAATGCCTTATGGTACACGAGATTTTTTGTTTGATCACTTGGCGCAAATAAATAAATCTGACCTCTAATCAACTTGAAGGCATACCAAAGATAATCCTAACGCGCCTCTGTTTTGTTTTGATTGACGTCAAATTAATTCTAGACAGAGTGGTTTGCATGGGAAAAGAAAACTTTTGTTTTTACTATTTCCCTCGTGTTTTTTTTACATTTTTTCTCTCCCTAAGAACCTTCCTCAGACTTCATCAAACACAACAAAAAATAAATCAGCCAAATCGGTTCAGCCGTTCTCGAGTTTTGCGATTAGCAACACATTTAGCGATTCATTTTTATTTATATAGATTACAATAATAAACGGAGTAAGGTGGGTGTCTACTATGTAACTAACTGACCGACTCGACTATCTCGACTATCCGCTCCATTGGACAGACTGAGGAGGATATTGCATTGCGAGTTCCATACGTGTGTGATCCTTCTGGTGTTATATGTCAAAAGCTAGTGTTTTAAATAAATAAATAAAAATAAAAATGTATTTATTTCAGGTAAATCAATTACAATTAAGTTACCGGGGCTACCCCAATAAGTAGTCAGAAGACACTTGTGCGGGGTAAGCCTCGCTCTTCCTACGTAAACATAACAGTTTCGAAAAAACACAAATGTTGAAAAAATTTCCACGAGCAGGGTTTGAACCTGCACCCTTCTGACATACCGGGTCAGGTGCTCTTCCAATTGAGCTATCGTGGTTCTAACCAGCCCGCCGAAATTATTCAACACTATTTACTTTTTACTTTGAAAGCCAAAGGCGCCCATTCAATGTTATAAAAAGTAAATAGTGTTGAATAATTTCGGCGGGCTGGTTAGAACCACGATAGCTCAATTGGAAGAGCACCTGACCCGGTATGTCAGAAGGGTGCAGGTTCAAACCCTGCTCGTGGAAATTTTTTCAACATTTGTGTTTTTGTAATTTGTTCGCAACAAAATTTGCGTTAAAATTATATAAACATTTATAACAGTTTCGATTTACATAAGTGATACAAGATTTCATCATCATGTTTTCCCCAGGTTAAAAATGTGTGTTGTATACAAACCCTTCAAGGGGCGGTGGCTGGTGTCGGCCATGGCCCGGGGCGGCGCGGCGGAGAACCCGTGGCCGAAGGTGAGGTTGGAGAGGCCGGCCACCCGCACGGAGTAGTCGCGCGCGCTGCCCACCGTCACGCTCCAGTTGCCCGGCTCGGGCTGCATCACTTTCACCACCTCATTTTTTTTCAAATTAATGGGGTGTTGATAAAGATAAAATTTTACTAGAAAAAATCAATTAGTCTCAAGAAGCTCGAGTGGGAATCAAACCCACGACTTTTGGATAACCGTCCAATGAAAAAAAAAATAATAAAAAAATAGTAAATGATAATGAGAAATGATAGAAGAAATGTTAATGAAATCCTCTAGAGTATCATTTGTAAACGTGTGGTTTTTTTTTTTTTTTTACTTTACTGAGATTGCACGCCCGCCGTCTTGTTTAGAAAAATTTAAAGAGAGTCGTCGATGAACACTAAACGGCTAATAATTCACCATTATTTCACATTAAATTTGACAAAACACAAATTAAGAAAATAAAACAGAACTGTAAAATAGCTATCTTTTCTTTCCCACCAAAATAAACTCGACCTGATTTTAAACCTAAATGCGGATTGAAGGCCCGTTAACTATCTATCTACTTTCTGAAGAACGGAGGTGATTTAGATATTTTACTTTTCTATATACCTGACTTTGCGATTGCGCTAATCGCTTTGTTCATAATATCCTGTATATATATGAAAAGTTTCAATCACCACTTACCATAATTTCAGACAAGTCGAGGGTGGTGATAAGCTTGGGCGGCCCAGTCAGCTCTTTTCCTTTGGGGTCGACCACTTTGATCTGCGGTTTGGTCCCCGAAACAGACACGGTCACTTCACCCACGGTGCTGTCTACTGGAATCTGGCATTTTCATCAAAAATTCATCTATTATGAATAAGAAAACATCTATTGCCGATCACACAGACATTCAACAATATAAGTTGGAACTAGAAACTTTTTATTGTCAGTAGAAAACTCGTCATCCGAGTACCGCTGCGCCCAGAAAGGCGCGGATGGACATGTGGGGTTCTGCCCTCCAGCTCCCGCCTCCCTCGGAGAGATTCGGGAGAAGGAAGGGCCTACCCACTAATATCCATTGTATATTTACACATCTCTGTATATGCATTTTTAACCGCCTCTATCGTTTAGTGGTTAAGACCACCGGTTTAGACCCAGAGGTCCTAGGTTCTATTCACAGCGGGTACATGTTTGTGTACTCGGTTTGGTTGGTGGTAGGGCTTTTGCCCGCCTGGCTAGCTACCACCACCTTATCTAAATATGTCGCCATAACATCAATGTTTGTAGCATTGTTGTGTTCCGGCAGCTAGAGATGAGATAGCCAGTGCCTCACTAGTTGAGGATTCCGGGTGAAGTGCGCTTCCACCTTCGGCCTTATTATCACTTAACATCAGGTGATGTAAAGGCTAAGTGTCTACCAAGTGTGTAAGATATAAAAAAATAACCCTCGTGCCACCACCGGTTTGACAATCGCCAGTATTTTTGGACTCTTCATACAAATCAGGCTGATCACGTGTTCACTTCAGTACGGAAAATCCAATAATTTTGTCATATTTCGACCCATGTTACTAGAAGAAAGCTATACTGTTTTAAAAATAACAAATATTTTTCATTTCACAAATTATAATAATCAATCGGTTAGCATAATCGCACCCCTTGAGTGTGGTTGTAGCCAGCGGACCGGATGCTGGAGCCAAGGTTCACATTCCTTCCGCTTATGGAAGTCCTCACCATCTCCAACACCTGGAAGAGTTATCATGTATTTAAGTATATAACATTAAGTAAGTAAATAGCTGCTAAGCTCAAGTGGCAGTGGGCAGGGCACATTACTCGCAGGACTGATGGCCGCTGGGGCGGGATAGTCCTGGAGTGGCGACCGCGTACCGGAAAGCGCAGTGTGGGCAAGCCTCCAACAAGGTGGACCGACGATCTGGTGAAGGTCGCGGGAAGCCGCTGGATGCGAGCAGCACAAAACCGATCGTTGTAGAGATCCTTGGGGGAGGCCTTTGTCCAGCAGTGGACGTCTTTTGGCTGAGATGATGAAGTAAATACCCTACATACTTTCACATTGCAAAGGTCTCCATCAATAAAATCATGTCATTGGGTATTGGTAATCACCACGCTTGCCAAATGCGAAACAGGAACAAATCTTGATCGATTCTCACCCAAAATGTGGTCAGGATGAGGTTTTGCACCAAAATAATGGGGCACTGTCCCACCACCACGCGATAGACCTAATAACGTTAAAAACATCCACAGTTCAATAGTTCACATCCGGCTCGAAGGACCACTACCTTGTTTTACCACAATCGTGTAAAAAATTTATAGCACATCGATGACAGTATTCTCGACTTGCTCAAAAGAGAAAGTGTGGCAATACCACACTGAAAACTTTAAAATGGCAAAATAAGTGTGTTGCTAGTGTAATAAATAAAATTCTTGTTGTACGTAACAAGAATAGCCAGTATAAGAATAAAGTCAACAAACCTTGTGCACATTAGTTTTGTTGAGGTTGAACACTTGGCCGGAGCTGGCGGCCGCGATCTGTTCGTAAACTTGATAACTCGGCCTCTGCAGGTCGTTGCAATGGCCAGTCAACACAAACACCACCTACAAGTTACCGATAATATTTTGAATACAGAGACAGCAAACAATAATAAAAAGCTATATCTTTGAATTCTAAAAATATCTTTAGTATTATCATACTAAGCCAGTGTTAGTCCTTTAACTTAAAACCTCTAACATAAAACTGTCTTCTCTAGACAATCAGGCGCAAAGGCGCTTTGTGCGGAATAGTCGCTTGCTATTTTAAGCTTAATTCTGATTCATAATATGTCATACTCGTGAACGAGTGCCGCCTGTGGAGGCTAGTCTGCTTTTGCGTACTTGTCTTATTTTTATTATTAACTATATATTATTAACTATAGTTTTAACTTTGTTTTTTCTTAGACAGGTTTTGACTTTTACTAGTACTGTATGACATTGTAAAAAATTAAAATGGTAAATTATGTTTTTGCAAACTTAAATATTTTGTTTATTTATTTTTTCTTTTTTTGTATTTTTTACATGTTGTGTTTGTCCTTTACATTTTGTGTTTTTATTTGTGATGGAAAGTGTCCTTTTATGATAGGGCATTTTCCAATATTTATGACGCTGTATGGGAGAAAAGAGCTGGACAATTGCCGAGTTTCTTACCGGTTCTTCTCAGTACAAGATCGCGCCCAGAGTAGATAGACTTACGAACCGACGGCATAAAATGACGTTCATAAGAGCTATTTGTAGCCTAAACTGAAAAAATGATTTTGAATTTTGTTTTTTTTTTAATTTAATTCTTGATTTGTAAAAGCACAGCTTGGCCTAATGACGTCCATAACGCTATGAGGACACCGCTCAAATGTAGTAAACCTTCTTATATATAAAATAAACGTCTAGTCTCACTTACCTGACTCTGCTTCCTCTGTACACTGTCAAGGACCTTCCCGACCAGTCTGTGGTCGCCCGCAGTAGCGTCCGTGAACACGTACACAAAGGAGCGCGGCCTACTGACTTCCAGCGCCATGAGGATGCCGCTCAAACACTTCTCGGGACAATCCCCGCCGCCGTACACACGGACGATGTTCAGAGCTGCTTTGAACACGGCTTTGTGTTTCGTGACAGTAGGTGGACCTACACCTAAAAGTATTAAATTACGTTTATATACAAGAAAAAGTGCTTGTTCTTTTTTCCACCACCAGAAGGTTATTTTAAAAACTTACCGGTGATCTTGAAATTATAAGTGAACATGAAATGCACTGTGAAATATAAATATTAGTATTCATTATCTACAATTTGCTTGATATTTACATACCATTTGAGAATTTACGGTGTTAAAAATTTGTTACCAGTGTCTGAATCTCTTATTCAAAGTCAATGGTAGAAGGTGCATTCGTAATTGATATATGATATATATAAGATGTTTGGTAATCGGAACCGGGAACTCGGGGACAGAAACCGGTAGTTAAACCTCTCTAGGCCACAGAGGCGAAGTACAAGTCTTGTTATAGTAGCCAAATAATATATTTGCTAAGAATGTCCATGCAGCCTGCGTTAGTAGTTGTAAATCTAGACGTAAGCGCAGATAATTTTGACCAAACCTCTAGAGGTCGATATATCGTGAAAGAAAGCAGCGTATCAGGCTGATAATATATGTAGATCACGGATTAATAGTTTGCAAGAAATCGTTAATCACATAAAAGAGATATTATGTATTTTGTGTACACAATAGTTATTTATGTATTTTAGTCCTGATAAATTTCTATTTTATTTAAATTATAACATAATAGAAACATAACTAATCTTACTATTTTATGATTTTATAGTGTTTAGTGTGTTACCTACTCCCACGTCATGAAAGGGTAGTACTGAAAATCAGCGCGACGTATAATCCGTAGCTCATGCTGAGTGCAGACCCTGTTTGGCGACACTGTGCAGTGTGCATGCAGCAACGTATGCATATGCATAATATCTAGAGAATGTACCTACTGTTTTATTTCGATTTTTTTTTAATTTTGTAATCTTTTGTTTATGAATGTTGAGTGTAGTGTTAGTCAAATAATTACCTATTCTATTCTATTCTTTCTGAAACATATTTACATTAAGCTAAATTAATGTGCAGCCTTTAATTGTGTCTGTAAATTATTAATATGAATATGTAACCTTTCATTCTGTGTACCTAAACTAAGCCATTATTGATATGTTTATTCATATCGCGTAAACAATTAGGTCACTGTCGTGTCACATCTAATGAACTCTTGATCGATATAAACTAACTACTTCTACTTCTACTTCCGTAGGTATGCATCTCCATCGCAACTGATCGAGGTTATTATGACGACAATTACTGTTACTTGTAAAATAAGCGCAAGAAAAGTGTGTTTTTAGAAAGAGTTTGTTACCTATTGGCTTAGTTTTACGAGTAGTTCAACATTATGTATACAGGATGACTTTTGTATCACCGTGCAAACCTTCTGAGATGACTCCCGTGATACAAACGAACAACTCTTATTATTGGACCAACTCCCTAACTCGAAAATAAAATTCAGCTGTTCCATACATTTTGGTCGAATGAATATTGATGTTTTGTATGGAACAGAACAGCTGAATTTTATTTTCGAGTTAGGCGTTGGTCTGTTTCATGGGAATCATCTCAGAAGGTTTGGACGATGATAAAAAAGTGACCCTGTATAGTAGTAGTAGTATTAGCATATAACTGTCCCACTGCTGGGCAAAGGTCTCCATCATTGAAATTAAGTCATCGCTACAATTGACGGTAATTAACATAATAACCACGCCTGCCAAATGCGGGTTGATGATCACGAACCCGGCTATGCATCGAAAATTCTGAAACACTTTGTGCCTGACTTGGGAATTGAACCCGGGACCTTCGGGTATCGGGCCGAGCGCTTTGCTACTCGGCCACAGAGTTAATTTTGTGTATAATTATTATTTTTTCTTTATAGTTCTGTGCGCAGCTTATCTTTCTATCTACCTACATTAATATTATCCCCTCACCATGGTCTGTTGGAAAAAATCTCTTTTTGGAGATAAGTTTACCTGTTTTTTGTACTACAAAATGTTAATCTTTTACACTATGTACTTTGAGTACAAAATAATAAGAAATAAAATAAATTGTCTATCTATTGCCTTTACAGCTCAACAAAGTGGCGACGTAAAACTTGGTAGCTTCTCAAGACGTTTGCCGCTCACACCACCCCAGAAATGTTCTATGACTATGCAAGAAAATGTAAATAATTTTCTCTCGGCTTACCTGGGTCATGAAACGGCACGAACACAAAGTCCGCTATGATATGACTCTCTTCCAACGCCGTGTTCAGTATCATTTCAGCGCTTTCCTTCAGCTGACGTAGATCGTTGTACATAGAGCCGGTTGTATCGAACACAAACACCAAGCTACTCTTGCCATCGTCCTTCTCAAGCTTCGAACTCACTCTCGCACTCGAAGAATCCAGTTCAGTTCGAACGGTAATAACAAAATACAACACTGCAAAAGCACACAACAACACACGTTGATACATTTTTAATATTAAATCCTTATCCCTTTCAGACCTGAAGAGATACGAATGTAGACCGTATTGACAATCTACACTCTGGCTACCCAACACAAACCTAAATCCTTATACTGAGTTACGCACTGAAGATATAATCTTGTTCCGCCCGTAGCGTAAGGAGTTACTTTATCTGTGACCCCTGAACTAACAATCAATGTGGGTTACAAGGCGATCGTTACATACTTGGCCTACAAGGCCAATTTGCTAAACTCCGAAAATATATTAAACTTTTGCTTGCAACAAATTGAACAATTAAATCTTTTGAGGCTTCGCTTTTCATTTTATTAAATTGAATGTATTATTTTCGCTGTCACAAATGAAATGGGCCAAAACAGTCCCATTGGTATTTTTAAATTTAATTTATCTTTGATTTTTGGAGGGTAACTTATAATAAAAAGACAAGAATAATAAAAAAACATATAAAAAATAAAATCTTTATTAATAAAATTCACGCATGACATCTCTAAAGAAGATATTTACCTACACAAGAAAACAACATTTTATCTATAAATTGCTCGAAGTGCACGATACATGTTCACGGTCGTCCCTGTAAAGAATGTTCTAATGTTGCTATAGTTTTAATGTGTCTACTAAGAATTAGGTTTAACGGCAAACCTTAACTAAAAATATATTTTATTTAGTATTTAAGATACAAATTCAATGATGCATTTTGGTCTCTATAAACTATTACTACAGATCTTATTTTGGGACAAACCTATGTCAACAATGTACTGAAGAAAGTTCATAGATTAATAAACGAAGACATTAGTTAATTAGATCTTACAATACTTGTGTCTTTTCTACTTGAGCAAGTCGATGGTCAAATCTATTCTACTTAATAAAATAATTTAATTTTAAAAAGAAAAGGAAACTTGTTGTGTAGAAAATTACTAATATAAAAAAATATTGCAATAGAAATACATTATCAATTTAATATTACTGCATCAGGCCTCGGCAATTACCGCAAAGAACGGACAACACACAAGTACAAGACCATTGGCTATACAAAATAAGGCTATTTTCTGATTGGCTAGCTAGTAGACGTCGTGTCATGTGATTGGTTAGTTAGTACGGACATGCGCAACAATTCCTACCACTTCGTTGTTTCGTTGACCGCATAAGGTTGGTGCCGAAGATTTTACTCAACCACTCATCATGCTGGATAGGACACTGTTTACTTAACATTTAACACTCCAATTATCTGCTAATGTATAAAATACTACTAATCCTACCGTTATCTATGGTTAATGGACCGAATTACTCTCTGTTACGAAGACATTTAAAAAATATATAAACACAATTGGATAATTTTAAAAATACGTAATTGTTTTTGAAATTTCCGAGAAATTATCAATACTTTTTAATTGCTTTAATTAAAATTATGTTGAACCGTCCATTTACCAAAAATAAAATTTAGGTCACAATATTTCTTAGCACAAAAATAAGATATAAACGATTGTTCATTGCATTACTTTGTCCCATACTTTACGATTACTGGCAATAATTGATCGTCATCGAACAAGAAAACAAGACTACCATTGAATAACTAATTATACTTATACCCCCATATTCATAAAAACTATTTATGCATTATTTAGTTAATCATTGTTTTGTCTCTTTTTTTCAAATTCAAAATGACGTTTGTGTGAAGTTAACACAAAACAGTATTTAACTAAATAATGCTTAAATAGTTTTTATGAATAAGGGACTAAATGTCGGTGGTAGCACATTCTCGATAACTATATCTTATGTATATAATTAATTAAATAGCAATCAGCCTTCACTGTTAGCCTGCATTGTAATACATAACAATAGATAAGTTATATCATACGTTAGTATTTAAGTAGTAAATAACTAACTTTGGCAAGTGTTATATAAATTATGTAATAAGATATTATTTGTACTTGGATTCAATCTCAGTCATGGATCAACTGCGTTTGTGTGTGGAATTAAAATGAATGGCAGACATTTATATAAAGTACATACCTACTTAAATATCCCATTTCACCAATACAATATAACTACATACATAAGTTAATGTTTTCCAAAAATACTTTTTAAACTTACTACCCGACTTCTTAATTGCTTAAGTAATTAATTGTATATTTCCACACCTTTACGTTCACGTAACGTACGACAATAATTTTAACTAAACCTTCAAGCAGTCGCGTCTTGGTGGTGTTTACAATAAAACCTTTTGTACAGTTTAACTAGTTAACACTAATACAAGAGTTTCTGAACTGCAAAGGAATGAAATGGTTTGAAAAGTTTAAAAATGAAAAAAAAAATGTACATTTCAATTTAATTGCCGTTTAGATTAAAGTTTACTATTTATCACTTCATAGTTTTCTAATCAAAAGATAATTGTAATATGTAAAATAATTCATTATTTGATGTTTTAGTATTATTCCCAATATCTCATCTCCAATAGGTCTTTAGGGCTTTGAGCGACCGCTACTGTTTTAAATCAACGCGCGCCCACTTGAAGGTTAAATTACATAAGCTACAAATTTGAACACATTCTTACTTTAATGAAAATGAATTGAATGAGAACTTATGATAATATAATTATTGTATTTCTAATGTATAAGTCAGATAAGATAAAAATCAAGACATTTCTGAAGTCACAAACATAGTAAATCATACGAAGTAAATGTATCAATTATTTTATATTATAAATAGATAATTATATTACATACAATAATATGTAATTTAATTTGAAACACATTTAGTTACGGAGCGGACAGTCCCAAGTCGATCTTAAAAATTAATTTACATCTAGTACAAATTACTGAAATCAGTTAACAAAATGCAATATGTTAGCTGGCCCAACTATTATTATCTTTTCAGCTTTTCGTTATAAATTTAATTTTCGCAGTACAATTCATCGGAGCAAAGAAGATAATATTAGCTAGTTCATAGTCATATAAGGTTATAGTCATTGATATAAATATTTTTATTTCGGATATAACGTGATATTGCTAACTCAAATCGTCAATATTGGTTTCGAGCTGCTTCTGTATGAGTCTCGATAAATTAATTTCTAATTTAGTCGTTAAATGATTCACTCGAGATGTTTGCAATAAAATTCACTTAGTAAAAGCCTAGGGTGAGCCTTCTCTGTAAATTGGAGGGAAACTTGATACTTTCGTTACCATTTGTAGAACATTATATTAAAAAATATATTGCTTCTTAGGGCATCAATAATTTTGGCAGTTGTAATTTCAATCTGTATGTAAATTAATGACTTTTAACGCATGAATACTTTTATTGTTTTGTTCAGAGGCTATAGAAAGACACTCTTAACCAGGCAGAGCAGGTTGTACTGTTCCATCGGTTTTCAATCTTATTTAGAGAGGATAAGATCCAATTTAAGGTGGCTGGGTATTCGCCAATGCATGAAGATGAATGAAAGGATTTTTGAATTTAACTCAGGCAGTAGTGTACTTTAAAACTTTCGTGTTCCATTACAAACAAATTCATTTGCGTTTGCGAATATTTTTTTAAAATTACGAATAGTCTGATGTGGAAAAGTACCTCATTTCCATCTAATGTATAGAGAAAGGCCGCCGTTTGCGGCTCGCGCGGTGTTAGACCGTGTCGTCGACCGCCGGTTTAGGTTGGCTCACAATTTTCTTGTACACCAGAACATTTTCACCGACCTCACCTTCGGGGAACTGGAAAAAAATAACGCTGATTATTAATAGGTAAGCTCAATTAGAAATCGGACAGTTACAATTCTGCTCAGTATATAGCAGAAGTGTTAAACTATTTTATGGTAAAAAAAATGTGCGCACAGTTTTTAAATTCAGTTTTAGTAAAAGCATATAAAATCACATTTTAACCGAAATTCCATTAGGTGGTTTAAATAGAAAAAACCATCATCAAACGATTTGATCTTTGTATTTGTTACCATTACCAACCGTAAATTATAGGTTTTACAATAAAAATATTGAGTACTGAGTAACTACCAAAATTTTTACTAAACTTCAGGCTCTACGAGGCGTAAGTATGACTGGATGATGAATAAATTTATTTAAAATTATTAATATCTCTTTGCCTTTCTTACATGGGAGAAGAAAAGAATTAAAAGTATTTATTCCTATTCTTTAAATAAGAATTAAAACTACAATATAATTATAGTCTTTTACATACCATTTTAAACCATCTTATCATAAAATAATATTTTAAATAATTTAATACACATAAAATTACTAATCAAACTATAACTAAACTGTACTGTACTGTACTGATCTGCCACATCCAGAACGCAAGTACGCTCTGCGCGCATTAGATCCTTGGTTGCTCGTTGAATACAATCGTCGCTGACATTTTTATAATAATTTTTCCGAGATAATATTTTAGTAATATTGTGTTTTAATGTCTTGCTTTCTTATGTTAACCCTATCCATAGCAGAGTTTTTTTTTGTAGAATTATATATATTTTTTGTACAAAATGTGTTTTTTTTCACTATTCGAAATTTTTTGTAACTTAAGTGTCTCAATAATCCACTATGCCAAGAATAGTGTTAAGTTAAAAAAAATGGTTAATTTGTTCATACATTTCTGTTGTTTAACTAGCTGTCGAAGCCTTAAAATGTTAATGTTTCTCAGTAAGTAAATATTGTTTATGAGAAAAATAACGTATTTAAAACAAACATCATAAATTGTTACGTTACCTGCGTGTGAGGTAGCTCATACAGCTGCTTGTACCCCTGCAGCTGGTTCTCGACGCGTCCCTTCAGCGTGTCGAACAGCACCACAAAGCTGGGGGTAGCGCGGTGCAGGTACTCGGCGCGCCACCAGCGCTGCGGGTTGTTGAAGAACGCCTCCGCCTCGTAGGTCTCCCCGGGCTGGCTGGGCGGCTCGCAGCTCAGGTAGCGGGTCGACACGTTCGCGTGGAGGTGACTGACACAATGTTAACTTATTAATTACTATACATACAAATTGTGTTATGAGAAAACATTTAATTTAATTGGACTAACTTCTGCGGCTCAGATTTTTTTCTTGCGTTACAATGAAATGATCCTAGCATTAAACAGAGTCCATTCATATTAATAAAAATTTTAATCTATTTGTCTCATTTTAAAGTAAAAGTAACACTTCGACTAATAAAAAATATTTTAAAATTGTTTTCACAAAAAAAGACTTAATGGTTCTTAAGACAGCTTCACTGTATCTCTTATGGTTTTGGACTTCCTCATACTGTCCCAGTAAAAAAAAACACCCTGTATTTTTAATTTAACAAACATGTGTGCTAGGAGGAATAAAAAGACAACGCAAATTTTGTTGCGAACAGATTACAAAAACAAAATGATGAAAAAATTTCCACAAACAGGATTTGAACCTACACCCTTCTGACATACCGAGCTAGGTGCTCTCCCAATCCCAGCCCGCCGAAATTATTCAACACTATTTACTTTTTACTTTGAAAGCCAAAGGCCATTCAATGTCAGCAACTACGGCCGTCATTAACATCCGATCATAATATTTTTAAAAGCTATTTATAAAATACTTCCCACCCTTACTTCTTATTCCTTGGATGTTAATGACGGTAGTTGTTGACATTGAATGGGAGCCTTTGGCTTTCAAAGTAAAAAGTAAATAGTGTTGAATAATTTCGGTGGGCTGGTTAGAACCACGATAGCTCAATTGGGAGAGCACCTGACCCGGTATGTCAGAAGGGTGCAGGTTCAAATCCTGCTTGTGGAAATTTTTCCAACATTTGTTTTTTTTAATCTTTAAATAAACAAATAAATACTCTTGGTTCATGTGTACCTGGAGGAGCTCGATGGTGCAGTGATTAACGCGCCCGGTCTCAGATTGCTGACGTTAAGCAACTTTTGCAAAGACAGGTCATCGAATGGGTGACCAAAAATGTATCATCTCGAGTTGCTCCGTGCTTCGGAAGAAAGGTAAAGCCGTCGGTCCCAGCAGCATTAGCAGTCGTTAACAACCACCGAACTGTATGAGCCCGCGTGGTGGTTTGGCCCGCTCTCTCTATCCATCCATAGAAAAGGCCCCAGCAGTGGGGACATAAAATGAGCTGTTGATGTGTACCTGTACAATGGTGTCGAATGGCACGGCATCAGGAACAATATGGAGGACTTGTTGTCCACAGCCTCCCGCAGTAAGGGCATGACCTTGAGGGTGCCGCTCTGGTGGACCAGACCGAAGTACAGCGACGGCACCAGGTTACCCACGAGCACAGAACTGGCTAGCAGGTACAGCTGCCATCTGTTGGGAGAAAAACGTTAGAAGTTAGCAGAAAAGCAGTAAAGCTAACAGCTTACAATAATGTATAAAACAACAACAGAATCCTAGCAGGTCGTAATTGTAGTCTTGGTTTGGTTGTTGATAGGGCATGTCTTTAGTACACTTGGTAGCTACTGGCGCCTTATCTGAAAAGCTTCTATTATTAATATTATACTTATATTATTAAATTTAATGACGCAAGAAGTAACAAACAAAATTTGTTGGTAATAATATTTTTTTATCTTAAACTAAAACACAATCAGTCGTCTTTTACAGATTTAATTGTTCATGAAGAAAATACTTTTTAAAATTACGTTTAAGAGCGTTTACGCCGAACGCGAGACCTTAAGTTTAGGTTTTTAAGTCCAAATATCACGCACACAGAAGCGGGCTGTGAGCGCGCGCGAGTGTGTGCGTAGAGTAGGCTAGTTCTGCTCACTATAGTCAAACTCACTACTTTGATCCGTTCGAATTTAGTTTTTCGGTATACTTAGAAATTATTAAAGTGAAAACTTCTTAAGCGGCGTTGTACACTTTTTTTGTAATGGGTAAAAAATGTTAAATTCGCGTCAGGACACGTGACCTGATCGAAAATTCGTAAGACGGATGGAGAGTAGACAGCCGGCGCGGCGTAGGAGAGGAAGTATCCCCCTCTCTTTCTACGGCGCGGCGAAAATGTATGCCTGCTGTTTCGTTTAAGCGGCGCAGGGCGCTTGTGCGAATAAATTGTCATGTTTGTGTACGATAGCACAATAAATAAATATTGTATTCTACCACATAAATGATAGTACTTTTATACTGATAATTGAAGCAATTCGTGCAAAATTATTCCCTAACCATTCCAAAATATCTAAAATGCACAACGTTAATATTCAAGTTTTCACTTCTGCCGGCACTCCCGGAGTGCAACCCGTCGTTTTTTTATTTTTAACTATGGGCGTAAGCAGATGACTAAACTACGGATACATGAAATAAGTACCTCAGTATAATATTATATTGTATGTATTTTTATTAATGTTGTAATTAATCTTATATCACAAAATTATAATCAATACCTATCTGTTCCTCAACGATTTATTTTGGACGAATTGATTTGACGACGACACATTTTATTTTATTTTATTCATAGCTCAGCAAATGTCTCCACTCCACCTGATGTTAAGTGGAAATGGAGTCCCTGTTGTTCCCTGCATGACGTTGACAGTTGACAGTTTGTTGATGGTTTGAGATACGAAACATTTAAGAATCCTTCTTATTTAAGTTTTTCTTCCAATATTTTACAAAGAAATGATTAATTGTATGGACAGTCAAATAAATTGACCGATTTTTTAGAATATATCAATAATAATATGTTGTCTATTACCACGGCCAATTTTGCTAATCTTCTTTTAAAATAAATTTTGTATAAAAACTACTGGGAAAATATGAGCCACATAAGCACAAAGCGCATCATGCAGCAATAAAATAAGTGCTGTCAAAACTCGGTCAAGTTATTTGACTGCCCATGCAATTAATCATTTCTTAAAACCTAAATAAGTAGGATTCTAAAAAACATAATAATAGCTAAGAATACTTAAAAAAATTAAAAAAGGAATACACTTATTAACAAAATAAATAATTAGTCTACAAAAGTCGCACTGCTAGGATATGGCGAGGAGATTGGGCCATAGCCCATAGCGCACACTGGCACGGGTGCGGAGCAGTCGTGACAAAAACTGGGACCAACGGTTTTACGTGTCTTGCAAAGGAGGGGAGAGAGAAACACACACATAGATGGTATTTCCCACCCATCCCGTCGGCCAGCATTGCGAAAGTTACCTAAAGTGGAAGCTTTTTACCTACATACTTACACCACGCCCGTTTCGGAGGGGGGTGGGGGGGGGGGGGGGATGTTTCGTTGAATTTGTTACAATATAATACGTTGTCAATTTAAAAAATTTAATTTGTTTATGCTCTCACCAATTACCTAGCTCAAGATAAGTATTCTTAAAAAACTCGTTAGTATAGTAAGATAATGGATATGCATAAACATAGAAAAACAGAATAACCCGAAATAAATTTAGAAAAACAGTCCTTCTCTAAATTAACCCGACCGGGAATTAAACCCGGGGCTTCGGAGACGGCGCGACGCCCAACCCGGCGCGCTAACTACTCGACCACTAAGGTCGTCCAATTTAAAAATGTTGCAATTCATCAAAAGTAACATAAAATAATTTATTTACTAAAGTACTAAGATTTGCTTATCGCGCTATAAATTTGAACTATCTTTGAAATTACGGCAATTGTTCGACAATCGTCGGGTAGAGCGTCGAGCGACCTGACCACTCTCTCAGAGGCCTCGCGGCGGACTGATTTGATACTAATAAAACGCAGAGTTTTGTAGTAGTTTTAGAGCAGTTTTAAAATATTTATAGAAAAATTATAGAGCTAATTTAGTAAAAAAAATTCTGCGCATAATTTAAAGAACACTTTTTTCTATAGTAAAAAGTTTTTATCTTATATTTATATAGTAAGTATATTAGAGAAAACAATTATTTTACCACCTATAATTTCTTTAAAAATTAAATGTTTGGATTTTTATACTTTTTGTTAGTAACCAAAATCTAAAAATGTTTTCAACAAACTATTTTAATGAAGATCTTTCAAATTGAAATAAAATTTTTGTTCTTAGGTTTGTCAGTAATTTAAACACATTTTTAAGCTTCGAAGTTGACGCGGAATGTCAAATTATGAAAACCTCTGTTCAATTATCTCGTTATAAATTCCAAAATATCCATAAATCTAAAAATGTTTTCAACAAACTATTTTGATGACAAGATCGCCTAATGATATAAGTAATTAACATATTTGTAAAGTAAATATTCATAGATATTAAGAGGTTTGAAAAGTACAGTTTTTGAGCAAAACGGCGTAAACGCTCTTAAATGAACAAACTGTTTGCGATGCTTTTACCGGTGTGGCGGAATATTATTCCAGCATTTCGTGGCAGCGTAGCGAAAACTACCACGAAAAGCAGACGAACTGTGTCTTGGGCAAGTGAGTCTAGAAGACAATCTTATTTCGCGACGGAAAAAATAAGCTTTTAATACAGATATCGTGGTCTCCCAGTGGTCGAAATTCGACCGTAATTTAAAATAGAAAAAGATAGAATGTGAGTTTGGATTGGCATTGAGAGATTTCGGCCGCTCCTATTCCATTTTTGAAATTTTTTAAAAGAGTATATATGCGTGTGTCAAATACATATGCGTGTATGCCAAATACATGATAGTATGTGTAATGTTTGTTTTATTGATTTGATGTATTTTTTATGCATAATTAAAAAAAAATATATTAACATTATGTACTCCTTCTCTATATAAACTATAAGTGTGCGAAATTTCATACTCCTCCGTCCACGCAATTCTCGTAAAAAGGGGTACAAAGTTTTTGCTTCACGTATTAATATATAGATTAGACTTACCATAAGGACTAATACTCACTTTTGAGCCTTCCTACTCCATGGTACGATGAAATCTTGTGCCAGATACAAGAACAATGGCAGCAGAGGTAGTACAAATCGGAACTCCTTGTGAGGAATGAAGCTGTAACAGAAACGAAGTATGGAGCGAAATTGCGCAAGAATCTAAGAAACTGTTTTTAATACAGAAACAAATCTGTTATTAAATTTATTCACAACTAGCGGCCGCTCGCGGTTTCACTCGCGTGGTTCCCGTTCCCGTGGGAATATCGGAATAAAAAATATCCTATGTGTTAATGCAGGTTATAAACTATCTGTATGCCGAATTTCATCCAAATCCATTCAGTAGTTACAAACTTACGCGTTTATAATATTAGTAGGATAATTGAATAAATTGTTAATATCACTTTGTATTGTGGTAGTAATAAATAGCCTATACTGCCCCACTGTTAAGCAAAGGCCATCTTGGCTTAATCATAATGCTTGCCAAATGCGGGTTTGTGATCCCGGGCTATGCATCGAAAAATCCGAATCACACTTTGGCCGACCTTGGAATCGAACCTAGGACCTATGGGTATAGAGCCGGACGCTTTACCACTCGACCACCGAGGCGTTTTTAATTGAAGTTTAATTTGCTTTCTAGTTGAGCCAATTTATTTCAGATTAAACATCTTAGTTATTTATTTTTTCTGTGTGTTCTTTGGTAAATGCTACCTTCAACCCTTTTGTATTATTTTTGGACAAGCAATTTCTTATAATAATTAAATGTATTTTACCATGTTTTATGAAAATTAATTCTATTGTAATCTACATAAAATAAAATATAAAAAACCGGCCAAGTGCGAGTCGGACTCGCGGACGAAGGGTTCCGTACCATCTATATAAATAAAAATGAATCGCTAAACGTGTTGCTAATTGCAAAACTTGAGAAAGGGCTGAATCGATTTGGCTGATTTCTTTTTGGTTGTGTTTGATGAAGTCTGAGGAAGGTACTTATGGAGAGAAAAAACGTAAAAAATACGAGGAAAATAGTAAAAACAATTTTTTTTTTCCATACAAACCGCTCTGACCCCAGCTGTCAAACATTTGACGTCAATCAAAACAAAACAAAGGCGCGTTAGGATTATCTTTGGTATGCCTTCAAGTTGATTAGAGGTCAGATTTATTTATTTACGCGCCAAGTAATCGAACAAAAAATATTGTGTACCATAAGGCATTACAATAAAAATATCATCACATTAGATATTACTCGTCTTTAAATGATATTTTATTTATATTAAACTGCGACAGGCCAATAACTTTTGACAGAACGAAATCTGTCGGGGCAGCTATTAACATAAAAAAATCAATGTAACTTTGTTTTAGAGAAATAGGGCAGCACAAGATCTGCCGGGACAGCTAGTTATCTATAAAAACGGCAAAAATTTCATGTCTGTTGTATCCCCTTAAATATTTATTTTATTGTTTTTTAGTATTTGTTGTTATAGCGCCAACAGAAATACAACTGTCTAACTGTCACGGTTCATGAGATACAGCCTGGTGACAGACGGATGGACAGCGGAGTCTTAATAATAGGGTTCCCGTTTTACCCTTTGGGTACGGAACCCTAAAAACAAAGTACACTAACCTATGAAGGGCTACATGTACAGCGATGGCCGCCAGCAGTAGGACTCCGCGCGGATTGTCGCGAGGCCGGCGCGCCACGAGCGCCGCCGCCCCCACCACCGGCAGCAGGTTGATACCGAGCACCGCCGGGATACCCTGCACCAAGTACCAGTACCTAGGGGACAACAGGGATACAGTATGTAACAAAAACCTCAATTAATCATTCTTAAATTAGCAATTTTTAAATTCACCGGTGATCTCAAAATTAAAATGACATGAAATACACTATGAAACATCATCATTTTTGCATTATTTACAATTTGATTATTAAGATGCATACCGTTCGAGCCTTTAAATACGAAAATGAAGCCTTCGTAATTGATATTAATTACGTTAATATTAACGGGTATAATTGCATAATGTGAGTTGGTGATCAGATCACAATCCCAACTAGCTACAATCCTAACAATCCCAACTAGTCACAATCCCAACTTTTATTTTTTGAGCTATGCATTAAAAAAATACAAAACACACTTCGGCCAACCTGGAAATTGAACTTAAGACGTTTTAGTAACAATGCAAAATAATACATATGACAAGAAAAGATCTTACTACAATATAAAATCTTATTAGTGTTAAACAACTCAAAGTGTAGCAATTTATAAAACTATTAAAAAAAGGGGTTAAAATGTCTTACCAAGGGTGTTGACCATAAAATGAAGCGACATCATTTAGCACGTTGAACCTGAAGAACTCCCAAGGAGTGACAATCAAGCTTCCATGGAAGTAAGAGTCCAAGGCAATCAGAGCACCACTTGTTATCAGTCTGGAAACAGATTTGTAGTTAACATTTTATAAGACGTAGTCGTAGTGTGGTGTGGGGTGATATGTGTGGTGTGGTATGGTGTGTCCTGGTGTGGTGTAGTGTGGTGTGGCGTGATATGGTTTGGTGTTGTGTGGTATGGTGTGATATGGTATGATGTAGTGTGGTGAAGTGTGTCGTGGTGTGGTGTGGTGTGGTGTGGTGTGGTGTGGTGTAGTGTGGTGTGGTGTGGTGAAGTGTGGTGTCGCCGCGTGGGTGAGTATTGGTTTTGCTGTTTCAATTGTAAGGTTTAAAGAGTTAAAACAATTTGTCTATACTTACGCAATAGGTACATAAGTCCTAACAAGCAGTCTGAGCCTTCCTTCATTGGTTGTCAACAGATTGTAGACTCCCAGCACAGCCCATAGTGTGGCAGAGGTGGGTCGTATAAAAACACTGATAACAGCTAACCAGATCCAAAGAGTGCTCTCTGAAAACATAATATTATTTTTGACTTACAAACAAAGATGTTTGTAGGAAAATTATATCAAATTAATTATTATTAGATAGCTAAATATGATAAAGGTATGAAAAGATTTTGTATGTTTATTTATTAAGTTTCCTCATGTGTACACTAGCTTTTGTTCGCTATTCAGTCATTCTTTATTATATGCTATGCTTATTCTTAAGCCAAATACTGTTTTTTTTTTACTGCAAACTGACAGACATTAATATAAATTTTCACCTCCTATTTGACCCCCTTAGGGTACGATTTCGGTAAAATCCTTTCTTAGTGGCTGGTTAGGTCACTCAATTAACCTG
Organism: Eudonia lacustrata; assembly: GCA_947562085.1. Classification (NCBI taxonomy): domain Eukaryota; kingdom Metazoa; phylum Arthropoda; class Insecta; order Lepidoptera; family Crambidae; genus Eudonia; species Eudonia lacustrata. The sequence continues at coordinate 2,504,454 of OX387322.1, forward strand.
CAGTCCAAATTCTATCTCATTAGCTTCAGTGGTTTTGGCTCGATGGTTGGTCTTTGGCTGACTGACTGAATCATCATTATTATGTATATAGATTAGGTACATTATTAATACTCCACTTAATTGATTATACATTTATATTTTCAGAAATGTCTTTTATATCTTTTTTTGTTATTAAATTAATTTATTGAAGGTTTTTAACCTGATCAGGACCAGCACACTCCTGAGCTGTCCTTTATTTAAATGATTATTTGATTGTTATTGCTTGAAAATATATTTTTGACCTATTCTGTAATGATGACCCACCTTTTTCATAGTAACTCTGTTTCCCATCTTTGAATGGGAACTTGGACAATGCAATTGCCACTAGCGCAGTCTCAACAGTCTGCAGGAGAGTTCTGCTGCCGCTGTAGAACCAGAACCATGACGTGAGCACTAAGAACAAGGCCCACTTGCGGTCACCGGTCCATTTGTAGAAGCTGTAGTCGGCGTAAGCACTGACAGCTGCTTGGAGGATGCGAGGCAGGAGAACCTAATAATAAGGTATTAATAAAATAAATAAACAAATTATTAAAATAATTGGCAGAAAACAAATGTTGCTATGCTATGCTATGTTAAGTTATAATAGTTAAGTTATGTTAAGCTGTAACAGATGTAGATAAGGGACCTAAAAATAAACAATAAGATAGAACCAAAATTATTATCTGAAATATAAATGTGTATTTATAAATTACCACATAAATGAATGTGCATAGACTGGTTATCCTTAAACAAAAACAATTGCTTTCAGATAATCTCTATTTTTGTATTTGTGCAAAGTTGGTATACAAAACAGTAAAAACTAATAACTACCTACATACAGTAAAAACTAAATACTAGATTCTTTACAGTGAAAAAACTATTGATTGATTTTGTAAATGTATGTTTACAAACTGATTTTTCAGTTGTTCAGTTCATACATTTAGTATAAATAATGACACTCACCAAGGCTTCAGGGTAATCCAGTCCAGTCAGTTTCAAGATAGTATACAGCACAGATACTATTCCAGGGTAAAGGTAACTTCTGATGCCTTTTTGCCACTCCCAGGTCAGTGCACCATAGCCAAATGCTTGGTTATGAGCCACTTCCAGTGTCTGCCAGTACTCATCAGGCACATACCATGTTTGCACCAGGAATACTGAGACGATCCTCACAGAGAGTATCACTGCGAACACCTGTAGAGGCCTCAGACCCTTTGCCAATGCCATTCTCCCGCCTAAACGAAAGAGGTTACATGTGAACTGGCTATAAATAGAAAATTATGTGCTGGTCTCGTATGTTGATTAGTATTAAAAGTTTTGCAATAAAAACCAAAGAGACGATTTGAATATATTGACAAAATTGCATTCTAATTAGAAAAACTAAGTTAACGAATTTATGATGCGAAATAAACTTTACCCAAAGTGTCAAATACGCGTCCTTTCAATTATCGCTATAAATGAATGAACAACATAGTTTTATTGTAATATAAGTGTCTACGAATGTTTTCTTGTAACATACATTATGTTTCTAAGGCTAATTCACTTTAGTAAACAAAGAAAAACAAAATTTTCGTTAAAAAACTACTAACCTCAAACAAAGCGCCGCCCGCCACCGCGAAGTAGTGTTGGGATTAACTGAAACATAAGTATCAGTTATTTAACCAATTGAAAAATCACCCAATTATAAATTATGAAATATAAATGGTGCTGATGGTAAAGGATATATTTTGTGAACCTATTAAACGTTGTTTATATATATATTGTATTGTCCGATTTTGTGCTTTAAACAGTTACTAGTTCTGACTATATTTTGCTCGATCAAGAACATTTTGAATTATTATATAAATCTCTATACACCAAAGTATGGCTTTGGACTTTTTACATACATATACAACACGTGTTATTGAAATTGAAAAATCGATTGTTATTTTTTCAATTACATTACAAATGAAGAAATCACTACTTATCTTATGTCACTTTAGGAAACGTTTAAAATCTTGTGATTTTCGCTTTTTTGAGCTACTTTGTAGCACTTATTTATATAAAATGATTAGAACAACATTTACCATAATAATTATTATTTCAATAGCCGTGTAAGTTTTTAAAACGTTCCAATCCATTATCTGTTGGCTTAGCTTTTTGCAGTTTGCTATTTGTCTGCCTCCCATTCATGTTTCACTTAGTTATTATTCTGTGGGTGTTGTATACATAATTTCCTAGGAGATATAGTTTCAGAACGTCAGGTTCACAAATGAAATGAATGTTGATTTTGAAGAAGTGTTTAGTATTTTCCGCTGAATAAAATAAGATGCAGTGATATTACGATTATGGGTATGTAGCTGTTTAGATATCTTTAAGGCGTGTAAGTCCTATGCTTATTATTCTTATTACCTAATTTACAGAAGAGTCTAAAAATGAAACACTGGACCTCTCAAGGCGTGGGTTGAAGAAAATAGAGAAAGCGCCTGTAGACGATTCTAAGAACATTATTAGTTTAATCCTCGATCAGAACGAGTTGCAGAGGCTGGACAATATCGAGACTTATAGTCGTGTTGAAAATGTAAGTTTTAAATTCCTGTTTATTTAGATTGTACCGCTTTTAACTAATTACACCTTCTGTTTAGCTTGATAATGATTCAATTCTGAACAATTAAGAAGTGTGTTTACCATTTGCCTTTGCTTCAATATTTTGCTTTAAACGTGGAACATACTAGTAAAACAGGCATTACCTTGAATTTAAATTTTCCAGTGCAACTAATCTCCCAAATTTTTTTAAACTACTTACTAACTATAATTCCTAAATATAATGTATATTAAAACTCTGGTTGTAGCTTTCAATATGCAACAATTTCCTTCTCCGAATGCATGGGGTGTCCCGCCTGACAAATCTGCGTATACTAGCTTTGAATAACAATGGAGTTATTCAGATTGAAGGTCTGAAGGATTTGATATACTTGAAGGTGCTCAAGTTAGCAGGTAAGATTTATTTATTTATTTATTGTTTATTAAGGATTACCAACAGATGATACTCAAAAATACAGCAGAATATAAAAGAGATCAACCAAGAATTGTGCCTATAGCAGTTAAGGGTAACCACAGCTGTCACCGGACATTGGACATAGTGTGTTATTAGTACAGACAATAAAACTTGAAGTTATTTTAACACTGTGGTTAGTAATTAAATCCGGTCACCATTAATTCCTAGTAGGAGAGGTTGATTAGTAACTTAGTTGTATTAATAACAAAAGAAAAGTAGTTTTAGTAAGAAGCTTATACAATTTTTATTCATTGATAATTGATATGCAGACTCCAACATCCAATTATGTTGACATCAGGATGTCCTAGGTATCCTTTTTGGACATGTTGCATATGTACAAAAACAATATTCACAGCTGTTATCGTCATTGAACTCTTATACCACCAATTTATGACATATTTTTTGCCTCTAAAGTTGAAGAGTAGATAGTGTAGTAGAGTAAACAATAAATGTTTATCCTATTCCTTTCTAAGTGTAAAAACACACTATGCCAAAGGTACGCGACCGAAGTTCCGCGGCTGATTTTACGTTCCGACGTATTCGGCTGATATGACACACCATATGTGCCGAACTTACGCCCCGCCCCCGAATCTTCATAGGCAATCGAAACGAACTTCGGTCGCGTATAATGTGTGCTCTATAGAATAAGTTGCCGCTGAACTTACGCCCGACCGAAGTTAGGCTGTACGCTATAACGCAACATAATTTCGGTATTATGTGTCGTCAGTAATTCAAATAGCATTGCCGGCGTAATCATGCCGAACTCCAGTCGCGTAATTTCGGCATAGTATTTTCCTACACTAAGTGTGCACGTTATGTATGTATAGTGTGCAAACTTAGTTTGCAAACTAGGCTAATGAGTATGGTTACATATCATAGGAAAGTTTTTATGCATGTAACATTTAATTTAGCATGTAATCACATATAGTTTAGATACAGAGGTAGCTGCAAAAACTGTTGAAAGAAACACCATTGTTTCCGCATGACTTGCACAATGAACATATAGAAATTGACACAACCAGGTCAGGCATAAGCTTCTCAATAACATTGTAACAAATGGAGATTTATTAAATGTATGTTTATTTATAGATTGTATAATAATTAATTTTTCAATAATTATTTTATAGAAACATATTGTACTGCTTTCAAAGCAGTCTTTTTATATTACACATTTGCTATATTTACAATTGAAGAATCTTTTAATTTCCATTAAGGGTGCGCCGACAAAAAATGCCAAAAATGCAGTTACGGTTAAGTAGATATAATTGAAAATACTATCGTATTAAATGAACAAAATATATATTTAGTATCATAGGAAACGTGTTTACAATTTGTCAGAACCATAAATTCATGACACGCTATAGTTTTTTCTACAATATCATTTAAAGTTGGGCAAAAATCATGAAAACGAGTGGCGGCGTTTAGTAGATTTCTTATAGTTTATCTAATTATTGTACCTCTGATTTTGCTTAAACAATCATCAATGGATAAACTACAAATTGCTAGACTACATTTTCGATTCATCAAGTGGTTATTTAAATAATTATTTTTTATTAAGCACCTTAAATTCCCCATACAAAATTAGTATGGCCGCGCGGCATCAAATAAATATGGACGACGACATTTCAAATAAAATATTTGACACTTGTCACTTATGGACGGCGCACCCTTAACAAGGCGGCCATTTAATTCACTTTTCAGCAGGTTTTTTTATTACCACTTTGCTATGATGACGATGGAATGATTAATAAGTTAAGAAACCTTATTGCTTGCGTTTTAGGTAACAGCATCAAGTCTATCGAACATCTAAACAACAATATGCATTTGGAACATCTAGACCTGTCCAACAACCAAATCTCGTTCATCACTGATATCTCATATTTGAAGCATCTGAAGGTAAAAATTTTATTGCTACTGCTTTAGAAATTAATAATGTTATCAAAATAAAATAAAGAATAGACTGTACACTACTGGTATACTGATACATATAAGAAACTAGCCATAAATAAAAAGATAACATTGTTTGCAATAAAATCTCAGTAATATTTTAATCCTCATTAAAATATTAATTGCAATTACTTTGGTTTTGCGGGTTTTTTTTTTTGGTTTTTTTTATTGTGAGATGGGCTTGCTCTTGGCCTCATTCTAATCCCTAGGGCTAAGAAGAGGCCGACGATGGGACAAGCTTGCCCAGAAATAGCCTATTCACTCGGGCTTTAAAAACTTTAGGGTTATATGCACTCGGGAACACAGACGCCGGTAGGGAATTCCACTCTTTGGCTGTACGCATTATAAATGTAGAAGCAAAACGCTTAGTGCGCAGAAGAGGAATATCAACCAGGTAAGGGTGGTAGCCAGCCGTACGTCTGGATTCTCGATGGTAAAATGGGGAAGGTGGAATGAGCTCATGCAGCTCAATAGCACACTCTCCGAAGTATAGCCTGTAAAAGACCGACAAGCAGGCAACTGTGCGGCGGTGAGCGAGACTGTGAAGCTTAATTTTAACTAGCTTATCGTCACCTATAATTTTCTTGGCTCTGCGTTCCACCGAATCAAGCGCGGCGAGCTGGTATTTTGCTGAACCGTCCCAAAGGTGGCAGCAATACTCCATGCACGATCGGACTTGCGCTTTATATAAAGTTAGAAGCCTTAATTTCGATGGTGTCACCGAAGTTCAGACTGGAATTCAACTTCATGCCTAGGAGATTAAGGTTGTCGGTAATCGGTACAGTCATACCTCGGAAAGTAGGAGTCAGTTTAAAAGGACTCCTTTTGGCAGTGAACAGACATGCCTGCGTTTTGGTGGCGTTAAAACTAACTAAATTACTGTCACCCCATTGGGAGACACGACTTAGAGTCAAGTTTGTCCGCTCTACCATGGCCTCTCTCAAGGAACACAGTTCTTTCATGCTGACTCTAGCTCTGGACAAATATCTTTCTGTGACCGTGCTGTCATCTGCATACCCAATAATGCCTAAATGCCGCCCATGGGTGTCCATGGGCGGCGGTGATTACTTTCCATCAGGTGACCTGGCTGCTCGCTTGCCTCCTTTTAACATAAAAAAATATTATATACCTATCTATCTACAGCACCTAAGCTTAGAACGCAACCGCATAGTGGACCTGCGCCAGTGCGACCGCTACCTCCCCACCAATTTGGAGCAGCTCGGGCTCGCGCACAACCAGATCCAGGACCTCAACGAGATATGCCATCTAGTGCACCTCAACAGGCTAGAAAGCTTCAGTGTGCAAGGCAACCCGTGCGTCGCGATGGCCGGGAAAGATAAACTGTATCCTTTTCATCATTTTACTAAAAGTCAAAGTCAAAGAAAAATATTCAAATAAACTTAAGAAAAATGCTTGTGAGTCGTTCAAACATTTTTTTACCGGTACTCATTTAGGACGTAATTTTTTAGCTGTGGAGAAGAAAATTAAATTCTTAACCTTTTGACCGTCACAGTCGGCTATAATCGACGAATCGAAGGGATAACGTGCCTTGTACGCCAACGACGGTAATGATCAACAATAATTAAAGTTTACAAAAAGATATTAGAATGTTTAGGAATCCCTACTCCTGTTGTTTTTACTTTGAATGCTTGGCGTACAGGACACGGCGCGGCGTCGCATTTATTCTGTAGCGGTCAGAAGGTCACTTGCAATAAAATTTCTGTAATTTTATAGATGCGATCGATGTTATGCATGATATAAACAATAAGGTTTAGTATGATTTAAAGAATGTTTTTGTTTTGTTTATATAATTTTTAACGCAAATTTTGTTGCGAACAAATTACAAAAACACAAATGTTGAAAAAATTTCCACGAGCAGGGTTTGAACCTGCACCCTTCTGACATACCGGGTCAGGTGCTCTTCCAATTGAGCTATCGTGGTTCTAACCAGCCCGCCGAAATTATTCAACACTATTTACTTTTTTACTTTGAAAGCCAAAGGCGCCCATTCAATGTTAACAACTACCGTCATTAACATCCGATCATAATATTTTTACAAATACTAAAGATCAGTTAAGAAGTAGGCAAGCTATTTATAAATGTTTATATAATTTTTAACGCAAATTTTGTTGCGAACAAATTACAAAAACACAAATGTTGAAAAAATTTCCACGAGCAGGGTTTGAACCTGCACCCTTCTGACATACCGGGTCAGGTGCTCTTCCAATTGAGCTATCGTGGTTCTAACCAGCCCGCCGAAATTATTCAACACTATTTACTTTTTTACTTTGAAAGCCAAAGGCGCCCATTCAATGTTAACAACTACCGTCATTAACATCCGATCATAATATTTTTACAAATACTAAAGATCAGTTAAGAAGTAGGCAAGCTATTTATAAATGTTTATATAAATTTTAACGCAAATTTTGTTGCGAACAAATTACAAAAACACAAATGTTGAAAAAATTTCCACGAGCAGGGTTTGAACCTGCACCCTTCTGACATACCGGGTCAGGTGCTCTTCCAATTGAGCTATCGTGGTTCTAACCAGCCCGCCGAAATTATTCAACACTATTTACTTTTTTACTTTGAAAGCCAAAGGCGCCCATTCAATGTTAACAACTACCGTCATTAACATCCGATCATAATATTTTTACAAATACTAAAGATCAGTTAAGAAGTAGGCAAGCTATTTATAAATGTTTATATAATTTTTAACGCAAATTTTGTTAAAAATTACAAAAACACAAATGTTGAATAAATTGCCACGAGCAGGATTTCAACCTGCACCCTTCTGACATACCGGGTCAGGTGCTCTCCCAATTGAGCTATCGTGGTTCTAACCAGCTCGCCGAAACTATTCAACACTATTTAATTTTTACTTTGCAATCCAAAGGCGCCCATTCAATGTCAACAACTTTTTTTTATGATTTAAAGAGCTTATTGTTTAAAAAAATAACCCTAAAATCTAATTGCCTTCATGGAAAATAAACTATATTATTATGAATGTATTTAGAGTATGTTTCTGACTAAACTCTATCAACACTTAACAACGTAGTTGTTCTTCTTAAACCAGACACAATAGAAATTCAATTATTCTATGGCACTGTGGTTACATTGGGCGTCCAAGTATCTACGTAAATTTCTTGATGAAATTAAATAATAATAATAATAAATTAATAAACTTATTTTGCTCATTATCGTAACAACATTAAAAAAAAATTTATAGTAGGATATTTTTAGTACAGTTTAGATATGTGTGTGATCAGAAAGTTTTAACTCCATAGTAATGTTTCTTGACCATGAATCAGAGGATTCGACTACAGGCCATTCGTTTTGAACTGGATCTTGAGTGTCAAGTCCATAGATGGTTTCGTCGTCAGTGCGATTGAAAGGTGAGTACAAGCAAAGCTTAATTTAAAAATATCATTATTATTCCACTATTTTTTTGTAAGTTTTTAATAAAACCCGAAAATGAATGTAGACTACTTGTACGTCTTAAAAATCCACCAGTACCCATATCCGGCACCCGGTTACTTGCTTACCTATACTGTAAATATTTTTACAACCACCAACCAAGTTAGGGATTCACATAACAATAACCTTTTTGTTTTAATTCCAATTGATCCTGTTTTTTTATTAGGATCATGAGTTGTGTTTCGAAGAAGCTTTTGTTTTAAGATGTTTTAATATGATCATCCTCGGTAACCCGCCTTGGGAAAGTACCTTCATTTGTATAATTGCTAACTCAAACTAAACTCACTAGCCGCTACGCGAACTGTAGCGAGATTCTATAACTCCTTAATGATTGATCGTAGATCACTTAACTATTTAAGACTAGTTGCCGCTCGCGGTTTCACCCGCGTGGTTCCCGGTTCCCGTTCCCGTGGGAATATTGGGATAAAAAGTACCCTACATGTTATTTCCGGTTATAAACTATCTGTATGCCGAATTTCATCCAAATCCATTCAGTAGTTTTTACGTGAAAGAGTAACAAACATCCATACTTAGAAACTTGAATATGATGATGAACTATGAATTATTTAAGATAAATGGAAAATTACTTCTTTGTACTCAAATTAAATAAACCTTCTATATGTTCTATTAAGATGGTCTTTGCATAAACAGCTTACAAGCGGAAGGGCTGTACTGCATAGTCAAAGCTAAGGCCGCCACTTCTACGCAGAAAACATATTATTATATAATTAGTACTTAGTAGTAAAAAGTCTTATAGTGTCTCACTACTGGGCAAAGGTCTCGCCTATCATTGAAATCAAGTTATCGCTACAATTACTGAATATTAGCTTAATCACGCTGCCTAATGCGGGTTGGTGATCACAAACCCGGACTATGTATCGAAAAATCCGATACACCCTTTTACCAACCTGCCCCCCGACCGTCTAACCGATCGCTTTGATTACGCGTATAGTTTATGACGTCATCTTGCCACCTCGCACTGCCTATGAAAGCAATATAATAAAGCTAAAGGCTATAGATTTCAATATTGTTTTCATAGGCGGCACGAAACGACAAGATGACGTCATAAACCACACACGAAGTCAAAGCGATCGGTTAGGCGGTCGGGCCCCTGGGAATTGAATTGAACCTATTGAACCTTTGGGTATGAAGCCGAGCGTTTTGCAACTTCGCCACCAAGGCGTCTTAGTCCTTACAGTAATAAAATAAATAAGTAAGATGCTTCTTGAAAACCAACTCTCTGTACATAATATTAAGATGTATTATGATTTGATGTGTTTCGTATAAACAGCTTAAAGGCGGAGTGGCTGTACAGTCAAGGTAAAGGCCGCCATTTCCACTCGGGCCAGCACCAAGAGCTGTGCGAGTACCTGGCCACCACGTGCCCGCTCACCGCGGACGCGCTCGAGACCGAAGACCAAAGGAAACTGCGCCTTATTCTAAGCAAAGTAAGTACCATTATGTAATTGGGGACGTGGACTCGTATACGAATGGCCAACAAATTCAAAGTCTTAATACTCGGTGTTACTCTGAGAGATAGAATTAGATAGATAATGCATTTATTTGAAATCTACAGACACACACACGCACGCACGCACGCACGCACGCACGCACGCACGCACACACACGCTCGCTCGCACGCACGCACGCACGCAAGGGAATAAAACTAAATAAGTGCCATGTGTGTGTGTAGCGCTGTGCGCAAAAAAGGATGTAGATCGGCTACATTTTTCCTGGAGCTAAATGCACATTTCCAGCCACAGCCGCATGATAGGCACTGCGTAGACAGATTACCAGCTTTGCCTTAACTATAATAAAAGGTGCCTATCATAAAACATCGAAGTTTAAGTGAATTCCCAATTTAAAATTCCCTTAATTGATACAATAACCTGTAATTAATTAATTTGGAGAACCCAAGCTACTGAAATAGCTCAATGGATTAGCAAGCTGAAGTGCCAGTGGGCTGGTCGTATTAGCCGCAGGACCCTAAAGCATATTATAAACGTAGTGGGAGTCATCATCATTTAGTGCCATCTTCATATTGAAGTTTGGAGATCAGTATACAAAATTTACTGCGATCCCATACAGCTTGTTTTAATTGGCGATAACTAAGTCCAGTCCACTTTTTGATATCGTCCGGCCATTTGCGTCATTTGCGTAGTGGGAATAGGTAATGCTTATTTGCTTAAAGTTTCAATTAGGATCCAATAAAAAGCTGTATAACCACCACTTATTTAAAAAAAAACTTATTAAAAACATAAGCTTACAATAAACTTTAATTTCAATGTCAGGCACAACATCATCAACAACAGCTGAAGGATCAGAACCACAGCCCTTTGAAGCCGAAACTGCAATCGCCGAGGGTACAGTGTAAGTTGAAAGTTTTAAAATTTTATCAACAATTTTTAAATAAATATTCCTTCCCTTTTTTATTGTATACTAGCGGCCACTCGCGGTTTCACCCGCGTGGTTCCCGTTCCCGTGGGAATATCGCGATAAAAAGTATCCTATGTGTTAATCCAGGCTATAAACTATCTGTATGCCGAATTTCATCCAAATCCATTCAGTAGTTTTTATGTGAAAGAGTAACAAACATCCATCCATACTTACAAACTTTCGCGTTTATAATATTAGTGGGATGTACTTTTTGGATGGTGGATTCTGTCGGGATTCCAACTGGTTGATAATTATTCTGATTCCTTTTTTTTGCCTCTAAGCATGATTGGTGTGTTACGGTTGGGAAGGAAGGAGAAAGATACAGTCCAATTACAGAGCACTTCGACCCTTCAGGATTTTTTTTTTGCAACCCACCCTTTCACTCGTGCTTCTTTTGTAAAGATTAGATAGAAGATAAACTGCCATTAGTTTGGCAGTGTCTTTAAGAGCAAAGAGCCGGATTGGCCAATCCCATGAGTCCTTTTCCTTTTCTAGCCAGAGAGCCACAGTCACACTATAGGTGCTGCACATTGACTCCGTTTTCCATCCACATGCTATATTAGCTGTTTGCTGATTGTTGCATTTCCTCTCATTCAGCTCGCATCGCGTCCCGCCACATGGGCCGCTCGCCCGACCGGCTGACGTCTAGCTATCACTCGGTGCTGTCCAAGACTAGCTCGCCCTCCCACCAGATGTCCCTGTCGTGTACTGGGGACTTGGCCAGTGTGCCACAGGTCATGAGCCAGAGCTTCGACTCACCGGGACTCATATACGCAACGGACAAACGAGAGAAGGAGAAGGAAAAAGTGATAGGTAAGTTTAATTACAATCGATTTATTTCACATCATGATTATCTCACCCAAAAGACGACGTCCACTTCTGGACAAAAGCCTCCCCCCCGAAGATCCCCATAACGATCGGTTCTCTACTGCACGCATCCAGCGGGTACCCGTGACCTTCACCAGATGCTTAACTCAAAGTTATAATAAGCATAAATAATGCTTTTCTTAATTTAATTAATGTTAAGAGCGTTTACGCCGCACACTAGCGCCACTAATGAAAAAAAAACATATCTAGTAATTAGAGATAGGAAATCAAATTATGCTCAACAAACTATTTGAATGAAATAATTTAGCATTTTTACGTTACCTAATGAACACCTGACATGTTATGGTTTAGTTAAATATGGCGTTATAGTTAAAAGTGGCCGTAACGTCTTAATTACTTGCTAAATTACTTCATTCAAATAGTTTGTTGAGCATAATTTGATTTCCTATCTCTAATTACTAGATATGTTTTTTTTTCATTGGCGGCGCTAGTGTGCGGCGTAAACGCTCTTAATCACTTTGTGTCCTATATAATAAGGAAGGCTTTTTTCAAAATTTACTACTGTACGGAAGTAAAAGGAATAAAAGAAAAGCCCTTGTTGAGTTTCTGGCCAGTTCCTCTCAGTATAAAGTTTCCCGTCGTAGACTTACGGAACGACGATGGCATAGTGTCATTTATGAGAGCTTAATTTTTGTAGGTTATTATTAATTAATTGCAGCAAAATTGTAATTCTGTATGTACTTGCATCTTAGTAATGTACCGAGATGAATGAACCCATCATGTAAGTACCATTAAAATGTTGTAGATTTTCTTTTTGAAAATATTGTAACAGCTGTTGAGGAATAAGTTTATTATATTATATTTGTTGTGAAATTAATCCGCTGAACTGAAAAAGCAATTTGAATATTGGTCTTGGTCCCGCCTGATAATAAGTTTTGCTACAGGTTTAATGCCACTTCACCAGTATTTCTCAACTATAAGAAACTCGTTTTTTTACTACCTCGCTTTTGACGACCTCCTTGGTCGAGTGGTTTGTACACCGGTTTTCATGGTGTCGCCATCTCTGTCCCGGTTCGATCCCCGGTCGGGTTAATTTAGAAATTATTGTTTTTCTAAATTGTCTCGGGACTGGGTGTTTTCTATGTATAATAAGTATGTATTTAAGTATTTTAAGTATGTTTATCCGTTGTCTAGTAACCATTTAACAAGTTTCATAACGAAGCTTCTTGGGCTAGATAATTGGTGTGAGTGTAGGAAAGTTTATTTATTTATTTATTTACTAGTAAACTTATAAACGTTCACTAATCTATAAATATTACCACTCTCAGAACCACCACCACCACCGTCCAAACCGGCGAACCATTCACTGGAAGCCGCATCCAAAATGGTGCCTGTACCGGAATCCCTCATGAGCCCCGACTACCAAGACCCGATATACGACATCCAACGAACGATACCGAAGCCGACGAACAACTCCGTCAACAGCATCTCGAACACGTCATCCCAATCCAGCAACAGCAGTATACACGAAGAGAGACCGCACAGGCAAATCGTACAACCGAACAAGAACATAAGAGGATCGCCCAAGTTAACCAAAAGTGCCACTTCCAGCCCCAAGTTAAAGTCGAAAATGGAACGGAAGGGGAGTTTGCCGAAAGCTGATGTTAAGGAAGAGAAAAAGATTAACGGTATGACGAAAGTGGAGGTAGCAGACCAGGTAGATGACAAGTTGGAGATTGTAAAGCTGGCCTCGAACCAGAGGCGGCAGAAGAAAATGAGCGCGGAGTGTGTGGCGGCGGTCACGATACAGAAGATGTGGAGGGGGTATAGGAGTAGGAACCTCAATAAGGATACCCTGAGGATCCTACACGCGATACAGGCCGCTAGAGCGAGACAGCATATACAGTGAGATTACAATTTTTATGCTTTTATGACGAATCTAACCCTAACTACAAAAATAGTAATAATAAGAGATAGTTAAATATATTTATAAAAGTTTATATAATTTTTAAAGCAAATTTTGTTGCGAACAAATTACAAAAACACAAATGTTGAAAAAATTTCCACGAGCAGGGTTTGAACCTGCACCCTTCTGACATACCGGGTCAGGTGCTCTTCCAATTGAGCTATCGTGGTTCTAACCAGCCCGCCGAAATTATTCAACACTATTTACTTTTTACTTTGAAAGCCAAAGGCGCCCATTCAATGTTAACAACTACCGTCATTAACATCCGATCATAATATTTTTACGAATACTAAAGATCAGTTAAGAAGTAGGCAAGCTATTTATAAATGTTTATATAATTTTTAAAGCAAATTTTGTTGCGAACAAATTACAAAAACACAAATGTTGAAAAAATTTGCTGGTTAGAACCACGATAGCTCAATTGGAAGAGCACCTGACCCGGTATGTCAGAAGGGTGCAGGTTCAAACCCTGCTCGTGGAAATTTTTTCAACATTTGTGTTTTTGTATATTTATAAAATTTATAAAATACAGTGAAAAAATTAAACGCCTACCCGATTCAGCCAGGAATCGAACCTGGGTCTTCCGCAATCCGGGCGGCTGCACTGACCTCTATGCTACCGGGAAGGCTGACGTAAGCGCTGAATTTTGTCACTGCTTTTGTAATTTTTGAGTGCTAATTGCGGCACAGTGCGCCATCTATCCAACGGTTATTGCAACCGATGGCTATGCAGATGAAATACCACAAATTTGATAACACAACGCTATAGTAAATTTTTACTTTTTATTTTCAAGTGCTAATTGCTGCACTGAAGCTAAATATTATTTTATTATATTAGCTATAAACTTTATATAATTTTTAATTTAGCATCAGTGCAGCAATTAGCACTTGAAAATAAAATGTAAAAATAAGAGATAGTTGTTTCAACTGCCAGCCTGATAATTTATAATAATAATATAAAAATAGCTCTTGGATACTAGTTAATAGCTCATAATGGGATCGTGACCTAATTAAGCGTTTTGCTTTAGTTAGTGTTAATTCTGTTGCTAAACATGAAAGCTAAAACTTGTTTATGTTTAATATGATGATTAGACATAGGTTAGATATAGACAATAATTTACTTACGTCATTATCACATCACAGTATAGTCAGTACAACACTGAACACATTCAAAGTATTCCGAAACAGTGTTATGTGTAATAAAAGATAACAAATAAGTTAGTAAATATAACTATTGACAGTTAGAATGCCCATGACCAGTTCATGAAACTAGAAATGTCCCCTCTTACCGTAATATTTAGGTAAAATTTTGTTCAAGCATAATATAATAACAAATACTATTTTAAATATGTTTTATTTATAAACTAATTAATGCTTTGATCCTATTTAAAGTTCATGTGAATTTGTAGGAGGCTAACGTGCGACATGGAAGCGACGAAGGCCGCGTTAGAAAGCGAGAGAAAGATACAGCAGCTGCAGATGCAGGCCATCAACGCGCTATGGAAGAAAGTGTCCACGCTACAGTGTTCTGGTGCGTAACAGACAAAATTAAAAACATTAAAAGAAAATTAGACAACATCGCCTACATTGCTCTGACTCCAAAGACAATGTCTTAAGCACTTTGTTATGGAAATCAGAAACAACGACGGTAACAACCAGATCCGAGAAATTATTGAAAAAGTTTGTTTTTATACATTGACCTGACCGGGAATCGAATCCGGAACTTCGGAGATGGCAACACTAGAAACCGGCGTGCGAGCCACTAGACTACGTCCTAGGTGGTAAAAAAAATTTTTTTTTTAGTTGATGGCTTCGTGCGATTTCCACATTTAGCCAGTGTCAAAGTAATTTTTCTTCCAAGTAATACATAAATAGACAATATTTCCTGTATGATGATGATCTATGATAATAGAAATGAAAAGTGAGAAATGATATACCCCCTAATCCCTCGAGTAATTCAGTAAAGATGTGCCGTTGCACTGTTTTGTTTCATTTGCCAACACTCATGCACACTCACGAACACTTAACGGTTAATAATCCACCATTATTTCACATTAATATTCGACATAACACAAATTATAAAAAATAAAACAAAACCGCAGACATGACTTCACTTTCCCGCCAAGAAGTCTCCGTCAAAAATTACACATTATTTTTTTACTAGTTGTCGCTCAGTGCGTAACTCTCATTTTTTAAAGTTTGAACGTTCTTTAGTTTTTTTTGTCGAAGATAATTTATATAATCAAAGAAGACCTGAAAAAACTGTTTGATATTTCGGCTGCGTCATAATTATGAAATGTACTTGTGCCAAATCTCAGGCTCCACCACGCAATGTGCTTTAAAAGGGGTACAACGAGTAATATATGGAAAATACTACTGAGTCGTCAAACATGCATATACAGATGGTGCTGATAGCCAGCGAACATTTCATCAACATTATCACCGCATGAACATAAGCTTGTTATATTAAACTTCTGTTCGCCTCCACCCCGAATAACAAAGGCACGTTTGCAGAACTTGTTAACATATTTAAAACTTAAAAATCGATACAGGTCGTCGCTGACTAAAGTTTGTTTTTGGTGACTCGTTTCTTTGTCGCACCTCCAAAAAAAGGAATAGTCTACCACAGGGATGGGCTAAGTACGGCCCGCGGGCCATCTCCGGCCCGAGAATGATCGAGGTCCGGCCCGCGACCATTAAACAAAAATTCAAGTGCGTATGTGTTCAGAAAATGCATACCTATCAATATTTTTATTTCACAAAAAATATATTTATTTATTGAAAATATACAGCAAAAAATTCAATAGCCTGGCTTGCCATAGATTTTGTTAATAAATATTGTCACGCAAATGAAAAAGTTTGCCCATCCCTGGTCTACCAGCACACGTTTTCCCTCCTTCCTATGATATGGGGTACTTCAAAGAGGCGTGAAGAAGCATCTTATGGGCCGGCAGAGTGAGGTTAACTGATGCTACGTTTGTTTTCACGCTGCACCAGTTATCTTCGCGTCTGGACTCCATTTCCACTTCACATCAGGTGGGATGGAGTCATTTGCCAAGTTATCAATAAAATAAAATAAAGTCTACTCGCCTAACAGAGAGAATTTCGTTCAATGATGCGGCTAATAATATTGCCGTCGCGCTCGCACAAGAGTTTCGAACGAGCGCGATAATAAGAAACTCTGTTCGGCGACTGGATTTTGTTACGCACCGAATTTCAGTACCAAAGTTGGACAAAGGGTCTACGTACACGGGCGAGCAGTAAGCCAGTGATCAAAATACGCGGACCGCGTGAGCAATCGTAGTAATGCTGCCATTTCTGCCATTTCGATCGGCTGCCCGCCCGGAGCAGTTGCAACTGCTTAAACGGTTCCATGTATGTTTGTAAATAGAAGACTGTAGTTCAGTGTGCAGTCTCAGCTTGAGCGCGCGCGCGCTCGCGTCCGCTAATCAGTGTCCGTTTTTTGCCGGTGAAATGAAACGCATGTAGTTGACACGTCCTACAAAAAATCGGTCCCAAATCGGTAATAAAACCTCGGCAAAAAAATCGGTCCAATTGTCGGTCCTACAAAAAGTCGGTCGTGGGCGGGCGCCGAAGTAGACTATCCTCACTGCTTTAAGCTGCTCGTGCAGAGCAGCCCTGGTCTCAGCCTTCAACCCTGGCTCAGCGACCCGAAGTGGGCCTTGGCCTCCGACACATGATGAAGCGACGCCACTGCTCACCGTTAAGGTCCCTATCTACTGACCCTGATAGGTAGGGTATGGCAGCTGGAACTACGGGTCCGGCTGTCTTTTCAAGGGTACCACGGGAGTTCCGGATCCTAGGCCCCCTGCCGGTTATGCCTTCGCGGGCGTCTCCGGCAGGCCCCGGACATGGGTTGGACTCGTGGTGGCATGTGGTTAGCTATAGAAGTGGAAATGTTCGTCTGCCTGGTTGGTCTGGCCAGGCTTCCATTTCGGGCATAGCGAGCAAGTCTTAGTAGCGGTCCGGTGGGGGCCTGAAGTGAAAAGGCTTGCGGGGCACGTGAGTTGCCCTTAGTTGGTTGTGCCGCTCGGTGGTTTTCACTGGTGGTTACTCTAACATCTCCGGCACTAGTCGGGATAACTAGTAGAGGAGCCCGCTAGATGCAAAGGCCTCCGGTTTAATCAGCCGCGTAGGAATTTGGAATTGATCAGGTGCCTGGATGGGTACCGAGAAGTGAGTGTGCTTACAACTCCGCCACCAAAGAGGACATTTGGTAGTCGACTTTAGTTGAGTTGACGGCCCGAGCAGTGGTACACTGCGAGTTGTGCTCTTAGTGCAACGAGAAGTGAATGAGCTTACAGCTCTGGTGACCTATCTGGATATTAGGTAATGGACTATACGTGTCCACGGGGCGACTAGTTTGAGACACTAGTCTTAAAAGTACCGGATGAAGGATGCGTACCGGCATGTTTTGATGTGGCGTTATGACCTGACGTAGATGGTCCCTTGCGCTTGCGTAAGGATGTCTGACACCTACTTTGTAACCGTAAGGTTGGTGGGGGGTGTCAGTATAAACTTTAAAGTAGTGTATAGCAGGGTTGCTCACCGTTAAGAAGAAAACTAGCCAATGACAATTTCGTTGTCCACATAGACACGCAGAAGCAGAAGTCATGCTCAACAGACGATAGTACGGAAGCCGTCCGCCAGCTGACGGACACGTGCGCGCGGCTGCAGGCGCAGGTGCAGCAGCTGCAGGGCTGCATGCGGGACGTGCTGCGCGCCGTGCGCAGCGACGTGGCCGCCGCCGCCACGCAGACCGACGTCACCGCCGTCGCCACGCCGCAGGTACTGAACCAGCGGGTCACGGGCAGCTGGTACACAGGTAGTGGGTACACGGGCAGCGGGTACACAGCCAGCGGGTCACAGGTAGTGAGTGCACATCCAGCGGGTACACAGGCACAGGGCAGCAGCTGCAGGGCTGCATGCGGGATGTATTGCGAGCACACCGACGTGGCCGCCGCCGCCACGCCGCAGGGACACGGCCAGCTCACATTACCATCCGCGTCGGCGGCAGACGTCAAAACCGAAACAAACTGCTCGGGCCCTATCAAGCCTGACCCACCTTTAACTTCACCTACAACTCTCAGGGCCCACTCTATTGTAACTCATATGCTAAGTTTAAGATCGAGTTTCGTCTACCGACTTCTTAGAATTCATCACAGGTATAAAAATGTAAGTCCCAATCCAAAACTCTACATCTGTTTTGTTTCAATGTTACAATACAAATAACATACCATTAGAAAGTCTACACTTAAGAGATGTTTAAAAAAAATCTGAAGCCTTCCATTACCTTTTTTTTTTTTTAATGCAACGCAAAGTTGAGCGTTAATTTTATATCTACTATTTTTTTAGGTTTGGGAGACCACATTTTTGTTTTTAGCAATAACCTGTAACAAATACAAATAATTTAGGACCATCCCCTAAGATTCAAATAAAAAAAAAATTGGGCCTAGCTATAAAAAAGAAAAAGTTAGAGGTACGACAGTGGCAAAATTTCAAAAATGACCAGGATTTTTTAAATGTCTGAATGGCTTAGGTAATGACCCCACCTACCCCCCATTTTCGTATGTTCAACGATTTGCCGAACACCCTGTATATTCATTAAGTTTCGTATGGTTTATTTGTGTGCACCTGTAGGTTGGAATAAGTGCTTTGATATTTTTTGTAATGTCGATAATATATGTTTAGGAGGAGCGGTGTACTTGGCTGAAGCGACCGCAGTCTCTGCTGCTGACGGCCGCGTCAGCGCCCGCGCCCGATTTGCCCATCGTGCCCCTCGCACCTCTCGTGCTCGAACAAACTATGTAAGTACACATTTCTTATGGTCCGTAGCTACTCATCGTTGGACAACATCATTCAAAGGATGAAAAATACTTATAACACTATACCCGCGAAACAAACAAAATTAGAACGTAAGTCAAGGCAATAAGCCTTACTTTCTAACAAACCTCACTTATGATATAGTCACTTAAATGTTGTTTCGTTTATTTAGATTGTTCAACGAAAGGGTGGCTGTAATTTTTGATGTGTAACGTCTTTCCGCTCGCCTTCTATATATGATTTCGTAGAAAAGGGTCGGAAGTAGGGTCGTAACAGTGTGATCCTGTAACTGTTACGTGTTAGTCGGGTAAGCCACCAGTGATCGACACTTTAAGCCCAATGTCCATTGTAGGTCGTAATATTTGTGGGAGTGATTTCGTAGAAATGTGATCGTAACAGTGTAACAGGATAACAGTGTGACATGTCTCCTAATGAGTATTTACTGCATTCTCTTTATGATTTGTAAATCTATATTCTATTTTCTATTGTAATATTGGTTTTAACCATTTCGTGCAACCAATAGACTTTTAAACAATATTTAAAAAAAATACATTTACGTCATTCTTAATTCTATATTCTATTTACTATTGTAATATTGATTTCAAAAGGTGAGATGTCAAATGTTACACATCAATACGACTAGGCACTGTAAGGCTCGTTTACTTTTTTATTTTATTATGTATTAATTATCTGCATAAACATCTTTTAATACTGTACCCCCTTAGTACCGGCGAAACAAACTAAATTAGAACGTAGTTCAAGGCAATAAGTCTGACATTCTAACAAACCTAGTCGCTTATGATTTTTTATCGTTTATTTCAACTGTTCAATGGCTGTCATTTACATTTTTTTTATTTTGTTAGGTAAATAATACCTGCCGATTTTCAACAGCTACTTAAGTTTTTAAGTTACATGTTGTTGTTTAGCTTCTGAATCTAAAGTAATGATTATTATTATCATACTATTTCTTTTCTAGCGAAAAACCAAATGAAATGGATACCATAGATACCATAGACATAGAACGTACGGAGTCTATAATCGATGATGAGCAAGCACCGGAAGTCTTAGAAGGCGAACGAAACCAAAGCATCATCACTGACTGATGACTAACATAAATCTAACTAATAATATAATATGAAGCGTTAAATTGTGTGCAATAGCTATTGTCGGTCGATATTTTAAAAATAATAAAGAACAAGAAAGTACATTTAAGAGAAAACCTTTTTTATGCTTCAGCTGTATTTTTATCTTGCCAGTACAAAAGTTGGCGTTAAAAGTATTGAAAATAAGTATTAGAAATAAAGCGCGTCTTGTCATTTAGAAAATCGACTGTAGAAGCAGATTTTTTTTAATAGCTTGCATGACCTTATAGAGCGACTGTTGCAAATTATGAGTTTCAGTGTTACTATATGAATGGGAGTCGTCACGATGTCAATTAATAAATACGGGGTTACGAATTTTGAACCCGTGTCAATATACAAGGTGTTTAGGAATACCTGTATAATCCCGAATATGACAGATAGGTACAGTAAATAGAACCCCGAAAAATTATAAACAAACCTGAAAAGCACTATATTACCAAGATATTGAAGTTTTTTGTTGCTAAATAAAATTGCAGTTACAGCCCTAGATCCAGTTGATGCAGTGTTCTTGGTCGTCAACCTAACGGTCCAAATGAAACAAAAGTCAAAAAATTTAAGGGTTAATAAAAAAAATAGCTTAATAAAAATAAATTGAGTTTTGTATGGAAAAGTAAATCTTTGTAAATATTATTTTGCATATTACCACGGTGTTCTTTATACTTGGTGGCTATGTTTCGGGATTATACACATATAACCAACACTCTGTATATCTCGTACTTTATGATATCAATAGGTATTTTAAGCCACTCGTATTGATGATCACCGGTGCCTATTTTGATACTGAAAAATCTCTAACGTTATGTGAATTGTAAAATATCCAAAAAGAGTGACATTTCATAGTGTATTTTTTTTATATTTATTACATTTAAATCAATCCAATACAATTCTATACATTTGAACGCCGCGCCGGCGCCGCCGCGGGAAGACACTTGTCGAACACCAGCCCGAAACTCAAATGCAATCATCTGAAACCAATGGCAGTATTAACAGTCTTTATAATATTTTTACTGATTTTCATAAATTATGGTAAAACTGAAAACTTATATCGTTAACTAGCTGTGCTCGCGACTTCGTCCGCGTGGAATAGTGACTTTCGGCAGCATTTTTAATTTTTTAGGCTCTTTTCCCGTTTTTGCAACATTTTTCACTGATGCTTCGCTTCTATTGGTCGCAGCGTGATGTTATATAGCCTAAAGCCTTCCTCGATAAATGGACTATCCAACACAAAAAGAATTATTCAATTCGAACCAGTAGTTCCTGAGATTAGCGCGTTCAAACAAACAAACAAACAAACTCTTCAGCTTTATATATTAGTATAGATGTGACATCGGCTTAGCCTCCATTATTAACAACTACACATTAAATTTATAAGTCATGATGTTATTAGCTTAGTTTTTTTATATATATATTTAGTTGTATATTGTCTGTTTTCGACGGTTCACTAATTGTAAGCCCAGTATTCTTAACGTTAATCGAATTGAGCTCTCTAACATCGTAATTTAAGGAATTGTCCATGTCAGACGGTGATAGTTTGTTGTATATAAGATTTACAGCAAATAACATTTTAATACAATGATATTTATATTGTTATGTTAATACTAAGTCACTACTAATTAACAAAAATAGTGGCTGATGAATAGATGCGACATTTTAAATTAAATGGAAAGAAAGTTTTTAAAAAGTTTTTGGGAATGGTCATGATGAGTCAAGAAAATTGATTGCTTATTTATTAATAATTGAAGAATAAAGCGACCGACTTTTAGTACTTTCCGTATATGTTTCAAACAATACTTGTTCAATCAGTACCAGTAATTGAAAAAAGTGGCAAACTAAAGCAATAATAAACGAGTTTAAAGAATTATAATTTATAATTATTATATCACTTTTTCACGATAATTTTGTAAAATTATACAGTGACGTCACCACAAAAGAATTTGTCCCTTTCGCCTGAAGGCGAATACGATAACTCCTTTTATGGTCAAGTTAAAAACAGTTTAGAATAGTGGGTACTTCGATAAGCACTTTATTAGTAACATTGTGTGATCGATACATTCTCAATGTCTACATGTAATTTGCGTGACTTGATATAAAAAGCAGTATTTTTTGGAAATTAAGTATACCACACAATACATTTAAAAGTCTTGATTAAAAGGTAGTAATGAAGCTCTATTTTTACAACACTTACAATTTTTCAATGATAACTATTGATTCTTGTTAATGTTGTGTTAATTTGAGGAAGTACTGTGTTATAGCACAGTGAATTCACTTTTTAGACGCACTTGAACACTGCCACTTTGTTAATTATATTAAGGATGACTGTGTAATTTTTCATATTTACAGACAATGTTAATAAAATTACGAGCGTTTTATAGTTGTGTGTATTTGTATTAATTTATTAAACTTTAATTTAAATATAGCATTGTTAGTAGATAAATAAATGGTGTCGTGCATTCTTTTAATTAAATAACTGTAAACAAATCTACAGTACACATACAATTAAACCAAAATAATAGGATTATTCCCATTGTACAGTATTGTTATACTGATAAATGTATTATTTTAATTAAAATAAAAAGTTAAAGTAACAGAGACCAAAGTAAGTGTTGTTAAAAAAATTGGAACCGAATTTACTAACAAATTAAAATTATAATATGTGATAATGACGAATAATCCTATCTAGTTTAGTTATTTGATTAGTTTCAGAAATAGTTCACGATTGCATTCTATTGTTTATGGTATACTAAGTTTATGGCTTCTCCCAATGATAAATATAGTTAAATAATGTAGAAAATAAAATGTAATGACTTTAATGAAACACTTTAAATGGATCTACATTCATCTATTTTAAATATTAGTCTGATTATCGTTTAGTTTAGTAGCCACAGACCTTGCCCTCTTGAGTACTTTGTCTGTGGCTACCACGGATACATAGAGCCTTATAGATCTATATAAAGTATTTTATTTCAATGTGTAGTGTTCGTTCGTAAACGTTAGAAAGCGAGAAGTAATGCCGTAATTTATTTATTTATAGCAGCTTAAGCCAACCATTGAATTAAAATATTGTAACTATTGAATTAAGTCGCTATATTGTAAGAACAAAATGCCTTGTGTGTAAAGCTTTATTTTATGTCACAATTTTTGATGTTTATTTTAATTTTACGAATCTCGGCACGCGCTGCGCTAGACTGTTTTATATTTTTTTGTACCAATATACTTTTTTCTGATTACAAATGGTAAGATTAACGACATGAGCTTCGATCAATCTTTAGAATGTTTAAGACGTTTGCAACAATCCTTATTTTTGAATGGATTAAAGTTAATGATTATATAATGATAAGTACACATGAGCTGTTCTATTGCTATTTTAATTGCCTTTTTATATAAAAGATACTAAGTTGTTTTAAGAACTAAATGTAGTTTAACACTACAGCTGCATACTACAACAAAATAATACAGATCAATCATGTTCATGTCATTCATAATCAAGACTAATTTATAACTCTCCACACGCCTAGTCATTTTTAACAATAATTATGTTTTCATATTTATAAATGTAATTTATTTTAGCCTTTCACTAAGAAAATAATAATTTAATAACTGTATTTGTAACTATTACTTTTTCATACCTTGTCATAAACTAAACGTACATTTTTAACTGTTTATATTGTTTATGGCCGGTTTTGTTTCTGCCATCTAACTGTTGATTAGCCTATCTGCTAGTAACGAGAAAGGTGTCAAAACTTGTCCTTAATGTCGTAAGAGTTATTTTATTTTAGATATCTTTTGTGCTTTAACTTGAAACTTGCTTCATTTTGTATGCGAAGTTGCGAAAGAAAAGACACTAACTTAACTGTGTATTGACTGCATATTGACTTTCTATCTTGTTTGAATAATCACGACAAAAGTTATGTAGAGGACACATAATAATTGTGAAACTGGCATCTGAAAGAGCGAAGTGTTCCAAAAATATTTGTTAATAGATTCGTCAAAACTACACATTGAAAGGATATTTTGAAGGAAGGAATATTGTGTCCGGGGGCCATAGCTTCAGCCTTATGAGCCAATTTACATTATGTTTATTTGATTTGAAAATTTCCATAGTGGACTTCAAATCGCATAAAATCAATCATACAAATGTTTTCTATGTCATGATTTTGTCAAGATTTCTGTATTTTTACATAGAAGTTTCATAGAAATCGGCTTTCTGATTAGAAAAAAATTAATATAAAATTGCTCTTGTCAAAATCGTAGCCTTATCTCACTACGAGTATACCCACTTGCTATCGATTCTTGCTGGGCGACAACTCGACTGTTCCGTGCAGTGTGAAGCTACGACCCCTGCCTGACCCCAGGCCGCCATGATTGTGTTATGGTAGTATCTATATCTTTTTTACGAAAATTGCGCGGACGGAGGAGTATGAAATTTCGCACACTTATAGTTTAGAGAAGGTTATCTGAATGTTAATTTTTTTTTTTAAATTATGCATAAAAATACGTTAAATTCATCTAAGATTAAATCAATAAAACAAACATTACACACACTACCATGTATTTGACACACACGCATAATTATGTATACTCTTTTCAAAAAAATCAAAAATGGAAGAGGAGCGGCCGAAATCTGTGAATGCCAATCCAAACTCGCACTATCTTTTTTAATTTTTCATTGTTAGGATACTATCCGTGCAGCCTTAATAAAATTACGGTCGAATTTCGACCACTGGGCGACCACTAGTTTATATGAGTTGACAGGAGCCGTAATATCTTTATCTTATTGTTAAACGTTTACATTCGTCTTGTAAGAATACTACGTTACGGTGAATGTGTATCTAATGCCCTTGTTTTCGCTTGTACACACGCCTGCACACCAACCTACCACAAACTGTCAAATGTCTTCAATAGACTTTGAACCTTATGTCTGAAGTTATATGGTTGAAAATGTATTGAAGAAATTTGACAGTTTGATATGCAGGCGGCAAATTGTCCGGCAACTTGTTTTTAGGATTGTATACTAAACTACTTTCATTGTACTTCGTACCTATCTTATCTTATCTTTGATTTCGATCACTGAATTTTGCTGTTGATTGTGCCTTTGTCACCATTGGGTAAAAAAGGCCAGAATCCATTACGAATATAAGGTCACATTTTATCAACCGCAAAAATGAGGATAAATTCAACAAAATAAATCAATTATATTTATGAAAAAAAACCTTAAATGTTTATACGCTAGTTTTCAAGAAAAACACCAAAAGACATTTCGATTAAAAAATAAAATAAAACAATTTCAATTCAAAGGAGCCGAAACAGAGAGGCCGCAATGCCTAACACCGTATACACGTGCCCGTAGTTTCATTCAAAGAAGCCGACAGAGAGGCCGCTCTTAAAAATATTACAATTTTTGTGTTAGGAAAAGTAAAAATAAAAACTAGCCTGATTTTTTTTAACCTTTTCACCGCCCAACTATCCTGCACGCGATGTCCCGCTGTACGCCAACGTATAAATGTGTTTTAATAAAGTAGGTACAAAGAAGAACTTCTATAGAAGTGCTGGCGTGGACGGCACGAAACTCTCGAACTTCTATAGAAGTTGTTGGCGGTGAAAAGTTTAAATGCTAGGGCCTTGTTTCTCTGATATAATTAGATGTTTTGTCAAAATATTTGCGGTTGATAAAATGTGACCTTATAAGAGCATATCCGCATTATGGGATCATTGTATTTCGCGCACCAAAGGAAACTGGTTTGCTGCTAACATGCTAACTGCCGCACTCGTAGACGTCAGTTATCAATCATTCATGATTACTTAGCTAGCACCTAAAATTGTCTATTGTAAAATAGTCTCTAACAGTGACGTAATAAGCACATTTTCATATGAACAATGGAGGATGTTCAGTAATCATTCATGATAGTTGACGTCTGTGAGTGCGGCAGTAAGTTTCCTGTAAACGTAATCTGTAATATGTATTCCTGCTTTTTTTTAAAGTCTGCGTCAGGCTTTGTGTTAGTAACTGTTGGGCATTGGGTACATAGCGCCGTGATTCCAAAGACACTTGCCGTCCTGAATCGAATAAGTTCATCGCGTACCCACCTTAGTTGTTGTCCATTGTGTTAGATCCTGTATTTATTGTTTTATAAAACGATTTTAAAATTATTGACGTGTTTTATTTACTTTTGAGTTACTGCATTATTTCATCTTTTTCTTTAATTAATAAAGAATTTTCAAGTCATATGGTCATAGTGCTTAATTTATTTAAGACATGTTTAACCATATCCCATATATTTAGTTTAAAAATTACAGTTTGTGGTCGTCATATGTGCACGCGTGTATACATTCGTCAGTAGACGCAGTTTGGCTTATGCGGGCCTTTCCAGGGCGGAGGAAGATGCGGATAGGTGAGATTAAGAACATAATTTAAATATTGCGCATGTTATACTTCCTTTGTAGTATTTACTAGCACTTTGCCTGCGACTTCGTTGATTTCTATTTTTCTCAGAATAATCAATTGGTACTTAGATTTTACAAAAGAATCCTTTTTTTATCTAAATAAAATGTTGCATGTTACCCGTAAGAATTGTATTATTCTATCATCAGCGAAAGAATTTTTGCAATTGTACCAGTAGTTCCAAACCCTTCTTAAACAAACAGTCGCAAACCTCTTATTACTAGTTACCTCCTTAATAGTATAGAAAAACGAGCCCCTGCAATTGCGTAGAGATATAGCGTCACTCAGCGTCTTCTACCGCTTATACCACGGCGAGTGCTCTGAAGAGCTTTTTGACCTCATCCCACCTTCTCCCTTTCTTCATAGGAGTACGCGTGCTGCTCTCCGGAGTCACCGCTGTACTGTCTCGAACATTCCATCGCGCACAAAGAAATTTGGTGACTCGTTTTTCTGTCGCACTTCCAAAAGATGGAATAGTCTACCAGCGCACGTTTTCCCTCCTTCCTATGACATGGGGTCCTTCAAACGAGGCGTGAAGAGGCACCTTGTGGGCCGGCAGGGTGAGGGTGACTGATGCTGCGTTGTTTACTCGCTGCACCAGTTGTCCTTACGTCTGGACTCCATTTCCACTTAACATCTGGTGGAGTGGAGTCATTTGCCGAGCTATGTATAAAAAAAAAAAACATGGGCAGTATTCGCATTGAATTATATTTTATTCGGTTTCACAAACGAGTTTTTTTAAAAAGATAATTTAATAAGAGCCAAGCATAAAAGAAATAAAACTGCATGAAATTTTAATAAGTCAATCGACTTACTTTTAATATAGCATTGTGTATTCCAGTATAAAACTATGCTATTCAGTCGTTATAATTGTCGCACGTTCGACAATTCACTTTGTACACGATAAGTACATACATACAAATCATTTAGTTTTACTTACCACAATATACATTACAAACAGGTACCCATACCATACAATTATTATTTTATTTACACGTTACAACTTAAATCTAACGAAAATATTTTTATGAAGCATAACACATTTCGTTTGTCTAAAAGTCATATTTTATTATTTGTGTGCGATGAGACGCATTCTTAAATATTTTGTTAACTTGTATATTGCACAAGAATACTTCAATGTCTATAATCAAAATATTGTCAGGTAATTTTGAGCAAAACATTAGTTCTTTCCATTTTTTTTTAAATATTAGTAGGAGGCAAACGAGCAGGCGGTCACCTGATGGGAAGCAATCACCACCGCCCATGGACACCCGCAAAACTAGAGGAATCGCAAAGGCGTTGCCGGCCTTTAAAAAATTGTTAATTATTGTTAATTTTTAATGTTGTTAATTTCAGTTGCAAATACAATTATATATCTTCAAGGTTTTATAAACTTATTCTAATTTTATTTAAGTGCATAATTAATAGATAATAAGCATCTGTTACCCAGGACCTTTCAGAACTGCGTGTTTTAACTGTTAATTAGCTAAAGGCCGGCGCAGACGAGGGACAATCTGACTTTAATCATTCAAAATGTATTTCTAAGCTTTCTTCCTCTCCGTTAGCCTCTTTCGCGGTCGAGCCTCATCTATGAAAATTATCGTTGCGAGTTAAGAGGGCTCTTTAACCTCTGGTCTGCCTGAATACCAGACACAATAGAATTTCAATTGTTTGGGCCGTGGATCCACGTTCCGGCATACTAAAGGTTAATGACCTCGCTCATTTCGCGGTCGAGCCCGGGCTTAAGATTTCATAAAGCGTCTAGCTTTTTAAAATCCATCGTATGCGGTCCGCAATACAGTTCTAAACGATCTATTTGCTAACATAAAAGAAAGGACTGTCCTTTGTCGTTATAAAAAAGTACGACATTTAAAATTTTTAAGCTATTTTGTTATCTCTATCGCTATATCACGATTTGTTATCGAAATCGTGTCGTTGCGTAAAAGGCTAAAGTTGTATGGAAACTGGTACAGCGCCACAACGTACGTAAATTGAACTAACAATTGGGCATCATTTCAGAGAACATAGGACACTAGCATGACTTAACGTTTACGCTATGGTGGCGACTGACTGGAGTGACAATCGTAATGTAACCGTAACGAACGGTACGCGACGAGCTTGATACTTGCTGACTAACCAATAAAATTCAAAATCATTTATTCAGTTTAAGCTACAAAGTGCTTTTTTCTCGCTGCACCAGTTGTCCTTACGTCTGGACTCCATTTCCACTTAACATCAAAAAAAAAAAGTAGCTCTTACGAATTTCACTATGCCATCGGTTCGTAAGTCTATACAGGGCTGCTATTTTGATAATCTAATATTTTAAGACTCTCATATTTTGAGAATCTAATATTATGCGAATAAAGCGGCGGGAGACCTAGTACTGAGAAGAACCGGCAAGAAACTCAGTAAGGGCTGGTAACAGGGCGGAGCGAGCAGCGCTGCGAGCGGCTCGGCTCACTGTACTGCCCATGCGAGTGCTCGTCGAACTTGTTACGTTACGGCAAAATGTTCCGATCAGTCTCCACCTTTTCGGTTTCGGTAGAATTTCGTGCTAGGTCGACTAGGTTGATCACAATACCGTAACGAGACCAATACTTCATATTACAACAACGCACAGTCTATCTATTGTGTTGTGATCAAAGTAAATAATGCAGATTACTAAAGAAATACTGGAGTACCTAACACAATCACCAACAAAACACCTATAGAGATCGAAAAAGTAATAATTATTTTTAACCTTTTTACCGCCAACAACTTCTATAGAAGTTCGAGATTTTCGTGCCGTCCACGCCAGCACTTCTATAGAAGTTCTTCTTTGTACCTACTTTATCAAAATACATTTATATGTTGGCGTACAGCGGGACATAGCGTGCAGGATAGTTGGGCGCTGAAAAGGTTAAAAACAGATTTTAAATTTTCTGTTTTCTGTGAGGGCAGGGATTCCTATTTAAATATTGAACAATGGAATGCCATATACTCGGCCTCCGTGTGAAAATAAGCGTTATGGCGATGGCTTTGCTAAAGCCGTGACACATGCTGAGCAGGAGACATTTTTGCCACTATTGCACTACTCACCTTAATATCTTTATGCTTTTTTAAACCCTTATCTACGTAACAGTGTGTAAAATAAATTATTTGATTTGATTTAATATAATGACTTTATACCTTTTTCGAAACAACAGGTTTATAAAAAGTAGTATTCTAATAATTGATTGGTTACAGAACGTGTATTTTATATGAGCTGAATAAACGAATACCTATGTCCCCAATAGTTACATTACTTAGGTATTAAAGTTAACAATATAATTTCGAACTTCTCATAATTTGATCGGCAGCTGCCTGAGTATCAATAAAAAACTACGTACGGTTTTTTATAAAGCTTTACTTAATATTTATAATTCATCATCATCACTATAGTCACAACATAACAATTTTTATACAATCAATGTACAACACATTTTTGCTATCATAGTAATCTTTTATTTTAAATATTTTTTTGAGAATTCTTATCGGGTATTCTAATGATTTGCATCAAGTTTTACGCTTTAAACTGATAGTGATATCGCGTAATTTTAATTGGCATAATGTTTGACAAACGTTTACTACCATAACTTGATTTGTCATAATTTAGTGTGACTGAATCTAGTTTGGCATACATATTAAATAGCATTAATTCAACAAGCATAGCTGGCAGAAGCCCCAATTTCTTTAGGCATATTTTCCAAAACATAATAGTTATTACAAGCTTAACAGTTAAAAATATAAATTAGATTTTTTTTAAATATATACACTAACTATAGTGACTATTAGTGTGAGATAATAATCGCATAACTAGATGGCACAATTACAAAAATTGCCAAAATGACTTAAATACGCAAAGTTTCGTAATGTAAAGGACATAATTATAATAATCTGATGCAACAATATGCAGCTTGTAGTTTATTATATTTGTAGGGCGGAAATGTCGTTGTGATTCATCACAAATATCGGAAAATCTATGCTTTATGAGTTTTTTTATATTTTATTATGCTTGAAAAATAATGCTCAAGAATAGTATTACAGTAAATTATGCATTACATGATACGCAAAATTAACAATGCCAAACGAAATTAGGGGTTTTATCAGTAATGCTATCAGTACGCAAAGTAAACTTTAAGCCCTGTATTAATTATCAGAGTATAAGTTTCGTCTAATTATTTCGTGTTTTGTCTCATTTACTTTAAATTGAAATGAAGTTTACTATGAAGTGAACACGTTATATCTATTCATCAATAAGCCAAGCTTATACTCTGTTCATCAATGAGGCCCAATGTATCTAAGCTTTATGTAACCTGCTATCAAACCAAAACATGGTTTGACGCCCGCGTTCATAGATGATGCTGATTTTTCAAACCAAAGTTACCCGTTTGAGTAAGTAGCTTAATTAACGCATTACTTTTACAACAGAAATGGGCCGGCTCGCCCGGCGTAATACCACACTCTCACAGAATATCGGCGTGAAACAACGGCACTCGTTGCTGTTGTGTTTCGTCCGGTGAGTGAAAGTACCGGAGGCCCATCTCTCACCCCTCCCCCCTTCCAATTCCTACTCCCTCCTCAAGATCCAACTCCTTCCTCAGGGTTGGCAACGCATCCGCGATAACTTTGGTTTTGCGGGTGTTCATGGGCGGCGGTGATTGCTTTCCATCAGGTGACCCGCCTGCTCGTTTGCCTCCTTTTACCATAAAAAAAAAAGTCACATCACAAGCCAAAATTGTATATGACCACCTTCAGTCTCAGCTCAGTTATCGCAGATGGCGAGGCCTTCCTCTTTTTGGTCACGAAAAAATTTTGACAGCCTCTGTTTCTGTATGTCGTTGTAATTCTTGTTGGAGTATCTGACTTCTTCTAGAAGCTTCTGGACGGCTTTGTTGTTCGGCGACACTCTCTCCGCCTGTTTGAGATCCGAGAGCGCTGCGTCGTAGTTGTTAAGGGCGAAGTTGGCTTGGCCACGCCGGTATAGCGCCTTTTCATTGCGGCCATCTATTTCCAGTACCTTAATTTAAGAGTGTTATGTTATATATAAAGTTAAGTGTTAGTTAAAATAAAGCAGCAGCTATTTGTCAGTTTGCGAGTTTATATAAAATGGTTCGTTCAGAAAGAATTGCATTAACCTTTTTACCGCCAACAACTTCTATAGCAGTTCGAGATTTTCGTGCCGCCCACGCCAGCACTTCTATAGAAGTTCTTCTTTGTACCTACTTTATTAAAATACATTTATACGTTGGCGTACAGCGGGACATCGCGTGCAGGATAGTTGGGCGGTGAAAAGGTTAATTGTCCTACGACACGATACGAATAGATTATTTTATTTATAGATTTATAATAACCCTATTTTCGCCTGAATCTCAGGTTTAACTAGCTTCTTCGTCTTCTAGTGCCTCTTGATTCTTGAAGTTAGGTAGGTAGTAGGTAAGACAAGTAGCTTAGGTAATCGTATTAATGATATTTAGAGTATATCGTAATTTGGTTTATAAATAAAAATAAAAATTGTTACAAAATATAGTCTTACCTCGCTGCAACATCTCACGCACGCATTATAATCTTTTAGCTTCGTGTAACAGGCTGCCAGGTTCAAGTAACATTGTCGAGTGTATGTCGCTATGATTTCAGTAACTGCAAACCAATTGAAAAATATAATAATAACTACACACTACATGTTGTGGGTATCATATTAGGTGTTGATGTAACAACTTTAAGCAGTAAAAAAAAGAAGAGTTCTCTTTTTAAAATTAACATTTTACTGTTATTTATTATCTTGTGTTCTTGCTTGGCGGAAAAGTGCAAAGTGCTGTTTGCAGTTTTTTTAACAATTTCTTTTTGTCGAATCTTTATGTGAAATTAATATTGGTACATTTTTAAAGTCAGCAAAACGTCATTTTTAACCTTTTTACCGCCAACAACTTCTATAGAAGTTCGAGATTTTCGTGCCGCCCACGCCAGCACTTCTATAGAAGTTCTTCTTTGTACCTACTTTATTAAAATACATTTATACGTTGGCGTACAGCGGGACATCGCGTGCAGGATAGTTGGGCGGTGAAAAGGTTAAAAGTTCGTGGGGGGTCTCATTTAATTCTCACTACGATACGGATACGGTACGATTTCTTTTATTTAGAGAAGTTTGTCTTTCCCAGACATGTCAGCTTGCTAGCCTAACCTAAATATAAGTCTGATTTAAAATAGGGTAGCCGTGCAAATAAAGCCGCCTCTGTGGCCTAGTGGTTGAGACCACCGGTTTCGAGGTCGGGACCTCGTTCGGCTCGGTTCGATTCCCAATATGTTTGTGTACTCGGTTTGGTTAGTGGAAGACCATGTTTGTCCACCTGGCTATCTACCACCGTCTAATCTAAAAATGTCGCCATAACATCATTGTTTGTAGCATTATTGTGTTCTGGCCGCTAGAGATAAGATAGCCGTGACTCAGAAGTTGAGGATTCTGGGTGAAGTACGCTTCCAATTTCGGCCTTATCATCCCAAGTGCTTACCCGTAATATACAGGGTGTCCAGGAAATACTACGACATACTGCAGGGGTGATAGCTGGCATCAATACCTATTAAAATAACTCAATATATGTCCAGCGAAATTTTACGGGTTTAAAGTTATGCAAAATTTTCCGAAATATCAATAATTTCTACCTTGAAACAGATTTTTTTGCATATCTCAATAAAAAATTTATTTTCTAGTATTTTTTTTACATCACATTATTCGTGAATAATTACTCTAATCATTGATAAGTCTTTTTTCTATCAAAAACAAGAACGGTTTCAAGAAAAAAAAAATTATGTTGAAATTTTCGCAAAATGATTTTCGCATAACATTTTTTGCATAACCTTAAAACCGTAAAATTTCGCTGAACATATATTGAGATATTTTAGTAGGTATTGATGCCAGCTATCACCCCCTGCAGTAGGCCGTACTATTTCCTGGACACCCTGTATAAAAAAAAAAACAAAAACCAATAGAGCGCATCCTCACGTGTGTCGGCGTGCCGGTGCGCGAACTCCTTGCAGTCGGGCAGGCGCGCGCGCACGTGCTCCGCGTAGCGCAGGCACTTGCGGTACTTGCGCGCCGCCGCCTTGTACCCGCACGAGCTGAAGTACTGGTTGCCGGCGCACTTCACCTCCTTAATGCACGCCAACAGCTGCTCCATCTGATTTAAGTCCTT
The DNA here is from genome assembly GCA_947562085.1 of Eudonia lacustrata. Classification (NCBI taxonomy): domain Eukaryota; kingdom Metazoa; phylum Arthropoda; class Insecta; order Lepidoptera; family Crambidae; genus Eudonia; species Eudonia lacustrata. Next base: position 2,538,795 of record OX387322.1, read on the forward strand.
CATCATCATTATCAATTTAGTGACCGACCGAATATTCGGTTTCGGTTTAGGCCGGCGCGTCGTACTATTTTAGTTCATGTTAAATTATTATTAACTCGCGACTTCGTCCGCGTAGAATAGTGACTTTCGGCAGCATTTTTAATTTTTTAGGCTCTTTTCCCGTTTTTGCAACATTTTTCACTGATGCTTCGCTCCTATTGGTCGCAGCGTGATGTTATATAGCCTAAAGCCTTCCTCGATAAATGGACTATCCAACACAAAAAGAATTATTCAATTCGAACCAGTAGTTCCTGAGATTAGCGCGTTCAAACAAACAAACAAACAAACTCTTCAGCTTTATATATTAGTATAGATAAAAATAAATAAAGATGTTTTTCTTACATTGCTTTTTATTTCATTTTACACGAGTTAACGGTGCGCCGTCCGTAAGTGACAAGTGTCATATGTTTTATTTGAAATGTCGTCGTCCATATTTATTTGATGCCGCGCGGCCATACTAATTTTGTAAGGGGAATTTAAGGTGCTTAATAAAAAATAATTATTTAAATAACCACTTGATGAATCGAAAATGTAGTCTAGCAATTTGTAGTTTATCCATTGATGATTGTTTAGACAAAATCAGAGGTACAATAATTTAGATAAACTATAAGAAATCTACTAAACGCCGCCACTCGTTTTCATGATTTTTGCCCAACTTTAAATGATATTGTATAAAAACTATAGCGTGTTATGAACTTATGGTTTTGACAAATTGTAAACACGTTCCCTATGATACTAAATATATATTTTGTTCATTTAATACGATAGTATTTTCAATTATATCTACTTAACCGTAACTGCATTTTTGGCATTTTTTTGTCGGCGCACACGTAACTACTTATCTGTTTATGTATAAAAATTATCTTAATTTCAGTATAAGTAGAATAGAGAAGTTTACCATTTCTAAATAAGTTTCGTTTTCGCCTGAAACTCGAACCGAGACTTCCCAATGGGTCGCCACCACACCCGGTCCTTCGCCTTTCGCATCCAACCACTTTCACCGCCTTCCTAAGGTCGTCAGTCTAGCGAGCGGGTCTACAAAGTGCGCGCGGTAGAGCAGCCGCCAGTATCCGCCCGCATCTACCGTAGTTTCGGCCATTACAACTAGGGAATGCAATCTCGGTATACCGAAATCTCGCATCGATTTTGCAAGATCAATCTTGCATCGAAAATAGTGCGAAATCTCGCAAGATTTGCGAGATTTCAACTGCGGCATTATTGTACCTAAAAGACCCATCAAGGTATGAAGAAGATTTGGGATTGTTAGCTGACGACCAAACTTTTAAATTGCCTTCTAAAACTGTAGTGCGAAAAGAGATTAAAAGTCTTGTTGAACGCTTGTATTGCAGCACAAATCTAGTGGAAGTGCCCGTTCCACACCTACACCTACAGACGCTGTTGTTACCCCATCTACTTCTGTGGTAGTTAATGTTAACGAGAATGACGTATCGGACGATGACGCCCCACTATCTGTGGTAGTTGAAAACAGGCAATTGCAGGTTCAATCACAGCGACTCTTTGGCAAATCACTTGGGGAAGAGTTATTTCTAACTCTTCCCTAAGTGATTTGCAAATATTTTGACGTCATTTAAACACTCTTCTCCGGTTCCATTGCAAGCCTCGATATCGACACTTGAATCCATCATCAAAAAGAAATGCACTTCTCATCCTCCATCCTCTTAATGTTCTTGATCTTAATTTACAGAAATTAAGTATGATTATGCCAGTATTAATATTATAATGTAGCTGTTTATGTTCGTAATATATTTTTTCTCAATGGTACTACTTTTAATATCCTTAATTTTCCGTCAACTTATACCAAAACAGCATTATTTGCAAAAAAAAATATCCATTGCGAGATCTCACAAGATAGAGTTTTCGTAATCTTGGAAATGCAAGATTGCATTCCCTAATTACAACCACATAGGTTGGTATGGCCATGTGAAGGTGGTGGGATTTGTCCATCTGTTGGTACGCACCGTGAGCGGGCTGAGGTGGCACAGGTCGGCGGGGTGCTCGGGCAGCCGGTCGTCGCGCGCGCGCAGCCCCCACGCGCCCTCCACCTCGCCGCAGTCCACCACCACGCACTCCTGCACACATCATCAACACCATCATCATCGTCATCGTTTGACGACCTCCTTGGTCGAGTGGTTTGTGCACCGGTTTTCATGGTGTCGCCATCTCTGAAGTCCCGGGTTCGATCCCCGGTCGGGTCAATTTAGAAATTATATTGTTTTTCTAAATTGTCTCGGTTCTGGGTGTTTTCTATGTATAATAAGTATGTATTTAAGTATTTTAAGTATGTTTATCCGTTGTCTAGTAACAATTTAACGAGTTTCATAACCAAGCTTTTCTTGGGCTAAATAATTGGTGTGAGTGTAGGAAAGTTTATTTTATTAGTTTTATCTTCATCATCATTATCATCAATTTTCAATCGCCTCTGTGGTCTTAAGGACGGATTTAGTCCCAGAGGTCCCGGGTTCGATTCCCAGCGGGAGGTACATGTTTGTGTACTCGGTTTGGTTGGTGGTACGGCTTGTTTGCCCGCCTGGCTAGCTACCATCGTCTAAAATCTAAATTATGTCAATGTTTGTAGCATTGTTCTGTTCCGGCAGCTAGAGATAAGATAGCCGGTGCCTCTGTAGTTAAGGATTTCGGGTGCAGTGCGCTTCCACCTTTCGGCCTTATCATCACTTAGCATTCGGTGAGATGAAGGCTTTGTAATAAACCACATCAGAACGCACGCCATGTCAATGTTAATGTCGCCAGAGTGTCGCCGTCAAAGTTGAAGACTTCGACCATATCACCATTTAACATCAGGCAAAAGGCCATGTGCTAACCAGTAAGAAATAAAAACCATTTTTTTTTTGTTTTTTTAAACATAACATACCTTACATTGTTTTGATCCCAAGGTAAGTAGCTAAAGCACTCGTTTGATGGAAATCAGAAACAACGACGACGGTACCACAACCACCCAGACCCGACACAATATCTTGTCTGTCGTGCAAGCCACTCGGTTACGGAGGCCGTCATTAAGTTTAGAGAAAGTAGAAACCCATAGTATTTTCGAGCTGTGCAGTGTCCACTATCTCTATAGGAATAAGTAATGTTTTTTCTCCACTGTCCACTACCTGTATAGGAAAAAGTAATATAGTTTTTTTTTTGTAAAAGAACTTACCACCCTTGGCCTTCCTTCCTCGCTGTACTGCTGCACCTCCTCGACGGTGGCGAGCCCGGCCAGCACCTGCCCGAACACCACGTTGGTGCCATCCAGCTGCGGACACGGCACCGTCGTGATGCAGAACTGGGACGCGTTAGTGTGCGCACGACCCTGGTTCGCCATGCTTAGCACGCCGGCTTCGTGCTACAAAGAGGATTTAACAGAAACTGCTTGATATAGGTATGCAAGGCATATATCTCTAACGTGTATTAATTTAATAATAATAACAGATAAAATGTTTATATAATTTTTAACGCAAATTTTGTTGCGAACAAATTACAAAAACACAAATGTTGAAAAAATTTCTACCAGCAGGATTTGAACTCGCACCCTTCTGACATACCGGGTCAGGTGCTCTCCCAATTGAGCTATCGTGGTTCTAACCAGCCCGCCGAAATTATTCTACACTATTTACTTTTTACTTTGAAAGCCAAAGGCGCCCATTCAATGTCAACAACTACCGTCATTAACTATTTATAAAAGTTAAATATTTATAAAATTTATAAAATACAGTGAAAAAATTAAACGCCCACCCAACCCAGCCAGGAATCGAACCTGGATCTTCCGCAATCCGGGCGGCTGCACTGACCGCTATGCTACCGGGAAGGCTGACGTGAGCGCTGAATTTTGTCACTGCTTTTTAATGCTTGTTTGAGTGCTAATAGCGGCACAGCGCGCCATCTATCCAACGGTGATTGCAACCGATGGCTATGCAGATTCATCTACCGCTATGCTACCGGGAAGGCAGTCAGTGCAGCCGCCTGGATTGCGGAAGACCCAGGTCCGATTCCTGGCTGGGTCAGGTGGAAGTTTAAAAGTTATAAATATTTAATTTAGCTTCAGTGCAGCAATTAGCACTTGAAAATAAAAAGTGAAAATTTAATAACAGATGTTATCAATATCGAAGATGATGGTGTCACATCACTGGTGCATCAGCTGTATAAGAGCCCTCGCCCACGTCCGATGATCGGAGACCGATTTCTTAGCCGGTGTAAATGAAACGTAAGGAATTCTTTGTGGCAACGTACACATCCTACAAAAAGGCGGTAACAAAATCAGTACTAAAACCTCGGCGAAAAAGTCGGTACGATTATCGGTCCGTCAAAAAGTCGGTCGTGGGCGGGAGCCGTAAGTCTTTTGTAGAATACGTGTGAATATCCGACGTTATGACCATCTATTCCGATCCGAAGCCCTCATAGAATCTATGCCGTCGGCGGTTTGTAAGTATACAGCAGGATGCGAGATTTTGCTGAAGATGAATTGTAACTGACTTTAAACAGAGAAGAAAGAAAAGCAAGTAACTCAGCCAGAGCAAATGAAAATAAATATGACGCATGGATGTGTCTACCACTTAGCGCCCGTTAGGTTGGTATACTTGTGCGGTGCTGATCCTTAGTACGCTTAACAAGATAAAACCATTGAGCAAACAATTTATAAAAACAGGAACAAAGCAAATTCAAAAACATAAAAAATTTAATTAACAAGACCAAAAATAAAAGATAATTTAACCTATGTATGTTTGTGTACAGTTTTATCTCAACAAGAAAGTCAACAAGAGGTTAATAATTAGTTCTTAGGAACTCTGATATTAAACTATTAATCATGTTTTCAATAAACACAATTTGTAACTAGACCAATCAATATAATAATCTAATTGATTGATTTGTGTATTGCCATTAGAGTATATGAATAATAAAATATGGATTCGAAGAATTATTTTATTTTTATTGCAGATATTTTATATGTTGTTTATTTTAAATATTTATGTAAGTAATTTACAATAGTTTTAAGTTTATAGACTGGTAACTATGGCTTCTTACCTTCAGTATAAAGTTTTCATCTTCAAAAATAGGTCCATAAATGCTATCACCACCAGTACCATCGCCATTTATGATATCCCCACTCTGGACCATGAACTGTGGTACCGCTGAAATACAATTTAACATTATATCACTACAACAGAACTGTGGTACCTAATTACTTTTATGAGAGTACACCAAAAACAATACAAATGTTTAAGTCAGCAACAAATATATTGACCCAGTCACTGTTTATAGCATGTTAGAGGTCAAAATATTTCAATTGTGAGATTAGATAAATTGCTCATATATGTAGATAGCGGCTAAGATAGAAATGCATACAGTAGGTACTTGGATAGATTTGTTTAATTGATTTGACCTTGAATAAAATTTATAAATGTTTATGTAATGAATTTAAAGCAAGCTATGGTAAGAGTTTGCTTCAGTCTATTAACACTTGCTACCTCATAGGTTTGTGATCGATCACCATTGGTGGTGGTGGTGATTAAGCCATTACACATCAATTGCAGCCATATATTATTAGTTGCCATCAAATAAGGTTCCAGCTACCAGCTACTTATACCTTGTATAGCTACTCATTTGTAATATCACAAAGGTATTAGATACATGATTACAAGTAGCATTTAGTACTTTTTAGTTTTCTAACTGTATGTAATTATATAAATTACTTAATTCAATTTGTTTGTTGCATAGTTATTATTTATATTGTTAGTTTGAATATAGGCAGAATGTTATGTGTGGGATTCAGTAGAAGGTGGTACTAACTTTTGATATGCCGGAATGTGGATATATAGCGCCAATAATGAAAGCTCTTTTGCATCTATATATACGGCAGCTGAGAGGTTAATAAGTGAGACCTAAGTTTTAGATTTAAGAATAAATATTGCAGCATTGATACCAACCTCTGTGGAAATGAACACCCTTGAAATGTAGTGGTTTGCCATCAGCATTGACTCCTTTCTCACCCGTACATAATGCTCTAAAGTTTTCTACAGTTTTAGGTACCACATCTTTCCTGAGTTCAATTATTATGCGACCAGCTAAAAAGGACAGTATAATTAAATAATATATGTTTCTGTTGAAATACATTATCTAAGAAAAAGCTTTTAACAAACCATTTAATCTTTTCAAAAAGCTAAGTTTTTAATAATCAACTAAGTAGTGCAAAAAGTTATCAGCTGTTTTTATCTTCGACATTATAAAATTATATAAAAAAACAGATAGACAAAAAAATAAAATCAGTAAGTCTTTTAAATTATTGAAATACTATCTCGATAAGCTAGCGCTATCAAAAATACATATTAGATACCAATCATTTATTAAAAAATCTTACAATAGCTTATAATAAAATAGTAACAAAACAGAGAGATATGTTGACTCCTCTGAATTATTAAGCTTTATTACTATTAATGTACCTAAGAAAGTTAACGCTCCACACTAATATACTGCATGTACCACTTTCACGAACTAATTATCGTAGATGAATGATGATGATGTTGATAAGGATATGAACCTGGACTTGTTTAACTCATCCCTGAACCAGTTTAAAAACAAATTTAATAATAACTTCTTTTTGTTAAAAAAATAATCTTACCAACATTTTCATTTTCCATTGAAAATTGAAGAGATTTGAGTAATTTAATCTGTATTAAGTTATAAGCGGAAACTTGTAATTGGCGGTATTTAATTTATAAACACTTTTATTTTATGTATTAGCTGTAAATTTTCCAAATAAATTTAAAATAAAATAAAATAAAAATACTAATAATAACTATTTAGGTAAATTACTGTATGTGTATGATCATCAGTCATCCATCACACTTACACAGAAACAAAATTTAATAGAAGGTACTTAATGTTGTATCAGATTCTAATAATAAACAGTTTATTAATTACATATACTAGTAATAGAACTCAATTAAAACTCACCACTTTCACCATCAATCGAGATATCCAAGAAAACTAGGGGATTTCTTTGTTGTGTTCGGTGTCCTGGTATCATTTTGATCAACATTAGTAAATATTTATTCGGTACTACTTAGTAACAAGACACTATTGTACATAAGAACTGTAGAGATAATTAACTTAAGACGCGCTCAAGTTTTGATAGATAGTTTGTTAAAGTACATTTTTTGCTTGTAAAAATAATAGTATCACAAAATTACAAACAAAAAATAAACTCCCAATCCCAAACAACTTTGACATATGACACTGACAGATGAAGTGACGGTATCTTTCTTTACTGAAACACGAGTGGTTCAGGAAAATTGGGTCTCAGTGTTAGACATTTTGTCTCTTGTACAAGCACACCGCCTATTAAAATCTTATGCAGAGTTACGGACAATGTCAAAACACTAAGAACCTGCCCTAAAACTAGACACTGGCTAAATCGTAGCGAGAGCCATTTTTCAAGAAATTGAATTGAAATATTAATTCATTTATATAGTGCCTAGATCACTCACCACCACCACCACCACAATCATAATTATTTTGGCCTATGTCCAGCAGTGGACGTGTGTAGGCTGATGATGATGACAATTATTTTCACGAAAATAATCTGGTAGATGAGAAGAAGGAAAAGTCTATGCTAATAATATTTTTACTAAAAATATTGTGACCGAACTGGTGCTAATAATGATTTTAATGATGATGATGATGATGATGATGATGATAATTATTCACAAATAAATCTGTAGACATGGATGTAGGAACTAGAACTCTTTACCTTTTAAAATAAAGAAGAAACTAAATAATTCCTGTCATTTTCATCTGTCAATGTCATGTCAAATTGCGTCATCGTAAGCACCGTCATTAAGTGGAAGTTTTAGAGATAATGTAGTAATTTTCATAGTTAAACAATGTAAGTTTTAAATCAACCCATACAATCATATTACTAGTCTACATTGGAACTTTCATCCAGAAGGCATATCAACTAACTAGACATTATCATGTTTAACGTAACTCGAAACAGGTTTTGGTACTCTAATTAAGTATTATTTTCTTTGTTTTCAGCTTCAATATGTCTTCTTCAGCTATATATATCCTTGATGTTAAAGGTAAAGTCCTAATCTCCAGGAATTATCGTGGAGATGTGGACATGGGCGTCATTGATAAATTCATGCCTTTACTAATGGAAAAAGAAGAAGAAGGTATGTTAACTCCACTACTGCAAACGAGTGAGTGTACATTCTCCTACATTAAAACAAACAATCTTTATATAGTATCTACGACAAAGAAGAATGCTAACATTGCACTTGTTTTCGTATTTCTGTACAAAATAGTAGAAGTTATGACAGAATACTTTAAAGAACTAGAGGAAGAAAGCATTCGTGACAACTTCGTTGTGATTTATGAGCTGCTAGACGAATTGATTGATTTTGGATATCCCCAAACAACTGACAGCAAGATTCTCCAAGAGTATATCACTCAGGAAGGTCATAAACTGGAAATGCAGCCTCGAATACCAATGGCAGTTACAAATGCTGTGTCGTGGCGATCTGAAGGAATAAAGTATAGGAAAAACGAAGTCTTCTTAGATGTTATTGAATCAGTAAACCTATTGGCCAATTCAAATGGCAATGTTCTTAGAAGTGAGATTGTTGGAGCAATAAAAATGAGGGTGTACTTGTCTGGAATGCCAGAATTGAGACTCGGACTAAATGATAAAGTCCTCTTTGAAAGTACTGGCAGAGGGAAATCAAAGTCTGTTGAACTGGAGGATGTAAAATTCCATCAGTGCGTCAGGTTGTCACGTTTCGAGAATGATAGGACTATTTCTTTCATTCCACCTGATGGTGAGTTTGAGTTAATGTCATACCGATTGAACACACATGTGAAGCCGCTGATTTGGATTGAATCAGTGATTGAACGCCATGCACACTCCAGGGTTGAATATATGATTAAAGCTAAGTCCCAGTTCAAGAGACGCTCAACAGCCAATAATGTGGAGATCATAATACCTGTCCCACAAGATGCTGACACACCCAAGTTCAAAACCACTATTGGCAGTGTTAAATATACTCCTGAACAAAATGCTATCACATGGTCTATTAAATCATTCCCTGGAGGCAAAGAGTATCTAATGAGAGCCCATTTTGGTTTACCATCTGTTGAGTGTGAAGAGATTGATGGAAAACCTCCAATCCAAGTTAAATTTGAGATCCCGTACTTCACAACTTCGGGCATTCAAGTTAGATATCTGAAGATCATTGAGAAGAGTGGTTATCAAGCCCTACCTTGGGTTAGGTACATAACTCAAAATGGAGACTATCAACTAAGAACCAACTAACACAGTGACCTATGTTTACATTCCCTTTATCTTTAAGTTTGCACTGATATGTTAACTGTATTGTTTGCAAAATACACTCCATTGTAATTTTTGTAGGTATTGTAACATAAGTAATCAAATAGTTAAAAGTATTATGTATTTAAAATTTTGACACACTAATAAATGATTACTCTTCAAATTGGCCAGTTTCTTTATTTCATAATGTGTATAATTGTAGGGTTGCCTGTTGCCTTTTCATTGCATATTATGGCACTCTGGGTGGTTGGTGGTGAAACTTTTTTTAAGTCCGCCTGGCTAACTACTACTATCTTATCTAATTATGTAGCCCTATCAACAACTGTTGTAGATTTCAAACTCGCAAGCTTTATTTAGCATTAAGTCAAACAAATTCGCCTAGGTTTTTTTGTGACTCATTTGGACTCATAGGTAATAATAGATAGTGTTAAGAAATTATGATAGATTGTTATAAAGATATCATAGATAGAAAAGTACTTAGTTGATTTTTATTAACTTAAATCAATTAACCCATCGTTGGCTGTAAATACCAGACAATGGAATTTTATTATTTGGTGCTTACATGTAGGCGCTCGGCCAACGATGAGATAATCCACGTTCTAAAGTAAGATTGATAACTGCGATTTGCTGAACAATATTTGGGTCCGCAAACTTGTGTTAGTGCAAATGAATATGAAATAGAATGAATCTGCTAAGAGTATTAATTTAAGCCTAGGCTGTATGTACAAATTCTTTTGCGTTATTGTAAAAAAGAAGTAAGCAGTCACTTTACAAAACAACCAATTTGTTTGCGAGATTGCGAGCGCGAAGATTTGTTTCAAATTATTATTTTAATTTACTAACAATGCTTTGCAATAAAAAATCTTTAATTTCACAGACCATATTTAAAAGCAATCGGTGTTACAGTGACGTACTACCGACAAGTGAAACAAGAATAATTAGACGTAAAAAGCCTAAAATAATATCAAATAACCTCAACGATGTAAAAGTTGTTTCTGGTGAATTAAGGATAAATGAAGTCAATATACAAATGATATCTCAGAATATATATCAGCAACTATTTAATAGTCCCAGTCCTGTGATAGACCAAACTACAATTGAAAGGTAACAATGTAGATAAGTAGGTATTAGGAAAGTCAAGTCAAGTCAGTTTTTTGTGTCAAGAATTAATAAGTTTATTGTTAAAGTTTAGATGTTTTGATACGATTTCAGTTGTCGTAGTAGCCTTATCAAACATGGTATTAACTATAAAGAGCACAGTCAAATGCCGGATGTGAAAATACAGCTGCCAAAGCTCGAAGGTGACAATGTGGTTGAACATTTTTATAACATTGGTGAGAAACAGTGCCTGCCATACAGAGAGCTGTTACACAAATTAGCTATTTGTAAATTGCCAACACTGCCTAAGGTAAGTTTTGTTTACAGATACTGATTTTCATAAATCAAATCTTTTTTTTGTAATATACAATAAACCTAAACTTTAACGGGAATTCTGGAATAAGATAAGTTGATTTGTAGCTAGCCAGTTAGACTTAGAAAAACACTATGACTAACTATACTGCATACAATTATGTATACCATGGGGGGAATGGAACCCAAGACCTCAGGATCTCCGAGTCCTGTAGCTTGATTGAGTGCATATAAGACAATTTGTAACATTTCATATTTTTGAATTTGTTTTTTTTACAATTATTATTGTCAGTAACCTGTCGGGTCACATTCGACCCAAAGTTGCCTTTATTGTCATATATTTGTGTTGTGGAATATTTATCTTTAGTGATTAAAATAAAATATAATGCCTAGCCATAAAACATTTAATAGTTTTATATTACCACACCCACTGAGGTTTGCATATGGGATTTTCTTCTTTTTTTTAAGAGGGACAAAATCTCTAAATGTGACAATACCGTTTCTGTAGTTTTCCTTAATGATTGACTGATATTGTCCATTATTTAATTGTTTTTCACTCAACAGAAATGGTCAAAGTCTCCTGGCTGGTGCAAATACATAGGTGATGAGCCGCACCCAGTTCCATGCCCTCCTGATGATGCACTGGTGTTTGATGTGGAAGTGCTGATGTCAGCTGGGAGGAGGCCCACCTTGGCATGTGCAGTATCTTCAGACAATTGGTGAATCTCAGTCTTAAGCAATGGGTCATTAAAAGCCTTAATTTCTTGCCACCATTATTTATATCAATATATGAAAATCAAACATCTTGCCCCTTTTTAAGCATATTGCAAGCATGGCAGTGGATGGTGGAGTGTGAGATTTAGTATAGTCATGTATAGTTAAAGTTTGTATACAGATACCCCCCGTATTAATAAGCAAAGTGTAAGCTTGGTTTAATTACTCTGTGTTTTGTTCCTGTCATGTAAACTTCATTTCATATTAGAGTAAAAGAGACAAAACACGGAGTAACTACTCCAAGCTTACACTTTATTTATTAATTAGCCCCAAGAAGTATAGGAAAAAAAAAATTATATAATACTGTCTAATTTTGATCTCTTGGCGACCACTATGTGACTGACCCCTATGTAAATGTGAAAGGCTAAGTTCACAGTTATTAATGTGCTAACCATATTTATTAATAACAATTTTAACAGGAGAGCTATTTAAAGGTTGACCAAAATCCAAATCCAAAATACCACCAAAATATTGATTAATTCAGTTGTTTCATTAAAGCTTTACAAAAGTGAAATTGAAAATTTTGTATTTTTAAATAAATTAATAGTGAGATACATTTGAACATTTAATAATTAACATCCACATAACAACTAACTATTGAAAACTAAAAATTTCAGGTATGGTTGGGTTAGTGAACCGCTGGCCAATGGAGATGAGCACAAACACTATGATAACATCGGGTACAATGACCTGATACCGTTAGAAACAGATGGCATGAAACCTTGTGGCAACTTGGATAGGCCAAGGATCATTATTGGTCACAATGTATCATATGATAGGGCGAAGATCAAAGAGCAGTATTGGTTGGAAAAAACTGGTTTGTATGTCCATTTATTAAAAAAAACTTTAGAAAGGACATTGGGTAATTTTGTATGGGTCCCATACCCAAAAAAAAGTTTTACTGTTCATTAGAAACATTTCGGTCTTTATCAGAGAGCCATCTCATGGAGCAGAATAATTAATCCTTAGACGGCATGCCCGAATACACTTGAAGAAAAAAGACGAAGAAGGAAATTAAATTAAATTCAATTTAATTCAATTCACAATATAATTTAAGCTTTAATAGCAATTTAATATAAATATAGGTATATATTTTTATAACATATTGAATTACATATTATAGTTAATATAAGTATTATTTGTTATACCTGTACAAGGTGACTAAGTAATAAGGACACTATCAATGTAAACACCATCTATGTACCACTTAGTTTGCAAATAAAAAATGAGTTTGAGTTTAAACTTGTTTACTTCAAAGAAACGTACTGCCTCAAGTAAGGCTTAAATTCACTATCTTTTAAAATGCTGATGAAATAATTATCAGTTTTTCTTTTACTACTCGGCCACGAGTTGGAGCGACCGAGCGCGGCGGGCGGCGCAACTAATGAATTAAATTCATGGCGCATTTTTTTTAATTTGCTGATTGCCTCACACGGCATTTTCAGCTTTACCGGGCTTTTTTGGGGGAGGCGAGAAACTTAAAGGGTTCCTTAAGCAGTGTGAAACGAATCACCTTCGAAGTTTTTCTAGAGGGAACAGCACCACGCACTAGTGCGTGTCTCCGTGCCCTACTACATTCTCCGAGGGGATCGGATCGGATCGGATATGGCGTGTGATGGCAATTAACCGCAGCGCGATAAGCGTTTCGACCGCGCAGTGACGAGAGAATTCGCTAGTCGCGTCCCTGGTCGCCCCAACTCGTAGCTGAGCCGTTAGACTTACAAAGTCATCATTATTTTATCTCTATTGTTTTCTCTCATTTCAGGGGTCCGTTTCATGGATACTATGTCGATGCACACATGCGTGAGTGGCGTCACCAGCTACCAGAGAACAGTGTTGAAAGCGAAGAACAAGGAACCCCACCCGAGCGACGACGACTGGATCGAAATCAGCTCCCTCAACAATCTTAGTGAGGTATGTACATATTCAGTTTAGAAGAAGTTAAATTCCTGTTAGTGGTATATGTATGTGAATATATCTTCCCGAAACCCAACCATTACTATACGAGGATCATCATTACATCCTTTAGAACATGTGACGCAGATTCGCAATTTAGATCTTATCATAGATGGGCAACTGCAGTTTGAGGAACATGTTTCAGAAATAATGCGAAACTGTTTTTATCTACACTAATGTTGTAACATTCTACTTATGTTTCCAATACTTGACTTATAATTACTACTGTTATAGCGCAGACAACAAAACACTCAATTTAAGCAATTTCACATGATGGTATAATATCCACATCGATATCGTAAAATCTCATTATAACATCAATAAAACGCGACCAATTAACCTGGCGAGCCTTATGTCAAAATCCTCATACAAGTTGTATAAAATTTTGATATTAGGCTGGCTTTTGAAAACAGTTGGGTTATACGTGAAAACTTCGTCGAAACTACTAAACTTACATACACAAAACTCTTTGGTAAGATCTTGTGCCAATTAAATAAAAAAGAACAGCGCGCGCTCGCTCCTGATTGGCCCTGCGCGCGCAGCTGCGCTCTCATTGGTTAGATTTTAATGGCGGCAAGTTCACTGTGACAATACACGTACGCGTGAATTTAATGTTTCGCCAAGTGTTTTGTTTTTAAAATACAAATTAAAAGTTAAAAATGGACAGCGACGATGATATTTGTACGTCTTCGGATATTCTAGAATTGGCAACAAAAGTAACTCACAATCTTTTGCCAGAAAAATCTAGAAAATTATATGAAAAAGAATATAATTACTTTTTCCTGAAAGATTCACCAGATATTTTGTATCTTTTTGAAAAGGTAAGTGTATTTTAGTTCTGTTATTTAATCTACCTAGTACTTACGTACTACACACGCAAGTTATCTAGACACTCCGTTGAAGCGCTTTGTGTATAAATTATGTAGTAGGTACCTACACTTTACTACTTCATAAATCATAGTTTTTGCCTTGGCTATGTACCTCAAGCTTATTATATCGTTTATTGTTACAGGTTGCACTAATCTTCGGCATAATGGGGGCATGCCGAAGGCAAGAGCTATACAACATCCAGTTCGATGAAGTCTCTAACATAGACGACAGTACAATCATGGTGAAAGTTTCGAAAACAAAAACGAAAATAGATAGTTCTTTCGTTGTGACGGGCAACTGCTATGCCGTATGTAAAAAATACATGGAACTTCGACCCACCCCCTGTCGAAACCCTGCCTTTTTCTTGAGCTATAGATCGGGGAAGTGCGTCGATCAAAGAACTGGTATTAATAAATTTGGTGCTCTGGGAAAAACTATCGCAAGTTTTTTGAATCTGCCTAACCCAGCGTTGTACACGGGGCATTGCTTCCGGCGCACCTCGGCGACCCTTCTCATAGATAGCGGTGGTGATTTGACCGCACTGAAACGACACGGGGGGTGGAAGTCTTCTACTGTGGCTGAAAGCTACATTGATGAGTCTTTAATGAATAAAATTCAAGTCTCAAATACGATCTTGAACAGTATAGAAAACAAGACGAATGAAGTAATTATAAATATTCCAACTCCGTCTACGAGCTCTACTGCTTGCCCCGCGACCGCTACAGCTGCTGGATCAATAATTAACATTAACTTTCAAAATTGTACCAT
Organism: Eudonia lacustrata; assembly: GCA_947562085.1. Taxonomy (NCBI): domain Eukaryota; kingdom Metazoa; phylum Arthropoda; class Insecta; order Lepidoptera; family Crambidae; genus Eudonia; species Eudonia lacustrata. The sequence continues at coordinate 2,553,955 of OX387322.1, forward strand.
CCAAAATTTGAACAATTATTATAAATAAACTATTGTCAGCTTTTACTCTTGTTGTTTGACTAATTGCATTAGTGAAGATAAAGTAGTGTATGCAACTGCATATAACACGGGTATTAAAACACTCGTTACTATTATGAAACTCGCTGCGCTCGTTTCATAATTTTCACACTCGTGTTTTAATACCCTTCATTATATGACAGTTGCATAAACTACTATTATATCCTTAAGGTGCTTTACCGCATACGCGACTGCTTAGCTCTTGAAATGCGAATCAAATTATGTGTTCTCTTGTTCTCTCAAAATTAATATTATTTTTATTTTACTAAAATACTTAGGACAAAACGATTAAGAATTTGGGGAGTAAATTATTCTATTTCATGTTTCAGGTTCACAGGCTGTACTGCGGGACGCCGGTCGACAAAGCGACTAGAGACATCTTCGTGGAAGGCACTATGAACGACGTCCACGACCACTTTCAGCAGCTGATGCGGTACTGCGCTAGCGACGTTGTGGCGACGCATAATGTACTGAAACATCTGCTGCCGTTATTTCTGGAGCGTTTCCCGCACCCGGTCACCTTGGCTGGCATGTTGGAGCTAGGTAATAAGGCTCGAAGGACCATTTTTTTAATCATCTGTTTTGCACAAAAAGTCACGATCTGCCGAAGTTCTACTGGGAGAGTGAAATCTCAGCAGGCCTAACTAAGATAAGATAAGAAATTATCTGTAGCTGATATTGCATCTTAGCATTTTCAAATCCTTGTTTCATAAAATTTATACTACTACTTTTTTTTGTTTTTAGGGTTCCGTACCTCAAAAGGAAAAAACAGAACCCTTATAGGATCACTTTTTTGTCCGTCTGTCCGTCTGTCCGTCTGTCTGTCTGTCTGTCTGTCTGTCAGTTAAGACCCTTTATCTCTGGAACGCATGCAGGTATCGAGTTGAAATCGAGTTAAAACCACATACTCAGGTCTGCGGCCCTTGAAGCTGTGTATAAATCAAACTTCTATGTTAACAAAAAAAAGATACGGCCGTTTATATCGTAAAAAAACGTTTATACGTATATTTGAACATTCTCAAGGGAATCAAAATTCATAGGGTACTTGCCGTTGACCTAGAACTATGAAGATTGGCAAGTAAGTAAGTAGTAGTAAGTAAGTAAGTAAGGGAAAATCTGAAAACTATACATATTTAATTAAATCACAAAAAAAACAGGGTCTTGATGCAAGGAACGGGGGTCCAAATTTTGAAGTAAGTTAACCGTGTTATTTGGGGTATCGTATGAAAGGGTTTATTGGGCACAAGCTTAAACAGATTTTTAATTATTTTTATGATGTATAGTTTTCGATTTATGACGAAGAATGAAAAAAAAAAATACCTTGGAAACTGAATTTCGAAAAGTTTGAGACTCGATTCCTGAGCTAAATAATTATGTACCCATAAATTTGTACGGAACCCTCGGTGGGCGAGTCAGACTCGCACTTGTCCGGTTTTTAAGGTATACGCGAACATTACATCTTAAAATGTAACACTTTATTCTAGCTACTTTATTTATTCATATAATCTTATCCTGATGTCTCGAAATTTTTGTAGGGTCTCTGAGAGGTTGTCGTCTTACAATTAATTTTAACCTGCTATTGTACTGTAAATTCCTAGATCCGTATTAAGGGTTTTATTTAAATATTATTTACTAGTTTATCCAGTTTTTTATGTTTGTAAGGAAATTAACCGAGATCTTTTCGCAGGATCAGCTTACCTCCCAGTAAACTCCAATTGGCTACAATACGTAGACTCTGCAGAAACTGTATTTGAAGATTTGAAACTAGAATCCAGACAACTGCTCGCACAGAAGGCGGACGAAGCGTGCAGTATGATGGAAAATGAGGCTTACAAAAAAGACATTTGGATGTGGGACCAAGATTGGTCGACGCAAACCTTGAAACTGAAGAAACAGGTTAAAAAGAAAAAGGTTGACACCGAACCTTATATCGTAAACCCTATCGAGAATATAGAAATAGAAAAAGTTTTGAATTTGAATAAGAAACACACAATTTTGAATGAAGAATTCATAGAGTATGTAAAGTTTAAAAATAAGGAACGGGATGCTTATGAAGATGTGGGAGAATTGAGCAAAAAGTTTAGTTACCTTTATGAGATGGGAGGATCGTTGCCAGTGAAGAGGCCGTACTTGGCTGGTTACCCGGCGTGGTACAGGAAGCTTTGTACTAAGCCTGGCAAGGACCCTGATTGGGCGCCGGGCGCTAACAACGTTACTACTAGTATGCAGGTTAGTGATCATATCATCACCCATCATCAGCAGCTCGTTTTATGTCTTCACTGACGAGCCTTCCCTATGCATGAAAACACCTCAGGGAGAACGGGCCATAAACCACCACGCGGGCCCAGTGCGGTTTGGTGGTTGTTAACGACTGCTAATGCAGCCGGGACCGACGGCTTTACGTGCCTTCCGAAGCACGGAGGAACTCCTGATGATGGATTTTAGGTCACCCACCCCACGACTGCCCTTTTCGAAAGTCGCTTAAATAAATAAATAAAAAGTCATTTATTTCTCTATTACAGTACACACAATGTTATAACTATTACAATATTTAGGTACACACAATATTATAAGTTTAGATTATTTTTTTTCGTATTAGAAAGAAAGAAAGAAAAACTTTTATTGACCACACAAACAGAAAAGAAAAGAAAAGTCAAAAAAAGTAAGTACACAAGATCACATCTATACTAATATTATAAAGAGGAAAGCTTTGTATGTATGTATGTATGTATGTTTGTTTGCAATGAATAAACTCAAAAACTATTGGACCGACTTAAAAGCTAGTTATAAATAAACTTAATACATATTTCAGACAAATAAATAGAAAAAATATAATATAATTAAGTACTTAGTCTTCTTTGTGTCTTAATATTGACGGCAGCTCTAATTGATGTTTTAGGGATCTCAGTTTAAAAGCGAAATTCTATAACTTGATAATATTGTTTTGTCATTAGATAACACCGAAGCTTCTCCGCTTGTCTTGGGAAGGTTATCCCCTCCACCACATCAAATCGGAAGGCTGGGGCTTTCTCGTCCCGTTCAGTAGGAACCAGAAAGAGGTAGAAGATGAACCATTGCTCCCTCTAGAAGAGTTGCTGGCGGCGTGTCCTATGGCTTTCTGCAAGGAGAGTGATGTGGAAACCAACGTGCATATGCTACCGAAGACTGTTGAGGTGAGATTTGTTTTGTTTTTTTTTATGTTTAAAGGAGGCAAACGAGCAGGCGGGTCACCTGATGGAAAGCAATCACCGCCACCCATGGACACCCGCAAAACCAAAGTTATCGCAGATGCGTTGCCAACCCTGAGGAAGGAGTTGGATCTTGAGGAGGGAGTAGGAATTGGGAGGGGGGAGGGGTGAGAGATGGGCCTCCGGTACTTTCACTTACCGGACGAATCACAACAGCAACGAGTGCCCGTTGTTTCACGCCGATATTCTGTGGGGGGGTGGTATTTCGCCGGGCGAGCCGGCCCATTTCGTGCTGCAACTGTTTAAAGTTTTTATCGTGCTGTTTCCTATTGTTCAATCGTTTGTCTTATTTATTTATCGTAATAAAAACGACATACATCAATAACATTTATCACACGAATACAAGTCGAAATTAGATTATTAGCTAAGGCGACGCACCGCTAAACAATAAATCTCATACGGAGCGTTTGCGCCCCGTACCATAAGAAAAACTGGTTTTTTCCTTCAAATTAAAACTACAAATTATTTTAAAAAAATGAACTACAATATTGAAGTTTGTGTTAAGACTAATCTACTAAGAAAATTTAGATGCTTAAATCGGTCTGGTTTGCCTGTAAAATGCAAATCTATGTTTTAAAAGAGGTTACTTTGATATTTTTTTCTCTGTTATAAAAGTTGACAAATCGTGTTTCTGCAACTAGCAAAATGAAGTCAATTAAATGAAAAATCATGTCATCAAATATCACTTTCATATGTTTTGTAATTGTTGGGAAAAATCAAGATTCCCGCCACGTAAATTTCCAATGCGTCGCGTCGCTTTAAGAGTTAACTAAATCACAGTAATGCCTGTTTAATAGTATATGATGAGAATGGATGAAACGCATGTACTTAAGAGAGTGATGAATGTATGTGTTGATGGAGGGAGGGGGAAAGGGAGATCAAAGAAAATATGGATGGAGTGTGTCTGGGATGATATGAATGGAATGGCAGTGACAGTCGAGGTGTCGGCTGATAGAGGACGGTGACAGAACAGACATTTGCGCTAAACCCCAAGTAACATGGGATCAGGGCAAGAAGAAGTGCTCTAGTGGTTAAGATCACCAGTCTCAGAACCCGAGGTCCCGGGTGCAAAAATACGAAGTATACAACTGATTTAAAAAAAAAAACAAGCAAAGGAGATGTTTCAATTTGGGCCGAGTCTATGTACAGTATCTCAACAAATAGAAAAAAATTACAATGATTCTCAGAAAAATAGAATTAAAATTATTTCTCTAGTAATTTTTTGGTTTATAAATGTTGTTGGGACGAATTTATACCATATTCAAACATATCACGTTCAAAAACAGAAATAAAGATTAACCTTTTAGGTTCCCGCTAGCCGTGATTAGGACGTCAAACTTATATGGTCAAATTGACATTGATTGACGTTCCCCATTGTTGAATTTGAAATGTCACATAATATTTTAAAATGCTTTGAACCACAAAATAAAGCTAAATTATGAAAAAATCATGTTTGTTATTTTATTTCTTTGTATTATTTAACCTGTACAAAAACTTAACCCAGTGTCCATACAAACTTGAAACATCTCCTTCAAAGATACCTTTTAGTACGATGGGGTGGATGGCTGGGATGAGCCATCCACCCCATCTAGCTAGAGATGGCACGCCTAGATTTTTATTTTGTCTGCACCATATTTCTTTAGCCTTGGAGAGGCCCGTGTAGGGTTGCCAGATTTGCTGAAGTAAATTCCGAGGCAAAAAAAACAAAACCAATACTGAAGATAGCATAGCTTTATTAATAAGATTAACCTGCTTAATTAAAATACTTACCATTGATTCTCGCAGCGGCATTAACTTTTTGGCCGTCTGGTCCACTTAACATTTGAATAAATTCGGAACCAGCGGCGCCCGAGAGTTTTGCTGCGACTAGGTGGTATTTTAGAAAAAATAATGCTTTTCCGGGACTTTTTTGAGGATTCCGGGACAATCCCGATGGGTCCCGGTCATCTGGCAACTCTAAGCCCATGTCCAGCAGTAGACTAATATAGGCTAATGATGATGATTTTATTGTAAGTCTTGACTTATGCGTAATCACTGTACGGAATAATAAAATTACAGATGATATTTTTGAGCTAGAGTAACGATTTCGTAGTAGACGAAAGCTATTTTCTCAGGGTATTTCTAATTCTTTGCTCATATCATCATCATCATCAGCTCATTTTTATGTCCCCACTGCTGGAGCACGAGCCTTCCCTATGGATGGATAAGGAGAACGGGCCATAAACCACCACGCGGGCCCAGTGCGGGTTGGTGTTTGTTAACGACTGCTAATGCAGCCGGGATCAACAGCGTTACGTGCCTTCCCAAGCACGGAGGAACTCGAGATGATACATTTTTGGTCATCGCAGACCGGGCGCGTTAACCACTGCGCCATTGAACTCCTCATATAGTAGTGTCAAATGTATTAAGAGCTTATTCTGGTGGTCTGCATGTCAGGAAGATCTTGGCAGACGCGCGTACTATGCGAGGAAGAAAGTGGATGAGCAAGCAGCAGCCAACCAGTACCACGGCTTGGGGGTGTGGGCTGGCATCCAGATACAAGGTATACCGAAGACAAGTGACTAGTAGACTACTGACCCTTTGATAGACCCTTTGATAAGACTCTTTTATAGGCAATACGATTGTGATTTTCCATTGCTTTTTAACTTTTTTCGAAGTGTATATGTTCAATTCAATGTGGTTCAATGTGGTCTAAATGGTCAATAATGTCCAGATAACTTAGTTAACGCCAAGAATCTTTATTATAAAAAATATTTAGAGGATCAGGCTTAGCCATGAATAAAACTGAGACTGACATATTACATCGTCATCATCGAACATATAGATGTTGAGACACTAAGTGACCCTAGCCTACGGACATTAGCAACATCAGAGTGAGTTATACTCACGCATAACTGATCCTATAAATAACCCTTTTCATGCCGTTGAAGAACCTCATGCTATACTCCTTCAAGAGTGTTTTTTTAAAATATTTCACGGGTAAGCACAGTGCCTTGATCTCACCTGATGTTAAGTGATGGTAAGGCCAATGGTGGGAGCGCACCTCACCCGGGATCCTCCACTAGTGAGGCACTGGCTATCTTATCTCTAGCTGCCGGAACACAACGATGCTACAAACATTTCTGTTATGGCGACATATTTAGATAAGATAGTGTTACATAGCCAGACGGACAAACAAGCCCTACCACCAACCAAACCGAGTACACAAACATGGAATAATCGAACCCGGAACCCCTGGGTCTAAACAGGTGGTGGTCTTAACTACTAAACCACAGAGGCGGTTAATGTTAATAATGTTGTTTTTATAGGTTGCTGTCACTTTTTACAGTTACCCCATAAGGACGGCCCAAAATACAAAGTGGGTAACCCATTGGCGAAGGATTTCTTGGACATGTTCAGTCAGAACGTATTGACGGCGCAAGGGAACGAGGCTGAAAAGGTATGTATACAGGATGATTATGACTGTTAAGGGGTTGTTAATTATAATTATTATATATGACAACAAGGGAACATCTGACATGTTATGATTTAGTTAAATAAGACGTTACAACTAAAAACGGCCACTTTAAACTATAACGCCGTATTTAACTAAACCATAACATGTCAGATGTTCATTAGGTGACGTAAAAATGCAAAATTACTTCATTCAAATAGTTTGTTGAGCATAATTAGATTTTCTATTAGAGAATAGAAAATCTATAATCTAAATCTAATTAGAGAATTGCTAGATATGTTTTTTTTCATTGGCGGCGCTAGTGTGCGGCGTAAACGCTCTTAAGTCCGTGTATAAGCTTAAATTAATAAATAAATGGCAGTACGCAATTGGTTCGTTAGCTTACAGGGCGGGACAACTTGTACTGAAAATAACTAAATAATCAGTCAAAATAAAAAGATCCAAAGTGTATCCGATCTAAATCTTGTATACAGAGTTATTAACTTAATTATTAACTTTAGTTTATCATGTAATTGTAAATTAAATACTTATATTAGTGAAATCATGCGCGTCAGGCAGTGATCATGAATGTAAGTACACAGAGGTTACTAAGCCACTAGGGATTTAACTTGTTTATTTTGATTGTAACCTCACGATTCAAATATTTAATTAAAAATTGCATAGCAAATTTAAGTTACTAATTATGTGTAAGTAACTATACATACAAGATCTAGATCGGCTACACTTTGGACCCTTTCATTTTGACCATACCTTTCTGTTACACGTTGTATAGAGAAGGTTATCCGAATGTTAATATTTTGTTAAATTATGCATAAAAATACATTAAATCAATAAAACAAACATTACACACACTACCATGTATTTGACACAAACGTATATAATTATACTCTTTTCAAAAATTTCAAAAATGGAAAAGGAGCGACCGAAATCTGTCAATGCCAATCCAAATTTTCATTGCTTAGGATACAATCCGTGCAGCCTTAATAAAATGACGGTCGAATTTCGACCACTGGGCGACCACTAGTATAGGTAATTATATATATTTTTATTCCATATAGGTAAGCACTTACCTTCAGCTCACTTGATGTTAAGTGATGATAAGGCCGGAGGTGGAAGCGCACTTCACCCGGAATCCTCAACTGCTGAGCATCAAAAGAAACATAGTAATAATCCTGTTTATAATGACTCTTATCTCTTTTGTAATAAAGGTGCTAGCATTTGGCCGCATGATGTCATACTGGCGCAACAACAGAGAGCGCATAATGAGCCAGCAAGTGGTCTGGCTGCCAGAGGAACTACTACCAGTATATTTGCGAACCGGGGTGCGGAAGTACGGGGCCATTGTACCCCAAGTCGTGGTCTGCGGGACGCTGACCCGAAGGTAAGGAGTTTAGTCACAAAATGTTGGAATATACAAAAATACCCAACGTCATTCGATCTTCTCATCACTCATTCATTCCTTCACTCGTTCAACTGATGTTTTTAAAAGTGTTGTCAACTGACGTTTCTCACCCCGCCCGATCCTCTAAATACCACTACACATTTACAGAATACACTAAACATGCACACTAGTTTAGGCCCAAGACACCGTACTCGTAGAACGAGGGTACGAAGAACCGGTTCACACGCGCTCTATACCAGGTACAGACATGTACCTGGGCGCTTCTCCTCCACCACGGCCCGTTCAACCCGAGCCGAGGTCCGAGCCTTTAGAGGCGCTCTCGGGTTGTTCCGCTCCCCGATCTGATCCGAACCCTTCGGAGAAGCTAGTAGGGCACGGGGACACGCACTTAAGTGCGTGATGCCGTTCCCTCTAGAAAACCACCAATAGTGATTCGTTTCATACGACTAGAGGAACCCTTTAAGTTTCTCGCCGCCCCCAAACAAGCCCGGTAAAGCTGAAAATGTCGTTCGCAATCAGCAATATCTCTCCAAAAAAACAAATTAAAAAAAAACGTTTCTCACTTGAATAAAAGTATTCATCCGGGACTTCTTGGCGGGGAAGTGAAGAGTCATGTCTGCGGTTTTGTTTTACTTTCTAAAATTTGTTATTTTTTATGTCGAATATTAATGTGAAATAATGGTGGATTATTAACCGTTAAGTGTTCGTGAGTGTGCATGAGTGTTGGCAAATGAAACAAAACAGTGCAACGTCACTTTTAAAATTCTCTTAAGAAGTCCGCGTGAGGACTTAGTAAAGCTCCACATCTTTACTGAGATACTCGGGGGTTGGGGGATATATCATTTCTCACTTCTCATTTCTATTATCAATCATCATCATTACTGGAACGTAGTATTGTTTATTTATGTATTACTTGTAAGAAAAAATTCTTTGACACTGGCTTAATGTGCTAATCGAACGAAGCTATCAACTAAAGCAGGGGTCGGCAACCTTATGCTATAGCCGGGCCACATATGTTGCCAGAGTATCAGTGCGGGCCGCACTTATATTTATATGTTCGGGCATGTATTTTTAATATTTGAAATAAAACGCATATATATTCATACAATTATGTCTTTTTTAATTGAACTACTATACTAACATAAAAGTAAGAACTAGTGAGATTTTTGAGGCTGCATTTGACTTGCAAGTTTTTTAACGTCTGCTTTCATTTTAGTAGTAGACACGCGCAGTATCGCGTCTAAATGTTCATCCGTTAACCGCGAACAATTCTTATTTTTGCGGTAGTTGAGAATTGAAAAAGTCTGCTCACACAAATATGTACTACCAAACATAGTTATTATCTGCTGAGCAAACTTTTTCAATTCTTTGAAGTTTTCAGAACTCAAACCTCCGTAGAACTGTATCAAGTCAGTGCTTTCCTTAAATGCCGTTTTAAGTGTGCTATTACTTTGCAAATCTACTATGTTCATTTGCAAATTGCTTGGTACCTCACTAATATCAATTGCAAAAGGGTTTTGGAATATTTCCATGTTAAGGGAGCTCTTTTTAAAGTCGGTGAATCGATTTACAAACTCAGTTTGTAGTTGTGTTAACACGTTTCTCATTGTAATATTTTGCCACACAAAATTATCTCCAGCTTCTTCCACTGCTTTCTTGCAATTAGGAAAATGGTCAAGCTTTTTTTCATCAATATGCTTGATAAACAGTTTCAGTTTCATTTCAAATGACTTTACATCTGTATACATATCGCAAATCAATTTATTTTTTCCCTGCAAGCGTTTGTTGAGCTGATTCAGTTCCTTAGTCAAATCAGTCAAAAAACCAAGATCGATAATCCACTGTTTGTTAGTAAGCTCTTCTACTGGCTTTCCTTTCATCTCCATGAAGTTGCCAATTTCTTTCCTCAAATAAAAAAACCGTTCCAAAACGGCACCTCGACTGAGCCACCTCACCATGTTCAGCTTCCAGATCTTTCAAAAACTTTTGGAACTGACGGTGTGTGAGCCCATTTCTTCTTATAAAATTAACAGTGGATGTTACAGTATCCATTATTTCTTTCCAGGATATAACTTTGGAGCACAATGCCTCTTGATGGACAATACAGTGAAAAATCAATGGCACAGTAGATCCAGAATCTTTCACTTTGCTGATGATTCTCCCAACAACACCTTTGTTTTGACCGCTCATGTTCTTGCCTCCATCGGTAGTGACACTTGTTAACTTTTCCCAGCTTAATTGCAATGAATCCAGAGCTTGTTCCACATGGTGAAATAAATCTTCTCCCGTAGTTGTACCTTTCAAACTGCACATTTTCACAAGCTCTTCGTAAACAGTAAAGTTTTCGTCAATGCCGCGTACAAATATGAGTAGCTGTGCTGTATCCGACACGTCCGTACTTTCATCCATCGCTAAAGAGAAGCAGTCGAAAGACTGCGCCTTATCCCTGAGTTGTTCACACAAATTAGCACCCAAGTCTTCAGTACGTCGGGTGCAAGTTCTTGCAGAGAGACTAAGACTTTCAAACATTTTTTTCTGCTCTGGGCATATTTCTTCTGCGATAGCTAAGACACACTCTTTTACTAATTCACTATCGGTAAACGGACGTCCACTTTTTGCAAGAATCTCTGCTACCCTGTAACTGGCCCGAACATTCGATTCGCTGTTGTCTGCCACAACCTTAAATATGTTTTGTTGATTTTGTAATGACGATTTCAAAGTGGAAATTTTCCTTTTCCGTATTTCTCCTTCAAGACAGTCAAATTTAGCTTTGTGCTCAGTGTCGTAATGTCGCTTCAGGTTATATTCCTTTACTACAGAAATACTCTTTTGACAAATCAAGCATAACGGTTTTCCTTTAAACTCGATAAAAAAGTATAATTCTGTCCATAATTCGTTAAAAACTCTTTTTTCTTCTTCTATCTTCCTTTTTCTTGAAGCCATGTTTATATAATTATTCTGTAACAATAATGAAAAAAATTAAATTCGTTGTAAAATTATATGTTCCAGTTAGCACCTAAAAATTCAACTCCACATTCAAATAATAATTAAAACATGACACACTCGTAACTAACTTCATGTCATGTAACTACTATCCTCGTCCTTATAACATTTACCCATCAATCTGAAGGTTCACATTAACAAGCAGTAAATAAAATAAAACAAAATGCTCGCGAGTGCATACAACTTACCTCATACGTCGTGCGTGAGAAGCTATCAGCGAAGGGAAGAAAGGTGAAACGAAACGCGTAGCTAGCAACCAGATGAGACGTGAGTTTCCGGCGAATTTCCACAACCGAATGTGGCGAGAGCTGCGCGCGGCTGTGATTTTAACTAAAACCGGTCGCTTTGAATTTTTTCGCCGCCGCACACCTGCGTCTAATCAAAGACTGCCGCCCCGCCTATTGTCTCAAAGGAGCCGCCCGCCGCCGCACGTGCGGCGGATAAACGCAAAAGAAATTGCCAAGAATTGAATAAGTACAGCAAATATTTATTTTCGGTAGAAACAATACATAACATCACAGTCTTGATAAACAGTTCTTAAGAAATGAAATAGAGGTACATTTTTATCACCCCGCGTGGGAGCGAGCTTTCAAGAATACTCTCATGGCCCAGCAGCATGGCCGTATAAATTCTAGTGAATTTATATGGCCTTTTGCTTCGGTATTTTTTTCTTACGGACCTCAGGCTTGCGGGCCGCACCGAGATAGTCTACGGGCCGCATGCGGCCCGCGGGCCGCCGGTTGCCGACCCCTGAACTAAAGGAAAAAAAAACTATTCATCCAGATCACAACCAAGTTTTACTTAGCCGTCACTACACCCTATACCCAACACAAAATAAGGAGACTTCAGGTGAGCTTAACACATACCGCGCTCGAGTGACGCACACATAGACCCTCACACGGACACGAAATCTCGAAACAGGGGCAAGACCGCCTAACCGATCGCTTTGACTTCGTGTGTGGTTTATGACGCCATCTTGTCGTTTCGTGTCGCCTATGAAAGCAATATCGGTGGGAGGTGGCAAGATGACGTCATAAACTATACGCGTAGTCAAAGCGATCGGTTAGGCGGTCGGGGGGCTGGTCGCAACAGTCTGTGCGCAGTTGTTGCGAGATTCCGTGCCCGTGAGAGGTTGTCTATTGTCTATTGTCTACATTCTACAGTCTCCTTATTTTGTGGTTTTGTTTATTTTGAGTTATTTTGTCGCGTAAATAATAAACTCATCCGGCTCGTAGGACCAAATTCATTTGTATCTGATAAAATAAGTTAAGGGGGTGATTAAAAAATAAATAAACTTTACCAAACAATCTTCTTCTTAGGGTGCTTCACCAACTAGTGAAGGCTGGTAAACGAAGGTTACCAACCAATGATTCCTATCATCTAGAGAGATAATTAAAACAAAAGTTGAAAAAACAAATGTATGGAATGAACGGTCTTGATATTTTTTTATTAATATTAGGTCCTTACCTATGAAATTGACGTTTTGTATGAAGATTTTTTATAAAATTTTATTTTTCATACTAACGTTTTTTTAATTTTTTTAGCATCTATTTATGTTAACACTATAAAAATTGTAGAGTAGTGTGTTTGTTTCACTAGCTAAATACAGGTTGTAGATTTGCATTCCCGCCATAAATTTACAGCTGATCGTAATTGGTACACTTAATGACTAAAAAATACTTTTAACACGGAGAAAGTAATAAGGAACCGATTGATTAATAAAATGATCTCAGTGTAAATTAGAATAGCGACCGTCGACTGACGAGAATAGGGGTGCAGACCGTAGTAGGTACATAAGAGCGCAGCGGGCGGACATTAAGTCGATGAACTTACGTAAACTTGTAGGTACTATTATGTATTCTGTGGTAAAGTGGCTTACTCTTACGCATAAGTATACTTTGTTGCAATAAACTATTATTAGGTACTTATTGATCATGTTTAAGATACTCGCAGGTACTGCTCAAAGTGGGCACCTTCACGTTCTATGCACAAATGAGCACGGCGCCTTAAGTTTCTAGGTAACTTTTGCAGCACACTACGATTTGACCTTACACTCTCAAAAGCCATTAAAATATTTTGTTTTAACTGCACAACACTCGTGATTTCGTCTTTATAAACCATTCTTTTTATGTCTCCCCACAAATAAAAGTCACAAGGAGTCAAGTCTGGCGACCTCGGAGGCCAGGGCACTGGCCCACCTCGACCAATCCACTCGGTTCCGAACACTTCGTCCAAATAATCGCGCACTTGGCGTCCATAATGCGGAGGCGCCCCGTCCTGGTGGTAAAAGAGATTCCGGTGAAGAGCTAGTGGCACGTCGTCAAGCATTACGTCAACTACGTGCTGCAAAAGTTGCAAATACGAGTTGCTGTTGAGATAACCCTCGATGAAATAGGGCCCGAGTAAATGTCCACCAACAATGCCAGCCCACACATTGATGCTAAACCTATGCTGGAACGAATCTTTTTTGGTCTTATGCGGGTTCTGTTCGCGGTGAGCCCACCAATGTTCATTGTGGACGTTGTAAACACCGATGCGCGTAAACATACACTCGTCCGTCCATAGAATGCTGGCTTCTCGGTGTTCTAGTACCCAGTGACAAAAAGTGACCCGGGCGGCATGATCTTGCTCGTTCAATTCTTGAACTCTTCTGAAGTGGAACGGGTGCTGTTGCTCCGACTTAAGAAGCCGCCAGACTGTTGTGTGGTGGACATTGAAGTGGCGGCCAGCATCACGAGTACTGGCACGTGGTTCCCTCTCGAAGTATTCGAGTATTTGCTCTTGCAAATCGACTGAGAGGCCCACACTGCCGCGACCCTGCGCATGTCGAGGAACGTTGAACTGGCCATGATCCCTCAGTCGTTGCGTGGCAGCAAGCATTACCTCGCGCGATGGAGTTGGTCTGTTTGGAAACATTTCCACAAACATAACCACGGCTCGACGTAGACTGTTCCCACTAATTGCGTATAATCGCACCATCTCCACAAGTTCTACGTTAGAATAATTTTCCGTCATTTTACTTTTTTTACACACACAAACAACACACCTAAGAACACGTTTCGCTCCAAATTCGCTAGGGCTAAGAAATGTGTCACTCGTTCGGGGTTGCGCGGCACACTGGCTTTGATGCGTGCGGCGTGCGCCCGCCGCCCGCCGGCCGCGGACAAAGCTGCGGGCGCGCCGCGAAGCTCGAGCTTGTTGCTACCTACTCGTGGTCGGGTGAGCGGGCGTACGCGAACGAGCGTTTATTTTTTAGTGCTACGCAGACGTGCGATTCGTATTTACAGATTTTGAAAATATGATTATTATTTTTTCATATTCTTTTTATAATTTATTTGTAATAAGTATAAGCAATACGACTGCTGCTATGAATATGGCGTGAATGCAAATCAACAAGTTGTATAGCAGACATTAAAAAGAAAAAAAATCAAGTCCCTTCAACGCTACAATGAAACAAAAAGACAATTCCGAGAACATAAAAAGTAGTCAATTTATAAAAAAAATTGGGCGATAAAGACACAAAATTAATAATCATTGTTATTACTGAAGCCTAAGTAACATAGTCCTAATTAAAGGTGTATAATAATAATAACAACCGGTATTAACTTTTAGAACTTTTAGACCTTTTGATAAGTGAGAAAAAAACGTCAATTTCATAGGTAAGGACCTAATATATTACTTTTTACAAAAACACAAATGTTGAAAAAATTTCCACGAGCAGGATTTGAACCTGCACCCTTCTGACATACCGGGTCAGGTGCTCTTTCAATTGAGCTATCGTGGTTCTAACCAGCCCGCCGAAATTATTCAACACTATTTACTTTTTACTTTGAAAGCCAAAGGCGCCCATTCAATGTCAACAACTACCGTCATTAACATCTGATCATAATATTTTTACAAATACTAAAGATCAGTTAAGAAGTAGGCAAGCTATTTATAAAATGTTTATATAATTTTTAACGCAAATTTTGTTGCGAACAAATTACCAAAACACAAATGTTAAAAACAATTTCCACGAGCAGGATTTGAACCTGCACCCTTCTGACATACCGGGTCAGGTGCTCTTCCAATTGAGCTATCGTGGTTCTAACCGAAAATATTCAACACAATTTACTTTTTACTTTGAAAGCCAAAGGCGCCCATTCAATGTCAACAACTACCGTCATTAACATCTGATCATAATATTTTTACAAATACTAAAGATCAGTAAATAAAAGTAAAAGGTTAATGACGGTAGTTGTTGACATTGAATGGGCGCCTTTGGCTTTCAAAGTAAAAAGTAAATAATTTCGGCGGGCTGGTTAGAACCACGGTAGCTCAATTGGAAGAGCACCTGACCCGGTATGTCAGAAGGGTGCAGGTTCAAATCCTGCTCGTGGAAATTTTTTCAACATTTGTGTTTTTGTAATTTGTTCGCAACAAAATTTGCGTTAAAAATTATATAAACATTTTATAAATAGCTTGCCTACTTCTTAACTGATCTTTAGTATTTGTAAAAATATTATGATCAGATGTTAATTGTAGGTAGTTGTTAATTGTAATGTGTGGAGGTAGGAAAAGAAAGGTGAATAAACAGTCTGCATCTAACGCTGGTGTTTGAGTGACCTTCCCATAAGTACACAACATGGCGCAGCCGGTATCGAACTAAATAATTCGTGGTTTTAGTTTTTGTGTTCATATCATAATAACGAGTTAGACAAAAGTTTACAAAGTGTACACGAATACACTACTGAACAATGGAATCTGTTTTGCCACCCCCGCCGCCATTTGCCTATGTGAATAATTTAGAAAACGTAACATCGGGAAGTGCTTGTCAAGATTGGATAAAATGGAAAAGTTCATTCCTTATTTATTATGAAGCATGTGAATTATAATTAAATTAATTATATTAATTATGTGATCCTTGGGGGAGGCCTTTGTCCAGCAGTGGACGTCTTTTGGCTGAGATGATGATGATGATGATGATGATGTGAATTATCAGAGAAGACTGATAAAGTGCAAATAAATATATTTTTGCATATCATCGGTCAGCAGTGTCGTGAGGTATATGATCAATTTAACGAAAAAAATTTAAATTTAAAGACGTTTATTCAAAAATTTGATATTTTTTTTTATTGAAGAAAAATATTACGGTAATACGTCATCAATTTTTTATTCGTGATCAACGCAATGGAGAATCCATAGAACAGTACGCTTTTGAGTTCAAGAAAATAGCGGCAAACTGCGAGTTTAAGGAACTTTGCGACGATTTGATACGAGACAGATTAATATGCGGTATTCAAGAAAATGCGCTGCGGGAACGTTTGCTACGTGAATCAGATTTGTCATTAAAGAAGTCTTTAGACATATGTAATCTCGCTCAAATGTCTAAAATGCAGGCAGGAACACTGAAAAGGGAATATGCTGAACACTCCGCTTATGCTGTAAAGGAGCAATCCAAGGACGAAATTGGAGAATACAGCACATACTGGGTGGCACGCCGAGGGGACCGGGCTGGCTCGGCCGGCCGCGGAGCTGCGCGAGCGCGCCCCTTCCACCGCCGCCCTGCGATACCGATGACGTCATCGTCCCGAGCGCCACACGGTTATTGTTCAATGCCAGCAGTGAAACAACATATTAAAAATAAGCCAAGTAAATGGCAACGAGATGATGTGAAAAATAATGCGCGCTCGACCTGTTTTAAATGTGGAATGACTCATAATTTTAACGAATGCCCAGCGTATGGTAAAAGGTGTTTACGATGCAATAATTGGAATCACTTCTCACGAGTTTGTAATGTGTACGAGATGCAGACGGACGAGGGCGCCGGCGCCGGTCAGGTAATTCATTATCTTAATCAACCTTATAATAATTGGTGTGTAAAACTTTACATAAACAACAGTGAAATGTCATTTAAAATAGATACAGGTGCAGATACGAATGTCATTCCCCGTAGGTATTTGAGTCAGATTGGGGTAAATGTTTTCATTTACCCCAATCAACCCCCAAGTTTTGATTTAATGAAAACATCAATTAAATTACGAGGATATTCAGGTAGTGATATCATGGTAATAGGTACATGCAATTTAAAAATTAAATATAAAAATGTCGACTACATTATAAATTTTGTAATAGCAGACGTTCTTTCTCCTCCAATACTTAGATGCCACTCGTGTCAAGAACTAAATTTAATTAAATTAACTTTGGCTGTAAGTAGTGACAGTACTAATAAAAAAGGTAGGATTCTTGGCGAATATACAGATGTTTTCGAAGGAATAGGATGTATGCCAGGTGAATATAAAATTATTGTTGACGAAATGGTACGTCCGGTAGTGCACGCCCCCCGTAAGTTACCGTTAGCTATCAAAGACAGTTTAAAGCGAAAGCTTGAGGAAATGGAGAAGGATAAAATTATTTCGAGAGTGGAAGGGCCAAGTGATTGGGTCAACAGTATGACAGTGGTCAGAAAACCAAATGGTGATCTGCGTATTTGTCTAGATCCTAAGGATCTAAACAAAGCTATAAAACGAGAACATTTCCATTTACCAACAATAAATGAAATAACCGCTAGCCTGGCAGGCTCAAAGTACTTTAGTACCCTTGACGCAAAAAATGGATTTTGGCAACAGTAATTGCATAGGGATAGTACAGATCTGTGTACTTTCAACACAGCATTTGGGCGATATAAGTTTTTGCGTTTACCATATGGTATAACGTCAGCTTCGGAAGTTTTTCACAAAAAAATGTACGAACACTTTGATGATTTGGAAGGAGTCAATCTATTTGTTGATGATTTGTTAGTACATGGTAAAACGGAGAAAGAACATGACTATCGATTAAGAAAGGTATTAGACAGATGTAGGGAAATAAACTTAAAATTGAATAAAGAAAAGTGTAAATTTTCTCTTAGTGAAATAAAATACTTGGGTCATAAAATCACACAAAGCGGCATTTGTCCTGACGAGTCGCATACATCTGCAATAAGAAATATGAAAGTACCTGAAAGTAAAAAAGATCTAGAAAGATTCTTAGGCCTCGTAAATTATATAGGTAGCTTTGTCCCGAATTTGGCAGAAAAAACACATACGCTTAGACAGTTGCTTAAAAAAGAAATAGAATGGCATTGGTCGGCAGAACATAAAAAATCATTTGATAATTTAAAAAGCTGTATAACGAGTGTACCTGTGTTACAATATTATGTTGTAGACAGACCCGTAGTGCTATCAGTAGATGCTAGTAAGAATGGATTAGGCGCGTGTTTAGCTTTAGTTAGCTATGCATCCAGGTCATTATCAAGTGCTGAACAGAACTACGCACAGATAGAAAAAGAGCTCCTAGCATGTGTATTTGCATGTGAAAAGTTTTATTCATATATATATGGCAAATCAGATGTAACAATAGAAACCGACCATAAGCCCCTTATACATATTATTAGCAAACCTATTGCGTGTGCCCCAGCTAGGTTACAGCGCATGTTACTAAGATTACAGTTATACTCTTTTAAGTTAGTTTACAAACCGGGCAGGTATTTGTTTATTGCTGATACGTTGTCTAGGGCTGTAGAACCGGTTTGCTGCCGCGAGTCCGAAACGCGCGACCATTTCGATGCGCAAGCGCAGGTGTGTGCTGTCACGGTGTGTAATCCGCTCACCGACACGCACTTTTTACGTTTACAGCGGTATACACAAAATGATAAAGATAAAAAGATAATGGTTGGCCTGATCATAAACAACAGTTGCCTAGGGAAGTGAGTGCTTATTGGTGCTATAGGGACGAATTAACAAAATCGTACGGGCTTGTATGGAAGGGTAATCGAGTAGTAATACCTAAAGATTTACGTAGTGAGATGTTAAAGAAGGTACATGTGGGCCATTTAGGTATAGAAAAATGCAAGTTAAGGCTAAGAGAAACTATGTTTTGGCCAAACGTTAACAGCCAATTAGAAGACTACATTAGTAAATGTCAAGCATGTATGACTTTCAAAAATGAAAATAGAAAAGAAACCATGATTCCTCATGATATACCTAACAGGGCATGGTCTAAAGTAGGCACAGACATTTTCCATTTCAATGCAGAACATTATTTAATAATAATGAAGTTATAGATCATATAAAATGGGTTTTTACAAGACATGGTATTCCTGACATTGTCATGTCGGATAATGGCCCAGAATACAGTTCAATAAGTTTTCAAAACTTTTCGCGAGAATGGAACTTTACACATGTTACGTCATCACCACGCTATCCTCAGTCAAACGGATAAGTAGAAAGGGCCATACAAACTATAAAAAATATAATGAAAAAGACAAAGTTTGACGGAACAGACTATAGGTTTGGGTTACATGAGTACCTAAACACTCCAATAAGTTATAATTTACCATCTCCTTCTGAGTTACTAAATAATAGAAAACAACGAACCAGTATTCCGTGCGCTCCACAAAACTTAAGGCCAAAAATAAACAGAAATATAAAAAGTAAAATAAATATGCGCCAACAGTTACAGAAACGGTATTATGACAAAGGTGCAAGGAACATGTCACAGCTTAAAGTAGGACAAAAGGTCAGAGTAAGAATCAACAGACAGTGGGTAAAAGGATTAATTATCGCGTTAGTAGGCATTCGGTCATACCAAATTAAACTGAACGATGGCGGTTCCCTTGTTAGAAATCGAAGGCATCTCATTATTGATACGGGGCCCAGTGATGCACCTCCGAACGAAATGTTGCGGTGCGATTACGATAATATCACTGCCAACAACTTAGTTTTGAATGACGGGGCTGGGGAATTGTTGTCTAATAATAATACTAATAAGATTACTCGTTATGGCAGGAGAGTGAATGAACCTGACCGGTGGTGCTATCCAGTTGTTTGAAGATACACACGCTCGTACACATATTTATTTACATGTTGTCAAAGATTTTTTATTTTTATTGTATACTTAATTGAGGTAATGTAAAATAAACTACAATATATTATAATAAATGTGTAATTTGGGTTATTTAATGAATGTAGCATGTGTAAAATAAACAAGTAAAATATTTAAAAATAGTGAGTTTGAAAGTGTATTCATTTGTAACCAGTTTATTTTTATATTTGAAACAAATGTTAAAACTAAATGGATTTGTTATTATGTCATAATTTATATTTCTAAATATCTATTGTTATGAATTTTTATTGTATGAACATGTGTTCATATGTGTTTATATGTATAAATACTATGTTAAAATTACAGGTATGTAGTCAAATAAATTAATAGAAGTAATAAAAAATAATAAGTTGCAATAGTTATTAGTAATAGTAATGTAGAATTTTAATTAAAATCAATCAAATCACAATTGTATCGATATCATCTACTTATATCAATATAAGCTTGATGTACCTATAGATAGGATAATGAATCTGATTGTAAATAAATAATAATAATTGTTCCTTTAAATATCACTGTTAAGAAAAGGAAAGCTCTTATAAATATATATATACTTACAATACTAAAATAAACATTTATAAATTAAAAAAAAAAAAAAAAAAATGGAGTTGTAGGTAGTTGTTAATTGTAATGTGTGGAGGTAGGAAAAGAAAGGTGAATAAACAGTCTGCATCTAACGCTGGTGTTTGAGTGACCTTCCCATAAGTACACAACATTAATGACGGTAGTTGTTGACATTGAATGGGCGCCTTTGGCTTTCAAAGTAAAAAGTAAATAGTGTTAAATAATTTCGGCGGGCTGGTTAGAACCACGATAGCTCAATTGGAAGAGCACCTGACCCGGTATGTCAGAAGGGTGCAGGTTCAAATCCTGCTCGTGGAAATTTTTTCAACATTTGTGTTTTTGTAATTTGTTCGCAACAAAATTTGCGTTAAAAATTATATAAACATTTTATAAATAGCTTGCCTACTTCTTAACTGATCTTTAGTATTTGTAAAAATATTATGATCATATGTTAATGACGGTAGTTGTTGACATTGAATGGGCACCTTTGGCTTTCAAAGTAAAAAGTAAATAGTGTTGAATAATTTCGGCGGGCTGGTTAGAACCACGATAGCTCAATTGGAAGAGCACCTGACCCGGTATGTCAGAAGGGTGCAGGTTCAAATCCTGCTCGTGGAAATTTTTTCAACATTTGTGTTTTTGTAATTTGTTCGCAACAAAATTTGCGTTAAAAATTATATAAACATTTTACTTTTTACAAATTGAAATCAAAATAGGATGTTTTGAACATCTATCATACAATCGGTTGTTTCTTCTTTTCTCTACATCCCACATCATCACATACGCTTGCTTCCTAAGCGATCTTTCAGAGTTTTTGTTACATTTGTTTACCTGATGTCGATAAGGGTGAAGATGGAGTCGCATTTCTGTCTACACTGTTACCGCAGAATTTTGTGATAATTGTAATTGTACGGAATTGTATTGTATTGAACGGTTTGTAATTGTAGCGTCAAACATTTATTAATTTTTATTTAATTATTCAAACAATAACTCAACATTACAATGAGACTCCAATACGCTAGGTTATACATAAAACAAGAAATATTAATATTAGGTATAGAACTTTTATTTCTCTAAAAATTTTTTAACAAATTCACTTACAAGAGAAACACAAAATAAATCATAAAATAGCAAGCGACACGTTAGCAAGTATGTAACAGTAGTGCAATTAAACAAAATTTATAATTACTTGCTGTTAACATTTTTTTTTAAAATAAAATTTTGTGGGTGTTCTCACAGATATAAAATTAAAAAAAAATAAGATATAAATTATATATATACAACTAGCTGACCGGCGGACTCCGTACCGCTTTGACAGTTTCCATGACAACAAAACAAATAAATCTTTCGTCCGCTTACGAACACCCGTATCCTATGATGGACCCATATAGGAGCGCCACCTACCCGGGTCCATTGTAAATCTAAACCATTCTCGAATCCACTTGAACACACAGAAAATTTCATCCAAATCGGTCCAGCCGTTTAGAAGGAGTTCAATAACGTACACACGCACAGAAGATTTATATATATAAAGATATGCGACAACTTGTATCGAATACATATAAGACGAACATTCCTTTTTTCCCTCGTACATTTTAGAGCCAGCGAGCCGACCTGGATGACGGCCAGTAACGCGCACAAAGAGCGCGTCGGCTCCGAGCTGCGCGCGATGGTGCAGGCTCCGCCCGGGTACAAGTTCGTGGGGGCCGACGTCGACTCGCAGGTATGACGATCATTATGAAGAACCTTAAGTTTTAAAGCTATTGTAAAATTCTAAATCGTATTCGACACTGTTCTCATCAACATGAATATGAACGCTTCACATAAAAAGCTTACTTTGAAAAATATAAAATATTAACGTTACCTTGCATTTATATCTTAGAATTGTGCAAATTTGTCCGCAAATACCCTAACTTCTATACAAAGCGCGATGACCATTTTTCCAAATACCAACTTAGACAGGGGAACAAACTAATGTTACCAGCTTCTAAAATGATGCACCATACTTCCAGTCATGTCCATAAAAATTTTCAATAAGTTACCCGATTCAATAAAAAACATTAGCTATGATAAACATTTTACAAACAAGTTAATAGAATTACTTATAAGAATATACCTATTATAAAATATCAGAATATTTAGAAGACAAACATTTATAAAAATGAAAAATATAAAACTCAAATCAAATAATTATAATTATTTATACATATTTTTTTATTTTAATAAATAAAAATAGAATATAAGCTAATTCAAAATTAATTGGAAAAGGTCTTCCCTCTTCAAATTGCTGTGCCCGACAGGGCCCATAATGAACCTGTACCTATACTATAACAACTTTGTAACACTATGGTGTGCAATAAAATATTGAGTATTGAGTATTAAATGTGGGGAGATCTCCTCCCACTATATGCCAAAGTGTGTCATTTGGAATGTTTGACTTTTGAATGGCAGGAGCTCTGAATAGCCGCGATACTGGGCGACAGTACGCTACGCTTGTGTGGTGGCACGGCATTCGGTTGGGTGGTGCTCGCTGGCGCCAAAGCATCCGGCACGGACTATCACTCGCTCACCGTATAAATATAGGACCGCCTCTGTGGTCTAGTGGCTAAGACCACCGGTTCAAGCACAGAGGTCCCGGATTCGATTCCCAGCGGGGGGTACATATTTTTGTACTCGGTTTGGTTGGTGGTAGGTCTTTTTTTTTCCGCCTGGCTACCACCATCTTATCTAAATATAAGATAGCCAGTGCCTCACTAGTTGAGGATCCTGGGTGAAATGCGCTTCCATCATTGGCCTTATCATCACTTAACATCAGGTGAGATCAAGGCACTGTGCTTACCCGTTGTTGAAAACCAGTATGCAAAACGAAACGCAACTGTCAAAATCAACTGTCAACGTCAAAATAAAATATCAATATCATTGTCTATGCTCGGCTTGACAGCTCGCGTTGACATCGCTCGGTTTGAGATTTTCGCAAGGAATAATTAATTCGAAAAAAATGTAATTTAAATAATATGTAGTGTTAATTCCGCTAACTCACTCGTTTATACAGCTTGGATGCAGTACGCATGCACCGCCCTCCCGCCCGCAAAAAGTATGCACATGCAGGAGAAACAATGCGTGCAAGCGAAAATGCACACCAACACCGATACCCGACACGTGTTTCGCCCCTCCACGGGGCAAAAAACATTTAATTGATATTTAATATTCTTTGTGCGACAATAACAGCTATAATATTTTGCATGTTTGTAATAAAAGATTTCGGTTGTGTGTGTTGGAGCAATTAGAAATAATGAAACATAATAATGACAGTCATGCGCTGTTGAATGACCAAACAAATTTAGTTCCATCCTCATTATTACGTATTGTCGCGGGTAGTACGTCACAAATGTCAAACGATGGCGCTTTATAAAAAAGGGGCTGGGAGCTGCGTAGCCGTAACAGTCGGTGCGCAGCTCTCGACCAGTCAACAGCTCCTGAGGATGCCCCGTGGAGGGGCGAAACACGTGTCGGGTATCGGTGTTGGTGTGCATTTTCGCTTGCACGCATTGTTTCTCCTGCATGTGCATACTTTTTGCGGGCGGGAGGGCGGTGCATGCGTACTGCATCCAAGCTGCATAAACGAGTGAGTTAGCGGAATTAACACTACATATTATTTAAATTACATTTTTTTGTACTATGGATTTCCGCAAAATAACGCCTGATTCCATTAATTATAATTAATTCGGTTTATACCGGAGCCATCGGTGACTAATTTGTGTATAATTAGACGGTACTAGGGCTGATCGGCAGCCTCGATATATAAAATCCCTCGATTTCATCATTCGTTTAACAGCCAGGAACAAGTCCATGGGCCCGCTTTGAGCCTGGTTGATGTACGGCGAAAGAGGTGGATTTTGGCCAGAACACCCTTAAAATATAAAAATAAAAAAATGCCTCGGTGGCTAAATGTCAAAGCGCTCTGCCTGATGACCGGAGGCCTGGGTTCAATTTTCAGGTCCTGCTTTTTATTGTTTTTCGATGCACAGCACGGTCGAGCCACCAACCCGCATTCTGCAAGCGTGACAATAAACCCAATACCCATCAATTAGTGATGACTTGATTTTGATGATGGAGCCCTTTGCCCAGCAGTGTCATCATCATCTCAGCCAAAAGACGTCCACTGCTGGACAAAGGCCTCCCCCAAGGATCTTCACAACGACCGGTTTTGTGCTGCTCGCATCCAGCGGCTTTCCGCGACCTTCACCAGATCGTCGGTCCACCTTGTTGGAGGCCTGCCCTGCAGTGTATATGAATGTAATTGTATGGCAGGAACTATGGATAGCCGCGTTACTGGGTGACAGTACGCTAGGCCTGTGCGGCGGCACGGCGTTCGGCTGGGCGGTGCTGGCGGGCGCCAAGGCATCCGGCACCGACTTGCACTCGCTCACCGCCGCCGCCGCCGCCGTGTCCCGCGACCACGCTAAGGTTATCAACTACGCCAGGATATACGGTGAGTGTGAACAGACACCTTTACACGGATCGTCTTAACAACAGAGCTAAAGCGCTTCGGCTTTATTAAGATTTAAATTTATCGATAAGTTGCCGAGTTCTAACTTGGGCCAACACTAATTGACAGTTACCTCGACTGAGCGAGATAGTGCTATACATATTTACAATAGAAGGAAAGAGACTTTCTAAAAGACGATCAACGCGAGCATTTTTCGAGACTCATAATTGATTGTTTTATGTCAGCAAAACATTTATCTTTTTGTCTCATAAAATTGTACTTTACGATGAAATCTTTTGGTAAGTTGGATGTTCTACAACGTTTTAAATCGATTTTTTACAAAATGTTTATATAATTTTAAACGCAAATTTTGTTGCGAACAAATTACAAAAACACAAATGTTGAAAAAATTTCCACGAGCAGGATTTGAACCCGCACCCTTCTGACATACCGGGTCAGGTGCTCTCCCAATTGTGTTTTACGAGTTTTTACGTTTTGTGTGACGCGGCATTGTTAAAACAAGACTGAATCGAGTGTTTGGGGCGA
Organism: Eudonia lacustrata; assembly: GCA_947562085.1. NCBI lineage: Eukaryota > Metazoa > Arthropoda > Insecta > Lepidoptera > Crambidae > Eudonia > Eudonia lacustrata. Next base: position 2,579,622 of record OX387322.1, read on the forward strand.
GGCACTCATATGTACCGGTAGTACATATGTTGGGCGAATGACGATCCCCTCGTATGCGGCTTCTAGGGTTATAATATAAGGCCTGTGGTGTGAACGGACACCTTTACCCGGTTCACCCGGTGTAACAAAACATACAAAGAAATATGTAAAAAAACTACTATGGATCCTTTACTGATAATTTAGCCGTTATCTCAATGCAGAGCATCATCACTATCACGTCCGGTTTTTTAGGGTTCCGTACCCAAAGGGTAAAACGGGAACCCTATTACTAAGACTCCGCTGTCCGTCCGTCCGTCTGTCACCAGGCTGTATCTCATGAACCGTGATAGTTAGACAGTTGAAATTTTCACAGATGATGTGTTTCTGTTGTCGCTATAACAATAAATACTAAAAAACAGAATAAAATAAATATTTACGGGGACTCACATACAACAAACGTGTTTTTTTCCGTTTTTATAGATAATGGTACAGAACCCTTCGTGCGCGAATCCGACTCGCACTTCGCCGGTTTTTTAATAGATTTTTTGTGTTTGCTGATGCCGTCAGAGGGCTCCCAAAGGGAATGGCATCACTTAAGCGTGTCCGCGCATTCACTACTAGATTCTCCGAGGGGTTCGGATCGGATCGGGGTCACGTCTGGTGGGGGAGAAACGCTCTCTACACCCAACCACAGCTGTCCACTGTCACCCGCGATGTGCATGGACTCGTGGAGCCGCTTTAAGCCGCTTGTGTGGTTCTGGTGATGACATCAGCCCATCTAGCAGACGGACTGCCGTGACCTTTTTTGCCCTCCATTTTTCTTTACATAATATTTACATACATACATACATATAATCACGCCTCTTTCCCGTAGGGGTAGGCAGAGATAAAATAGATAAATAAATAATAACCTATGTGTTTAAGGCGGAGACACCTAGCTGTTACCGTGATCATTTGACGAAGTTCAAGTAAAAGATCACGATGCCACCATAAAATCTCATATAGGAAAAACATTGATTGATATACCGCTTTTGTTGCTGATTAAGGTGTAAATGAGATAACGTTGTTTATTGTCCAAATGTTCAGACATTTTGTTAGGTATGAACGCTAAAATTACTTTTGACTCTGACTGGTACAATAAAGAATATTTTGTAACATTTTCAAAGGTGCCGGTCAGAACTTCGCCGAGCGACTGCTGAAACAGTTCAACCCCACCATGAGTGCTTCAGAGGCGAAGAGTAAGGCAGCCAAGATGTTCACCACCACCAAGGGCCGTCGGGTCTACACGCTGCAGAAGAGGTTCATGGAAGGGTTCCTTGATGCTGACGCTGATGATGACACTCACGTATGTCATAATGGTTTTATTAAATACTAGTTTTAACCTACGGCAGCCGAGAAAGTTTAGATGTCATCATCGGCTGCGAGGCGAACGCGCATCATGTCGTCTGGGGCAGCTCAGACACCAATGAAAGGGGGAGAAGGTTAGGATAGGTAATCCTTACCTATCCAAAACTCTAAAATTACTTCAATAAAAGTTCAACCATATGCCATAGAGATAAAGCTCAAAGTCTATTGAGTAAGTTTGACAGTTTGTGGTAGTTTGATGAGTAGGCGTGTGTATATCCGTATCCCGTGATAGTTTTAAGAGCTAATTTAAGGCTCGCGTCCACTAGGCTCGCCGAGCAGAGTTGAATCGTATCGCAGACAGTTGCCTCGTCTCCTATATATTTCTATGAAACTGCGTCCAATAGCGAAAGGGCGAATAGGAATAGGCGAATTTCTTCGCCGATTCGATTCGACTCGGCGCGCCTCAGTCGACGCGGAGATCCATAGTGGACTTAGAATAGCTTGAATTCAGTTATGCCAACGGTTTTTTTAAAAGTTTTCCTCAGCGCCTGTAAAGATTTCGGGTGAAGTGCGCTGGCCTGGAGCCTGGGCCACACTGGGTTGGGCCTTATCGTCACATAACGTCAGATGAGCCAAGCGTTTGCCTCAGCAGTGGGCATATACAATGAGCTGGTGGTGGTGGTGGTTTACCCATAACGGAAAAAAAAAATTATTCGCTTTGACATGGTTGTAAAGTATTCAGCTTCTTTTTGCTGACCGTACAGTCTTACATTGTGCGTCGTGTTCGGTAGGTTGTCGAAATGGCCGGTTATCAAGCAAAACGTCTGGCCAAGTTGAGCGGCAAACAGCTCGAGGAGATGTTCGACCGGCCGCGCTGGGTCGGCGGCACCGAGTCCGACATGTTCAACAAGCTCGAGGAAATCGCTGGTAATTATGCCCATAAATAATAAAGGTTAAGACGCAGAATGTCCATTTCGCAAAATGTCCAGTGGTCGTAAAAGGTCCCTTTCACTAAATTTCCCTTTCGCAAAATGTCCACTGGTCGCAAAAGGTCCCTTTCGCAGAATGTCCTTTTTTATTCAAGCTTTCTCTTATCACATATACATGTTTGACTGGTGTAATTTGTATGGATTGACTATTTGGCTATTCAAAATAAAAGTATAGTACAAATCACGTTTATATTTACTACTTCGCTATAAAGAGTTAAGACCGCCGAATTGTTACTTTTTAATTTATTTATTTGTAAAATACAACAGTTTTTACATCTGAATCTCAGGTAAAGTGAATGGCCCTGCTAGAGTTTGCAGTAAAGGCATCAGTTAAAAAGAGAAAACAAATTATCATGTAATTAAAATTACTATTAAATAATTAACAACCAAACCAACACAAATTGTTAGAATGTTCTTCAAATCTGTCAGTCTTCTCTCTATCTATCCTGAAAGGTATTCTAGGACCCAGGAGTTAGGCAGGTAGTTATAAATGATAACAGCCATATCGTAAGCGCCGCTTGTGTAGTATGAGATGCAGTGTGGTTAGGACGGACGTGATCACATGTCACCAATCTAATTTTTTATATACACTTTATTTTTATATATTTTTATATTTATTATATTTATAATTAGTAAAAAGTTTCATACCTTTCTTATACCCGACGTTTTGGCCGAGTTACAACGTGGTCACGGGCTGACTTGACGTTTTACTAATTAGTTTGCGTTAATCCCCGTTTAAATTCTTTGTAATATTTTATGTACGGTTAATGTAATTAAAAAGCATATATTATCTATGCATCGATCTACGTATATCGTATGTCATCCGGTCACATTCAAGCAACGGACAGTTTAAGACATATCATTCGTTCGTAGATTCCGAGGCGCCGGCGACGGCCTTCCTCAACGGTCGGTTGTCCCGCGCCCTAGAGCACTCCCGCGGTCGCTGGGGCGGCACGCGGCTCAACTGGGCGGTGCAGAGCGCGGCCGCCGACTTCCTGCACCTCATGCTGGCCAGCATGGCGCACGCCGCGCCCAGAGCCAGGTACTACACCACATCTCTTTGGATCATATAGTGGGCGTTCTGTGAACGAGTGAATGAATGAACAAGTGAATGTGAAGTTACTTTTGCGAATAATTCTCGTTTTCGTAGTAAATTTTCAGTGAATGAATGAAGGCATGAGATGCTGGCCAGCATGGCGCATGCCACGCCCGCTGCCAGGTACTGCCTCACAGCCAAGACTGTCTTGGGGAATTTCTGTCGATCGTCACTTCCACTGCACAAGCCGATGATTGCTTTGCCTATACTGCAAAAGAGAAAGCCGATCTCTTGGGTACTCTTTTCGCATCAAACTCGACCTTGGACGAAGGGGACTGCGATTCGAGTTGGAATGGCCTTCTTAAAGATATCACGCCTTCTCACCAAGCTTATTGGAAGTTGGCGAGGACCTTTAAGTCGGAAACGGTCACCTCGATGCCCCCTCTCTGTAAACCCGACAACTCGATCGTCTTTGACGACGACGAAAAAGCCGAATGCCTGGCCGACAGCCTCGAGGCCCAATGCTCGCCCAGCACCCTCCCAGTCCCTCAAAACCATGTCGAAATGGTCGATAGCGAAATCGAAAGACTCTCGTCCCTCCCTCCCACCGCGACCCTCCCGCCCGTTACGGAAGATGAGGTGCAAACGCTCATTAAGCGTCTCAAACCCCGTAGTGCCCCCGGGGCAGATGGTATCTCAAACAAGATCCTTAAGATCTTACCCGCTCAGCTCATCATTTTAATAGTAGCTATCTTCAATAGCGCCATGACTAACGCTATCTTTCCCGCTGCGTGGAAAGATGCGGTAGTCATAGGTATTCATAAGCCCGGTAAACCGCGTACCGCCCCCTCTAGTTATCGCCCCATGAGTCTTCTCAAATCGTTGGGAAAACTGTACGAACGCGTTCTAGTTTCCCGATTAAGGGACTACATCCTCTCTAACAATCTCCTTATCAACGAGCAGTTTGGGTTCCGGCCCAAACACTCGTGCACCCATCAATTGCACCGCCTCACGGAGCATATCCTTACCGGTTTCAATAGAAACCGTCACACGGGGACCGCCCAAGTAGCATTGGGGGTTCTATAGCGGTTGACTTACGGTACACATTTATTCTTTAAGCTGTCTATGTGAGCTGCACAAGAGCTGTATAGCATGCTATACAGCCCTTGTACCACCCATTTGGGCACAAATTTTTCAGCTTTGAGTGTACAAAAGGTTCACGGTAGCAGTATAGTAGATCTTTAATGGTAGTTTAAAGAGAGAACTGTGGTTTTAAAGCTGATGAACGGCACTATATTAGATTCCGTGTGGTTATTCATACAGACAAGTGAGTTATAATAAGTAACAAGTGAACAATTATACAGCCGATTATCCAAAACCCAAACCACAAGTGTACCTAAAACCAACTATTAGGCCGCTTTTTCCTCAAATAATCACTTTGGTACCACATTTTTTAATAAATATTAATTTGTGATGCTTACGGCCATGGCCATCGTCGAATGGTGTCTAACAGCCATTTTGATGTGATTTATTGTTACTGGTAGTACACTGTGTTTATACATATATGATATTGTGTTAATATTACGGGGTAATGTAAATTTATTGTAAAGTACATACATATTTATAGTTAAAATTTTCACGCGCCTCGGCTATATGCCTTTTTATCAAATAAATATATCGAAATAAGCAGATACAAACAAAGCAATATTTCATATTTTTGTTTTATTGGCATTTAAATCGTTGTATGGTTTTGTATTTAAACATCAACCATAAAATTAATAACGAAAACTCCGTGTTAAGTGACAAAATCATAAATTAATATAGAAATATTAGAGGTTATTAAAAGTGAAAATGGTGGTCATTGTCTCCATCTACAGTGAACCATTATAACTCAAAATTAGTGTTGTGACCTTTTTAAAGTTTCACGCGTGTACCATTATAATGACGTCAGCTCTAGAAAGGTTCACTTGTGTACCAATAGAGGATAACAGTGTGGTCCTCGTGAACAAATAAACTGCTATCAGTGCTACTAGATATCAATAGTGGTGCGTGTAAATACCTTTCATGTACATGTGAACTCATTAAACGCTTCTTTTACAGAATAATTTATTAGCTGATTAATATATCACAAACTAGACCTGAAAAGAAAGAAGAAAAGAAAGAAATACAGTTTATTGGCGCACAACAAAAACTAATTACATTCACAAAAAAAATAAAACAAAATATATATATACATATTGAAAAACAAAGTACTTTCACAGTAAAACAGAGGAGACAAAGTGTGGCCAACTAGGCCCAACCTCAGCACATGCTACAACGACATGAGGCCGCTGCAGCGCTGGTATTCTGGAGGGACCTGCTAACACTATACTAAACGCAAAGACTCGTGGCAGTCGGGGCCATAAATCACTTTTGTTAAAGGGATGTGCACGTGCTAATTACTATAATTATAGATTATCGATAATATGGAATGCATATACTTAATCGATACACAAAATATGAGCTCATTAAAGTATTGATCGTTACTGAGAATATCTGTACTTACATTTACTTAATTACCAATCATGTAATGAGGGTAATTAGAAATAATTTGATAATAGATAACCCTCGGGTTGACTAATTGTTGTGTATAAAAGACTAAGTTACTCGTACATCATAATCATTTCAATTGATAATTTCTTTCGAGATGGAGTCGTTTGTTAAAAATAATATTACAAGTGTTCAGGGAAATATTCAACAACAAAGTCGTGTTGTAATAAACAATGTGTTAAGTTTTTTGAAGGAGCTAAAAAAAGAGATCGACAAAAGCAGAAATTCAAGAATGGTTACGGCAGCATAATATACCTTTTTCAGAATCTGCTTTTAAAGATGAACTTCTCCTAAAAATACAAGCAAATCGAGGCGAAAAGACTTACCATTTGGACCAATTAGCAAACGAATATGGGCACGAAGTTATTCGGCTACCACCATATCATTGCCAATACAATCCAATCGAGCTAATTTGGGCGCAGGTAAAAGGAGAAGTGGCAGAAAAAAACAAAACGTTTAAAATAGCTGATGTGGAAAAATTAACAAATGAAGCTATCGAAAACGTAACTGTAGGTAATTGGCAAAAATGTGTGCGTCACGCTGAAACTATGCAAGAACAGGACTTGAAAAAATCATTTTTATGCGAACGGCTAATAATAAATGTCAATGATAGCGACACGGACGATGATGATGACGATTAGCCTGTAATAATTTTATAAGAATAAATTAATAATACCAATAAACAGTTTTATTATTTATGGCATTTCAAATATCCCCAATATTTTATCGATAAATGCATGTACACAAACAAAGCGCATCTCTGTGTCTGTATGACGTCATCCATAAACAGTGCAAGTGCGAGAGAGAACATGAACATGCGCTGTCTCTTTTGCACGTTTTATTGCTCCGCCTGCCACGAGTCTTTGCGTTTAGTATAACAACTGAATAGCGCTTCATAAAAGGTTATATATAACAGCTTTGGGCTGCAATAATGTTCACATGTGTTATATTATAATGCCAGCAATCTAACACCGTATATGTGAACCTCTGAACAGCCTATGCCGAATTTTACTTCTTTTAAACTGCTCTTGTTCAGCTTTGAAAATGAAAGCTGGCTAGAAGAGTAATGTTGTCCTGACAAAACGCCAATAGTTACATAATAGGCCACATTTACACCCCTATACATGCCTTACACAGGTATAGGTGGACATGTTCACTTTATTGCAGCCGATGAACCAAGTGTGACCACTGTAAATGCTAAGAGATCACCAGTGAAATAAATGTCTTTTAAAGAGAATAAAATGCTACTTGGGCGGAGCTCTTTTCTTCGACGTCGCGAAGGCGTTCGACAAAGTCTGGCACAACGGCTTAATTTATAAGCTAAACAAACTCGGCGTGCCAGACAGACTCGTGCACATCATACGAGACTATTTGTCGGGTCGCTCCTTTCGCTTCCGCGTCGAAGGAACGCTCTCCGCCCCCCGCCCTATTCGAGCCGGCGTTCCGCAGGGATCCGTGCTCTCTCCAATCCTCTTTGCGCTTTACGCAAATGATGTCCCCAAGTCCCCCGGCGTAGAGCTAGCTCTATTCGCGGATGACACCGCGCTATATTCGTCTGGTAGAGACAAGACCGCGGTTTCCAACCGACTCCAAAAGGCCGCTAACACCCTCGGCGCTTGGTTTCGCAAGTGCGGATCGAAGTGAACCCCGAGAAAAGTGCCGCTGTGTACTTTCATCGGGGTCGCGACGAATCCTGCCGTCCGATTCGTTTATTTGACCGTCCCATCCCTTGGGTCAGACAGGTGAAATATCTCGGTGTCACCCTCGATAGGTTATTCCACCTTGTAGGCAGGCAGAGTAAAATGTCTCTTAGAAATAAGACGACAATTTACAAAGCCTGCATCCGCCCAGTCATTCGCGCATTCCGCGCCCTCCCACTTGTACCCCCTACAGACCCTACAAAACCGTTTCATGCGAGGCGTGACGGGTTGTCCGCATTACGTTCGTAATGTAGACCTCCACCGCGACCTCGATCTCCCCACAATCAAAGACTTTATCAAGGACGTCTCCCGACGTTACTTTGATAATGCCCCCCACCAACCTAACCTGCTTGTTGTAGCGGCCGCCAACTATAAAGTTGAAGGCCTTCCCGCAACAAGACGGTACGCGTCTAGGCGTCCTAAGCACGTCCTAAACGACTCCGACGACCCAATTACAGTTGCGAACGCCCCCCCGCCCGATCCTCCAAATGACAGCACACATTTACAGAATACAATAAACATGCACACTAATTTAGGCCCAAGACACCGTACTCGTAGAACAAGGGTACGAAGAACCGGTTCACACGCGCTCTACGCCAGGCACAGTCATGTGCCATGATGCCGTACCCCTCTAGAAATCCTCCGAAGGTGATTCGTTTCAACACGGCTTGAGGTACCCTTTACGTACCTCGCCGCCCCTAAAACAAGCCCGGTGAAGCTGAAAATGCCCGTCAGCAATCAGCAGTCTCTCCAAAAAAAAAAAAAGGTCATTCGGCTGGTGATCTTTTAGTGTACCTCGCTCACCGATGGGCGGAGGCAGTCGAGAGGAAAGGGGAGGCGCTGGCAGTTAGCTTGGACGTAGCGAAAGCCTTTGACGGGGTGTGGCACAGGGCTCTTCTCTCTCAAACTTCCATCATACGGGCTTCCTGAGAAATTGTGTGCGTGGGTTGCCAGCTTTCTTTCTGGGCGTAGCATCAAAGTCGTAGTTGACGGATCATGCTCTGACCTGAAGCCCATGAGTGATGGAGTTCCGCAGAGGTGTGTGCTGTCGCCTGTTTCTTCTGCATATCAATGACATGTTGCATAACAACAGCATTCATTGCTATGCGGACGACAGTACTGGGGATACGCTTTACACCGGACGTACTAATATTTCTCTGGAAAGCGTCATCGAGAACCGGAATAAACTTGTGACTGACACTAAGAACATGTTAAGTCATGTCTCGAATTGGGGCCGACTTAACCTAGTCCATTTTAACCCTTTCAAAAACATCCCTTTGTCGTATCTCTAAACATTGAAGGAGCTCCCCTCAATATCAAACCGACCATTGGAATCCTTGGCGTCGATATTTCGATTGACATTCAGTTTCGCGGTCATTTGGAAGGTAAAGCTAAATTAGCTTCGAAAAAGCTGGGTGTGCTCAATAGAGTGGGACAGTATTTCACGCCGACCCCTCGCTTACAGCTTTACAAAGCACAGGTCAGGCCTCATATGGATTACTGTTCCCATCTTTGGGCTGGAGCGCCCCAGTACCATCTCCTCCCATTTGACCGCATTCAACGCAGAGCTGCTAGAGTTGTCGGCGACGTGGTAACCTCTGATCGGCTCGATCCACTGGCCCTTCGGAGAGACGTTGCGTCTCTCTGTATATTTTATCGCCTTTATCATGGGGAGTGCTCTGAGGAATTGTTCGGTTTGATCCCTGTCGCGGATTTCCTTCACCGCACTACACGCAATCGACTGTCTTTCCATCAAAGTCAAAGTCACATATTCTTTATTCAAATAAACTTTAGAAAAGTGCAAATGTTTATATAATTTTTAACGCAAATTTTGTTGCAACAATATTTGCGTTAAAAATTATATAAACATTTATAAATAGCTTGCCTAATTCTTAACTGATCTTTAGTATTTGTAAAAATATTATGATCGGATGTTAATGACGGTAGTTGTTAACATTGAATGGGCGCCTTTGGCTTTCAAAGTAAAAAGTAAATAGTGTTGAATAATTTCGGCGGGCTGGTTAGAACCACGATAGCTCAATTGGAAGAGCACCTGACCCGGTATGTCAGAAGGGTGCAGGTTCAAACCCTGCTCGTGGAAATTTTTTCAACATTTGTGTTTTTTTTAGAATAGTGCTTTTGAACCGTCCATAAATTTTTTTACCTACACCCATTCAGGACGTCTATTTTTTAGCTGTGGAAAAGAATGGGCGTAAGAAACTCCACAGCTTTAATTTAATATGTAACGACATTTACAAAATTATATGCCGTTACCAAGTTATAAAAGTTTAAAAAACCTTAACAATATTTTGAATTAGAAATACCCGTTGGTGTGATTGGAGCATTTTAAACCCATGCTGTTTTGTCTTCAATGTAATCAGACACTTTATAATAAGCTTTTTTATAAAGCTTTTCTTTAATAGCGATTTTAAATTTATTAATATCATGTTTTGAATATTACTTGAAACTTTATTTTAAAAACGTACACAAAGGCCTCTAAATGAATTATTTACATTGTGGAGTCTAGTATAAGGTACTGCTAGTTTGTTTTTATTTCTAGTGTTTACATTGTGAATATCACTGTTTTTAGAAAAAGTTTCAATATTTTTATAAACATACATTCATAGGTTCTCGTAAATATATTGTGATGCAACTGTCATTATATTAATATCTTTAAATCTCTCCCTAAGAGAATTACCAGCTTTTAGATTATAAATTGCTCGAATAGCCCGCTTCTGCAGCACAAAGATAGTTTGAATATCGGCAGCATTGCCCCACAGTAAAATGCCGTACGACATTACGCTATGGAAATAACTAAAGTAAACAAGTCTAGCTGTTTCAATGTCAGTGATCTGACGAATTTTCATTACTGCATAAGCCGCAGAGCTCAGTCTACTCGACAATTTATCTATATGTGGGCCCACTGTAGCTTTGCATCCAATGTGTCTTGAATCTTCAAGTGTGGTACTGCAGGCCCTTCGGTCACGGCACTGAAAGCTGTTGAAGTACGAAAACATCTACATCTTTGGAACATGGCATCGGGTATTGAGGAGGTTCGTGACTATGTACATAAGCCTTGTTCTAACAGTTCTTGTACGGTGGAGGAGCTTACTGCAAAAGGCGACTACAAATCGTACAAAATAGGAGTGCCTGTTGCGTACTATGATACCTGTTATTCGATAGATGTGTGGCCGGTGAACGCTAGAATCAAAGCCTGGGTGAATTACAGAGGACCAAAAAACCATACGAGCGATAACTTTAAAGCTGGGCCCTCCATTGGTCCTATGAACTTTCGTGAGCGGCCCTCCAGCGGGGCGACACCGACTCGACAATAATATCACCGTACCTACACAGATGAATATATTGTACCAGAATGTTAGAGGCTTGAAGACGAAACTGGCCACCTGGTATGCCAGTATGTTAGTTTCTGATCATCTGCTCGTGGCCGCGACAGAGACTTTTCTCGACAGCTCAGTGAACGACGCAGAGGTAGTGCCAAGTGACTGGACACTGCTACGGCGTGATCGTGCGACTCCCTGCGGAGGTACCCTACTTGCCGCAAGACCTGGTGTCGTCGTTCAGCACCGACCGGAGCTTCAGTCAGAACTCGGCGAAAATCTATGGGCCTCTGTCACATACGGCGGAACATCTTTCATTATATGTGTAGTTTATATCTATCCGAAAGCTGCCAATTCAGTTTATATGAGTGTTTTTTGTAATATTGAGTCGGTTTTTGCGGATAATCCAAACACTACTTTTTTTCTTTTCGGTGACTTGAATATGAATAGCGCATCTGATAGTATTAATAATTATTATTGTTACCTTTTGACATACTGTAATCTTATTGACCATAACAGCATAGTTAATTCTCATGGAAGCATTCTTGACGTAGTGTTGGCACAGGAGTGCAATGAGTCTCGGTCGCTGAAGGTATCCGTGAGTGCGGCTGCTGAAGGTTTTGTCCCTCTCGATAAACTGTACCACCCACCGCTCGAAATAATAGTTGATCTCCGATTGCAAAGTAACGGCTGTAATCGACTGCAGCCAAGCAACATAGACTCATCGCGAGATTGGAACTTTAATAAAGTAGACATTAGTGCCCTGAAATCGCTGCTCGTTGGCGTCTCCTGGGAGCCTGTCCTAGAATGTAATGACGTCTCTGCTGCAACGGATGCCTTTTACACAATTTTGTATCGATTATTCGATCTCTCAATTCCTAAAAAGCAGAGACATTCTGCTACGCGTAACAGGTACCCGGTTTGGTTCAATGCAGATATCATAAGAGATATTAAGCGCAAAGCTCGTTTGCATAGGGCCTGGCTGACATCAAATTGTGATGCATCATATGATTTATTTTCGCGCTTACGGGCCGAATTAAAGATACGTATCTCTCATGCATATAAACATTACTTGGCTCGTATTGAGAAAAACATGCAGTTGCGACCCCAAGATTTTTGGGGTCACTTGCACAGACTTAGGTCTAAGGGTGGTTTTGAACCCTGTGTTACTCACAAAGATATTTCATGTACAGGTGTTGAGGCTGCTGAGGCGTTTGCTGATTATTTTTCCAGCGTTTTCTTGAAACAAACGCCACGGCTCAACGGTAACGTATGTCACGAACAGGGTTTTCAGGGTGATAACATCGGGCTTCCTAAATTGTCACTTCAAGATATTGAACGCGGTCTGAACAAATTGAAGTCGAGTAACTCTTTTGGTCCTGACGGTGTGCCTAGTTTCATTCTTAAAACCTGCAAAAAACATGTGATTTTTCCGCTTTACCACATTATGACCCTCTCTCTCAAAAGTGGTAACTATCCCACACAGTGGAAGCTTTCTAGGGTGACACCCATTCCAAAAACAAAAAATAGGACCCATGTAGATGAATACCGGCCCATTGCTATTTTGTGTGCAGCTGCAAAGGTCTTCGAAAATATCCTGCACGAGGAGATATATAGACAGGTGAAACAGCGAATAGGCGACGAGCAGCATGGTTTCAGACCGGGGCGCTCTGTCAATACAAACCTGCTTTGCTTCGTGGACTATGTCTCTGATGCCATGGATCGCGGGCTGCAAATCGATCTAATTTACTTTGACTTCCAGAAAGCCTTTGACAGGGTCGACAATGACATTCTGTTGCGAAAACTTTCTGTCATTGGTTTCGCTCCCAATTTCGTGAAATTCTTCTCGGACTACTTAAGAGACCGACGCCAATATGTGAAGCATGGTTCTTATGTATCCTGTGAATATCATACTAGATCTGGTGTCAGTCAGGGCTCAGTGCTCGGTCCTCTCCTCTTTCTAATCATGATCCATGATTTACCTAAAGTATTGGTTAGCGCTAAATGTTTATTGTATGCTGACGACCTGAAGCTTTTCTTTGAAATCAAATCTAACAGAGATTGCCTTAGTTTACAAAATGACATTAACAGTATGTATGAATGGAGTTTGATAAATAAAATGCAATTTAATAATAAGAAATGTAATGTAATGACTTTTGATCGTAAAAAAAAACCCAATTAATTATAATTATAATATGAATGCCGTATCTCTCAATAGAGTCAATTGTATAAAAGATTTAGGTATAGTGTTCGATCGTAGCTTGACTTTCCACGATCACATATCTTCTCTCGCCAAAGAGTGTTATCGTCGTCTAGGCTTCGTTTTGCGAAATGCCAAAGATTTTCAAAATCCACAAGTTCTTAGAACCTTATATAACTCTTTGGTTAGGAGCAAACTCGAATCAAGCGCGTGTGTCTGGAATCCACACCAGGTAACCTACGCACGTATGCTTGAAAAGGTTCAAAAGGCTTTCCTAAGAGCTCTTTACAAAAAAGCCTATGGTTATTACCCGTTTCGATACCCGACCAAGTTTTTACTCGGGCACCTAGGCTTCAACTCTTTAGAGGTGAGAAGAATTTTTGACCAGCTTAGCATCTGCCTTAAAACATTAAGAGGATCAATTGATTGTATCCTCTTGCACAACCTATTGTGCGTCCTGTTCGTTCCTGACTGTGCTGAGCCTCCTCCGGCACGCCGGCGCGGTCCTCCTCGGCAATATAATCTTTTTCAAGTCAGTCAAGGCCGTACCGTATCGCGTGCGAACTCTCCTTTGGTTCGATCTCTGCGCCATCTCAATGCGCTCCGTGATGCCAATGCTGATTTTGATTTCTCATTTGACAATTGGTCAACTATTAAACAGGCATTACTGAGTTATTCTGAAAGTTTGTGGGACCAATGGAGTAATGTTTGTAACTCTGACGATGAAGATGGAGAATGATGTATTTATTGTTATGTATAATTGTATGTATAATTTAATTAATGTACCTATAATAAATTATTTTTTATTAATGTATAATTATATTCTGATATCATTTTATAATAATTAATTTAATTTCGAATTGTATAATTGTGTGATAAATGTAATTGATTTATGTCGTTTTTGTCACAATAAATAAATAAATAAATGTAATGCCTAGAAACACTGTGGTGTCCACAAGGTCCACATTCTTATCTTTAATTTTTAAACTGGTTTTTACCTCCTTAACATTAGGTAATACAGATCCAGTTAGTTAAGCCAGTTTTATTAAAACTTTATCGCTAGAAAATATAAAGTAAAAAATATATATTGAAAAAAAAGTTTTTTTTTAACTGATTTAATGCAAATTTTAAACTATCCGTTGTTGACTAAATCGTATAAATTCAGTTGATAAAAAAAAAAATTTTTTATTCCAGGTTCTGCCTTAGTTTTCACGATGAAGTGAGATATTTGGTACCGGACGACAACAAGTATGAGACGGCATTGGCGCTGCAGATTACCAACCTTCTCACGAGAGCATTTTGTTCGCAGAGGTAAGTTCTATCCTTTGCCAGCTTTCACTGTGTGCTTCTGCTGGTGTGTAGCACCTAGCAGGGCTTGGTAGTGCTACCAATATCACGCTATAAGTTAAACAGGTAGCGGTAATGCAGATAAAGATATGTAGTACAAGTATCGCCTCCCCGATCCGATCCGAACCCTTCGGAGAATCTAGTAGGGCACAGGGACACGCACTTTTAAGTGCTTGATGCCGTTCCCACTAGAAAACCTCCGAAGGTGATTCGTTTCACACGGCTTGAGGAAAACTTTAAATTTCTCGCCGCCTCCAAAAAAGCCCGGTGAAGCTAAAAATGCCGTTTGAGGTATTCGGCAATTTCTCCAAAGAAAAAAACAAGTATCGTTACCGTTTTCGTTAGCTAATAAGCTTCAGCCTATCTGCATAATTAACGGTTTGTTTGTTTACCGGTAAAGTAGACACGCCGGCACATCGCACTACCTCTAACTGACAAACCTCAATAGAATTTGAACTTTAAATACAACGTTAGACGGAACGGGGGTACTAAGCCGAAAGGAGGGTAAAGTATACATGATAGTGAATAACTTTTGTCTAAGAACTTTTCCTTAAAAATGGATAATTTTAGAATAACAGCTTCTTTAAGATTTCAAAATAAATTACGCTGTGGTAGCCACTGGCGGTCACAAAAAAAAAAGTAAAAAAATAAAAATAAATTAAAGTTATTTACTATCACACTTTACCCCCTCCTTTCGGCTTAGTAACCCCGTTCCGGCTAACGTTGTATTTATGGCATATGGTTGAACGTTAATTAAGGACATTTGACAGTTTTGATGTGCAGGTGTCTGTACCACCCAAGTAACGTTACCAAAGCCTAACGTTATCTTCGTATAATAGAAGTAACGTAAAGTTATTTTCTCGATCGAGGATCGAGGAGCTCGATGGCGCAGTGGATAACGCGCCCGGTCTGCGATTGCTGACGTTAAACAACTTTCGCAGAGGCCGGTCATCGGATGGGTGGCCAAAAATATATCATCTCGAGCTTCTCCGTGCTTCGGAAGGCACGTAAAGCCGTTGGTCCCGGCTGCATTAGCAGTCGTTAACAACCACCAACCCGCACTGGGCCCGCGTGGTGGTTTATGGCCAGTTCTCCCTATCCATCCATAGGGAAGGCTCGTGCTCCAGCAGTGGGGACATTATGTACTGATGATGAAGGTTATTTTGAATGTTATTGAAACCCCTAGACTACATCCATTTCCAAATATTTTCTTTTAGAGTGGGTATAAATGACCTACCGCTGTCAGTAGCGTTCTTCACATCTGTGGAGGTCGACCAAGTGCTGAGAAAGGAGTCGAACCTGAGCTGCGCCACGCCGTCCAACCCCCACGGCCTGGAGAAAGGGTACGGGGTGCCCGACGGAGAGTCGTTAAACATATTCGATGTATTGAAAAAGTGTGATGTAAATAGAGAAATAGAAGAAATAAAGGAATAGTAAATAAGTATATTTTTTTATTTTACATCTGTAAACCACCAGTTCCAGACTTACAGTTGATTCCCAAGAGCAGTGGTGGGTTGGTTAGTGGGTGGTAATTTCATAAATTTATTATGTATAAATGTAAAACTAAATAGGTAACTGCAAAAGACCCCACAGAATTATGTGGATAAACATAAATCTACAACAACGCTAACATTCGGCGGTTTCTTTAATGTTTGTTTGACCATCATTAATACTTGAACTTAAAAAGAATCTGATAAAATATCATTCCTCTTAGCTACTTTTTGTAATCTATTGACTTCTTGGCGGGAAAGTGAAGAGTCATGTCTGCAGTTTTGTTTTATTTTCTAAAATTTGTGATAAGTCGAATATTAATGTGAAATAATGGTGGATTATTAACCCTTAAGTGTTCGTGAGTGTGCATGAGTGTTGGTGTTGGCAAATAAAACAAAACAGTGCAACGGCAATTTATAAATTCTCTCAAGAAGTCCGCGTGAGGACTTAGTAAAGCCCCACATCTTTACTGAGATACTCGAGGGGTTGGGGGGTATATCATTTCTCACTTCTCAGTTCTATTATCATTCATCACCATCCTATACAGGGTCTAACAAAATCAATAAGCGAACGTTTAAAAGCGGTATCTATACATCACTCTGAATACAATGACAAAAAATTGGCTACAGTTTTATAGTGATTTATCAAAGTTATGTTTTCTAACAAACTAAATCAATTAAAATAATGCACATCATGAAACATGCTGTATCTTTGCTAACACGCACGCAAGCGTCAATAAAAAGATAGTGTACAGATACACGCACACAATTGAAAAACCGTTGTATGACATTCATACACACACGGCTATATCTGTGTGCGTGTAGTACAGCTGTACGGGTTTGGAAAGGGTGTATTTTTTGGTGAATTATGATAATGTTTTGTTGATTATCTCGGTAACGAGCCTGTAGTTTTGGACCAAATTTGGTGAGCATGCTCAGTGTGATGTATAAATGCTCCCCTTAAACGTTCGCTTATTAATATTGTTAGACCCTATATAGAGTTTATTACAGATAATAATAATGAAATTAAGAAACTAATGACATGGCAGCATGGTCTTTGACCTTAGCCGGTTCCTCAGGGAACGAACTCTACTTAAAAAAATTGTAATCTATTTATCTATACTACATATACTTGGATCAGAGGTTCAGCCGCACTTGGATCAGAGGTTCAGCCCAAGGAGATCCTGAGACCAGCACATTGAAAGCAGCCTATAACAATGCCACCAAGTCCTGCAAGAAGGCTTACATTAGAGCGGATGCCCAGCGCGTTGCACGGGTTGGCCAAGAATTACTGATGCATCCTACGGGCAGCCGTAGCTACTGGTGTCTAGCCAAAGCCGTGCAATCTAACTTCTACCAACGTTGCCACCTCTAAGATGTCCTGACGGATCTTTAGCTCACAAGCCGCAGGAGAAGGCCGATCTTTTAACTGGACTTTTTGCGGTTAACTCCCGAATCGATGACTGCAATGCACAGCCATACAAATAATTCCTTACTGTGGCCACACAATGCCTGATATTAAAATCAGACATTGTGATGTACGTGCGGAGCTGCAGTCAATCGATGTTCGGAAAGCTAATGGTCCTGATGGCATCCCAGTAATAGTTTTAAAAATGTGTGCAGCGAAGTTGTTTCCCGTGTTAACTCGTCTTTACCGACTCCCGCTTTCTCAGGTTGTGTGCCGGAATCTTGGTGTATGAATCACACATAAGAATGACGCTGTTGCCAGGCGATTGTAGGCTCTAAGGTAGCTCTAAACCAGTTGTACGTCAGACACCGTGGCACGTAGGCCTACCTTGTTATTACCTTTTATAAACCTAGAAAAACAGTTCATTACATCGTTAATTATTTATGTGGCGTTTTATTTACCAGCGAGCGTCACATAATTTGGTCCTTCGCGAAAAAGGACTGCGTGTGTTAGGCGTGTGCAGTGCAACTCATTTGGGGGCGATCCCGTGGATCCGCCATTACGTCGGACAATTCCGAGGTTTTAAGCGAGCGCGTGTGAAGTGCAAGACACGAACAATTTGTTAATTTTGTTATTTTACGTCGTCTATGCCGCCGCGTGTGTTAAATTAATCACTCTCAATTTGTGAGATCGCATTTTGTTTAATCTAAAATTATCATACAAAAACATTTTTTCGTTCGTGTGCGAACGAGACAAGGCGTGGGATCAACCAGGCCAGAGGGAGACAGCTAGCGGCGTTGCCGCGTTCCCGTTCGTCGCAGTCGCATCGCAGCCAGCGTGGCGCCCCTCGCCGTGTTATCTCGGTCGGGGTCGGAGATTGTCGGCAAGCCGGCCGCCTAGTGCAGTGCGGAAGGGAGAAGGCCGTCGCCCCGGGAGCGTTCACAACGGAGTGCGAGCGAGAGAGCGCGGCGCATCTAGAACATTCGCTGCGTGACGTCGTCGCGACTGTGAGGCGATCTGCGCGCCTCTTCCTGTGCTGCGCTGCCGCTACGTACTATTCACTTTCTGTGAATCAGCGTCCTGTGCAATTTAAGACGGCCATTACGGCTAACCATTTTGTGATTTGTTACGCTCCGTATTTATTAGCTACGTTCTATACGCATTGTAATTGTAACATTTAGAGCAAGAATGGGTGAAGAACTTAGGCGCTTGGTTGCGGCTCGCGGCCAAGCCAAGGGGTCCATCACAAGACTTTATAATTTCGCTAAGGGTGATACAACACGTGATTGTACGTTGATAGAAATTACAATAAAAAAAGACCGCTTAGTGTCAACATTTAGGGAGTACTGTGATCTAAATATAGATGTTTTAGTTCTAGATCCTAAGAACAACGAAGACTTCACCGAAACGGAAGAGAAGTACATGAGCACGTTGGCTCTTCTCGAGGAGCAAGCCATGGCAAACGTTTCTAAAGGTGGATCTGGTACTGAACCAACCCAGGATGCAATTAGCGCAAGCAGGTTACCGTGTATCAACATCCCCAAGTTTAGTGGCGAGGTAGGTGGTTACCACGATTTTATAAATCTATTCAGAAGTGTCATTGACTCCAGCTGCAAATTATCGCAATGCGATAAGCTTTATTATTTAAAGTCTTTCCTAGAGGGGGAGGCTGCTGCTTTATTAAAGCATTTAAGTTTAAGCGCAGATAGTTATATCACCGCACTCCAGCTGTTGGAAGACCGATATAATAATAAAAATAAATTAATTAATCACCATATTACTTCTTTATTAGATCTGAAACCCATCACCAAATGCACTGCTTCAGCCTTAAGAGACATTATTTCTTTGACGCGCCAACACATAGGAGCCTTAAATAATCTGGAAGTGCCTGTCCAACATTGGGGCTTAATGCTAATATGCATTTTACAACGCAAGCTGGACCAATATACTATAAGGTGCTTTCATTTGGAGCAAGGGGATAGTTTGCCTGACTTAGATTTATTTTTGCATTTCCTAGAACAACGAGCGGCTGCACTGGAGACTGTTGCTGATGTTGGCCGGGCTCAGGCAAGCACCTCATGGAGCAGCGGGCGCAGGGCAAGCTTATTAACCACAGCTGCAGCTGCACAACCTGCATCGTGTCATTTTTGTGATTCCAAGAATCACCAACTCCATCAATGTGAGAAATTTAGGTTAGCCTTGCTATCCGAACGTATTAAGTTTATAAATTCTAATAAATTATGTCAGCTGTGTCTTAAAAGGCATGATAAAAAGTGTAGGTTTAATTTCAAATGTTCAATTTGCAAAGAAAAACATAATACTTTATTACATCAAAGCAAGCCATCAGGAGAGTTGAAACAAGTGGCACTTTCAAGTAGTAAGGGTGGTGAAATTGTATTACCTACTATTAAGGTGAGGTTAGTTGATAAACACAACAACGATATTTATGTCAGAGCACTTTGTGATTCTGGAAGTCAAGTCTCTTTTATTCTATCAGACTTGGCACAAATAATTAAATGCAATATCTTTGATAAATACACATCCTTTTCGGGTATTGGTAGGGACAGTGTCATTAACACAGTGAAGAAAAATGCAACCATACAGATCTTTTCATCTTCAAATGATTACAAGTTGAAGGTGGAATGTTGTATTGTTCCTAACATTACTAGTGATTTACCACAATGCGAAATAAAAACAGAAGGCCTAAACATACCTTCACATACAAAGTTAGCCGATCCTGAGTTTTATAAGACAGAGAAAATAAGTATACTTTTAGGTTGCGATATTTTCTTTAAAATATTACTGCGGGAGCAATTACCTATCCTATCTAGCGGCTTATATATACAAGATACCAAGTTTGGTTTTGTTGTTGCTGGCAAGCTATTACACAGTAGACGGCAAAATATTGTTAATAAACAGGTAAGCGCACATGTTAGCAATAGTGATAGTTTAGCTTCATTAGAAAATACTATTCAGCAATTTTGGAAGTGTGAACAGGTGTCTGAGGTTTTCAAAGAAGCTGCCTCAGAACATGAGCTTGCTGAAAAGACATTTAGTAAATCGGTAGTGTTAAAAAATAACAAGTTTCAAGTAGATTTGCTTTTAAAACAAGACATTAACCATTTAAACATGGGCAGCTCACTTTCACGCGCATTGCAGCGTTTTACAAATTTAGAAAAAAGGTTTCAAAAAGATCCTATTCTTTTCCAAAAATACAAAGCCTTTATTGATGAATATGTTGCATTAGGTCATGCCAAGGTTATAGATATTGAATCTTGTGAATTAGAGAGTGGTGAGGTTTATTTTTTGCCTCATCACCCGGTTATTAATGAAAACAGCGAAACTACCAAGTTAAGGGTGGTATTCGACGGTTCTATGAATACAAATTTAGGTTTTTCACTAAACAACATGCTGTTAAATGGACCATGTGTGCAGAATGAATTATTCAATATCTTAATCTTATTTAGATTACAGAAATATGTCCTAATCAGTGATATCAGGCGTATGTTCAGAGAGGTACAGTTAAATACTTCCCATTGTAAATTGCAAAATATTTTGTGGAGAAATTCACCACATGAAAAAATACAGTGTATTCAGTTACAAACTGTAACTTATGGGCTGAAGTGCTCAACCTTTTTAGCAACTAGGTGTTTAGTTGAATTAGCCAACCGTTTTAAGGATCAATATCCTTTGGCAAGTGCTGCATTATTAAATAACACATATGTTGATGATATTATTGTTAATAATAATAACATTAAGTTATTAATTGAGACTAAAAGACAGCTAATTGATTTACTCAAGCTTGGTGGGTTCACATTACATAAATGGCGGGCTAACAGCGATATTCTGTTGAGTGATACAACTAGTACAAAAAACAATACAAAAGAAATAGATTTATGTAAAGATGAGTATACAAGTGTCAAGACTTTAGGTGTTACTTATGATATTCAATCAGACACACTTAACATCACTAGTCCTCCTCAGAGCCCACTGGAACACTATACCAAGCGTCAAGTATTAAGCTTTATAAGCAGATTGTTTGACCCATTAGGTTTAGCAGGGCCAATAATTGTAGCTGCAAAAATAATTATGCAACAAGCATGGTTAGCAAAAGTTGATTGGGATGCTCTTCTCCCTGTCAAGCTTAATAATGAATTTAAGTCATTTGTTTCCAATTTGTCTAAAATGAATACAATAAAGGCAAAAAGAAACATAGATACATTAAATACAAGGCTTATTGAGTTAATTGGGTTCGCAGATGCCTCAAAGAAGGCATATGGGTGCTGTTTGTACTTGAGAATCATTGACAAGGAAGGAAAGGCAAAAGTTAGCTTATTATGCTCAAAATCTAGAATTAATCCTATAAAACCTTTAACTATTCCTCAACTAGAGTTAAATAGTGCGTTATTACTGTCACAATTAACAAAAAAGGTCTATGACCAATTGTGTCAGGCAGGTTTTTATTCAAAGGTGTATCTCTATCTTGACTCACAGGTGGTTTTAGCATGGTTAAATACACAACCTACAAAGTTACCAGTTTATGTTGCAAACAGAGTTAGGTCAAGTCAAAAACTCACTAATAATTTTTCTTGGTCTTATGTTAACACCAATGAAAACCCTGCAGATCTATTATCAAGAGGGGTAGATGCTCATTTACTGCAAGAGAATATGTTATGGTGGCAGGGTCCACAGTTTTTACACAGTGCAGATTATCTTCATAAATCTTACTCCTGCAAAAATGTATGTGAAATTTCTCATTTTAAAGTCTGTAAGGTCATTGCTATCAGTTCAGAAAGTGATAATATATTTGCAAAATACTCTGATTTAATTAATATGAAACGAATAGCAGCTTATGTTTACAGATTTATTAACAATTGTAAACAGATAAAGGCGAACAGAGTATTTGGTAATTTAACTTGCAATGAAATGGAGCTTGCTTTAAAAATGATAATTAAGAAAGAACAAGCTCATTATTTTTCTGAAGAACTTAAGAATTTAAAGTCAAATATGCCAATTAAATCAAAGTTAAAGTCATTAAATCCATTCGTTGATGGAACAGGCATCCTTCGCGTTGGGGGAAGGCTACAGAATGCAAACATGTCTTTCTCTCAGAAACACCCAATAATTTTACCTAAAAAATCGATAATTACAATGGCAATCATTAATTATGCACATAAATGTTTATTGCATGCTGGTCCAAAGTTATTGTTTGCAAGTTTAAGTCAAATGTATTACATTATAGATGGGCTTAGGATCATAAAAAGTATAATTTATAAATGCATAACTTGCTTCAAATTAAAGGCCAAGGCAGCAGAACAGTTAATGGGTTCCCTGCCTGCAGATAGGGTGACTCCTAGTAGACCATTTGAAAAAGTAGGTATTGATTTCGGTGGTCCATTTTCAGTGAAATTACACCGTGTTAGAAAACCAATTATCTACAAGGCTTATATAGTGCTTTTTGTATGCTTTGTCACTAAGGCAATCCATATTGAGCTGGTGTCCAATATGACAACAGAGTGCTTTTTGCAGTGTTTGAAAAGATTTATAGCGCGCAGAAATAAACCTTCAGTAATTTACTGCGACAATGCCTCAACTTTCAAAGGTGCTAATAATCAGCTACACGAATTGTACCAATTTCATTCCAAACAAGGACACCAAGACAAAGTCACAAAGTTTGCAAAAAATTCAGGTATTCGCTTCAGCTTTATTCCTAGCTATAGTCCGGTGTTCGGAGGCTTATGGGAATCGGGTATCAAAAGCGCGAAATACCATCTTAAAAGAGTGGTAGGTATGCAAGTTTTCACTTATGAAGAGTTAAATTCAGTAGTCATTCAAATTGAAGGTATTTTAAACTCAAGGCCACTATTGTCTCTTAATAATGTAGATACAGATGACATGGCATACCTAACTCCAGCACATTTTCTAACAGGTGCATCACTAACCTCATATCCAGAGCAAAACATAACACAAATGCCAATTAATCGTTTGTCGTTCTGGAAACAGTGTACACACATGGTACAGTGTTTTTGGAAAACATGGTCAAAGCAATACTTGACCCAACTTCAAAACCGTCCCAAGTGGCATAAGTCCCTTCCTAATATTCAAAAGGGTACCTTAATTCTACTAAAAGATGACAATTTATCACCCTTGGTCTGGAAGGTGGCACGGGTTACAGAAACATTCCCAGGTTCGGATGGCAAGGTCAGGGCTCTCACAGTTAGAACTGGCAAGGGTTCTTTTGTTCGGACAAGCATCACCAAGGTCTGCGTGCTTCCTATTGATGACACAGATGATGCAGGTCGTGCAGGGCAGGGTGGCTAATCGGGCTTCTCATGTGTCACTGCCTTTTTTGATAATCCGTTCTAGCGTTTGTACCTTCCATTACAACAATTTTATAAAGCAAATTCTGTGCTGTCAGAAAAAAAAAATATCTATATTTGGGTCACAGTTTACAACCACATATTGTTGTCAACAATGTTATTAATATAAGTATATTTAGTAAAACTTAGTAATTAATATAAATTTTATGTAACTAACAAGGTTATTAATATAAGTATATTTAGTAAAACTTAGTAATTAATATAAATTTTATGTAACTAACTATAAGTAGCTTCATATGCAATGCTACATCAAATAAGAAAAAGCATTTAATTTTTTGTTATGCTTACTTAGTAAAAACGAAGATAGATGTATAAGTTTTCGTTTATTTAACAGATAACCTGCAATGAAGTTGCTAGGTCTATGTATTTTTTTAGTAAGTACCTATTGTGCTTTAGTTGATAGTTTTTTTTTGTGATTTCAACTATTTTTGTGTTGGTCTCGATTGTCACAGGAGTACAGTGACTAGACTTTAAGTTTAAACTAATATAGGTATTGGTAATTTAAGTTAATATTGTTTTTGTTACACAGCAAGCATTTGTAACAACTTACCACAGGAGTAAAGTGGCTAATTTTGTTTACTTTGTTAAAGGTTAGGGCATAGTAATGTAAAACTAGAATATGTGTTACAATATTATTTAATGTTCATTAAAATATAAATAGGTAAACGGCCAGGCATCTTGAAAACATAAAATAGATTAAGAATAGATTTTGTAACTTTCAGAAAAACTAGCTTACCTTACTTCACTTATTAAATTAGCTTATGTATTAAAGGAATTAGCATTGTATTTTGTTTACAAAGTAAGGCGACAATTAACCTTTTTGTTGTTGTCCCCAATTTATGTATGAATCACACATAAGAATGACGCTGTTGCCAGGCGATTGTAGGCTCTAAGGTAGCTCTAAACCAGTTGTACGTCAGACACCGTGGCACGTAGGCCTACCTTGTTATTACCTTTTATAAACCTAGAAAAACAGTTCATTACATCGTTAATTATTTATGTGGCGTTTTATTTACCAGCGAGCGTCACACTTGGAGAGATGCTGTTGTGCAACCGGTTCCGAAAAAAGGAGATCGGTCAGATCCTACTAATTACCGCCCAATAGCCGTTACTTCAGTTTTGTGCAAAGTCATGGAGCGGATTCTAAACAAACAGCTTATCCGCTACCTGGAAGAACACCCTTTAGTCCACGATCTCCAATACGGGTTTCGGCCGAAACGGTCAACGGGTGATCTTCTAGCGTTCGTTACACATCTCTGGGATGAGGCTATTGATAAGCGTGGCGAGTCGGTGGCTGTTAGCCTTGACATAGCCAAGGCTTTTGATCGGGTCTGGCACAAAGCCCTTCTCTCCAAGCTTCTGGCATACGGCCTGCATGCTCAGTTGTGCAACTGGGTCGCTGACTTCCTACATGAGCGTAGGATCCGAGTACTCACAGAAGACGGATGTGCTTCGCGGTTCATGACAGTGACGCTGCTCCTTCTGCATATCAATGCTCCAATAACCTTGTTGAGTTCAATGCCAAGAAAACAGGTATGCGCGTTCACGGCAAAAAAGTCGCCATTCCTACCCCTTCTCTCTCTTCAAGGCACATCACTCGGCCTGCAGAGCAGTATTAACATGCTCGGTATGGAAATTCGCTGCGATCTGATCCAGAGGGACTATATCGAAGCCGTGATAAAAACAGCGTCACGTAAACTCGGTATACAGAACAGGGTGCGGCGATTCTTCACAAAGTTTGATCCTTAAATATAGTTTATCAAATACCTTTTTTTTTTTAAAAGGCATGTTGGCATACCTAAATAATAACATAAAGTTACCTAGTTTATTAGATATGAGCGTGGCCGGGCTGGGTCACATACGTTGGATCCCGGCCACAAAAAATGTGGTATATCTGGTGAATTACTGAGGTACTATGTTTTTTCTCTCGGGTACATGAAAGTACACACCTGTACAGCCTGCACACAAAACCATTACCTTTTTTGGCGCCGTGGTCGGGCCAGGTCGTAACACACTGCTATACTATAAGGGCAAAACAAATACATATTAGAGGGACTTTGTCTATCAGTCTTACTGTCTGTAATAGTTTTGTAAAATCGATAACAAATAAAAATTTCTAAAATGAAGCGAACGAATATTTACTATAACATTGCTTTTCTTACAAATCTGTTTTTATGTATGTTTATTAATCAATTAAATTTTCTTGGGTGCTTAAGATTTTTGAATCCTCAGTATCGTATGATGAACATTCTTGTTCAACTACATGTTGGTCTTCATCCGCTTGCCAGAGACTTTCTTTGTAAACAGCTTTCAGCAAATCACGCACGACAGTTGGTAGAAGAAGACTTTTAGGAAATTTTCGTCTGTTATGGAAGCGGAACATAGAAATTACTGGATTCGATGACTCTAATGCACGATGACAGAGATTAATAATATTTTTTACCCTGTCCATTTTCCGACTATGATGCTCTCTGTCTTACGCCAGAACTTATTCCTAGATTCGGCTGCTTGCTCAGAAACTAATAAAAATTGTATGTCATGCATGTGTTATAAAACGAAAGGTCAAAAATAGTGACAACCCTAAAACAAATTTTCAAAATTCATTTTCTAAAAAACCCGCCGTAGTAGAATCAAGTATTTTTTTAAAGTCACATTGACACCGTGACTGGCAACTCCGCTGACCTCTTTAAACTGACTCGCCAGCTCACCGCCACGCCTGCCCCGCTGCTGGACAGCGCGGGCACGCGCCACTTAAAGGCCCAATATCGTGCTGATATACTGGCCGACCATTTGGAAGGCCAGTTTCAGCCCCACCCCGTTGCCGCCGATGACGACGCCGTCGCCCACCACGCCGAAGTCAGCCGGCTGGTGGCCGAAATTCTCGCCTCCTCGCCTCCACCTCTCCGCGGCGACGAGTATATCTCACCGACGGAGACGCTCAAGGCCATACGCCGCCTTCCCAAAAAGAAGGCCCCTGGGTTAGACTGCATACCGTAGGCAGCCCTCATCCGACTGCCCTGGCGCGCCGTGGTAGTCATTACCCGGCTTTATAACGCGATCTTAAGAACGCATAATTTCCCGCAGCCGTGGAAGGAGGGCAAAATAATTGTCCTCCCCAAGCCCGGCAAAGATAGGAGGATCGCTGCCAACTACCGACCCATAACACTCCTATCTCATCTAGCAAAGCTGTTCGAGCGTCTGCTGCTGCGTAGAATCATACCACACACTCCCCTCAGGGTCGAGCAGTATGGATTCCGCAGCGGCCACTCAACGACGCTCCAGCTCACCAGAGTGCTCCACCATCTTGCGTCTGAACTCAACAGCGGCCGACACGTCTTCGGCGTCTTCTTAGATGTCGAAAAAGCATTTGACCGGGGGTGTGGCATACTGGGCTCCTGGCCAAGTTGGCCAACAGCTCCCTGCCCCCGGCCTATCTCCACCTGATCGCCAGCTTCCTCAGTGACCGCCATTTTGTGGTCATAGTAGAGGGGACCACATCCACACTGAGGCCAATCACCGCCGGCGTGCCGCAGGGCAGTTGTCTCTCGCCGCGCCTTTATGCTACCTACACAAACGACATCCCGACGCTGCAGGGCCACCTGTTACAAGGAGAGAGGGACGTGACGCTGGCGCTATTCGCGGACGATAGCGCCTATTTTTCGTCGTCCGTCAAAGTCAACCTCGCACACAGGCGCATGCAGCGTCTCCTCGACCGGCTGCCGGAGTGGCTGGACAAGTGGCGCATGGCGGTCAATGTCACCAAGACCGCCGCCATTTTCGTTAGCCGTCAACGGAAGGAACCACCACCTCTAACACTACGGGGGCAACCCGTAGAGTACTCCAAGGAAGTAGTTTATCTAGGGTGCCGCATTGACCGCGCGCTGCGGATGGCACTGCAGGTGGCGCATGTCATCAACCGCGCCAAGACCGCGAGAGCGCTGCTGCGCCTTGTGCGTTGCGTCGCCACAAAAAAACCCACATTGTGTCGGCCACACGCGGCCGCCACCGACTCCATACTTACCTACCATCCGCCGCCGCCCGCCTTACCGGACCCGTAAGCCGCGATCCGCTCGCTGGCGCTCACCGGGCCTCGGTCAACACCGAATCACCCGGAGGGCTGACTGCGCCGAGGGCTTCGCAGGGCGAGGGACAGGCATGCGGGACTACCAAAGAGCCACACGGCACGGCAGTGTAAGAAAAAAAAAAAAAAAAAAAAAAACAAAAAAAAATACAAAAACAAACCAAAAAGAAACTGCCAAAAAAAAGAAAAATAAGAAACAGAAAAGAGCATCTGTACCCCTGCCGTGCCCCCAAGGAGACCCGGTTCGACCGATGTCGACCGAGACGACGACCCGGGTAAAGAGGCCAGACCTCGAAGCCCGAACCGGCCCCAAAATAGGGGCCGAAGAAAACAACCAACCAACCAACTCTTGTGAATGTGCTTTCTTCATCAGTCCACAAAATGTTGCACCGCCTATTTTGCCGGAGCCACTGACAAAATGTCATTCGTGGTGCAAAATCCTGTGGCATGAGCTCCTGGACTCGCGTGAAGTGGAACGGATGCAGCCCTTCCCGTTTCAGCACCTTCCACGCATAGTGGCTGATTTACACGTATTAAGTTGTTAAGTAGGTAACTAAATTTTAACTTAATTTTAAGTGACTTATATTTAAGTGTATGTGTAAGCAAGACGGACGATCAATCACGTATTAAAGTCGTAAATTCTGTGCTTAATGGCTGATTTACATAACTAAATTTTAACTTAATTTTAAATGATTAATTGCATGTAAATACAACTTGATGTGCCGCCGCCGTGTGTACATCAGTTTTGGTGCAACCGGCTGTTAATATTATTGATTGGGTAGACTTATTTTTAACCGACTACAAAAAAGGAGGAGGTTTTTCAATTCGACCGTTTATATGTATATATATTTTCTTTTTATGTGTCATCACCATCATCATCATCTCAGCCGAAAGACGTCCAATGCTAGACAAAGGCCTCCCAAGGATCTCCACAACGACCGGTTTTGTGCTGCTCGCATCCAGCGGCTTCCCGCGACCTTCACCAGATCGTCGCTCCACCTTGTTGGAGGCCTGCCCACACTGCGCTTTCCGGTACGCAGTCGCCACTCAAGGACTATTCCGCCCCAGCGGCCATCAGTCCTGCGATCAATGTGCCCTGCCCACTGCCACTTGAGCTTAGCAACTCTTCGGGCTATGTCGGTTACCTTGTTGGTCTGCGGATCTCCTCATTTCTGATTCGATCACGCAGAGAAACCCCGAGCATAGCCCTCTCCATTGCTCTTTGACCTTGAGCCTTTTTATGAGGCCCATAGTGAGCGACCACGTCTCAGTCCCGTATGTCATCACTGGCAACACACACTGGTCAAAGACTTTCGTCTTGAGACACTGCGGTATATCGGACGAGAAAATATTTCGTAGCTTACCGAACGCTGCCCAGCCTAATTGGATTCGACGATTGACCTCTTTGCTGAAGTTGGACCTACCTAGCTGGACCGTTTGTCCCAGGTAAACATAATCGTCCACAACTTCAAGGGCAGAGTCCCCAACTTGCAGAGGAGTGGGTACGACACGTGAGTTCGACATAACTTTCGTCTTCTCTTCGTCAGCACCTGGTGCCCTGCCGTTTTTAAGCTGTTTGAGAGCCATACTAATGTCGTATAGGCTGATGTCCGGGATGTCTTCGGTATAGTGCCGGGTTAACTTAGCTCTAGGGTCTTTAGCTAAGCTTTGTACAGGTGGCCGTGTAGATGTGTAAAGCTTTCCATAGAACTTCTCGACCTCTCCCATAACATCGGACCTGGTCGTGACAGTTCTGCCGTCATCGGTTTTCAGCGTCGTATACCCAGATCTCTTGCGAACACTTTTGAGCCTTTGTTCCGCTTAATGGCCTCTTTAATACGGTTAGTATTAAATCGGCGCGTGTCGCGAGTCATAGACTTTGAGATCTGCCTATTTAGCCGCCGAAACTGAGACGCATCACCTGAGGAAAGCAGAACCATTGCGCGCCGCCCTTTCATTAGTTTTAGGGTATGGTCTGAGAACTTTTTGGTTCCTTTTGCACGGTGGGTTTTAAAGAACTTGGACCCAACCGTTTGGACAATGTCCACAAACCTGTTGCTGTATTCGTCCACATTTTCGCAATCATTTAGGCACTCGAAGCGATTCTGCAATTCGAGCTGAAAGCTTTCGGGGTTTTGGATTTGGATGGGTGCAGGACGGAGCGTAGACCTTATCAATCGACGTCTTTCCAGCTTAACGTTGATATTCAACGTGCCTCTTACCAACCGGTGATCGCTGCCAGTTTTAAACGCATTGATCACAGTGACATCATTGAATATTTGCTTCCTCGTTGACATAATAAAGTCAATCTCGTTTTTTGTTGCACCATCGGGACTCATCCAGGTCCACTTGCGGTGTTCAGCCTTCCTGAAAAAGGAATTCATCATAAAGAGTCCCTCCTTTTCCAGAAAGTCCGCCAGCAGTTGGCCCCGTGAGTTCTGATTACCAACCCCAAATCGTCCCACTCTCATCTCATCGCGGCTTCGTTTGCCCAGTTTTGCGTTAAAATCTCCCATGACAACGGCGTAATGAGTTTTGGAGGTTTGTATGGCTCTAGAGATGTCCTCATACGTAGCCTCCACCTCATCGTCAGGGTGTGTCGTAGTAGGAGCATAAACTTGTATGACCTTCAACGAATACCGTTTGGTTATTCTGAGTATAAGGTACGCTACCCTAGGCGACACACTCCCGGTCTTGACAACGTTGTTCACGAGGGACTTGTGGACGATGAACCCGACACCTCCTTGGGACAGGTTCTCCTCCTTGTTCGCCCTCCCGGAAATAGAGCAAGTTACCAGAATTGAGGATTATCGAGTATCGTTGGCGGTAGCCACCAAGTAGCATTGGGGGTTCTATAGCGGTTGACTTACGGTACACATTTATTCTTCAAGCTGTCTATGTGAGCTGCACAAGAGCTGTATAGCATGCTATACAGCCCTTGTACCACCCATTTGGGCACAAATTTTTCAGCTTTGAGTGTACAAAAGGTTCACGGTAGCAGTATAGTAGATCTTTAATGGTAGTTTAAAGAGAGAACTGTGGTTTTAAAGCTGATGAACGGCACTATATTAGATTCCGTGTGGTTATTCATACAGACAAGTGAGTTATAATAAGTGACAAGTGAACAATTATACAGCCGATTATCTAAAACCCAAACCACAAGTGTACCTAAAACCAACTATTAGGCCGCTTTTTCCTCAAATAATCACTTTGCTACCACATTTTTTTATAAATATTAATTTGTGATAGCTTATGGCCATGGCCATCGTCGAATCGTGCCTAACAGCCATTTTGATGTGATTTATTGTTACTGGTAGTACACTGTGTTTATACATATATGATATTGTGTTAATATTACGGGGTAATGTAAATTTATTGTAAAGTACATACATATTTATAGTTAAAATTTTCACGCGCCTCGGCTATATGCCTTTTTATCAAATAAATATATCGAAATAAGCAGATACAAACAAAGCAATATTTCATATTTTTGTTTTATTGGCATTTAAATCGTTGTATGGTTTTGTATTTAAACATCAACCATAAAATTAATAACGAAAACTCCGTGTTAAGTGTCAAAATCATAAATAAATTGTTCAAATTTTGGATGGTACAATTTTGAAAGTTAATGTTAATTATTGATCCAGCAGCTGTAGCGGTCGCGGGGCAAGCAGTAGAGCTCGTAGACGGAGTTGGAATATTTATAATTACTTCATTCGTCTTGTTTTCTATACTGTTCAAGATCGTATTTGAGACTTGAATTTTATTCATTAAAGACTCATCAATGTAGCTTTCAGCCACAGTAGAAGACTTCCACCCCCCGTGTCGTTTCAGTGCGGTCAAATCACCACCGCTATCTATGAGAAGGGTCGCCGAGGTGCGCCGGAAGCAATGTCCCGTGTACAACGCTGGGTTAGGCAGATTCAAAAAACTTGCGATAGTTTTTCCCAGAGCACCAAATTTATTAATACCAGTTCTTTGATCGACGCACTTCCCCGATCTATAGCTCAAGAAAAAGGCAGGGTTTCGACAGGGGGTGGGTCGAAGTTCCATGTATTTTTTACATACGGCATAGCAGTTGCCCGTCACAACGAAAGAACGATCTATTTTCGTTTTTGTTTTCGAAACTTTCACCATGATTATACTGTCGTCTATGTTAGAGACTTCATCGAACTGGATGTTGTATAGCTCTTGCCTTCGGCATGCCCCCATTATGCCGAAGATTAGTGCAACCTGTAACAATAAACGATATAATAAACTTGAGGTACATAGCCAAGGCAAAAACTATGATTTATGAAGTAGTAAAGTGTAGGTACCTACTACCTAATTTATACACAAAGCGCTTAAACGGAGTGTCTAGATAACTTGCGTGTGTAGTACGTAAGTACTAGGTAGATGAAATAACAGAACTAAAATACACTTACCTTTTCAAAAAGATACAAAATATCTGGTGAATCTTTCAGGAACATCTTTATTTGACCTGATGTAAACGTCAAGGACTTTTTTTCCTTGTGTCCTTCTGAACTGCGTTTCAGGAACGCTATGACTTTTGAATACTTCGTGATATCAATATTGTTGTAGATACTCAGTGTGGACTTGAGCATAGAATATTTAGCCCACATAGAAAATGGCTTGAATTTGTCGGAGAGGTCTTTGAGATACACAAGAATGACATTTTCAGAAAATGATGTAGTTTTCTTTTCGATCTTCCATGCCAAAAAGTTATTATATTCTTTTTCATATAATTTTCTAGATTTTTCTGGCAAAAGATTGTGAGTTACTTTTGTTGCCAATTCTAGAATATCCGGAGGCGTACAAATATCATCGTCGCTGTCCATTTTTAACTTTTAATTTGTATTTTAAAAACAAAACACATTGCGAAACATTAAATTCACGCGTACGTGAATTGTCACAGTGAACTTGCCGCCATTAAAATCTAACCAATGAGAGCGCAGCTGCGCGCGCAGGGCCAATCAGGAGCGAGCGCGCGCTGTTCTTTTTTTATTTAATTGGCACAAGATTTTACCAAAGAGTTTTGTGTATGTAAGTTTAGTAGTTTCGACGAAGTTTTCACGTATAACCCAACTGTTTTCAAAAGCCAGCCTAATATCAAAATTTTATACAACTTGTATGAGGATTTTGACATAAGGCTCGCCAGGTTAATTGGTCGCGTTTTATTGATGTTATAATGAGATTTTACGATATCGATGTGGATATTATACCATCATGTGAAATTGCTTAAATTGAGTGTTTTGTTGTCTGCGCTATAACAGTAGTAATTATAAGTCAAGTATTGGAAACATAAGTAGAATGTTACAACATTAGTGTAGATAAAAGGTTATATATAACAGCTTTGGGCTGCAATAATGTTCACATGTGTTATATTATAATGCCAGCAATCTAACACCGTATATGTGAACCTCTGAACAGCCTATGCCGAATTTTACTTCTCTTAAACCGCTCTTGTTCAGCTTTGAAAATGAAAGCTGGCTAGAAGAGTAATGTTGTCCTGACAAAACGCCAATAGTTACATAATAGGCCACATTTACACCCCTATACATGCCTTACACAGGTATAGGTGGACATGTTCACTTTATTGCAGCCGATGAACCAAGTGTGACCACTGTAAATGCTAAGAGATCACCAGTGAAATAAATGTGGCCTTTTAAAGAGAATAAAATGCTACTTGGGCAGATCTCTGCCGGAGATTTTTAGCACCCCCTGCCCCGTCGCTGCCTTGGCCGCTACCGTAGTTAGGGCGAGCGGGGCCGCCGGGGACTAGGGGCCGGTGTTTCGTGGTGTGCATCATGAGGGGATTTGCCATAATAGCCACGCTTGGCAGGCGGGTTGGCGATCGCAGTAGTTGAGAGTTAACCTCAGAGAGATGCTACTGCCCATCCTCTGGAATGGTCCCTTAGTCGGCTTTTACGACACCCAGGGGAAGAATTGGGGTGGTGCAATTCTTTATCCCCGGCACCACACAGGGGCGCCGTTTTTATGTGTGTTCGCGGATAACTTCGTCGTTTATGAACCGATTTTGTTTTTTTTTGAAGGATGGATGATAAGGAAACGATGATCTGATGATGGCACCCCACAGAAATCGAGGGGAACCTTCGAAAATCGTAGTGGCGATTAGTGCGTTTGTTAATTTTTAAAGCACTACTATTTAATGAAGGTCTGGAGTCGATCTGATGATGGAGCCGAAAGACAGTCGAGGGAACTCCTTAACGGTTTACAGCAATTACATGGTGTTTGGGCTTGATTAACGGGTGCTGATGAAAACTTTACACCTAGATGGGTTGTGACTATTAAGGGTCTGATGATGAAGACGAAGGTCAGTCAAGGGAACTCCTCAAGGTTTTACAGTAGCTACCTTGTGTTTGGACTTAATTAATTTCTATTGATGAGAAACTTTGCACCCATATGAATATATGGAGAAAGTCTATTGAAGTCGAGTGGGGCTTATACATTAAAAAAGTGGAGATAATGTAACAACTATAAAAGTTTAAATTAAACAAAATTGTCCCCAGCCGGCCAACAACCCAACTTCAATAGACCTTCTTTAAAACTGATATGCGTATAGATCTAGTTATAATATGATTTCAATATTATTTCTTACTTTTTAGAGCTGTTTTAACTTTTTTAGTTTTTAATGAATTTCAGATATTTGTATTGACATAATAATTTATGTAAGAATCTGGAGGACTTGAATGCATTATTATATGCAGAAATAAATCTTTTTTATATGTTTAATTATAATTATAAATAAAAAAATGTTAAAAATATTTTTATTTATCAACAACTGTCACTACCAGAGTCATTCTCTCTTAAGTTCTCTCTAGAGTCACTTTCATCAATATCATCAGCAATTTTGTACTCATCAATATCATCAGTCATTATGTACTCATAAATCCTTTTTATAAGTTCCAAAGACTTGACCCTGGCCCATCCTTCTGTTTTTATAATAAGTTTAGCTTGTCCATTTTTAATGAATTCTAAAGTAAGTAGTTTCAGTGCTTTAGCAGAGTGCAAGTCTGCCAACTGAATAGTCTCTATAGCATTTTCTACAGTTAGTTTTTTGTGTAAAGCTTCCTCACAAAGACTCTTCAAACGGCTTAATTGATAATAATCGGCAGCTGCTAATAGTTTCTCTGGGATCTCATCAACTCGTGGGGCTTTGTCACTGTAAATAAATGTCAATACTTCTCTCAGTACTTCAGACTCTAGAGGTGATTCCACAATGTTTGTATAACATTCAGTTGTGTTGTGCTCAAAGTGTGCCTTTAACACTGCACTTCTACTTGACAAGACTGCCTTGTGGACTTTATATTCGATGCTATCTGCTGATTTCATCACCACATCAGAGAATAAACCATTTTGTAAGAGATTCTCAAAATCATTGCTCAGTTGAACTTCAGGTATGATGTGGGATCTGTCTACTTCAACATCATTTGTCACCATAAATTTAAATTTCAAGCTTAAACTTCCATCACTGCGAAGGAATATTACGCGACCAACGGTGTCAAGGCGACCGTCGTAATAGTAACCAGCAATGGCTTGCTTATAAAATGTTGCAAGGAACTGCCATCTATTAGCTTGGACAGTATGATTTTTTTTTAGAACGATATTGACAATCGATCGGTCCTGACCCAGACGATTCTCACATGTAGCTAAAATTGATTTCAGAGACACTAGTGTAGGGGACAAATAATAGATTTCAATTAAATCATTCTTTCGTCCCAGGAATTGCATTTTCAACTGAAATTTAGATTCTATTAACTCGATACTGAAATCTTTTGACTTTTCTGTTCGAAATTCCCTCGTAGTTTTGCTTTCTAATAAATTAATGAAATTCGGTACCATCCATATTATAGTATTTATTTTAGTTTGTCCTTCAGCACGAGTTGTATAATTAATGGTTGACATGTTTAGTTTGGCTATTCTAGATGATTATTTAATTTAGTATTTATTGTTTAATTTCGACTAAGAAAGACCTTTCGGAATGTAAATAAATGAAATACTTACATACCGTAAAACGGGGTGTAATGGGGTGGATGCAGGAGTGAATAGGGATAAAATCAAAACTGAACTTTACATACCTATGAAATTATTTATTTAACCACAGAGTGGAAAAATGTAGTAGAATCATTGACTTATATTTGAATAGACAAGAACAGAGGGGTGAATCTTCCATACATTGAATTATTACAAAAAATTTATACACGCCAGCGCCATCTTCCGTAAGAGGAACCTCGAGTTACTAACTGGTTTAAAATGTTACATTTAGTTATTTTCTTGCAACTTTTTTATAGCCACAACTTTCGTCATCTTCATAAAGAGCTCATTAGCCGAGAGCGGTTGCGACGACGCATCGTGCAAAAGCAAAATCACCTCTGTCCGTGAAATATTAAATTGAGATAAAAACAAAACTCAGTTTAGTAGGTACCTTATAGTGATAATTATCACAATCTTCTTGAATTTGCTAAAATGAATAGGGTCTTAGATAAACCAAAAAAATCTGTATTTTATTATATTATTAGGGTATTATATTATTATTTTTTTTGAGTGGTAGAGCCACGCTGCGTTGCAGCACGAAATGGGCCGGCTCGCCCGGCGTAATGCCACCCTCTCACAGAATATCGGCGTGAAACAATGGCACTCGTTGCTGTTGTGTTTCGTCCGGTGAGTGAAAGTACCGGAGGCCCATCTCTCACTCCTCTCCCCTCCTAATTCCTACTCCTTCCTCAAAATCCAACTCCTTCCTCAAGGCCGGCAACGCATCTGCGATTACTTTGGTTTTTGCGGGTGTCCATGGGCGGCGGTGATTACTTTCCATCAGGTGACCCGCCTGCTCGTTTGCCTCCTTTTTTACATTAAAAAAAAATATATTAGGGTATATTTAGCTTAAAAAATTGAATAGTAGTTTTAGCATATACCTACCTAACCTATGGACAGAAACTCTTTTGCATTTAACATGAATGAACAGCTTAATGCTCTAAGATGGACGGTTAGAGGTAATTTTGCTTCCCACCTGACCGGACCTATATGCTTTTACATTCAATAGAAGGCAAAGAAAAAAAAAAAAAAGGCGGGTACAGGAATTAATTTTTTATCGACAAACAAACTCACTTCAACCGACTAGGTAGTAATTTTTTTTGATATTGGCCATGATCGCCATGACAGTTCGCTTCGAAAATTTCGAAATACAGGTTTCTGATTGGTCGAAATGGACAGAGTCCACTTTGCTAATAATAAACTTGGGACAGAGTTGATTTTGCACTAAACCTATTTTTTTAACTCAATTTTAAGGCGGATTGAGTCGAGTTTGCTTTTTTATGATTTTATGGAACCATAGAGTAATAGTCATAGAGTAAAACTGCATTCACAGAATAAAAAATGTCAAAAGTGGACAAAGGCGACTTTGCTTTTACACCCCTCACATTAGTAGTGATAGAGAAATCCTAGGTTCGATCCTTCGAAAATAATTTAATAACTTTTTGACTTTTATGTTAATTTATAAGTTTTTAATATGTTTATATCAATCTTACAATTAATATTACGCACAAAAAAATTGTTAACTAGTTTTTTGTAATATATTTTTAGGGCCATCTATCGGGAAGAAGCGTAAACGCGCGCGCAAACGTCTACTACCACCATCTATTGTACAGGGAACCTAGTTTCCCTTTTTTTTTCTATGAGAGGCACATCTATACCCAATAATAATATACATAGTCTACGGACAAGACCGTTCTTGTAATGTAAACTATTTGTTCAAATACTGGGAATCAGAGCTAATAATAATAATAGCAATTGCTTAGCGCTAAATAAAAGTTATTTAGTGCTAAGCAATTGCTTAAAAGCGGCCTAACTGTCAAACTTAAACACTCCGAGACCCTGTATAAAGTGTTGTTTACCCATATGATAACATAAGTTTTTGTGATTCACTTAAAATAAATTACATTACTTGCAATTGCATCTGCTCAGCAAATGCAAAGTTTTATGAAAAATTAAAACATAAATGTCGTGTTAAAAATTATTACATATCAATAAAAATCATTGATCTAATTAAAACATATAGACCCAGCGCTTACCAACCACTTGTCAGACTTCCTTTAATTAAAGAAAATCCCAATATATGTCCAGCACAGGTTTTACAGTCAAAACAAACAAAACATTAAATATTAGAATGATGAGAGTTCAGAAAAAGTAGAATTAGCATAAAAGTGGTATATATACAGGTCTGTTTAGTGCGCGAAGCACACGACACGCGGCCACCTCTAGAGTCTGAAGTACTGAGAGAAGTATTGACATTTATTTACAGTGACAAAGCCCCACGAGTTGATGAGATCCCAGAGAAACTATTAGCAGCTGCCGATTATTATCAATTAAGCCGTTTGAAGAGTCTTTGTGAGGAAGCTTTACACAAAAAACTAACTGTAGAAAATGCTATAGAGACTATTCAGTTGGCAGACTTGCACTCTGCTAAAGCACTGAAACTACTTACTTTAGAATTCATTAAAAATGGACAAGCTAAACTTATTATAAAAACAGAAGGATGGGCCAGGGTCAAGTCTTTGGAACTTATAAAAAGGATTTATGAGTACATAATGACTGATGATATTGATGAGTACAAAATTGCTGATGATATTGATGAAAGTGACTCTAGAGAGAACTTAAGAGAGAATGACTCTGGTAGTGACAGTTGTTGATAAATAAAAATATTTTTAACATTTTTTTATTTATAATTATAATTAAACATATAAAAAAGATTTATTTCTGCATATAATAATGCATTCAAGTCCTCCAGATTCTTACATAAATTATTATGTCAATACAAATATCTGAAATTCATTAAAAACTAAAAAAGTTAAAACAGCTCTAAAAAGTAAGAAATAATATTGAAATCATATTATAACTAGATCTATACGCATATCAGTTTTAAAGAAGGTCTATTGAAGTTGGGTTGTTGGCCGGCTGGGGACAATTTTGTTTAATTTAAACTTTTATAGTTGTTACATTATCTCCACTTTTTTAATGTATAAGCCCCACTCGACTTCAATAGACTTTCTCCATATATTCATATGGGTGCAAAGTTTCTCATCAATAGAAATTAATTAAGTCCAAACACAAGGTAGCTACTGTAAAACCTTGAGGAGTTCCCTTGACTGACCTTCGTCTTCATCATCAGACCCCTAATGACAGTCACAACCCATCTAGGTGTAAAGTTTTCATCAGCACCCGTTAATCAAGCCCAAACACCATGTAATTGCTGTAAACCGTTAAGGAGTTCCCTCGACTGTCTTTCGGCTCCATCATCAGATCGACTCCAGACCTTCATTAAATAGTAGTGCTTTAAAAATTAACAAACGCACTAGTCGCCACTACGATTTTCGAAGGTTCCCCTCGATTTCTGTGGGGTGCCATCATCAGATCATCGTTTCCTTATCATCCATCCTTCAAAAAAAAACAAAATCGGTTCATAAACGACGAAGTTATCCGCGAACACACATAAAAACGGCGCCCCTGTGTGGTGCCGGGGATAAAGAATTGCACCACCCCAATTCTTCCCCTGGGTGTCGTAAAAGCCGACTAAGGGACCATTCCAGAGGATGGGCAGTAGCATCTCTCTGAGGTTAACTCTCAACTACTGCGATCGCCAACCCGCCTGCCAAGCGTGGCTATTATGGCAAATCCCCTCATGATGCACACCACGAAACACCGGCCCCTAGTCCCCGGCGGCCCCGCTCGCCCTAACTACGGTAGCGGCCAAGGCAGCGACGGGGCAGGGGGTGCTAAAAATCTCCGGCAGAGATCTGGCTACCGCCAACGATACTCGATAATCCTCAATTCTGGTAACTTGCTCTATTTCCGGGAGGGTGAACAACTGTCCCAAGGAGGTGTCGGGTTCATCGTCCACAAGTCCCTCGTAAACAACGTTGTCGAGACCGGGAGTGTGTCGCCTAGGGTAGCGTACCTTATACTCAGAATAACCAAACGGTATTCGTTGAAGGTCATACATGTTTATGCTCCTACTACGACACACCCTGACGATGAGGTGGAGGCTACGTATGAGGACATCTCTAGAGCCATACAAACCTCCAAAACTCATTACGCCGTTGTCATGGGAGATTTTAACGCAAAACTGGGCAAACGAAGCCGCGATGAGATGAGAGTGGGACGATTTGGGGTTGGTAATCAGAACTCACGGGGCCAACTGCTGGCGGACTTTCTGGAAAAGGAGGGACTCTTTATGATGAATTCCTTTTTCAGGAAGGCTGAACACTGCAAGTGGACCTGGATGAGTCCCGATGGTGCAACAAAAAACGAGATTGACTTTATTATGTCAACGAGGAAGCAAATATTCAATGATGTCACTGTGATCAATGCGTTTAAAACTGGCAGCGATCACCGGTTGGTAAGAGGCACGTTGAATATCAACGTTAAGCTGGAAAGACGTCGATTGATAAGGTCTACGCTCCGTCCTGCACCCATCCAAATCCAAAACCCCGAAAGCTTTCAGCTCGAATTGCAGAATCGCTTCGAGTGCCTAAATGATTGCGAAAATGTGGACGAATACAGCAACAGGTTTGTGGAAATTGTCCAAACGGTTGGGTCCAAGTTCTTTAAAACCCACCGTGCAAAAGGAACCAAAAAGTTCTCAGACCATACCCTAAAACTAATGAAAGGGCGGCGCGCAATGGTTCTGCTTTCCTCAGGTGATGCGTCTCAGTTTCGGCGGCTTAATAGGCAGATCTCAAAGTCTATGACTCGCGACACGCGCCGATTTAATACTAACCGTATTAAAGAGGCCATTAAGCGGAACAAAGGCTCAAAAGTGTTCGCAAGAGATCTGGGTATACGACGCTGAAAACCGATGACGGCAGAACTGTCACGACCAGGTCCGATGTTATGGGAGAGGTCGAGAAGTTCTATGGAAAGCTTTACACATCTACACGGCCACCTGTACAAAGCTTAGCTAAAGACCCTAGAGCTAAGTTAACCCGGCACTATACCGAAGACATCCCGGACATCAGCCTATACGACATTAGTATGGCTCTCAAACAGCTTAAAAACGGCAGGGCACCAGGTGCTGACGGAATTACGGCTGAGCTTCTGAAAGCAGGCAGAAGACCGGTACTCGTAGCTCTTCAGAAGCTATTTAATTCCGTCGTACTAGGGGGCAAAACGCCAGAGACGTGGCACGAAGGTATGGTGGTACTGTTCTTCAAAAAGGGCGACAAAACCCTGCTGAAGAACTACAGGCCCATCTCACTTCTAAGCCACGTCTACAAGCTGTTTTCGAGAGTCATAAGTAACGAATCGTCTCGCACGCAGGTTTGATGACTTCCAGCCTATCGAACAAGCCGGTTTCCGAAAAGGCTTCAGCACCATAGACCACATACATACGCTGCGGCAGGTTATACAAAAGACCGAGGAGTATAACCAGCCTCTAAGCTTAGCGTTTGTGGACTATGAAAAAGCCTTCGATTCGATTGAGACATGGGCCGTGCTACAGTCTCTCCAGCGGTGCCAAATTGACTACCGGTACATCGAAGTGTTGAAGTGTTTGTATGAAAGCGCCACTATGTCAGTCCGTCTTCAGGACCAGAACTCGAAACTTATCCAGTTGCAGCGAGGAGTGAGACAGGGAGATGTGATATCTCCGAAACTGTTCACTGCTGCACTGGAAGATGTTTTCAAGCTTCTGGACTGGAAAGGACTCGGCATCAACGTCAACGGCGTATACATCACTCACCTTCGATTTGCTGATGATATAGTGGTCATGGCTGAGACCCTGGAAGACCTCGGCACAATGCTCGGTGACCTCAACAGAGTCTCTCAACAAGTGGGTCTTAACATTTTTACCGCCAACAACTTCTATAGAAGTTCGAGATTTTCGTGCCGTCTACGCCAGCACTTCTATAGAAGTTTTTCTTTGTACCTACTTTATTAAAATACATTTATACGTTGGCGTACAGCGGGACATCGCGTGCAGGATAGTTGGGCGGTGAAAAGGTTAAAATTAACATGGAGAAGACGAAAGTTATGTCGAACTCACGTGTCGTACCCACTCCTCTGCAAGTTGGGGACTCTGCCC
Source organism: Eudonia lacustrata (assembly GCA_947562085.1). NCBI lineage: Eukaryota > Metazoa > Arthropoda > Insecta > Lepidoptera > Crambidae > Eudonia > Eudonia lacustrata. The sequence continues at coordinate 2,621,604 of OX387322.1, forward strand.
TTGAAGTTGTGGACGATTATGTTTACCTGGGACAAACGGTCCAGCTAGGTAGGTCCAACTTCAGCAAAGAGGTCAATCGTCGAATCCAATTAGGCTGGGCAGCGTTCGGTAAGCTACGAAATATTTTCTCGTCCGATATACCGCAGTGTCTCAAGACGAAAGTCTTTGACCAGTGTGTGTTGCCAGTGATGACATACGGGACTGAGACGTGGTCGCTCACTATGGGCCTCATAAAAAGGCTCAAGGTCAAAGAGCAATGGAGAGGGCTATGCTCGGGGTTTCTCTGCGTGATCGAATCAGAAATGAGGAGATCCGCAGACCAACAAGGTAACCGACATAGCCCGAAGAGTTGCTAAGCTCAAGTGGCAGTGGGCAGGGCACATTGATCGCAGGACTGATGGCCGCTGGGGCGGAATAGTCCTTGAGTGGCGACTGCGTACCGGAAAGCGCAGTGTGGGCAGGCCTCCAACAAGGTGGACCGACGATCTGGTGAAGCGTGTCGTGTGCTTCGCGCACTAAACAGACCTGTATATATACCACTTTTATGCTAATTCTACTTTTTCTGAACTCTCATCATTCTAATATTTAATGTTTTGTTTGTTTTGACTGTAAAACCTGTGCTGGACATATATTGGGATTTTCTTTAATTAAAGGAAGTCTGACAAGTGGTTGGTAAGCGCTGGGTCTGTATGTTTTAATTAGATCAATGATTTTTATTGATATGTATTAATTTTTAACACGACATTTATGTTTTAATTTTTCATAAAACTTTGCATTTGCTGAGCAGATGCAATTGCAAGTAATGTAATTTATTTTAAGTGAATCACAAAAACTTATGTTATCATATGGGTAAACAACACTTTATACAGGGTCTCGGAGTGTTTAAGTTTGACAGTTAGGCCGCTTTTAAGCAATTGCTTAGCACTAAATAACTTTTATTTAGCGCTAAGCAATTGCTATTATTATTATTAGCTCTGATTCCCAGTATTTGAACAAATAGTTTACATTACAAGAACGGTCTTGTCCGTAGACTATGTATGTATATTATTATTGGGTATAGATGTGCCTCTCATAGAAAAAAAAAGGGAAACTAGGTTCCCTGTACAATAGATGGTGGTAGTAGACGTTTGCGCGCGCGTTTACGCTTCTTCCCGATAGATGGCCCTAAAAATATATTACAAAAAACTAGTTAACAATTTTTTTGTGCGTAATATTAATTGTAAGATTGATATAAACATATTAAAAACTTATAAATTAACATAAAAGTCAAAAAGTTATTAAATTATTTTCGAAGGATCGAACCTAGGATTTCTCTATCACTACTAATGTGAGGGGTGTAAAAGCAAAGTCGCCTTTGTCCACTTTTGACATTTTTTATTCTGTGAATGCAGTTTTACTCTATGACTATTACTCTATGGTTCCATAAAATCATAAATAAGCAAACTCGACTCAATCCGCCTTAAAATTGAGTTAAAAAAATAGGTTTAGTGCAAAATCAACTCTGTCCCAAGTTTATTATTAGCAAAGTGGACTCTGTCCATTTCGACCAATCAGAAACCTGTATTTCGAAATTTTCGAAGCGAACTGTTATGGCGATCATGGCCAATATCAAAAAAAATTACTACCTAGTCGGTTGAAGTGAGTTTGTTTGTCGATAAAAAATTAATTCCTGTACCCGCCTTTTATTTTTTTTTCTTTGCCTTCTATTGAATGTAAAAGCATATAGGTCCGGTCAGGTGAGAAGCAAAATTACCTCTGTCCGTCCATCTTAGAGCATTAAGCTGTTCATTCATGTTAAATGCAAAAGAGTTTCTGTCCATAGGTTAGGTAGGTACATGCTAAAACTACTATTCAATTTTTTAAGCTAAATATACCCTAATATATTTTTTTTTAATGTAAAAAAGGAGGCAAACGAGCAGGCGGGTCACCTGATGGAAAGTAATCACCGCCGCCCATGGACACCCGCAAAAACCAAAGTAATCGCAGATGCGTTGCCGGCCTTGAGGAAGGAGTTGGATTTTGAGGAAGGAGTAGGAATTAGGAGGGGGGAGGAGTGAGAGATGGGCCTCCGGTACTTTCACTCACCGGATGAAACACAACAGCAACGAGTGCCATTGTTTCACGCCGATATTCTGTGAGAGGGTGGCATTACGCCGGGCGAGCCGGCCCATTTCGTGCTGCAACGCAGCGTGGCTCTACCACTCAAAAAAAATAATAATATAATACCCTAATAATATAATAAAATACAGATTTTTTTGGTTTATCTAAGACCCTATTCATTTTAGCAAATTCAAGAAGATTGTGATAATTATCACTATTAGGTACCTACTAAACTGAGTTTTGTTTTTATCTCAATTTAATATTTCACGGACAGAGGTGATTTTGCTTTTGCACGATGCGTCGCGCACCACATCGGGGTTAACCTAGAAGTGGGTCTTAAGGCTGCGGGCAGGATTACCCGTAAATATTATAATCGAGATGTCAGCACATCTGTAGACAATAACAAATTAGCAAATTTTTTTGCTTTAATACTAACAAATTTGTGTACATTTTAACAATAACAATACTAGAAAAGTTAGATGCGTATCGTTTTCTTTAAATAATGTATAAATCACTTTTTGATATCTGCGTTGTTGTTAAAATTAGTGTTTTCCTATGTATTAGAGGCAGTCTTCAAAGATTTGTTTTTTTAATGGATAAAAATGCCATTTTAGAATTCGTTAATAAGATAATTAGCTATTAAAATCGAGATCCATGATTGCGGACGTGACTTTTTTTATGTAAAATCAATATGGGTATCTTATTCATGGTTTTCGGGGGTGTCGATTTCGAATACAACATCTATTTCAAGATCCAAGATGGCGGACGTGGCTTTTTATGTAAAATCAATATAGGTATAATTTCCATGGTTTTCGGGGGTGCCGATTTCGAATACAATATCTATTTCAAGATCCAAGATGGCGGACGTGACTTTTTATGTAAAACCAATATGGGTATAATTTCCATGGTTTTCGGGGGTGCCGATTTCGAATACAACATCTATTTCAAGATCCAAGATGGCGGACGTGACTTTTTATGTTAAATCAATATGGGTATCAATTCCATGGTTTTCGGGGGTGCCAATTTCAAATAAAACATCTATTTAGAAATCCAAGATGGCGGACGCGATTATTAAATAAAATCATATTACTTATGTCAAAAGAGGTTGTAATCGTGATTCGTAGCTGGCCGTATGTGTGACTGAAGGATGTTTGAATATTATGATTGACGGGAAAAATAGAAGAGAATGAATGTCTCTCGATATTTTTCCACCTACGGTCTTGTTGTGATTTTTATGTAAATTTTAATTTTTATTCTCAATATATTTTATTCACAGTTTAACTTTGCGTATTATTACTCTACTAGTGTAGGTAGACAGTGATTACACCTGTAATCACAGGTTATGGGCAACAGCAGCTGACCTGCAAAGCAGTGCGATACAATTGTGAGAGGTGAGAGTGAAAAGTCACAACCATGTCGGAAGCTTCAACTTCGGGATGTGGATTTCACGCAGAAAAGCTAGAAGGTTTACGTAATTATCAAAGCTGGAAGTTTGACATGAAATGCACATTAATGCATGACGACCTATGGAAATACGTAGAGAGCACGCCTATTGAGAGTGATACAGCAGGCCAAAGAGGAGTCCAGAAGGCATTCAGTAAAATATGTCTGTCTGTAAGCAAGGACTGCAAGGTCCATGTAAGGTCATGCGAAACGGCGAAGGAGGCTTGGGAGGCCCTCCAAAAGGCATTTTAAGACAAAGGTCTAAACAATCGTTGCCGACTTTTAACAAAACTAGTAAGTCTCAAGTTTAATCAGTTTAACAGTATGGGAGCGTATGTAAACGAGCTATTGAACGTTGCTCAGCAACTAGGAGATCTTGGCAAGTTCATTGATGACGAGCTTTTAGCTGCAATGATGCTAGCAGGACTCCCTGAGCAGTATATACCGATGAGACTAGCCTTAGAGAATACCAATATTACCTTGAGCACTGATTACATCAAAACCAAACTCTTACAAATGACTGACTATGAGAAGAGCAGTTCTAGTGCTGAGACAGCGCTGACAGCTAAGAAAAAGCACTTCATGAAGAAACCACAAGAAAAAGCTGCCAATAAGCAATGCAAATGTTTCATCTGTGAAGGCCCACATAAAATGATAGACTGTCCTGACAATCCTCGCAACAAGAAGCAGCAACGTGCACACGTTGCCACTGCTCTGGCTGCGATGACACCTTCCAAAGAAGAAGAGTGGATTCTGGACTCAGGAGCGTCTACTCACATGTGTAGTCGTAGAGATTTGTTAAAATATTTTGTTAAGCATGAGGATATTGAAGTATCTTGTGCAAATGGAGGTAAGGTGTATGGTAAAGGTTTTGGCAACGTAGTGAGTGACGAGGTAACAGTAGATGATGTTATGTTCGTACCAAATTTAGCATCTAATCTCTTGAGTGTGAGTAAGATTGCTAAGAAAAACAAAGTAGTTGTGTTTAGGAATGATGCATGCGCAATTTACGATGCAAATGAGTTTGAGGTTAAGGCAGATGCATGTGTGGAAGGAATACTTGAGCTGGGTATCTATAAACTAATGATAACCACTTCACAGGTTGCTGCAGCGACAGCTGCAGAGCAAATTGATGACATGGAGCTGTGGCACAAGCGACTTGCACACTTGGGAATTCGTAACCTTTTACTTTTAAAAAATAAACTCGCGGACGGGGTGAGTTTTTCAAATTCCAAAAAGATATACTGCAAAGCCTGTTGCTTGGGGAAGCAAACCCGAGAGCCCTTCCCCAAAGATGGTGCAACAAGAGCTACGGAGGTACTAGAGTTGGTACACTCTGATGTCTGTGGCCCAATGATTGATAGTTTTGGAAAATTTAGATATTTTTTGACGTTTATTGACGATTTTTCGCGAAAAACTTTTATATATTTCACCAAATACAAAAGCGAGGTATTTGACAAAATAAAAGAGTTCAAGGCATTAGCGGAAAAACAAACAAATAAAAAACTTAAAGTATTACGTACAGACAATGGGTCTGAGTTTAAAAATAAAAATGTCAATCAGTTTTTGAATAAACATGGTATTGTTCACAAACTTACCTGCACGTATACACCCGAGCAAAACGGTGTGGCAGAGCGCGCCAATCGTACAATCGTCGAGAAGGCTCGATGTATGCTACAAGAGGCTGGCTTGGAAGCCCGCTTCTGGGGAGAAGCTGTAAATACTGCAGTGTATTTGAAGAATAGATCTCCAACAAACAAAGTAAGAGACAGGACACCAGAAGAAGTGTGGACTGGATCGAAAGTTGACCTCCAAGGACTGCGAATCTTTGGATGCAGAGCCTTTGTTCACATCCCTGATGAAAAGAGAACGAAATGGGATCCTAAGGCAAAGGAAGCAATATTCGTTGGTTACAGCGAGACCACGAAAGGATACAGGTTGTTCGATTCTGAGAAGAACCACGTCTACATCTCAAGAGATGTAAAGTTCTTTGAAAACCAAATGTATAAGAAAACTGAGAATCAAAAAGAGTTTGTGTATCTGAGGTTTGAAGCTGAACCCTCAGACGATGATGGAGAAGGTGCAGGTGAAGAAGATAATCAAGTTGACACACAAAATCTTGAGCTACATGAACATCAAGATGACGTTCACGAGCAAGAGCAAGATAGTGAGCCTGATTTTCAATCGGAACTTGAGGAGTCTAATAATAGAGTACCTGATCATGAAGATGTACAGCAAGTTGAGGATAGAGCTGCTACATCTAACGAGGAACCTGCAAACGAAGTTCAAGAGAGAAGGTATTCTGTCAGAGAAAGAAGGCCGCCAGCAAGATTTGACGACTATGTCTTGTACAATGCAGAAGTGTCTGACCCACTCACAGTGGATGAGGCATTGGTAAGACCAGATGCCAAACAATGGAAGGAAGCAATCCAGGAGGAGTTGGATGCCCTGAAAAGGAATGGAACGTGGACTCTAGTGAAGCCTAACCAGTCAAGCAACTTGGTTGATTCCAAATGGTTATTTAAGATCAAAAAGGAGGCGGGGAATAAGATCCGGTATAAGGCTCACCTGGTCGCAAGAGGCTTCAGTCAGCGTAGAGGAATAGACTACACGGAGACGTTTTCACCAGTTGTACGACACAGCACACTGAGGATGCTGATGGCACTAGCAGTGCAAAAAGGACTCAAGTGTGACCACCTGGATGTCCAGACGGCATTTTTGAACGGTCACCTAACGGAGAAAGTTTATATGAGACAACCGCCCGGATTTGAGGAGGAAGGGAAAGAGAATCACATATGTCTTCTGAAGCGTTCACTGTATGGCTTAAAGCAAGCGCCGCGTTCATGGAATCAAAGACTACACAAGGAGTTGATTGATTTAAAGTTCAAACAGTCTTTGAATGAACCGTGTGTGTACACACGAACAAATGGCAAGACTATTATAATACTTGCAGTATATGTAGATGATATACTGATTTTTTGGAATGATTTACAAGAAGTGAAGATGGTGAAGAGAGACCTGATGTCCAAATTTAAAATGAAGGATTTTGGTAAAGCTGAACTAGTGTTGGGTATCAGAGTGACTCAAGAGAACGGCAATATCAAAATAGACCAAGAGGACTATATCAGTAAAGTTCTCAAGAACTTCAACATGGAGAACTGCAAACCAGCTTCCACACCAATGGAACCTGGTCTTAGACTTCAGAAGCCAGAGAACAATTACATACCAGATGAGAAGATCCCCTACAGAGAGTTGATAGGATCACTCATGTACATAGCAGTATGTACGAGACCGGACATTGCTCAAGCAGTGAACTTCATGAGCCAGTTCAACAGCTGCTACGAGGAAACTCACTGGATAGCAGCAAAGCGAATACCTGAAGAAAACATCAAGTTTAGGACTGAAGTATATCAAGGCAAACCCTGCGAGATAGAAGGTTTTGCTGATGCAGATCATGGTGGGAATATTATTGACCGGAAGAGTTTCTCCGGATATGTATTCAAGCTCAGTGGAGCTGCAATTTCCTGAAAACAGTGGCTTTATCAACTGCAGAGGCAGAGTATGTAAGCCTATCTGAAGCTACCAAAGAAGCTGTATACCTGAAGAGATTCTTGAAAGAAGTTGCAGGTATACAAAACACAAAACTGTGTATTCACACAGATAGCCAATCGGCTATGGCCATTGCACTAAACCCAGTGCATCACAATCAAACCAAACATATTGATGTGAGGTATCATTTTGTGCGGGATACTCTAATGAGTGATATAGAGGTCCAACTCAAGTACCTCGAGACAAATAAGTTGACGGCAGACAGTCTGACGAAGAGCCTGTCTAAAAGCAAGTTTGAGTTTTGTACACAAGCGATGGGTGTGGTGTGAAGCACTGTTGAGGGTGTGAAAGAAGTGTTGGTATGGTTGAGTGTGTGATGAGTAAGGGTAGCTGAAGAGGATGAGAGGACGACGAAAGCGATTAAGGAGGAGTGTCAAAAGAGGTTGTAATCGTGATTCGTAGCTGGCCGTATGTGTGACTGAAGGATGTTTGAATATTATGATTGACGGGAAAAATAGAAGAGAATGAATGTCTCTCGATGTTTTTCCACCTACGGTCTTGTTGTGATTTTTATGTAAATTTTAATTTTTATTCTCAATATATTTTATCCACAGTTTAACTTTGCGTATTATTACTCTACTAGTGTAGGTAGACAGTGATTACACCTGTAATCACAACTTATTAGTACTATAATATCTCTGTTTTAACTGTAAAGAAAGCTACTGTATATTCAAAATTCAAAATCATTTATTCAGTTTAGGCTACAAGTAGCTCTTGTGAATGTCACTATGCCATCGGTTCGTAAGTCTACTCTGGGCGGGAGATCTTGTACTGAGAAGAACCGGCAAGAAACTCAGCAAGTGTCCAGCTCTTTTCTCCCTTACAGCGTCAAAAATATTGGAAAATGCCCTATCATAGCAGGACACTTTCCATTACAAATAAACACCAAAAATATATATAAGACAACCACAACATGTAAAAAATCAAAATAAAAAATGTAAGTTAACAAATTTACATCAGATAATTATGTAAAAGTTTCAATTTCCACAATGTCATACAGCACCACTACAGTACTCTAGTAAAAGTCAAAAATTGTTTAGGTGAAACAAAATCAAAATATAATTAATAATTAATAATACTAAAAATAAGATAAGTATGCAAGAGCAGACCAGCCTCCATAGGCGGCACCCGTTCACGAGCATGACATATGAATCAGCCATCGCTTCGCTCAACCATATTTTAGGGAACGTAACGACCCGACGCACACGCCACCACCGCAGAGACAATAAAGAGAGCATGACACACTCAAGATACTCTAAATAAAAACTTAATGATCTATATAACGCAACGCTGTTTGTTATCTGTAGGACAATGGTGATAAAGGCTGTCATATCAGTATAAAAATTATAAAAAATAATTTTAATAAATTGGTTCAATTATATTGTGATTTTTATTATAACCAGGCTGTTTTATCATCTAAATATTCTTTGACTGTTTAATAACCTTTTCTAAGTAATAGAGACTTCACATGTTTTTTAAACTTATCTAAAGGTAAATCTAGTACAGAATTTGGTATTTTATTGTAATAGTGTATACCTTGCCCCAAGAAAGAACCAAGTACTTTCTGTAACCTGAACAGTGGCATTACAAGTTTTGTCTTATTTCTAGTATTGAAATTGTGTACGTCACCGTGTTTAGTAAAGGAGTTGATGTTGTAACGTACAAAAACTATACAATTATAAATATATTGAGATGCAACTGTCAGGACACCAATCTGCTTAAAAAGATTTCTTAAGGAAGTTCGTGATCCTAGTTTATAGATTGCTCTTATTGCTCGTTTCTGTAAAATGAATATAGTTTCAATATCAGCCGCTGTTCCCCACAGTAGGATGCCATACGACATGACACTATGCAAATAACTAAAATAAACTGTTCTAGCAGTTTCAACGTCTGTTAACTGCCTAATTTTTCTAATGGCATAAGCAGCAGAACTGAGTTTACTGGCCAATTTCGATATATGAGGATTCCATTGAAGTTTTGAGTCAAGGGTAATGCCTAAAAAGACTGTAGAATCTACCAAATCTAATTGATCACCGTTTATTCTAATATCGGTTGGTTATATTTTATTGTTATTATATTTTTATTTACCAATTTCAGATGCAAGGTTTGGATTAAGGCATGTGGGAGACCTGATTTAATAGAGAAAACTTCCCATACCCTAAAAGAAAAACAATATTTGTAGCCTACATTTTGAAGAAAATATTTGGCATAGGTATTATATGGCAAGAAGAAATTGAAGAAAACAGCGATTCCTGTGCTACTTTTACCTGTTAAAGTCACATGTTCAATGAAATACAAACAAGCCCAAACGTTAATATTTTAAGTAATGTAGTCCTAGATTTAACAAAAAACTTTCTTATTTTAAGTACTAGAAATGAAAATGAAATGAATGAAATGAAATCATTATCATCATTCATCATCATTTCATTTTCATAAGTACTAGTATTGTTTTTTAATTTTTTTTAACCTTTTTTACTTTTTTTTATTTTTTTTATTTTTAAGTGCTAATTGCTGCACTGAAGCTGAATCAAAAAAAAAAATACAATGAAAAAATTAAACTTTTTGTGTTAAATAAAATAAAATATAAAAAATGTAATTTAAATAATATGTAGTGTTAATTCCGCTAACTCACTCGTTTATACAGCTTGGATGCAGTACGCATGCACCGCCCTCCCGCCCGCATAAAGTATGCACATGCAGGAGAAACAATGCGTGCAAGCGAAAATGCACACCAACACCGATACCCGACACGTGTTTCGCCCCTCCAAGGGGCATCCTCAGGAGCTGTTGACTGGTCGAGAGCTGCGCACCGACTGTTACGGCTACGCAGCTCCCGGCCCCTTTATAAAGCGCCATCGTTTGACATTTGTGAGGTACTACCCGCGACAATACGTAATAATAGGGATGGAACTAAATTTGTTTGGTCATTAACAGCGCATGACTGTCATTATTATGTTTCATTTTTTCTAATTGCGAAAACACACACAACCGAAAACTTTTATTACAAACATGCAAAGTATTATAGCTGTTATTGTCGCACAAAGAATGGCCGGTATCAATTAAATGTTTTGTGAAATGTGATTTATCTGGATGGCCATTCCATTGAGTTCCATTGAGTTTTCTAAACGATCTTTACCGTTACAAAGGTGACGTATATTTTGGTCTGTTCTAAAAGTAACGTAGATCTTGTTTTTTCTAAGGATATTAGCGATTTTTATTTGTTACTGTTTGATTTTTATTGTTACTTTTAGAACAGACCAAAATGTCCTCAAAAAAATCCGGTGTTTATAAATTAATTTGGTGTTGCCCGGTTCAAATATTACGGCTCCTGTTTGCACATGCGTTATAGTTCGTCCTCCTTCAAGCATCACCTAATTGTCTACGATTCTCTTCCACACCATTCCAACTTACTCGTAGAACTTAACACTATCACAGTTTTAATTTTTCAAAACTTTGCAGTTCCTAGTCTCTTCCGGTCTTTCCTGTACACGTTTAACAATGCTTCGTGTATAATAATCCAATTATAGAGAAAATTTAAAGCGCAGGTAAAAGTCGGCGCTATGCGAATACGGAACAATTGGGCATTTTAGAAGTTTTAAATATTTTAGAAATTTTAGAAAGAACTAAACATTTTGTCATATTAAACCGTATGAAGTAAGCCCAACAAAAGGTAACTGCTGTAAATTGTTGAGGAATTCCCTCGACTGTCTATGGTCTCCATCATCAGACCTGAAATGGCACTTATTACCCATATAGGTGCAAAGTTCTTACCTATCAATAGAAATGAATTAAGACCAAACACAAGGTAGCCACTGTAAAACGTTGAGGAGTTCCCTTGACTTTTCTTCGTCTTCATCATCAGACCCCTAATGACAGTCACAACCCATCTAGGTGTAAAGTTCTCATCGATACAAATTAATCAAACCTAAACACCATGTGATTGCTGTAAATCGTTGAGGAGTTCCCTCGCCTGTCTTTCGGCTCCATCATCAGATCGACTCCAGACCTTCATTAAAAAGTAGTGCTTTAAAATACTTAATGAAAACATTTATAATTTTTAATTTTATTGTGAATATGGACCATTTGGTCTGAAATAAAAGTATTTTATTTTTATTTTATTTTTATTTTTATTTTATTTTTATTTTATTTTTATTTTATTTTTATTTTTATTTTTTATTTTTTTTTATTAACAAACGCACTAGTCGCCACTACGATTTTCGAAGGTTCCCCTCGATTTCTCTGGGATGCCATCATCAGATCCTGGTTTCCTCATCATGGTACCACCCTTGGGATATCTCCTTTCCAACAAAAAAGAATCATCAAAATCGGTTCATAGACGATGAAGTTATCCGCGAACACACATTAAAAAATATATAATTATACGAGTCGAATTGAGTAACCTCTTCCTTTTTTGAAGTCGGTTAAAAAGGGAAGACGACAAAATTTCATTGCACAACCTTAGCACAAAGTAGAGAAACGGAACAGAGACAAAGCTTCTAAGGAGCATACGAAATTCTTACCTATTTTAGTAGGGTTGACAAAAGACAATAAAATAAAATAAACAAACTTTAGTGAGCTTTTGCTTAATTATTATAAATATTTTTTTATAATTTTTGTTTGTTAATAATTTGTTATGCCTTTTGATAGAATGGTAAATTCTGAATCTGATAAAAAGTCTTTTCAAGTAATCAATTGGGAAGCAATCACATGGCATATTAAATGTAAAATCTTGTACTCGTTTCCTAATATCATTACCAATATTAAAAATATTTATGTTTAATTACCGAGTTCCTATGGCCATCTTCCAGCTCCACCATCAGACCCTGGTTACCATCTAGCACCAAAGTACTCGTCAAGACGAATCATACGAGACCAAACTCGATGGGGTTGTGTCGTTTAATAACCGAGTTCCTGTGGCCATCTTCTAGTTCTATCATCAGACCCTGGTTACCATCTAGCACCAAAGTACTCGTCAAGACGGATCAAACGAATTCAAACTTGATGGGGTTGTGTCGTTTAACAACCAAGTTTCTATGGCCACCTTCCGGTTTCATCATCAGATCAGCTCCATGACATACTAATTTTGCATTGTCATCCGATTTACACATGCATGCAAAATTTCAGCTCAATCGGTAACCGGGAAGTTGAATAAATTTAACTTGCAAGATTTGATCACAAGCAAACATCGGGACAGGTGAAACTAAATAAAAGCTTGTAAAAATAACAATTAACTACGTAACATACCTACATAACATAAAGGTTTCTGCGACCTACTTAAACATATCTAAAATTTCAAATAGGTATAATCTGGTTTTAATTTACTTACCTACCTAGTAGACTCCTTGGGATAATTTAAATATGAAATATCTTTTTTTTTCTAGTATTATTCATACAAACGGTACAGTAAACGACCATTTGACGACCTCCTTGGTCGAGTGGTTTGTACACCGGTTTTCATGGTGTCGCCATCTCTGAGGTCCCGGGTTCGATCCCCGGTCGGGTCAATTTAGAATGATTGTTTTTCTAAATTGTCTTGGGTCTGGGTGTTTTCTATGTATAATAAGTATGTATTTAAGTATTTTAAGTATGTTTATCCGTTGTCTAGTAACCATATAACGAGTTTCATAATGAAGCTTCTCTTGGGCTAGATAATTGGTGTGAGTGTAGGAAAGTTTATTATTTTTATTATTATTATTTTATAAGTCCAGAACTTATTATTTACACTTACACTTTATAACTATTTACAGTTTATTCCACCTAAAACAATTCGTAACAAATATACAGGAGCACAAAACAAATAAGACGTGCTGCAGGCCCTTCAGTTTGTCCACTGGCCGAGCGAGATTTTTTTTTTGGAGAGAGACTGCCGATTGCCTCAGACGGCATTTTCAGCTTCACCGGGGTTTTTTGGGGCGGCGAGGTACGTAAAGGCCACCAAGGTAGGCCCCTCAAGCCGTGTTGAAACGAATCACCTTCGGAGGATTTTTAGAGGGTACGGCATCGCACACTTAAAAGTGCGCGTCCCCGTGCCCTACCAGTCTCCGAAGGGTTCGGATCGGATCAGGGGGCGGAACCACCCGAGGGCGCCTCTAAAGGCACGGACCTCGGCTCGGGTGGACCGGGCCGTGGAGGAGGAGAGAAGCGCCCAGGTACATGTCTGTATCTGGTGTAGAGCGCGTGTGAACCGGTTCTTCGTACCCTTGTTCTACGAGTACGGTGTCTTGGGCCTAAATTAGTGTGCATGTTTAGTGTATTCTGTAAATGTGTGTTGTCATTTAGAGGATCGGGCGGGGAGGCGTTCGCAACTGTTATGGGATCGATTGCCGGTTCTTGTACAAGATCTCCCGCCCAGAGTAAATAGACTTACGAACCGATGGCTTAAAATGACGTTCATAAGAGCTATTTGTAGCCTAAACTGAATAAATGATTTTGAATTGAATTGAATTGAATTGAATTGGAGGGTTTGTAAGGGGTACAAGTAGGCGGGCGCGGAATGCGCGAAAACTACGCTAGCGTAAATCATGACTGGGCGGATGCAGGCTTTGTAAATTGTAGTCTTATTTCTAAGAGACATTTTACTCTGCCTGCCTACAAGGTGGAATAACCGACCTAAATAGAACGCGGCCCTGTTACGGACGATTTTGAGATGAGGCGCAAACGACAATCTCCTATCGAGGGTGACACCGACATATTTCACCTGTCTAACCCATGGGATGGGACGGTCAAATAATCGTATCGCAGGGCGGCCGAGCACGTGACATTGGCGGAATTGTGTTAGACACAAAACATGCCATAAACAAAAGAAGAAGAAGAAGAGAGCGAGCGTAACCGGTTTTATCCAGTGGCGGCGCGTACGCGACGCAGCGGCTAGTTGACACGCACACATGCGCCTTATGCTTGTAGTAGTTTACCTACGACGACGGACGACGCAGTTGTATGAAGCTTTGCGTCTGTTCCTTTTCTCTACTTTGTGACCTTAGTGCATTAGCAACACTCTACTTTTATCTTGGGTTGCTAGTTTCACTTTCATCTTTTCATTTCGAAAATGAATATGTCGAGAAGAACGTTTGTGAACTTTAATCCAACGTTTTTTTGTAATTTTATTAAATTAATAAGAAACTTCCAGCAGATTTCCTTGCCACACTTGTCAAAAAATAATCGTTTAGCTTAGCAAATTAATTGCATACCTACCAATTTAATCATATGACAAGGGTCAAGTATTATTGCTATGCTACCGCAAATCACAAGGGTGTTTGAAAGTTGATCTCAAACATGCAGGATTTTTTAGATCACAATCTAATAAATTGGCTGCATTTATATGGGACGCACAAACATCGAAAGTGATGGCAACAATGTCTACTCTCACATGGTAACATTCACTCAAGCATGTCTTCGATTTTGTTCTTGTTTTGGCCGATAATCTTAAATTTTAACAAGGCTGCATATGCTTAGATCCCTTTGCATTTCTTAAAGCAATTGGCTGCCCTGTCACATTGACATTTTGACACTTGACAACAAATTTTGTGGATATATTAAATACAAAAAATAATTATTAATTACATTAAACAATTACGTATTTATATATTCCGTGTGAAATTAAATAACAATATGTCGAAAGTAACAAAAAGGAAACATGTTATGAATGAAGCTGTGTGGGACGATTATGAATTACCTAAAGATAATCAAAGTATTGTCAGAGTTCTCAAAAGTAAAGGAAATAATCTTCACGAGGTAAGAAGTTTTATACTTTTGAGACCACAATATAAATTAATAATATTCAAATGTTTTTTAACTTGTGAACCAAAATTTGCAAGTTAACACAGTCAAGTAGGTACTTGCATTTGCCTTTCTTCAAAACTTGTTGTTTTAATAATAAATAATGAAAGTAAATAGCTGCTATTTACAATAACTTGACAATCTACAATAGAAGAATTAAATCTTTCATAAACTTTGTTAAACCTTATTGATGTCAAAATTCATATAAGTTTCCTAGTTTTGTGTCCTTTAAGAACCCCTATTTAATTTATTTCCAGGTTATAACACCAAATGGAGATGAGTTTCTAGTAACAATGCCACCAAAATTCAGAAAAAATATATGGGTTAAAAGAGGTGATTATATTCTTGTTGAGCCAATCCCAGAGGGAGACAAAGTGAAAGCTGAAATTGTAAAAATAATGAACAAGGACTCAATAAAATACTACAAAGAGAACAATATATGGCCAAAGGAGTTTGAGGACAGCAAAAAGGAGGAGACGGCCACTGATGATGACAATTTATTTGTAAACACAAATAGGAACCACATGACTGTTTATCAAAGTGAAAGTGACTCTAGTGAGAATGACTCTGATAGTGATAGTTGATAAATAAAAATATTTTAATAACAACATTTTTTTATTTATAATTATAATTAAACATATAAAGAAGTCAAAGATTATGTATATGTTATAAAACATGTCTTACATGAGATATCTAATGAAGGTAATATAACATTAGAAATCCATCATGACCACATTTTACTATTAAAATAATAACATTACCAATATAAGTTCTAAGTAATTTTTCATACAAAAATCTAGCTGTAGAACCAGCCTATAAAGCAAATAAGCTAAAGCTACACAATGACGTTGAGTACCTACGTACTATACAATAATTTTATTAATACTGAACAACTATATATTTTCACAAGTTCAGATAAGAATAGATCCTTTTAACATTTATTTAGCTATTATGTAAAATATTACCTAGTTATACTTTTAAAATGCATTTGCAGTAATCAGTTTTCTGTTATAAGCATCTAACTATTTTGAGTGAGATTAGTAGGAATCATATTTTAAGTCTTTTTGATTAATTAAATCACAGATATGAATTTCAGAAAATGTACCTTATGTTTATGTATTTACATAATAATTTAAGTGAGCTTCTGGAGGACTTGAAAAAATTTATTTTATATCTGCATCAATATCATCAGCCATTATGTACTCATAAATCCTTTTTATAAGTTCAACAGACTTGACCCTGGCCCATCCTTCTGTTTTTATAATAAGTTTAGCTTGCCCATCTTTAATAAATTCTAAAGTAAGTAGTTTCAGTGCTTTAGCTGAGTGCAAGTCTGCCAACTGAAGAGTCTCTATAGCATTTTCTACAGTTAGTTTTTTGTGTAAAGCTTCCTCACAAAGACTCTTCAAACGGCTTAACTGATAATAATCAGCAGCTGCTAATAGTTTCTCTGGGATCTCATCAACTCGTGGGGCTTTGTCACTGTAAATAAATGTCAATACTTCTCTCAGTACTTCAGACTCTAGAGGTGATTCCACAATGTTTGTATAACATTCAGTTGTGTTGTGCTCAAAGTGTGCCTTTAACACTGCACTTCTACTTGCCAAGACTGCCTTGTGGACTTTATATTCAATGCTCTCTGCCGATTTCATCACCACATCAGAGAATAAACCATTGTTTAAGAGATTCTCAAAATCATTGCTCAGTTGAACTTCAGGTATGTGGGATCTGTCTACTTTTATATCATTTGTCACCATGAATTGAAATTTCAAGCGTAAACTTCCATCGCTAAGAAGGAATATTTCGCGACCGTCGTAACTAGCAATGTCTCGCTTAAATAATGTTGCAAGGAACTGCCATTTATTAGCTTGGACAGTATGGTATTCTTTTATGACGATCGATCGCTCCTCAAAACGCTTTAGACATATAGTTAAAATTGATTTCAGAAACACTGGAGTAGGGGACAAATAATAGATTTCAATTATATCATTGTCTCGTCCCAGGAACTGCATTTTCAACTGAAATCTAGATTCTATTAACTCGATACTGGAATCTTTTGACTTTTCTGTTCGAAATTCCCTCGTAGTTTTGTTTTCTAATAAATTAATGAAATTCGGTACCGTCCATATTATAGTATTTATTTTAGTTTGTCCTTCAGTACGAGTTGTATAATTAATGGTTGACATGTTAGGCTATCATAGATGATTATTTTTTTTAGTATTAATTAATTTTGACTAAGAAAGACCTTTCGGAGTGTAATTAAACAGCAAAAGAAAATACAACAATTTCTGCAAGAATCAAAATTGATATTTTTAGTTTTCTTTCTGATTGATGAAGTATGTAAAGCATAGAGATCTGGCTCATTCAACCTTTACCAAGATTCTTTATTGCATATTTACGAACACTTCACAGTTGATAAAATATATTCAAAATACAATTTATTTACGAATTTAAAACAAAACTGCAAATATGACTACACCGTTTTATTTACACATGTTTTTTAACATCCATCATATAACTAAAAAATTCAAAATCATTTATTCAGTTTAGGCTACAAATAGCTCTTATGAACGTCATTTTATGCCATCGGTTCGTAAGTCTATCTACTCAGGGCGGGAGATCTTGTACTGAGAAAAACCGACAAGAAACTCAGCATGTGTCCACGTCCAGCTCTTTTCTCCCTTACGCGTCATAAATATTGGAAAATGCCCTATCATAAAAGGACACTTTCCATCACAAATAAAAACACAAAATGTAAAGGACAATCACAACATTAAAAAAACAAAAAAAATAAAAAATAACTAAATAAAATATTTAAGTCTGTAAAAACATAATTTACCAGTTTAATTTTTTACAATATTAATATATTAAGTAGGTACTCGTAAAAGTCAAAACCTGTCTAAGAAAAAAACAAAGTTAAAACTAATTGTAATGTTCAACGCAACGCTATTTTGTTATCTGCAGGACACTGTTTATAAAGGCTATCATGAATAAATAAATAAATATGAGACAAAATCACATACATTGTTCTGATCCCAAGGTAAGTAGCTAAAGCACTCGTTTCATGGAAATCATAAACAACGATGGTACCACAACCACCCAGACCCGACACAATATCGAAAAGTTCGTTTTCGACATTGACCCGACCGGGAATCGAACCCGGGACCTCAGAGTTAGCGGTGCCCTAAGTCCGGCGCGCAAGCCACTCGGCTACAGAGGTCGTCGATCATATCAGTATATTTTTTTTTTATAAAAAGTAGTATTATGTTTACGTTTTTTATTATAGCCAGGCTGTTTTGTCACCTAAATATTCTTTGACTGTATAATAACCTTTTATAAGTAAAGAAGACTTTACATGTTTTTTAAACTTATCTAAAGGCTAAGTCTGAAGGTAAATCTAGTACAGTATTTGGTATTTTATTGTAATACCTAGTGTATACCTTGCCCCAAGAAAGAACCAATCACCTTCTGTAACCTGAACAGTGGCATTACAAGTTTTGACTTACTTCTAGTATTAAAATTGTGTACATCACTGTGTTTAGTAAATGAATTGATATTGCAACGTACAAGAACTATACAATCATCTATCTATATATATAAAAATCAATTGCTGTCCGTTAGTCGGGCTAAAACTCGGGAATGGCTGGACCGAAATATTTGTGGAGGTTCAGGGAAGGTTATAGCGGTGAGAAACATAAATAATAAGTAACGGAAAATACTAAAAACGACAATTTAAATTTCCAATACAAAATTATTTGTTTATTTCCTTGTCATGGAAACTGTCAAAGCGGTACGTACAACAAAATGTTCCTAGCTTTTGTTTTTTTTTTTTATTGTGGCTCGCCAAAATGGCTTTACCCTGCCTGATGGAAAGCAGCCAGTGAAGCCCAAGAAGTGAAAGCGTTCATCACAGCGCTACCACGCTATGCCGAACGCTCACACTATGGCGGCCTGCATACCTAGATGCTTTTTCACGCCCCGCTTAAATAACCCGGGGTAGAAAGAGGAGGGAAACACGTGTGCGGGAAGCGCATTCCACATACGGGCAGTTCGGCAAAGGAACGATTGTCCAAACTTTTTGGTACGTGTCTTGATGGTCAGCACGGCGTGCAGGTCTGAGAAGCCACCCGGCTTCTCAGACCTGCACGCGTCGATCTGGAAAGGAATGGAGAGGGAGGAATGAGGTTAAAGAGCTCCTCAGAGCATTCACCGTGGTAAAGGCGGTAGAAAGCACTA
Organism: Eudonia lacustrata; assembly: GCA_947562085.1. Lineage (NCBI taxonomy): Eukaryota > Metazoa > Arthropoda > Insecta > Lepidoptera > Crambidae > Eudonia > Eudonia lacustrata. The sequence goes on from OX387322.1 coordinate 2,640,768, forward strand.
AGGGAAGCAATGTCCCTACGTAGCTGTAACGGCTCCAGACTGGTCGTAACGTCATCGTTACCGATAATACGGACAGCACGTCTCGGCAACCTGTCAAGAGCTTCGAGCAAGTACTTGGCGGATCCATCCCAAAGATGAGAGCAATACTCCACACAGGAGCGCACCTGAGTCTTATACAAAAGACAACGTTGCTCAGGCGTGAAGAACCGCTTCACTTTGTTCAGGATTCCGAGTTTACGTGAAGCTGTGGTTATGATGCTCTCAATATAGCTCTTCGGGTTGAGGTCGCTGTGTATGTCTATACCTAAGAGACTGAGACCAGTCTGGATGGGTAATAGGTTGCTCTGGAAGGAGGGTTAGGGGAGAAATGCGGACTTTTTAACAGTGACAGCGCTGATCTGTGTTTTTTTGGCATTGAACTGGACCAGGTTATCAGAGCCCCATTTATAAATGCGGTCTAATTCCTCGTCCAGCTCAATGACAATCTTCCGTCTCGACTCCACTACATCGCCTTGCTTTGCCGCAGGGTGACCCAAATAACGCCGATGTACTGTACTGTCGTCTGCATAGCAATGAATGTTACCCAAGGATAACATGTCATTGATATGCAGAAGAAACAGCGTGGGCGATATTATAGAACCTTGCGGCACTCCGGCGTTCACCTGCAGAAACTGTGAGGCACTGCTTTCGCAGAGTACGCGAATGCTGCGCTCATGCAGGAACCCGGCGACCCAATCGCATAGGCGAGGTGGCAAGCCGTATGCCGCAAGCTTGCAGAGAAGCGAACGATGCCAAACTCGATCAAAAGCCTTGGAGATGTCCAGGCTAACAGCCAGTGCTTCTCCGTGCTTGTCCATTGCTTCACCCCTCAGGTGTGTTATGAACGCTAGGAGGTCGCCCGTTGATCGTTTCGGTCTGAACCCGTATTGTTGATCATGAATCAGGGAATGATCTTCTAGGTAGCGGATGAGTTGCTTGTTTATGATTCGCTCAAAAACCTTACAAAGGACAGAGGTGACAGCAATAGGTCGATAGTTGGCTGGGTCGGACCTATCCCCTTTTTTGGGGAGCGGCTGGATGTTCGCCTTTCTCCAAGCCTCCGGCACAATCCAAGTAGAGTAGGAGAGGTGGTATAGGCGTGTCAATACTGGAGACAACTCGGGAGCACATTTTTTTAAGAACGACTGCAGGTATACCGTCAGGACCGCTAGCCTTCCGCACATCAAGTGACTGCAGCACGGCACGGACGTCACGTTGCCTGATTTGGACGTCAGGCATTGAGGAACCACAGTGAGGGATGGTAGGTGGTTCCGCGCCGCAGTTATCGACGCGCAAATTCGCCGCAAAGAGCTTCGCTAAGAGGTTAGCCTTGTCTAGCGGCTGATGGGCAAACGAGCCATCGAAGTACCGCAGTGGGGAAAGAGAAGGCGCGCAAAAGTTGGCTTGCACCGCTTTGGCCAGTCGCCAATAACTTCGGCTACCCGTTGGGTGCGACAACAGCTCTTGGCCAACGCGAGCAACGCGCTGGGCATTCGCTGTCGAGAGAGCACTTTTGCAGACTTTGGTGGCCTTGTTGAAGACTACCTTGAGTGAAGAGATGTTACGATCGTTGAGCGTGCAAGCCTTGGTCCAAGCGCGATACGCCGCCTGTTTAAGTTCAACAGCTTTGGCGCATTTGCGATTAAACCAAGGGCGCGCCTTATTTCCGCTGACGACATCAGTGTAAGGAATGTAATATTCCATCCCCAACATGATCTCGTCAGCGACAGCAGAGGCACTCTCCGACGGGACCCTTCCCACAAAGCAACGCTTGCCCCACAGGATGGACGCAAAATAGTCGCGCATACCATCCCAATCTGCCGACGAGTAGTGCCACAAACGCCGTATAGACTCCAGTGAGGGAGAGATTTTACGGCGCAGTACGGTGGCACCAACCAGGCAATGGTCAGAAGTGCCCAACGGAGCACTTATCGACACTGTACCCGGCTGGTCGACTCGTCAGCAGTAAGTCTAGCAAGGAGGGCGCTTGACCTGATATATCCGGAATCCTGGTGGGCTGGCGAACCAGTTGATTCAGATCATGCGTGAGAGCGAATGCGTGGGCAGTTCGGCCTGCGTGGTCTGTTTTGGAAGAGCCCAACCCAGGTCTCGAGGTTGTTTCGCATATCCCGAGAAATAAGCCTTTGTGGTTATCGAGAGCATTTGGGGCGACATCCAACGGATTAGATCAAACGGATTGCCCGTCCGCGTTGTTGTAAGTAGCAGGAATTTAGTTTTTCTTTTCCTAGGTATTTCATAATTTTATTCTAACCTCAACAATCTACTTTTTGCAGGTCCTCACCGCTGTGCGGTTTTATGCCGTCCTTAGTTATCAGCGGTGCATTGGGCAAGAATATAACTTGGCGTTGGGACAACGCACAGTTAACAAAGTTGTGAAGGAGGTCTCTGAAGCTATTGTGCGTCGTCTTTTGCCCGTCTACATTCGATTTCCCAGCACTGCTGCTGATAGGGCCCTACGGCTTTTTACAAAAGCATGGAGTGCCAGATTGTTATATTATTGTTATATATCATTAATACTCAGTTTGTAAGTACCTACATAATATCAGTTAATATAGTTATATTAATGTAGTTCCTTCATTATCAACCCGACTGTCCACTCATTACTTCTTACAGGTGTGTTATCTATATTACAAGGTACTTTGTGGTGTGTTATTCTAACTGCCGACCTTCTGCCGACTTATAAATGTCAATGCCAACATTTTTAATAATATAGTGCTGTGTAGGATGAAATTGCCAACTCCTTATGGGTAGCCATATAATTTATCAGTTGCACTTTCTGTCCGTTTATGATCGTACTTTCTTCCTGTAAAAAGACAAGCAAGTAATAATCCACTAACAGATAAGCTTAGATTAATAACGTTATTAATCTAAGCAGATAAGTAAATATTACGATGTTTTTTAAACGACTTAGAAAATGTGATACTTTGGTGGTTCCGACATAGTAAAATAATAATGGATAATATTTAAATTCCTTTAAAAATCCTGCACGGATATTAATGCTAGAATAGATACTCTAAGTAAGAAACAGAACACAAAACAAGAAAAACAATAACAGATTAAAAATATAAGATTCGAATTCAGATTCCTACCTAACGGTATATCAGGTACACAGACGTATAATAAGAAGCCAGACCAAACATTATTTCACAACTACATACATGAGAATAAAATAATATTTCTACTTCTTTCTCTCCAACCACAAATTAATAAGACTATCTCGTTTCTTTTTACTGTTGCAACACTTCCCCTTCACATAGACAAAATGCGATGTGAGGCAAAACGCCATCTTGTTAAGCTACAAATAAGCGACAAATGTCATCCTAGACTTGTCATCAAGCGGCGTACAGGAGATTGCTTTTCGCTTATTTTTGCGATCTAATAAAGTTTAAAAGCCAAAAGTACAAAAATAAAATGGTGAAGTGTAGTGCACCTTTGTGCGGCATCTCCTCATGTAGGAAAACACCTGAAATTACTTTCCATCGGTAAGTTTTGTTGTGCCATAAAATCTCCTATTTGGTTTTTCGTCACTAAGTGATTATTATTAATCTTTTGGCATTGTAGAAGCAGTGAATAATTGTTAAAAGTGCAAATCTCGTAAAAACTAAACGTAAAGTAGTTTCTGAAAGATTATTGTGGTAACAATAGCTAATTAATTATTAACCCCGATCTCGTTTGACGTTTCATATACTTGTACAATTTTACAGCGCCTTATTAGGAATATTTTTGAAGATTGATTAGATTAAAGTATGCAATTTAATATTTCTTTATGGATATATTTTAATAATGAAATCGTTTTCAGGTTTCCAAAGGATGATTATTTAAAAAAATGCCTGGTTGAGTAATATGAAAAAAGAACATTGGCAGCCCAAATCATCTAGTGAAGCATTTTGAAGCTCATTTACTGTATCACAGATCACAGTGGCTTCCGTACAGTTCTTGCTCCTAGTGCGATTCCAACAATTGTCGATTCATCGTACCGAGAAGAAGTAAGTGTCCACATATCTTTTTTACGTACCTACCTATCCAAACCATCTTGAGTTAAAGGAAATATTGAAAGCTATTGAACTTTAAATTTAACTTAACTTTAACTTTTTATTTAATTTAACCTAGGCCTATTTCCAGCAGTGGACGTGTGTAGGCTGTTGATGATTATGAAACCCTATCCTACCCCTTTAACCCAATCTAGTCGTGGGGATGTATTCTTGTATGAAAATGTGCATAAAATAATAACTTTTTAAATTTGTTTTTCAGAATTTATATAATCTTCACTTAAAGGTCCAGTAAAAAGAAATGCCAGTGGAGATCATGTTTTGAAGAATTTGCAAAATTTACAGCCGAGTACCTCAAGTGTACTACATTATGTGAGTTAATATAAATATTATATTGTTGTACAGTATTAAATGGTATAACATGACGAAGATGGGTCTGAGCAGTCACTCAACTGCATTACTTTGAAATATACAGAAAGTAATATATTTATTTATTTTCAGAAACCTTCATCGTCATCTTCATCTTCAACCTTTGGTTTCGCAGTCAGGGTCGCTGACTTCTCGACCACCCGGCGCGGCGGTCTTATCACTAGTTTTAAACATTGTGACATTATTAGAAATAGAAATATATTTATTGTCTTTCTACATTTTTATAAAAAAGATAAGAAAATCTACAGTACAAACAGTGCAATTAATACTTAAAAACCAATTTATATAAAAATAATTTATGAAAAAAATAAAATAAGAAAAGACAAAAGGAAATGGTTCAGCCTAAGTTAGTTGAGGCCTAGACCTTACCCAACGCTGTTTTTCAGCCACTCCCTGTACTCTGAGATGTCAAAAGAGTGTGCCAATAGTGTTTGCCAAGAGGACATACATGTTTTCACATTAATTTTGCATACAATTTTTTACAGATTATTAATTATTGTAATTATTATTTTATTAAAAAAAATACCAGCAGAGTATGTTGTTGTTTTTATTTATTTTATTTTAAGGGTTCCGTACCCAAAGGGTAAAACGGGAACCCTATTACTAAGACTCCGCTGTCCTTCCGTCCGTCCGTCTGTCACCAGGCTGTATCTCATGAACCGTGATAGTTAGACAGTTGAAATTTAATTTTCACAATGATGTATTTCTGTTGCCGCTAAAACAACAAATATTAAAAAACAGAATAAAATAAATATTTAAGGGGGCTCCCATACAACAGACATGATTTTTATAGAACAATTACACGAGATAATGGTACGGGACCCTTCGTGCGCGAGTCCGACTCGCAATTGGACGGTTTTTTTTAGTTTACCAACTGTTCATACAATTTATTAAAGTTAATGATGTGGCGTCAGGCAGATATAGGTAGATACAGAGATAGCCTGACACTCAATTATAGATAACGTTAGCATTCTACTGGTAAAATCGAATGAGTATTTTCAAATTTCTCTCTTTATAACATTACTTTAGATGTAGGTACTTGAGGTCCCTTGCGTGCCTAAGTTCGGCCCCTTTTATTGTAAATGTGTGCGTGACGTTTGTCTGTAGGCGTAATTGGCACGCTTTTTTATTGTAATGTTACGTCTGCTTCTTATTATACGTCTGTGATCCGGTATATCAAGTTTCCAATATTTTTTCCTTTATTTGATGGCTTTGTGCGATTAGCACATTTAGCGATAAAAAGTATTTTTTCTTACAAGTAATATACGAGTATCAATAAACAATATTTCGTTCTTGTAATAGATGATGATGAATTATAGAAATGACTAGTGAGAAATGATATACCCTCCAAATCGAGGGGAGTATCTCAGTAAAAATTTCCTCGGGCGGAATTCTTAATAGAATTTGAAAGTCAAGTTGCACAGTTTTGTTTCATTTGCCAACACTCATGCGCACGAACACTTAACGGTTAATAATATTCGATCTATCACAAGAGATCTTCCATTTTTGTATAGAGGCTGGGTCCCCTAATTCTTACAGTGATGAAATTATATTTTATGAAAGAGCACAAAATAAGAAACCTTTCCATGTATTAATATATTTTTTAGACATACCCAAACATTGTATTATTATAATAAAAAAGGTCAGTAATAAGCATTCATAAAATAGCAACCCTAAATTTTTTCTACCTTGGCAACTTCGCTTTTCTTGACAACTTTTTTTTTTTTTTTATATGTGTAGTTCGTTCCCTGAGGAACCGGCTAAGGTCGTAGACCATGCTGCCATCTTGACAACTTTGTGAAGTGAACTGTCAGTGGCAGATGTCAAATCTTACTTTTAAATTAGTAATGCAATGGTTCTATCCATTACAGCCAGCAACTACTTGGTTTCATTTTCAGGAAATTGCATTGAAACCTTAAAATACATTTTAGAATGTGTAAATAAGTTCAGCAATATACAGCGTGTCCAAAAAACGAAAGATAATCCTTTACCTGCGGGTGGGTCACATCATATCCTACCACATACTGGAAATTCAGTTTAATGAAAGTCTCACTGTTTTCGAGATATCGTTTCTTTTTCATTTTTTTTAGAAAAATCTTCCCTCGATTAGTTTATTTCATGCCATTTCTACAAATGATAACTTTTTAAGCCCCATTTTTTTTCAAATACTCATGGTTATTTGCTTCATCTAAAACAATATTCTTTTGATCCATTGACTTATCTGCCTGAAAGACTTGGTGTACGAGACGGAGTTGATATCAGTAAAAAAAAATTATGCAAGAGGGTTATGCTCGCCGAATTAAAAGGTCCTTTATTAAACGATGTAGAGCATGCATAAGGGCAAATGGCGGCCATTTTGAGCATTAACTGTAAATAATTTAATAAAAATTTCATTTGTTTTAATTGTCTTTTACTTGAAGCCATACTATACCAAACCCCCAAAATACCTGTTAAAATAAAGAATATTTTCTTTGCCAATTTCAATTACAATGACATGTCAAGGTCAAAACTTCATGGAAGCATGTCAGGTACCGAACCTTTCTACGATTTCATTGTTCACATGTATCAAATCATGAAATAATACTTGTAAGGTAACTTATTTTTAATTGACTTTTATTTTAATAAAATCCGAAATTGCTACCTTCGTGCATTTAAATTACCATAAAAAATAAAATTAAAAAGGAATGTAAAACAGTTATACCATTTTTAAATTAACATTAACAATGTTTTAAAGTAATTGGCACGGTCTGCCTCGTACATTTTTTTAAACCACAGGCTATCAAAGTCGGTTGACTTAGTTTCTATGAAATCTTTGCATAAGATTTTTTTTATGTGGTTTTCGCAGTAATTTAGGGATCAAAAGAATATTGTTCTAGATGAAGCAAATAACCATGAGTATTTGAAAAAAAATGGGGCTTAAAAAGTTATCATTTGTAGAAATAGCATGAAATAAACTAATCGAGGGAAGATTTTTCTAAAAAAAATGAAAAAGAAACGATATCTCGAAAACCGTGAGTCTTTCATTAAACTGAAATTCTAGTATGTGGTAGGACATGATGTGACCCACCCGCAGGTAAAGGATTATCTTTCGTTTTTTTGGACACGCTGTATAATAAACACTTAAAACTTTCATTAGAACCCAAAAATAATAAGAAAAGCGTGATGAAGAAAACAAAATTTCAAGTTTTTATATTTTTTTAAATTATGTTGGGACCTTTTTATATTTTTTTTCTTTAAGAAAACATCATCCAAAGAGTAGAGTTATATATAGGGGAATTACATCATCCCAGAAGGCAGATCTATCAGAAAAGCATCACTTCAAAACTGTAATAAAATAAGGGCCCAAAAACGAACATCTCCTTTAGAAAATAAAACAAAACTGCAGACATAACTCTTCACTTTCCCGCCAAGAAGCCCTTAAAGCTCAGAATAATAACAAAATTGGTAGGTAGGTAGGTAGGTTGGTAAGTAAGTAGGTAGGTAGGTAAGTAAGTAGGTAGGTATAATACAAAAAAGATACATTACATTTACATTAGCGATTTGTTAACAAAGCTTGTTTCAGTAGTCAAGTCACTCAAGTTAGGTACAACAATAACAATTATTATAGGTACTATTTTAGTAAGATAAACTACAAGACGCGACATCTTTGCTTGATTAATTTAATATATTTAAGGGCCATCTGTTTCGGTTATTTATATTATAAATAATGTTTGATTTATTAAGATATTGTAGTAGTAAGAAACTTTAGGAAAAAATATCGTGCTTTGTAAACACTTAAATCCTGCTGCTGCTGGTCAGACGAAGTCGATCGTTGACATCGATATGTCAATGATCGTTGATGATTATTTTCCTTTTAATTTATTTTAGGCGATAAAACTAGTTGTTACATAGATTAGTTTTATTGAATTATCATATCTTTTTGTGTATATGTGTTAATGTGATTTTAATCGGTCGAGAAGATACGATATCTTTATAATCTTAGTATAAAAACGAAATGTCATTTGCAGCGTACCTGTGAATGCTGAAAGTTATTGTTTCGTTTGTGGAATTTATGACTTTCTCACAAATGTGATTTGGTGTTCGCGATGGAGGATTACAAGTTTCTATTTAAGGTGGTGTTAGTAGGTAACGCAGGTGTCGGAAAGACCTGTTTGGTAAGACGATTTACTCAAGGTCTCTTCCCACCTGGGCAAGGTGCGACGATAGGTGTAGATTTCATGATCAAAACCGTGGAAGTAGACGGGGAAAAAGTGAAGGTAATTCAGTACGATTTCATGAGCATTTTTGGTAATGATATTGCATCATTTGATGATACAACTTTTTACTAAGACCTATGTTTCATAATGTTGTTTGAGAAGGATGTTACTGTTTACCTTATAATTTATCTGCAATTAATGCAGTAAATAAATCATTCTGATGATAATGAATGCAATTTAAACTGTGTTAATAGATCTCATTATCATTAATTACTTTAAGGAATTGATTCTATTGCTGTATGTATTTATTTAATTTTTTTTACAAAATGCTTTAGGAATGTTACACTATAGTTCCCTTTGATCTATGGGGTTGATGGTGCCATTTGGTCATGTATTTGTCAAAATTCATTATCATGAGCAGCCTATAGGCCTCTCAAAATGCAAGCTTCTTTACAATAATGAGTTACTATTTTATTTATATATAAATGCACAAATTTAATTTAAACTTCTTTATGCATGGTCTGTATTAAGATGTGTGACTAAAAATGTATTCTTATCTTAATTTCATGATTTGATGGATTCATTAACCTTTTTACCGCCAACAACTTCTATAGAAGTTTGAGATTTTCATGCCGTCCATGCCAACACTTCTATAGAAGTTCTTCTTTGTACCTACTTTAATAAAATACATTTATACGTTGGCATACAGCGGGACATCGCGTGCAGGATAGTTAGGCGGTGAAAAGGTTAAGCTGTTTGTCCTGCTATTAGAAGATTTTATTGTAAAATCAATACACTCCAAAGGCCTAAATAAGGAAAAAAACTGCCACTAGATAAATCTTTTGCTTAATTACTTGATATGAAAACTATGATCTATTGCAATATAACATATATAACATACATAATATGACCTTATTAAATTAATTTAATAAAATATTGTTTTTACAGTTGCAAATATGGGATACAGCAGGCCAAGAAAGGTTCAGATCAATTACACAAAGCTATTATAGATCAGCTCATGCACTCATTCTTGTGTACGATATATCTTGCCAGCCAACCTTTGATTGTTTGCCAGACTGGCTGAGGGAAATTGAGGAATATGCTAATAATAAAGTTCTGAGAATATTAGTTGGTAAGTATCTATTTTAATAAGTTTTAATTACACAATTTAAGTTTATATTTTAGTAGGTACTATATTCTGCCGTCATAATTAAAAAAGGCACATCTAACATTTTTCAAATCAGGAGAAAAACGGGTTTGAAAAGATAGGCCTTTTTCTCCTGATTCCAAATATGTATCTAACTCAAATTTGAAAAAAATGTTAGTTGTGCCCTTTTTCCTTATGATGGCAGTATTAGTTATAGACCAGTGTTCTGCAAACTTTTTGTGATCTAGGTACATCTAGGCAAACATAAAATTTTGTAGGTGGCAATTTTAAAATAATATTAATCAACAAACCAATATTTATTTTTATATTTATCCCTGCCTCACTCAACTGGCCTGCCCTAAACAAAACAAAACACCTCGCTCGTAAGCTTACATGATTTTAATTGTGTTAGTACTTCTATATGTTAAAGATAGGTAACTAAGATACAGGCCATCTTTTTGCTTAGCTTAGGTATTACATAATTTATTTTATTGTAAGTACTTATACCCTTTTTTATTGTATTAGTTTTATTTGTGTATTTTATTTATCTGTGTATTAGTTTTATTTTAGTATTAATGGAAAGTGTCCCGCTATGATAGGGCATTTTTGATGCTGTAAGGGAGAAAAGAGCTGGACACATGCTGAGTTTCTTGCCGGCTCTTCTCAGTACAAGATCTCCCGCCCAGAGTAGACTTACGAACCGATGGGATAGTTACATTCACAAGAGCTACTTGTAGCCTAAACTGAATAAACGATGTTTAATTTTGAATTAAAAAAATTTGAATTTAGTTTTTTTTTGTATCTAGGCTAAGTTTTATACAGCAATAATTTATCTTATCTTATTTTGTATATTTATTCAATTCGTCTATGTAACTTTATAATATAACCTTATTTTGAGGCACACCAGCTGAGCATGGTACACCAGTGTGCCACGGCACACACTTTGCGGAACACTGCTATAAAGAACTAACATTACTTAAAAACATACCAATGTTGCTGCTATAAATAACATAAGTTCTATGTTTTGTCTCTGACTTTAAAGAACATATTGTACCTATAGTTTCCTAATATTTTTCTCACATAGGTGCTGCTGTTTTGTATCTATTTATTTTGTAATTACATTAGGTTTTTATAGTAAGATTATTTTAGTCATCAACTACCTAGTTTGTAAAATTTTGCAGGTAACAAAACTGATAGGGAAGATAGAGAGATCCCAAGGCACATTGGTGAGGACTTTGCACAGCGACATGGGATGTACTTCCTCGAGACATCAGCAAAAGAAGCTGAGAATGTAGAGAGACTCTTTATGGAAATAGCTGTTGAACTTATGGAGGTAAACACTATTATTATTATTATTTCTTATGGGGACGTCGCCAGCCGAACGGACGATCCACCCACGTTGTTGCGGGCCACTTCATCCTTTTCCCCGTTCTCCCTTTTAGGGGAGTTAAGGTTCATCCAGCTTTTGAGGTAAACACTAAGTACTACTATTAACTACCTACTATTCTTGGGGGAATAGGATGAAATGGCCCGCAACACCGCAGGCTGATCGTCCGTTCGGCTAGCGAGGTCCCCAAAAAAAAAAAAAAAAAACTACCTACTAATAACCAAGTTAAAGTAATTTATACTATACATAGTTGACATTATGAGAAATGGTATACCAAAACTTTCATAAATAAAATATCAACAGTTAGCATACATGACACACACATCATACTTAACAAAGTAATAAAACTTGTAAAATAAAAAATAAATTGCAGTTATGTTTTGAGGATTACGTAAAAAATGTTTGGACAATTCAAAAGCACTTTTATTAAGTTTATTTGAATAAAAAAATTTGTTTGACTTTGACTTTAGTATACATGTACATAAGGACTCATAAGTTAACATACTGTATACAAACAGGTGCCATGTAAAATTATTGAGCACCCAAATAATCCGATCCGATCCGAACCCTTCGGACCGATCCGATCCGAACCCTTCGGAGACTCTGGGAGGGCACGGGGACGCGCACTTTTAAGTGTGCGATGCCGTACCCCTCTAGAAATCCTCCGTGTTGAAACGAATCACCTGATTTTTTTCAACACGGCTTGAGGTACCCTTTACGTACCTTGCCGCCCCTAAAACAAGCCCGGTGAAGCCGAAAATGCCCCTAGGCAATCAGCAGTCTCTCTCCAAAAAAAAAAAAAACCCAAATAATACAAAAATCACAAAAAAAGAATAAATATTTATTCTTGTTGAGCGAGTTAGCATAAATAATATGAATTTTGTTAATTATGTTTTAGTTAAAATGTGTAATTGTCTCATCTGAAAAACCATTTTCCCATTTCAGCAAGCCAAATGCAAGGAGCTGCCGAAGTACGACGGCAGCTTAGGACCCATCAACGGGAAGACCACGTCAGTCGGAGACAGCTCGTGCTGTCTGCGCTAAACTAACGAATTTATCTCATTGATATTGCTAGAGGTACGAAGTGGTATTTTTATAGGGAATCATTGATTCCAAAGTTGCATACATACCTACCTATAAGATTTGTGTCTGGTTTGTCTTTAAACGTTTTACCAAGAGATTTTTGTTTGTGAATTTAGTTTTGGGTGACTCTCAGGAAATTCATGTATTCTCTATCTACTGATTCACCTTCCAAAGGCTTTGATATCCACCTCCTTCATTTAAGAAGAAGAAGAAGAAGAATTCAAGTTTGTCTTGTTGCTGATCACATGATTTCCATTGATTCATTTTCAAATAAGGCAATATATATTTTTTTGTATTAATTGGGTCTGTGTGCACTAGCTTACTTATGTAAATATCAGTTCAGTTTCTATTAAAATCTTTTAAATTAGGAAATAAAACAACCAGTACATTCCATTAAAAAAACACTTATGTTAATAATAATGAGTACATGAAGTACGAATCAATTAAAAGGAATTTAGAAATGAATGTATTCAATGAGAGACTGAATGGAAACTAGGTGAGCTCTTTATAAAAATACCATTGTTATTAGAATTAAATAGTGTATTACGTACGTACATTGTAGTGTTCGAAATCATTCCATTCGCTTTTTAGTGCAAATGTGCCTTTGCAATGTCATAGTTGGATCATATACACTTATTTATATACACAAATGCTACTTAAATTATGGTTAATAGATGGTCTTTCATTGGCATGACTTTATCAAATTCAATGCAATATTTACAAACATAGCTAAGTAGCATTTTTGTATGATCTCTTACATTTCATACTTTGTTAACTACACTATAGCAGACAGTCGTTATTGTTAATAATGTAAAAAAATTGGTCGCGTGCGTGTGCGATGAATTCAGGAATTACACAAGTTTATTTTGAAACCACCTATGACCTTGATGGGGTTTTAAGTTTCACAATCTGTTGTGATAGAACATATTCCCAGTGTATCTAGGGTTCGGGATTACACAAGCATTTCCCCATTCCGCACTAGATTCTGCGGGGCATATTTTTTTAAATTTATTATTATGCATTCATAAATTTAGTTATAAAATTACCATGATAACGGTTGGCAACGACACAGAGTACTTTTCTATAGGCAGAGAGATAGATATGCTATATGGTGGTCCGCGTTACTCACTTAATTTTAAATACATATGTTTTATTGCATTACGTGCATGCGTTAGCTCTCATGTCATGTAATATGCGATTATTGAATATTATTGGTGGTGATAAAAAGACAAAATTCCACTGCGACATTTTCTATATTTTGTTTTTTTTAAGTACGGTCAGCTATGAAAGCATCTGAATACTTAGTACCACGTCAAAATGACTTTAAATAGGCGCCTATCAGATTATTAAGTTGCTTTGACAAAGTTCTGAAGTGCTTCGCTACTTTCGTTGCCGCATGTACAGTCACGAGTAGAGATGAAAATGACCAAAATGACTGAATTTGACTGACTGTCAATTACGGTCAAATTGGTCAAAAACTGTCATTTACTGTCAAAAAGGGTCATATATGGTCAATATGATCTTTAGTGTTTTTTAATATTTATTTTGAATAAAAATGTAAAAAAAAGCGTTTAGCTAGATTTAGGTTTCAAATTCTTTTTATAACGCCGCGTCACGCGCAGTTGATACTTGTCACGACTTGCACCACCGCAGTATGAGTAAACAAAGAGTAAATTGAATTTACTTTAGCTAATAAATACTTAAATATACTACTTTTTTGGAAACGTGACCTATACATCATAGAAACGTACTCCTCCATGAACACAGAATAACAATTTTGTTTTTTTAAATAAACTGAAATCGTGTCGCGATGTTGGCGGAATTGGCAGTAATGTAAAGGACATCAGGCACATTTGACCCTAAAATGTATAAACTTATTTCTATTATCTCTAAGCACTATGTGTCATTATATACCTAAATCAGTATCACCTTTATTTTTAAACTCCTTTAATTGGCTGAAATTAATTAATTAGAAAACAAAACTACGACTATGAAACTGGCACTTTTGTGGCCGCCATCACTATTTTTTTTGCATAAGAACACTCCGAATTATGGAAACTTCAGAGTAAGAACAAGGCGCATTACATCAGATGACAATGACATTGACAGAAGTTGGCTGGATCTCTCTCAGAATTTCTATAGTTCTGAGGATCTGTCAGCCAGCCTGTCACTGACAATGTCAATCACTGTCAACTGAAACGTTTGGTTACAACCACATGATTAAATGAACGGAACAGAATTCCGCACTCTCCATCAGTATCATGTTTTTTATTTTAGATCTTTGTGATCAACAAGAAAGCATAATAAATAATTTTATATTTAAATCGGAACGCCCACTTTAAGTCCATTTTTTCGAGAACAATGGCGTTCATTCAGCTCTTATCGAAACGTTTGGTTTGATTTACTAGTGTTGCTATCTATCTAACACTTCTAATAAAAATCTTTGATAAACTCTGAATAGTTTCCACGATCCACTATTTACATACCTATATTGTTGTACAAACAGAAATGCTATACATTCTTGGGTCTATTCTCAAAGGAATTTGCCTGATGTCCTTTATTTATTTATTTATTTTGAAAGGTACACCAACAATGTTCACACAGTTTTGATTAAAATTAGATGTTTGGTAGTAATAAGATATGTATGACATTTATGACAGGCATACACAGCATTTACAAAAAACATATGAAGCTAAAAACAAAACCAAACAAATTCCAAATAACGCTCTAAAAATAAAACATAAACCAGTTTCGTATACAATGGAATTTTACAAATAACAATAAAAATCCGAAAATTATGTCTATGTTCGCAAACCTAGGCTCGTTAACCAAATCATTATAAGTGCTACACATTCTGTTGATCGTATTTAATAGTTGTCACTAGTTATATTTGGTCACTTTAACAGTTAGTCATATTAATATGTTTAAGTAAATATGACTGAATTTGACAATAAATGACCGGTCAAATACGGTTTTTGACAATCGTGACTGGTCAGATTCAGTCATTTTACATCTCTAGTCACGAGCATTAACATGGATACACTTATGACTAGTCTTGACTCATAAGCAGAGGTCGGAATTAGGTAGAGTTATTTATGTGCTGGCATCGAAATGTTGATATTATATGGATTGTTTATATGGATCTTCTCGGGGTTTCTAATGGACAATCCCGTGTGGCCAACAATATTACAAATAAATAATAATAAAAACATCAGAGATAGATAAGACAAATAAAACAAAGATATTAAACAAACGATTTTTATTAGTGTTTACATTAATTCACAATACAAATCATTAATAGTCTTAAGCAAATTCTCATACTTATACTTCGCCTTTTTATAAATACGAAAATACTTTTGCTTCCAGCCTAGACTCGTGAGGTTTTGCTTATTCAAACGGCCCATCAGAATCATTTTCCTTGTTCGATTCATTCAAAGTACCACTAATATTTGAAGTGTTCGCTTCCGACATTACTGTATAACTTTTATAAGAATTGAAGTAGGTATATAACCATTAGCTTTTCAATATTTTTCAAAACTTTTTTATTTAATAAATCACGGGATTTTTCTGCTCTTTAAAATTAATCTCGAGATTTGAGGCATATCCACTTTATTCTTTCGCTGTATGAAATCAGTGTAAGTACATAAATAACTACCCAATTCCGACGGTTCTCTATTTTGTCTCATAACTTTTTTATTCATAATCTAACGTGTCATAATGTTTTGTGACATAATCATCATGTGTCCGAATGATAAATAGCCCTAACTTAATGTCTCATAATATCACTTGCCCTAAAATCGAAATCCCTAAATATAATATGACCTAAATGTTTTTGCTATAAATATTACAATCTATAAAATTTTAAAAGACATAAAAGGCTTTTCTTTAATAGTTATTTCTGTTGTCTAATAAATAAAAATAAATAAAATTGTAATTTTGTTTTAAACATACATAAATCAACCGTAGGTGAATCGCCCGTTACTCAATCAACCTTAGGTTAAGTAATTGTAGTTGAATAAACCGTAGGTGAATTCTCCTTTATGGATTTCGTTCATTAGTTATTATAAAAATCTGTGAAACGATTTTAGGTAACTTAAACAGTAGGTCTTTTGACCGTAGTTAATTCGAAAATAGTTAGAATAGGTTTAGTTGCTTTAATATGTAACCGATTTTCGTGATAATAAGTCTTATAATAACTAAACTATATGATGATAACATAACATGTCGTGTTACTCACAAATGTCTCTAACATACAATTTGATCAAAGATGTGTCACTTATAGGACTCATGACTTTCATGGCCCGCATACAATCTATAAACCAAAACTTTGCCGCGCTTGTACTTCTAGTCGTTTTTAAAATATTTATAATTAAAAGAGAAAAGTTATAAGAAAAGTAAGTGTTATAAAACACGTTCCCGACATTTTAGCGGTAAATGACACATGGTTAAGGGAAGGGCAGGAAGTGCTTGCACCAAGGATACCAAATTATAAATTTGGTATCCTTAGACCTAGAAAAGATAGACGCGGTGGTGGAGTCGGTTTCTATATAAAACAAGAACTTAAAGTTCGCAAACAACAACATCCAAACTCCAACTTGGAACAAATTTGGCTTGAAGTAAGGCTCAATCCCGGGGGATCCACCATGGCGGTTGGCACCGCATATAGACCAGAAAGTGTGGATCCACATGTAGGATATGACGCCTTGAGTGAATCTTTGAGTTGCTTTTCCGCTTGTGATTATACTTGTATCATGGGAGATCTAAACATCAATTTGTGGAATACCAAAACGTCACGGTCTAGTGAATTTAAGATATTCTGCGACCAGCACAACTTACAACAGATAGTACATGAACCAACTAGAGTGACTGACAAAACAGAAACACTTATTGATGTCGTGATGACTGACGCCCCAACTCGTTGTAAAAAAGTAACGGTTATACATAATCGAAGCTTGAGTGACCATGCAATGGTGCTAATTGAATTCAATATAAAAAAACCGAAACCCATACAAAAATTTAGGATGACACGATCGTTGCTGGATATTGATTCTAAACTATTAAAAAAGGACTTAGAAACAGTTGATTGGGAAAATGTTGTCAATATAGCTGATGTGAACATTATGGTGCAAACCTTTAATGACAATATTTTAGCTTTATTCAACAAACATGCTCCGGTTCAGAAAAAAAAAATTAGGTCGGAATTCAAGCCTTGGGTTACAGATATGGTGAAGTTTATGATGGAGCTGCGAGATGAAGCACTTTTTGTAGCTCAAAAGAAAAAAACAGATGGTTCCAAAGAATATTATCGCAATCTTAGAAATCTTGTTACTGCTACCATTGAAAGGGAAAAGACGGCTTACTTCAACTACTATATCAACAGTAACTTGAAAAACCCTCAGAAACTGTGGAAACAAATAAGAAAGACTACTGCGATCCTTGACGCTAATCTATGCTCAATCCCAGACCATCTTAATGATCTTGACAAAATTAATACTCATTTTTTGACGCTGCCAGATAATGGAGACATAGACAAGAATGTGATGCAATACTTCCGAGAGAACTTGCATAACTGTGATAACAGTTTTAATCTGAAGCCCGTGGCTGAGAAGGATGTTATCAGAGTCTTAAACAACATTAAAACTAAAGCTATAGGGTCTGATGAAATAAGCATTGACATGATATTTTATTGATATTGACATGATATGATATTTATAAGCATTAACATCTGATATTACAGTACCTATTATTACTAAAATCGTTAACAGATCAATTGAAACTAATGTATTTCCTACCTGCTGGAAAAAAAGCGCTAGTACAGCCTTTGCCAAAAGTTAATACGATCAAAGATCTTAAAGATCTTCGGCCGATTTCCATACTGCCAGTTTTGTCTAAGGTTTTGGAAAAAGTTGTCTTGGATCAAATGCAAAATTACCTACACACAATAGACATAATACCAAAATTACAGTCTGGATTCCGTAAAAGTCACGGCACAGAAACTGCTCTACTGTAAGTCACAGATGACCTTACAGAAGCTTCGGACAGTGGGCAAAGCAGTGTTATGGTTCTTCTTGACTACTCTAGGGCGTTCGACTGTTTACACCAGGAACTACTTATCAATAAATTGCACCACTATGGCTTCTCTGAAGACACTCTGCAATGGTTTAAATCATTTCTAACGGATAGAGAACAAGTGGTTGTAGTTGAGGCTCCTGACGGTGAGAAAAAGATTTCTACAGTTCAGAAACTCCAGCGAGGCGTGCCACAGGGGTCCATTTTAAGTCCAATTTTGTTCTCAATATTTACGTCTGACCTTCCGGGACATATAAAAGCGTGCCAATATCATCTTTATGCTGACGATACACAATTATATTATTCTTTTAACAGCACAGACATGGAAAAAGCTGTTATCAAAATTAATAGTGACTTACAGCGCATTTTGGAATGGTCTCAACAAAATTCATTATCATTGAACCCAGACAAGTCCAAAATGCTTATCTTGGGAACAAAAAACCAAATCAAACGAGTCATCAATTGTGGCATTTCTATAAAAATAAATAACACGGTCGTGGAGAATGTTACAGATACACGCAATTAAGGCATAATATTGGATGGAGAGCAAAAATACACCCAACACATAAACAACAAAATCAAAGGAGCTTTCTTCAAATTAAAAGCGCTATACAAAATTAGGCCTTACATTAAGGAGCAGTTGCGGATTCAGTTGGTTGACCTACTTGTGTTGTCCCCATTTAACTACTGCAGTACTGTTTACGGACCCAGGCTGAACGCTAGTTCAGATAGGGCTGTACAACGGGTGCAAAACTCTTGTGTTCGGTTCTGTTTTAAAATACCAAAGCGTGACCATATAACTCCGTATTTAAATAAGTATAAAATGCTTAATATGAATGCCCGACGAGAGCTTCAATATGCAAGCTTGGTTCAAAAAGTTATATGGAACAAGGATCCAATATACTTGTTTGAGAAATTAACTTTTAATAAGGACACTTGCAAAAAGAATCTGCGTTCTACCACTCAAAATCAGCTCAAGATCCCAGCTCATAAAACTGCACGATATAGGGGATGTTTTAGGTTTAAAGCGGCAAAAATATGGAACGATCTCTCACCGCCACTCCGTAATAAAGTTAGTACATCAACATTTAAGAAGTATTATAAAATGGCTTTACTCTGTAAACAAATTGCCGCGGAAGATTTAAAAAGATCTTACCACAACAACCTGGCCCTAAAAGACTTCTTTTCTTTACCCCTAGCAAATCCAGCGACATGTACGGTATAATATCCCATCAAAATACAGCACATCGATCTATGCTATTGACACACGCGAGCACTTATTTATTGTTGGTTTTTAGATTTGTGTGGAATCTGTAAAAATTTGTATGCAAAATTAATGTGGAAACATGTATGTCCTCTTGGCAAACACTATTGGCAAACTCTTTTGACATCTCAGAGTACAGGGAGTGGCTGAAAAACAGCGTTGGTTAAGGTCTAGGCCTCAACTAACTTAGGCTGAGCCATTTCCTTTTGTCTTTTCTTATTTTTTTTTTTATAAATTATTTTTATATAAATAGGTTTTAAGTATTAATTGTATTGTTTGTACTGTCGATTTTCTTATCTTTTATATAAAAATGTAGAAAGACAATAAATATATTTCTATTTCTATTTCTATTTCTATAACCAAGATAAACCAACTTTTAAACATAATGTTGTAGGACTAATAATATTATTATAAACCACCACTCAAACTAACATACATTATACAATATAACACTTAGGACATGTGACTTTTAAAGCAAAAAAAAATTGGATATCTAATTATTATAGCACCTGATATTATGACACAAAAGCATTAGAATTAGACAATTAGGCAAAATAATATTTCGTATACGCGAACATTATGGATAGTGATGATTATAGCAAACGCGTTAGGGATTTGGATTTTCGGACGATCGATATTCGGAGAAGAAAGGGACTACCAATTTCGACCTCTACTCATAAGACGTTGTGTTAAGAGTTACTATGTTAACATGTTAACGCTCGTGACTGTACACATACCGTTTGAGAGTTTTCAATGTCAAATTAGCCACCGATCCTTTCGCACACGAGTGGGAGATAGCACTCGTATAGTATATTATCAATTATCATAGTGTGAACATCACTGCTTCAAAAATTGCAACCCTGAACGCAACGTAAAACCAATATTCATATTATATGTAGATATCAATCGAACTAGCTAAATAATCCATGTCAATTTCTAGTAGCATTATGTAGGTACACACTCCTCCGCATAAGACTGACACAAACTGTAAAATTGTCTCAATAGGCTTTGTACTTTATGTCTATTGGCATATGGTTGAATACATCATCATCAGCTCATTCTATGTCCCCACTGCTGGGGCACGTGCCTTCCCTATGGATGGATAGGGAGAACGGGCCATTAACCACCACGCGGGCCCAGTGCGGATTGGTGGTTGTTAATGACTGCTAATGCAGCCGGGACCAACGGCTTAGCGTGCCTTCCGAAGCACGGAGGAGCTCGAGATAATACATTTTTGGTCACCCATCCGATGACCGGCCTTTGCGAAAGCTGCTTAATCTCAGCACTCGCAGACCGGGCGCGTTAACCACTGCGCCATCATCGAGCTCTCGTATAGTACCTACCCACCTACCTACGTATTACCATAGTGTAAACATTGTTATCACTACTTCAAAAATCGCAACTCTGAACGCAACGTAAACCAATATTCATATTATATGTAGATATCAATCGAACTAGCTAAATAATCCATGTCAATTTCTAGTAGCATTATGTAGGTACACGTCTCCACTCCACATAAGACTGACACAAACTTTAAAATTGTCTCAATAGACCTTGTACGTTATGTCAATGGCATGGTTGAATACAGGTTGAAGAAAGGAGATGTTCGTTTTTGGGCTCTTATTTTATTACAGTTTTGAAGTGATGCTTTTCTGATAGATCTGCCTTCTGTGATGATGTTTCCAAAAAGAAAAAAATATATAAAAACGCCCCAACATAATTAAAGAAATATATAAAAACTTAAAATCTTGGTTTCTTCATCAAGCTTTTCTTATTATTTTTGGGTTCTAATGAAAGTTTTAAGTGTTTATTATACTATATTGCTAAACTTATATAAACATTCTAAAAGGTATTTTAAGGCTTCAATGCAATTTTCTGAAAATGAAACCATGCGGTAGCTGGCTGTAATGGATAGTACCATTGCATTACTAATTAAAAAAATAAGATTTGACATCTGACGCTGATAGTTCACTTCACGTAGTTGTCAAGACATTAGAAAAGCGAAGTTGCCAAGGTAGAATTTTTTTAGGGTTGCTATTTTATGAACTTTTATTATCTGGCCTTTTTTATTATATAATACAATGTAAGGGTATGTTTAAATAATATATTATTACATGGAAAGGTTTCTTATTTTGTGCTCTTTTCATAAAATATAATTCATCACTGTAAGAATTAGGGGGCCCAGCCTCCATACAAATATGGAACATCTCCTTTGCCTCAATTCAAAATTCGAAATTCAAAATCATTTATTCAGTTTAGGCTACAAGTAGCTCTTGTGAATGTCACTATGCCATCGGTTCGTAAGTCTACTCTGGACGGGAGATCTTGTACTGAGAAGAACCGGCAAGAAACTCAGCAAGTGTCCAGCTCTTTTCTCCCTTACAGCGTCAAAAATATTGGAAAATGCCTTATCATAGCAGGACACTTTCCATTACAAATAAACATAAAAAAT
Organism: Eudonia lacustrata; assembly: GCA_947562085.1. Taxonomy (NCBI): domain Eukaryota; kingdom Metazoa; phylum Arthropoda; class Insecta; order Lepidoptera; family Crambidae; genus Eudonia; species Eudonia lacustrata. The sequence goes on from OX387322.1 coordinate 2,662,844, forward strand.
ATAGAAGACAACCACAACATGTAAAAATAAAACAAAATGAAGAATCTAAGTTAACAAATTTACATCAGGTAAAGTTTCAATTTCCACAATGTCATACAGTACCTACCACTACAGTACTCTAGAAAAAGTCAAAAATTGTTTAAGAAAAACAAAGTCAAACTATAGTGAATAATACTAAAAATAAGATAAGTATGCAAGAGCAGACCAGCCTCCGCAGGCGGCACCCGTTCACGAGTATGACTTATGACTCGGCCATCGCTTCGTTTCGACTGTTTTGGTTATTCTGATGTGGCAGGCGTCTGTACACAATATTCCGACCATCGTTTGGCATATCAATTTATTGTTTTGTACAAAGTTTATGAAACCAGAATAGGGTTTACCTACTTGCTCGTAAGATTTTGTAAATAGATACATAGAAGTTACGACACAAATTTATGTGTTAGCAATGAGTTTTGTCCCCCTTACTTACTTACCTGAACATATTAATAAAGCATATTATACAGTAGAGTTCAATAAATGGTTGCCATAGAACATAAGTTGTCAAGAGTTACTTTAATGGTACAAAAGTGCTTATATATTATTGGATTCGACTGTACATACCTATATGTATATTGTGTCTATATAGGATGTCTTTGAAACAAGGGTTGATATTTCGAGTACAGGTTTATGTTAGTTTCTAAAACATTATGAAGAAGTGCACTAAACTGAAGAAGTCTTAGTTATAAGTCTACTCACCATCAGTTACTATTATGCTGATATTTAAGAAAATATTAACAAATTATTTTACTCTAAACTAACATATTTTACTATTTAATGTCTTTCTGAGCCTTAAAAATAATCGCCCTTGATTCAATGACGTCATACTTATGTTCTTACGTTATTTAAAATGAATTGTATTTACTATAGTAATAGTCTCAACACATCGCAAACCTTCCTTCCTCACGGTAATACCCGAGATTATATTCCGTTGGTCGTAAAACAAGTGACATGTTGAAGCCATGTACTCACTAGGCAACGGAAGCCCATTTGGTCGCATAATCTATTTCGTCATAATGTAGTTTGGCATAACAGTTTCAGCATAAAGTTTTCTCGCATAAATTATGATAAGCAGTGTGTTATAAACCCATAATGGTTTCATCGGCATAATTTTAACTTACTATAATTGTCTTTATCATAATGTTAATCAGCATACATGTGGAGAACATAATTGCTATACGTCTAAATTTAATTTACCATAAAATACGAAACGCATAATGGATGTATCCTTATCATTCAAAGTCATAAATGAATAGGCTTAATTTTAGCTTAATCCCCTTGACATAAGGCCTGTTCCTGTTCACTTCCTAGATTCTCGCGTTCATATCGGAGGACGATAGAGGAAAATCCGAGCGCTTCGAAGGCTAGGCTCTGGTATTACCGTGAGGAAGGACCTCAGCAGCGCTATTCTCTAAGCAAAACAGCGTCGAACTCGACGTTGAACTCGCTCATAACTTGCAAACTAATTTCAACCTACTTTCTAATAGTAATAAAGTCTACATTCGTTTGCAAGTTATGAGCGAGTTCAATGTCGAGTTCGACGCTGTTTTGCTTAGAGAATAGCACTGCAGCTCGGAGAGACCGTGTTGAGAGAGTGTTACCGCTCGGCCACCCCCATTTGCGTTTGCGACGTGGCGAGCTAATTCTAGTTTATTGCGTCCTTCCTATCACCGTTGACTATGTGACTGCCGTAGTATAACGCGCAATGAACTAGAAATCCGCTCGTCACGTCGTTGAGTCTTAAAACGTCAAACGTTGCGCGTAAATGACTTCAGGGCGTAGTACGAGTTATTTTTGACATTCGATCATGTTATCCAAAACTAGAATTTATATGACAAAATTTTAACCCTTTGTCGCCAGGAGGCGCTGCTAAAATGTCTTCTATCAAATTTTTGTCTTCGTTAACGCAATCGAATGAATACGGATAGTAAACATTTCTCACACTTGGCACTTTGATGAATACATGACGTGGACGCCTATCCCGGCATGACATTGCAACGCCACGCTTAATTTACAATTTGCTGTTGCAATTTCGTTATTATTATGAATAGGTAATTAGTGTTTAATTAATCGCATAGTGGAACGGTTAAATAGATGCGTGTAGGTTGTATACTTGCTGAAGTACTATTTTGTAGATAAATATTAGAATAATGGAATTGAACTTTTCTACTTGGGGCCCTGTTTCCAAACCACATAAAATGTATGTCTGACATCGTATTATACAGTCATTTTCAGAATGTGTTGCTTTCGTTTCTTGTCTTTGCATGTATGACGATGTTATGATGACGATGATATGTGATGACATTTTTATTTGATTGTGTAATACTCTTATCAGATTCATCCAAGTATTGAAAAATCTGCCCTTAGTGCAATAACTGTCTTAAAATGTTATTTCAAGTTAATTACTTTTTTATATTTTGTGTGTTATATTGATTTGGTACAGATTTAGTCATACAAAAATCATAAAGAAGCATGTATTATTTATTTTGCCTGTAGGTAGGTATATCGGTATTTCAATGCATTTTAAATAATTGAATCTGATCTCAAGAGATTGGTGTCTTACTAATGATGACGTGTAATATTGGAATTTACTGGAATTAATAAAAAGTATGCATACCTGAGTACCTATATCGCCACGATATTCTGTTAAATTGTTCTTAAATTATGTTTTATAGAATACATTGTACAATTGTTATAAGTAATCTATTTAGTACGCCTTCTAGCTTGCCAATGGAATAATGATAATAAGGTGTACAGTTAACCACACTTAAAGGTAATCACTGACTCTGTAATTACATCAGTATGTGAAATCTCGTTTCACACGAGAGGTCACTCCGCAAAAACATTAACTAAATAGCGATTTTAGCCGCGACAAAATAAAGTTCAGTTCAGATCGCATTTTGCAAGGCTCAAAACACGGCTAAGAGACAACAACGAACGAACTGTCTCTTTCTAGCTCTAGTAGCTCTTATATCCTGTCGGCCTGTTTAAACAGGCCCACCGATTTACCTGTAGCGTTATAGCTCAGACAGGCTTGGTGAAACTAAAGTGCGATGCAAGCGAACAACCTATTCATCATCATTACCAGCTACTTATTATGTCCCTACTGCTGGGGCACGAGCCTTCCCTATGGATGGATAGGGAGAAGTGAGAACGGGCCATAAGCCCAGTGCGGATTGCTGGTGGTTAACGACTGCTAATGCAGCCGAGACCAGCTTTACGTGTCTTCTGAAGCACGGAGAAAGGAAAATAGTATTGTAGTAGTAACCAGATGTTTAATGTTCAAGTTTGGCGATCTCGTTATACAAATTAGTACATATTTTTACCGCAACATGGAGATGCTATATTATTATATTCCCCCTTTGATATGTGATACCCAATCAAATAAGGATGTTTCAAATTTTCACATGCATTTGGTGTTGGGTATCGACGGCTTTGTTTATTGTGGTAATCTACATACATAAATGTGATACATTAAGATAAGGGCACGGGGGCATGTGCCCCCCCTTAAATCCCATGATGGACCCCTATAGCAGCGCCATCTACCGGATCCAATTTATTTTAAATCTAACAACCATTCTCGAATCCACTTGAACACACTCAAAACATTTCATCTAAATCAGTCCAGCCGTTTAGAAGGAGTTCAGTGACGCACAGAAGATTTAAACAGGTGTCCCAGAACTCAACTTCAAGCCGGAACGGGGTGATAGAATAGATGGTAACCATCATGAGAAAAAACAGAAAAAAATATTGAAGTATTTTTTTTTTTTTTTACTCGTTTTTTTTAGTCCTATACCAACAAGTGTTGTACCATTTTAGAATCCTGATTAAAGGCGACAACTTTTGATGGCACTTGCCAAGGCGCTCTAGTACATTTTTTTTAAAGCAGGTCCTGTCAAATTCGACAAAATTTTAAATTTAAACAAAAATAATAATAATAATAATTTTAACAAACTACATGGGATGGATTTTTTATTTATTTTTCTCATGATGGTTACCATCTATCCTATCACCCCGTTTCGGCTTGACGTTGTGTTGTGGACTGTGGTTAACTCTATACCTCTATCGTATTTTATTTGCCTTATTGTATTGCTACATTGACATTTTATCATTAGTGTAATTATTTAATATTTTTTTATAATTTATGTGATTGATTAAATTGTTGTAATTTACCTGAATTGTTAAAGTATCATCTACGTGATAGTATTTTAGTAAGTAAATTGTTAATTTTAAATTAGTATTAACATTATAATATTTATTATTGTTTTTAGGTGTCTATTTTTGGGATAATATATTAAACGATTTTTTACTTTAACATCACACTAACTTTTAAGCACTTTGATGTGAGATTGTTTTGTATCTTTTTTATAATAGTGAAATTATAACATATTTATTGTGATGCTGTGCAATATTAATGTCTCTCATTTGTGATGTCGACATTCTTAAGGTTTTCATTATCGATGTGCAAAAATATTGTTGTTAAAAATGTCATCGTAGTTATTTTTTTTTTCATTTTATATTCATACCACATTGTTTTGGCCATGAAAGTGTACCTAGGTAACGTATGCTTTCGGTAGGTACATTTACTTCCAACAATTTCGTTATTGCCTCTAGAATGCCGATTACTGCAATCTTCGTAATGCCATTGTAGACTGTGTGGGCGCAATGTATCGTAAGGCGTATTTGCCCAGTCTCATATTTTGGAAATTAATGTTGGATCTGAAAACACTCTACTTAATATTTCCTGAAAGAAAAATTCGCCAAAGAAACGGAATTATTGTAATACTCGCATAAAAATAATAAATACCACTTTGGATATGCTTTTGTTTTATTTGATTTGATTTAAATCAATTTTAGTAGTTTGTTGTTGATGACCTTATGGCGTTCGCAACGTTGAGCATGGCTCGCGTGTTTGTATTTAAAGACTAGCTGTGCTCGCGACTTCGTCCGCGTGGAATAGTGACTTTCGGCAGCATTTTTAATTTTTAGGCTCTTCTTCCCGTTTTTGCAACATTTTTCACTGATGCTTCGCTCCTATTGGTCGCAGCGTGATGTTATATAGCCTAAAGCCTTCCTCAATAAATGGACTATTCAACTCAAAAATAATTTTTCAATTCGAACCAGTAGTTTCTGAGATTAGCGCGTTCAAACAAACAAACTCTTCAGCTTTATAATATTAATATAATAATATAATATAGATAGGTAGTATGAGCAGCGCTACTGGCGCGCGACGACGCGGGCGTTAAATTGTTCTAGCGCCCGCCGCGGATCCTAAGCCCGTGTCGGAGGCCTGTGCATAGGGTTGCCGACTATTTTTCAGGAAATTAAAGTAAATCTATCACTAACTAGTATAATAAAAAGGATTTGAAGAAAAAATAATGTATTTTACTTTATTTATTTAAGCGCTGCGTTTTGTTTCACTTCACATGAATCTGAGTATCATTCAGTAGTTCAGAAATTAAGTCAACAGGAATATTCCGTTCTAACGCACGCATTCGTCGGAAATAAAGTATTTTCCATACTTTATTTCTATTAAAAAGAATAAAGTATGGGGATGGAAAATAACGTAGGATACGTTATTTTAAAGTATGGTTGGCAACCCTACCCGTGCACCCGCCGCGTGCGCACGCTTAACATAGCGAACGCCCTAAGAAGACTGCCATTACAGCGTCACCGGACTTCGGCGAGAAACTTATCGGCAAACCGTGTGATCGAACGAAACCACCGTCAGAGGGTTTCTAGAGCGAATGGCATCACGCAAGCGGGCCCCTTGTCCCTGCTAAATTCTCTGAGAAGTGTGGATTGTATCGGGAATAAAAACTATTTCGCCAAGCGTTGCCCGCCGGCCTCCGTAACATTGCAGTTCGTCTTAGCTAGTGTGGAGCGTCAAATTTCTCCAATCTAAGCGAAAATGCATAATATTAACTAAATAAACGCATTATTAATTAGTTATTGTACGTACTGGCTAAAGAGGCCAATTGGCTTTGCTTGACTAGCTGCCCAACACATTGTCTCCTTATTTACAGTAGCGTTTTTAATGGATACGACAAAAAATTATGCTCTGAGGGCCTAGTGTGAGTTTCATTCGCCATTCGATCACGTAAACGAAAACGAAAATTTGTATGGCAAAATGTTAACTTTTCTCGTATGCCGCCCGGAGACGCTGATTGCCATACTAATTTTCGTTTTCGTAAACGTAATCGAATGAATACGGATAGTAAACAAACCTCACACTGGGCACCCTGGCTGGGTTCACACACATTAAACTACTTGTTCACACAGGCACCGTATTACCACAGTATTACCATTATTTATTACATGCTTGTTAAACTGTGGTATTACGTTCAACGTATTGTCGTTACTGGATACGACGATGTTCACAAAGCAAATTCGCAGTATATCACCGCTTCCAAAGTGTAGACCGCTTCTCTACAAGGATGGACGTTGTCGTGTTGTGTGTGTGTTATCATAGTGTGTTACCATCCAGTAAAGTTCTACGGATAATTGGACTCGTAATATTTTAAATGTTCCGTCACCTGTACCTTTATAGTTATTATTATGGGTCATCCAGTATTTGATGACGATGACAAAACGGAATGTCATAATTTATCGGACCAATATTTTTTACTGTATACAGAATATTGTGTCATGTATGAAGTCGCTCATACAACTCCGTACGCCATCGATGAAAAAAACGTATCCGTTAAAACGGACCAGTGTAAAACGAAGACCATTTGTGTGAACGGGCTGTTTTACCCAACAACTTCAAGCAAACAATATCTGTCAAACAAAACATGCGTAGAACGGAACGGATCATGACAGTTCATGTTAAAGTATGTGGAGTCGATTTTGATGTTGAATCGATTTGGTCTTTTAATCACATACTAACTTCGCATATTAAAGCAATTTCATAAACTCACTTCATTCTCATTATTTGCTTACTTTCTGTTTAAAATTTAAAAGATTACAAAAAGTGTTATCAAATTTTTCAACAACAATTACTATTGTAATGCTAAATAATGATAATAATTGTAAAAAAAATGGAAAATTCAACTAATCAGTTACTATTTAGTAGGTAGTAAATAGATTAAAAGGAAAAACAGAGGAGTTTCTGCCTTTGAAGTTGTGGACGACTATGGGACAAAATGCATGACAAAATCTCCAGTTATGTTGGCCCAAGGCCCAAGGCCAAACTTTAGCGAGAGTTCAATTAGGCTGGCAGCGTTCGATAAGCTACGAAATATCTTGCGTCTGATTCCGATACACCGCAGTGTTGGGTTTGCTTTGGCTTTATGTGATCGAATTAAATAAATGGAATTGAAATAATATCTACTTAGTATTAATTTAGCAGACTTAACACTACATAGTGACTACTTACATATTATTTCAATTCCATTTATTTGTATCATGAATTTCCGTAAAATAACGCCTGTTTCCATTAACCTCTCGTTATCCATAAAACCAGACACAATAGAAATTCCATATGGAGTCACTGGGAGATAAAAGATTAATGATCTTATTTTTTTTTTCCTACACTCACACCAATTATCTAGCCCAAGAGAAGCTTCGTTATGAAACTCGTTATATGGTTACTAGACAACGGATAAACATACTTAAAATACTTAAATGCATACTTATTATATATAGAAAACACCCAGACCCGAGACAATTTAGAAAAACAATAATTTCCGAATTCCGAATGATCAAATTAAGAATGAGGAGATCCGTAGAAGATTTGAGGTCACCGACATAGCCCAAAAGAGTTGCTAAGCTCAAGTGGCAGTGAGCAGTTCATGGCACATCGCTCGCAGGACTAATGGCCGCTTTGGCGGAACATTTCTCGAGTGGCGGTCGTGCAACGGAAAACGCAGTGTGGGCAAGACTCCAACAAGATAGATCCGCAATCCAGTGAAGGTTTAGGGTAACCGCTGGATGCAAGCAGCACAAAACCGTTCGTTGTGGAGATCCTTGTGGGTGGGAGGCCTTTGTCCAGACGTGAACATCTTATCACTGAGATGATGATGAAGAAAAAACCTAAAATTAATACAGGCACATATTTTTAGAGATACATAAATTAGAAGAAGCTGATAAGACTTTCTTAGATGAAACAATAAAATATAAAATAATAATAACAAAAATAATAATCGATTGTTGTTTAAACGAACTGTTATCGAGAACGCTACTCGTGAATGACATTTGTAATGTTTATCGATCGACCGCCGCACTAACTAATGTCGCTTTGAAATGGCCGACGTTTAGGGGGAGTGTCTTTCGGAAATAAAGATTTCTGAACAATTTTTACGTGAAAACGTAAGTATTGTTTTCTAAAGTGCTAATTGAGTGATGCAAATTTTAAAAGGTATAGTTCTAGCACATTTTGTTAAGTGTTATTCCTAATTTAGGCCATTTCCGGTGGTGCAGCCGGCCAAGTAGGTATTCAAAACAAAAGGTGTTTTTTAACATATTTTTTTATTTTTAGACATTTATTACCTTATAGGCGGAATATATTTTTCGATTACTACAAATCATAAACTTGTATTTGAGTTTCACTCAACAGTTTTGTTATTTCTTCTATTAAAATACCGTTCCCTGTTAAATCTATCAGAAAACCTATTTTTTGTGTGTGCAGTTTATATGATTTTATAAGTAAGTAGACGTATAATAATGCATTATTATTGAAAATACTGGGTCAGAGTGACAAACTGGCACTATTTGTTTACCACACATTCCTACCTATTTCCTGTTTGCATCTCATTTCAGATAAATATATCATTTTTCTACATTCTTACATTCCAATAATAGAAGACTGATTTTAAAAAGTGGATAAAGATGGCTTGGCGTTTTAAAGCCTCTAAATACAAAAATGCGGCACCGATTGTGCCTAAGCCCGAAGCTTGCATCAGAGATGTATGCGTGGGCTCATACCAGACGTATGGGAACAATATTTGTGCTTCGGCTGCTTTCATGGCATTCAATTGGGAGCATGTCGGATCGAGCATGGCAGTGCTGCCCCTCGACGACTGTGGGCGCAAGAGTAAAATAATGCCACTACTCCATGCACACTCCGACACCATAACGGATATGGAGTTCTCACCGTTTCATGATGGTTTACTGCTTACGGGATCACAGGACTCTTTGGTAAGTGTCTAGAATTAGTTTCAGATTCAGCAACTTATGAATTGTTGCTGTTAAAGTGTTAACCCACTTGTCCACTAGACCATTGGAAGCAGATTTTGCCTTTCCAAAGCATATTTTAGCAAATGAGAGTCAAAAGAAATTTATGTGTTCCTTGAGTGCGGATAGCATGAGCAGCTAAGATATTAATTACCTATGTTCAGGTTTCTCAAGATTAATTATTTTTATTGCTAGCAAAAAGCTATGACAATGTGAACAAATACTTATGAATACTGCAGCTTAACAATGTTGCAATAATATTATCATCTAAATATTTTAAAGTTTGTTCCTTTGACATAGTGTGATTTTTCTTGGAAAATATTAGTAATTACCAGCACTTTTATCTATGTCATTACATAATAGCCACATTATAAGAATGTGATGGATAGTTTGTTTTCTACACAATAATTAGTTTGAAGTAATGGAAGCAACAAATAATATGAAAAAAATATTATGACTGTACCTACTAAATAATTTGTATTACTAAATTATGTACTAAATGGTTCAGCAGATAAGGCTTAATAAATAAAAAAACAACTTATCATATTGCTAAATAGTTCTATATTATTACTAACACTCATATTATTACCATATTTTAACTATTAATTAATTATAGTATTGAGTATAAAAGTTTGTAAAAGTTTTGGTTGGGTTATCTTAATGAACGTTATTGTAATAGAAGATCTATGAAGAAATACAATTAATTAATTAATACAATAATTCTGTTTCAAATAAATTACAAAATAAACTAAAACTAACATTTTATAATAATAACAAGACATGCTTGCCAAGTAGCCAAGCAAATTAAAAAAATAATAACAGATGGCCACTTACTTAAAATTTGGAAACATCACAATATTTTTTAAAAACTATTAGGGTATAGGGTTGTTATAAAGAATCACAAATAAGTACACGGTTCATTAGGTTTCTTTCAGTGAGCTCATGAGCTACCCAAATATCAAGCTTTTTTGTGTACCCAGTGTTTTTCAAATGCGCCAAAATTGTTTTGTGGTCAATTCAATTTGCTTCAGATACAAATACATCCATTATGATTGGAGATTTTAACCTTTGTGTTCAACACTAGAACAGTTGGTAGACAAAGATACCAGGTTTCGACATGGTAATCAACCATCGTGTCTTGATTTAATAATGACCAATGATGACACACTCATAACAGAAATTGAATATCAAGCTCCGATAGGAAAGAGTGACCATATTTGTTTACTGTCAACTGTACAAATTGGTGGTGCATAGCATGAAAAACACGTCCACAGTTCTTAAAAGATGTTACAAAATAGCAAACTACACTAAAATCAGCCAACACTTATCCAATGTCTCTGGCTCTATTAAATTAGCCAACAGTGCAGAGGATCAATTTGACATACTCCACAGATCTATAGCAGAAGTAATAGATATGTACGTGCCTCAAACTGTACTTTGCAAAACTATTAAAAACAACCCATGGATGGATATGTAATAATATTCCAAATTTGATAAAGCAAAAAGTAATCTTGTGAGATGATATACACTTACTGGATTAAAAAAATTAAAAGCAAACAATAAATTGAACAACTTTTGTCGTAATTCTCGACTCTAGTATGAAATTAGTATACTGCAATCAACACCAAAAAAGTTTTATTCCTATGTAAGGAAACAGATTTCCTCCAAAGTTAGTGTACCAATGGCATTAGTAAATAACCAGGGGCATGAAGTGAAGAAGGTGATGCCAAAGGAATAGCTGAAGCGTTTGCTGATCATTTTGTTAGCGTTTTCCAGAAGGAACCAACAGGAAATTTACTGGCATTAGTTCTAAAACTGCGAGTCAAAACTTCCATTGATGATATAACATTCACTGATGACATTATAAAAAAGAACATTAAGGAACTGAAAGCAGACTCATCGCCCGGTCCAGATGAAATTCCCGTTGCCATACTACAGAGGTGTGATATGTTGGAATCATTATCAATCATAATGCAGACTTCTTACGACACTAGTACACTCCTAAAGCAGTAGAAGGTAGCTGTTGTTACTCCAATTTATAAAAAGGGAAACAAGTTGGAACCCTCTAACTATAGACCAATAAGCCTAACCAGTGTGGTGTGTAAGGTAATGGAGAAGATTATAGTCCAACATATCAGGGAGTTTTTGGCACATCAGCAAGTTATTGGGGATCAACAACATAGCTTCTGTCCATGTCGTTCTACAGTTTCCAATTTGTTAACATGTCTGTCGTCATGGACAAATAGTTTTAACAAAATAGAACCAGTTGATGTTATATACCTGGACTATGAAAAGGCTTTCGATAAAGTTCCCACTAACAGATTACTGCAAAAGTTAGAATTTGTCGGAGTTAGAGGGAAACTCCTTGGTTGGATTGGTGATTTCTTGCGCCAGCGGAAACTTCGAGTCAGAGTAGGTAGGTACCTTGTCTGATGAACGAGAGACACAGCGGCGTTCCACAAGGTTCAGTCCTGGGACCTGTTCTCTATATTATCTACACTTTCGACTTGCCACACTGCCTTGAATGTGACTTTAGCATCTTTGCTGATGACACCAAACTATTTGCGAACCCTCTCATACATTATGACCAATTACAGAGTGATCTTGACAAAATCGCACACTGGTCCAGAGAGTAGTTGCTCAACTTAAACAGTAACAAATTCACAATACTACATATAGGTAAAAGTAACCCACTTAAAACCTACCGACTGGGTACCGATTTGCTCAAAGGTGTAAAGGTACAGACAGATTTGGGTGTCATTATTATTGAAGATCTGAAATGGGCTAGTCACATTAACACTATCACTAAGAAAGCAAACAGTCTTGTCTACCTTATTATAAAAGCCTATAGCCTTGGTATACTGACACCTGAGATGATCACAATAATCGACAAAGCCTTCATAATGTCTAACCTAGAATATGCCTTCCAAATCTGGAATCCTTATTTTGTTAAAGACATTGACTTGCTTGAGAATGTGCAGCGAAGGATTACAAAAATTCCAAGACAACTTAAGAACATGCAGTATGAGGAAAGGTTAAAGTTCCTAAAAATTACCAGCCTAAAGGATAGAAGAGAACAGGGCGATATGATAGAAACCTTTAAAATCCTTACTGGTCACTATGACATACAGAGATTTGAAGGGATGTTGACCAACACGAAAAATCCGCATTTGAGAGGACACAGTCGTAAACTCACTAAAATAATTTCCCACATCAACCCACATAAGCACTTTTTGAACAACAGAGTGGTTGATGTCTGGAATAAACTGCCCGAAGAAATTATAACAACACAAAGTGTCAACCAGTTTAAGAATAGACTAGACCTATACTACAACAAAATGAAATAAGAAACAAATAATTTTAGTTTACATTGGATACAGGCAACTATCAGTTGTTCTAACTGCCTGCCTGAATTACCTATAATAATAATAATAATTTTGGTTTTGTGATTGTAAGATCGTTACCTAAACGTGTCGAATTATATTGAAAAAAACGGTGGTCACTTCGAACATCTACTAAAATAAATTAAAGTATGTAAAAACAATGCATTTTATTCATTTAAGACATCACGTTTCATAGAGCCATTTACTGTTTAAAACCTACACAATCGATATCTAAATAGAGATAGTGTGAGTTTATTTTTTTCAAAACAACCGGGTTCGATTCCCGACCTGAGTACAGGTTTTTTTAAAATGTATGAATACAGTTTTTCTTCTTATTGAAATCGATTACATGGTTCCTAAGAACAGATCTTCGTATGTCTTATAGTTTCAGACTTTCCCATACTGACCGATTAAAATGAGACAGCCTGTATATAACTTTTTACCTTCCAATCCTTTCTCTACCTTTCCTCTTGTCTCATGTAAAATATTGTTATTTTTTATTTCTTAATAACATAACATATAAGTTTCATTTATTGCTTTATTAGGTCAAAGTGTGGCACATACCACAAGAGGGGTTGAAGGAGTCACTCTCGACGCCCGAGTGCACCCTCTCGCAGAAGCAGAGGAGGGTCGAGAACGTCGGCTTCCACCCAGTGGCTGACGGGCTTATCCATGTCGCGTCGGGACACGAGCTGGCCCTTTGGGACTTGACCAAACAGAAAGAGGCATTTGGTAAGCTCAAACTCCTTTGTTGTAGATGTATTTATATATTGACTAGCTGGTACCCGACCCGCCGCGTCGCATCGCGTCGTCGCCCGAATGCTCTAGTCAAATTCACTTAGCGTTTTTCTGACTTTTGTTTAAAGGTCATAGCGTGATGTTAAATTGCCATTCCACATAAATTAGGCTATTAAATGCAATAAAAAAGTATTTTTCAAATCCGACTGGTAGTTATTAGCGTATTTGAACAAAAAAATAAAGACTTACTTTTACCACAATCTGTAAATTGTATCACTCTATTTTTTTGTAATTATTTTATATTATTTTGTATGTTGATTGTGGTGTGAAAAAAAAGTTACTTACTCATTGTTACTCTGTTGATGCTCCATAGATAAATAAATAAAATGTTTTTTTGTAGAGAGGATCTATTATCGATATAGACTTTCTATAGTTTCATCATCATCAGCTTCAGGTACAACTTGGCGATGACTACTCGTAGTCGTATCGGTTCTCATTTTAATTCAAAAGTAGTTTACCAGAAAGACGTAACTGGTAACATAATAAAAATATTTACAAAATGTGTTTAAAAAATCGTTCATTACAATTGTAACTTATGCAGTCAATTGAATATAAAATTCCTGTATGCAGTAAGCAAAGATCACGCTGAAGTGATACAGTCTACATCATGGAAGAAGGATGGGAAGCTTCTGGCGACCTCGTGCAAGGACAAGAAGCTGCGCGTGGTCGATCCTCGAGTTGCAAGCCCCGTCATCGGTGTGGCCAACAGCCACCAGAATATTAAAGACAGCAGGGTGGTGTGGCTCGGAGACCAAGACAGAATACTTACAACTGGTAAATATGTTAAATTGTTTATTTTTAAGAGAAACATCAATGTTAACAAAGCAAAGGAAATGGAAAAAAATGCCCTAAGCCTCCTCTGTGATTGAGTGGTTACACTACTGGATACACACCTAATAAGACATACATAATAGGTCTCAAGTCTCCGATCCAATCTACCCCTCGGAAAATCTAGTAGGGCATGTGGACACGCACTAACAAGTGCGCGATGTCGTACCAGTGTTTTTTTTTTTTACCCTAATAAAGTGACATTCGCTTTTTATTGCGTATTTCGAAGTGGCTTCTCAGCACAAATGCACGACTAGAACTCCCATGTGTCAATTCGGTATAGTTGATTTTTTAAAAATGTTTAAAGTTATCGTGACCTTTCCGGAAGAGTAGCCGATTGCTTATATTTTGTGTCGCAGATATATATAAATATAAAAAATAAATATAAACCCAGAAAAATAATACTTTCACGAATTAGGTATTTATTTTTTAAAATTTTTTAGAGGTTGAAGTAGAACTCCTCTCTAAGTCAAAGTTATTCTTTGTACTAAGGTTTATCATCCACCAAAATCCTAGATTCTACTACGTTCTACTAAGTCGTAATAAAAATAAAAAATATTTCGATGAATTGAGAACCTCTTTTTTTTGAAGTGGGTTAAAAATGGTGTTTGACTTAAAATCCCTCATTTGAACTGCAGGCTTCGACTCGGCGCGTCTCCGTCAGATCATGATACGGGACGTCCGCAACCTGTCGCAGACGCAGAAGACGCTGGAGCTAGACTGTTCCACTGGCATCCTGGTGCCACTTTTCGACCCTGACACTAATATGCTGTTCCTAGCTGGAAAGGGAGACACCACTATCTTGTATATGGAACTGACTGATAGGGAACCATACTTGATTGAGGGATTGAGACATTCTGGTGAGTTAGCTTTTTGTTATTTGGTCTATTTTTTGTTGAAAGTTATATATGAAGATGAATCTTAATTCATCTTCTAAAATATGATTTACAAATTTAGACTTTAGTGTTCCATTATAAATAAAATTATTTATTGTAAGCTTTTTAGCATAGCTAAACCAGACAAACATATACCGTCAAAAGCAAACTTGTAAAAAAAACCTTGTAAAGTCTAACCTAACCTAACAACATCATATTATAGTGACCATATCAACATTAAAAATCTTTTATGTTTTAATAAAAAGATTGACTTGGCCATCGCATGAAAACACGATGTATCTCACAAGTAATACAAAAAAATTTAAAGCTTCTATGTCTGCTAGAAGTGCCTTAGAGTTTTGATGATCGGTCATCCAGTCAGTCAGTCAGTAAGTGACAAAATTAAGAAACTTTGACTAGTTATAATTCTTAAAGTACTGGTTCAAATCGAATGAAATTTGAAATATACCGTGTTTATACAATGCCTGCTTAGTTACTGAAAATTCAGGCTTCTAGTTTTATCCACAACAAACTTAAAGGGGGCGAAAATGGCCTGAACTGTTTCGAGAAAAGTATGGTACGGCCGTGTCGTTTTTTTTGCTCGACTTGGCAGGGACACTGCCGTGCCCCCAGATAACTGCCTGTGAGCACTAGCTGTATATTTTAGCGAAAACGTTGATTAACTAATTGAAAAGTTGTGCCTGGGATGTTTATACTAAGCTGTTTATGTTTTTTATTTATTTATTTGTTTATTTAAATCAGACATCTTACAGGCTTATGTGTGATCTCATTGAATATTTTCTTTAATAGGTTATAGTGCTCTTTTTATTTTACATTCATTCATTGCATTCCTTCTTTTGTTAGTAAAACCAAACATGATACGAGTTCACGTAGACAAGGTCAGGAGCGAGCCGTTTGTATTAAATAAAATGTCTTATTTAGTATCTGCTACAATAATTATTAACAATCGACATTGATATTTATTGCAATTCAAGTAAATTAATAAGATGGCTCTTAGCTGAGCATTACTTTGAGAAATAAAAAAAATAAAAAATAAATTAATATTTCATTTTGGATTTCTTTGTTTGTGTTTAAGTTGTAGCATTAATTGATTTGTATTTTAATCTTAATATAAGTATCTTTGTAATTTACTAGTAAAAATTTGTAAATAGTTTTAGTCATTATTATATTTTGAAAAAGACAACTTACTTACTTACTTACTGTGCTGGCTCAGGCTAAGGGACCCCAAGTGGATCTTGGCCTCCGACACGAGATTTCGCCACTCTGCTCTGTCCTCAGCCACCTCTCGCCAGTCCGGCCGTTGGAGGTGGCTAAGATCCTTCTCCACCTGGTCTATCCAGCGATACCTGGGGCGTCCCACCGGTCGCTTCCCGGCTGGTCGGCTCAGGTATGCTCTCTTCGCAGCCCGATCCGACTCCATTTTCTCAAAGTCTAGCCGACTTTGTCTCGCCCATTATGTTCGGCTCGACCACGAGCTCCTCTATCTCGGCATTCTTCCTCAGTCTCCAGGTCCCGTCCTCGCGTTTGGTCGGCCCCAGGATTTTTCGGAACATTTTTCTCTGCCACCAGCAGCTTCTCCTTGAATATTAGTGTCCAGGTCTCGCAAACGTACATCAAGACCGGTCTAATGACAGTTTGGTAAACGCGGATCTTGGTATTAAATATTTATTGAAAAAGTACAGCAAAAAATTCAGTAGCCTGGCCCGCCATAGATTTTGTTAGTAAATATTGTCACGCGAATGAAAAAGTTTACTCATCCCTGCACTAGACTATCTACTCTTACTCTGTTAGCCAAAGGAGCCTTATTCAATGGCGACAACAACGTCATCAACATCCGATCTTAATATTTTTACAAATACTAAAGATCAGTTATTAGGCAAGCTATATTTTATAAAATATATATTTTTATGCAAATTTTGTTGCGAACAAATAACATTACATTTATAGTCTTAACTCTAGTTATATTGCTGTTAATCTTCCCCTAATAAATACTAATATAATTGTACCAAGTATGTGTGGTTTGAACGTAGGCGAGCAGACCAAAGGCGCTTGCTTGGTGCCGAAGCGTGCGCTGCGCGTGATGGAGGGCGAAGTGAACCGCGTGCTACAACTCACTGGCTCCTCAGTCGTGCCCATCATGTACCAAGTTCCCAGGAAGGTGAGTTGTATCAATATTTTGTATAGAAAGAAAGAAGAAAGTTTTTTTAATTAGTTACATAAAAATAAAATCACAAGTTTATTAAACTACTTAAAATTAATCTTATAATACTATAGAATGTAACTACTACTAACTATAATTAAAAACAAGCATTTTTAAACCTAAAATAAATTAAAATTAACCTAGTTGCCGGTCAATTGGTAGCCACTGAGTCAACATAACGCCACAACATTATTATGCCAAGGCGCTGACGCGCATTGGAAATTAAGACGACGCATTGGAAATTTACGTGGCGGGATCTTGATTTTTCCCAACAATTACAAAACATATGAAAGTGATATTTGATGACATGATTTTTCATTTAATTGACTTCATTTTACTAGTTGCAGAAACACGATTTGTCAACTTTTATAACAGAGAAAAAATATCAAAGTAACCTCTTTTAAAACATAGATTTGCATTTTACAGGCAAACCAGACCGATTTAAGCATCTAAATTTTCTTAGTAGATTAGTCTTAACACACACTTCAATATGTTAGTTCATTTTTTAAAAATAATTTGTAGTTTTAATTTGAAGGAATAAAAACAGTTTTTCTTATGGTACGGAGCGCAAACGCTCCGTATTAGATTAATTGTTTAGCGGTGCGTCGCCTTAACTAACTAGTTGGAGAGAGAAAGAGAAAGAGAGAGAGAACGATCATTAAATAAACACAGTAACAAAAATGTAAATTAATTCAAACTTAATTAAAAAAAAATTGTATTATTTAATATCTGTTGTCACATTATTTAGTACACACGCCCGCAAGCTGTCAAATTTCCTCAATAGACTTTGAACTTTATCTAAATGGCATACGGTTGAACATTTTTTGAAGAAATGTGACAGTTTTGGATAGAAAAAAAAAACAAATGTTGAAAAAATTTCCACGAGCAGGATTTGAACCACCCTTCTGACATACCGGGTCAGGTGCTCTCCCAATTGAGCTATCGTGGTTCTAACCAGCCCGCCGATGTTAATGACGGTAGTTGTTGACATTGAATGGGCACCTTTGGCTTTCAAAGTAAAAAGTATTATTATTATAATTTCTCATGGGGACGTCGCCAGCCGGACGGACGATCCGCCCGCATTGTTGCAGGCCACTTCATCCTATTCCCCGTTTTCCCTGTATGAGGGAGTTAAGGTTCATCCAGCACGGCGCCCCGTTAAATCTTTTGGTCTCTATGGCAAATCTTGCTATCTGCTCCACCTTCAGATCCTTTAGGTCCTCTGTGTGCATTGTGTCCGACCCCCAGAGCTCCCATCTAATCTGTGAGTACATGGGGCATTCAGCTAGTAGGTGGAGGCTGGTCTCCTCGCTTTCCAAGCACTCCGGGCATAAGGGGTCGGTTTTCACTCCTATCACTGTCAGATGTCTATTCAGCCGACAGTGTCCTGTTATGATTTCTATGACTAGCCACGAGGCTATTCGAGGAGAACACGAGTTCTCTCTAGAGAGTCCCATTAGCTTGCTAGTCTTTTTCTTATCCATTCCTTTGATGAAGATCTTCGACTGTCTCATGCCTTTCGAGGACCTCCATCTTCGGTTGGTTTCTGATGTTATTCTGTGGCCGATTACCCCCTTGGTGATATTGTGCGCTATTGGCAGCCGGGGTTCCGGTCCCACCAGGTTTTCTTCTGCTCCCTTCCTGGCTAGTTCGTCGGCCTGTTCGTTTCCCGTGTTTCCCTCGTGACCGGGAACCCACGCTATCGTCAGGTCCGTCTTCTCAGCTAGTCTTTTTAATGATACCTTGCATTCTTTGACAATTGCTGATGCTGTTTCTTCCCTGCCTAGTGCCTTCAGCGCCGCCTGGCTGTCACTGTAGATAGCCATCTTTCCTGTAATATTAAGGTTTTCGGCCATCTCAGCGCATGCCATTATTGCGTATATTTCCGCCTGGAAGACACTGGCGAATCTACCTAACGGTATCGACTTGTTTATCTCCGTCCCGTCTGCACATTTAATGTGCACGCCGGCCCCGGAGAGCTTTGTCGACTCTTTTCTGGAGCCGTCCGTATAGCAGGTATTGTTACCAGTTTCCATTCTCCAATTTTCTCTTGAACCTATGTGTATTCTATATTTCTTGTCAAAAATCCTTTCCTTCCGTATTAAGTCGTTGTTGGAGAGGATCATTGACAGCCTATCTTCGTATTGTTCGCCTACACTGGCGTGCCCCTTGTCTGTGAAATTCCCAGTCCAAGAGCCAGTACTTCTTAGCTTGAACCATTGTTCCATGGCTCTTTTCTTAATTTCTAGGTCCAGAGGATTCAGCCCCAGCAGGATCTCAAGCGCGGCTGTAGGTGTTGTCCTCATCGCGCCCGTAGTCACTAGGGCTGCTAGCCTTTGGACCTTGTCTAGCTCTGCTTTGTTTTTCCCTACTGCGGCTCTGTGCCACCATACGATGGCCCCATGTAGGATTCTTGGCACGATTATTGCCCTATATATCCATAGTGCCATCGCTGGTTTCATGCCCCAGGTTCTGCCGATTACACTTTTACACTGCATCATTGCCATCTTTGCCTTTGAGCAGATGTTACTAATATGGGTTCCAAAGTTAAGCTTGCTATCCAGTGTCACTCCTAGATATTTGACTTCCTTAACTGTTTCCAGCTCTTGGTCGTCCAGTGTCACTGCTGCAGCGCGCCCTATCTTTCTTTTCTTCGTAAAAAGAACTAGTTTGGTATTTTCAGGGTTAAGGTTCAGACCTTTGCTCCTACACCACCCTAGGGCTTCCTTTAGGCCCCTGTTCATGATTTGACTCATGACGCTGAGGACTTTGCCTGAAACCAGGAGCACGCCATCATCAGAGTACACCTGTGTGTATATGTGCATCCTGTTTATCTTGTTAACTAGTTCGTCTATAAGCAGGCACCACAACAATGGCGACAGGCACCCCCCCCTGGGGGAATCCTCTTTTCGCCACCACCGTGCGTGTTGTTCCTGCAGAAAGGTGCAGGTTCAAATCCTGCTCGTGGAAATTTTTTCAACATTTGTGATTTTGTAATTTGTTCGCAACAAAATTTGCGTTAAAAATTATATGTATAAACATTTTCTAAATAGCTTGCCTACTTCTTAACTGATCTTTAGAATTTGTAAAAATATTATGATCAAATGTTAATGACGGTAGTTGTTGACATTTAATGGGCACCTTTGGCTTTCAAAGTAAAAAAGGAAATAGTGTTGAATAATTTCGGCGGGCTGGTTAGAACCACGATAGCTCAATTGGGAGAGCACCTGACCCGGTATGTCAGAAGGGTGCAGGTTCAAATCTTGCTCATATTTATGCTTATATTTATAAAATGTTTTGGTTTTGTTTATATAATTTTTAACGCAAATTTTGTTGCGAACAAATTACATAAACACAAATGTTGAAAAAATTTCCACGAGCAGGATTTGAACCTGCACCCTTCTGACATACCGGGTCAGGTGCTCTTCCAATTGAGCTATCGTGGTTCTAACCAGCCCGCCGAAATTATCCAACATTATTTACTTTTTACTTTGAACTTTTTACTTGAACTTTCAATTCCACGAGCAGGATTGGAATTGAATTTTTTCAACATTTGTGTTTTTGTAATTTGTTCGCAACAAAATTTGCGTTAAAAATTATATAAACAAAACAAAAACATTTTTTACTGTAATTACTGTAAAAGTACAGAGAGCGGGAAAAACCATGGAAAAAAGAAGAAATAGTGAAGTAGGCGTGCGACTAGTGCATTGATTCATGCTTTAACAATGACGGTGTTTTGTTGTCTTCGTAGAGCTACCGCGAGTATCACGCGGACCTGTATCCGGAGACGGCGGGCGCCGTGACGTACCTGAGCGCCGGGATGTGGGTCGACCATCAAGACTACGCCGTTCCCAGCATATCGCTGCACCCGGACGCCAATAACGGACAGGTAGGCCTTTATCTTGTCTGTTTGACCTTTACCAAATGGCACACATAAAAAAAAATCGCTTAAGATAATTATTTACTGAATTTTTGAAATAAAAGGCTATAAAAATGTCTTCAACTATTTTGTACTTTCCATTTAATTATTAGCGTAATAGTTATTTATTTTATTATTATAATAGTACAGAGGCCTGCACATCAACATATTCAAAAGTGTCAAATTTCTTCAATAAAGTTTCATCCGTAATTGCTTTATACGCAAAGTTCAAATTCTATTGAGCAAATTTTACAGTTTGTAATACATTCTTTAAAAGTCCACTATGGAAAGTTTCAAATCGAATAATAGTTGAAAAATATTTTTAATTAATTATGTTGTCAAAACTTCTTAGATCTCTGTATTTTTCTCAAGTATAGTAAATTTTATTAGTAAAGTTAGTAAACAGCCTATAATTGTCCCACTGCTGGGCAAAGGCTTCCATCATTGAAATCAAGTCATCGCTACAATTGATGGGTAATGGCTTAATCACCACGCTTGCCAAGTGCGGGTTGGTGATCACAAACCCGGGCTATGCATCGAAAAATCCGAAATACATTTTGCCCGACCTGGGAATTGAACCCGGGACCTTCGGATATCGGGCCGAGCGCACTTCCACTAGGCCACCGAGGCGTCGTCGGAGGGAGGAGGAAATTTTATTAGGATACCAAAATGTGTTAAGCTTTAAATTACAGTAGAATCCGTTTATTATGACTCCGCCTATATTGACCAGCCGGTTATTATGACGTAATTGCACTACGAAGTTTGGTTTTCATACAAAATTCTTTATAAAAAAGTCGGATATAATGACTTTCCTTACAGAGACATATCGCTTATTATGACCCATTTTTAATAAATTATGTCCGGTTATAATGACCGACATGATTCTTTACACTTTCGGTATTGTTCGTTGGTTCCCGACGACGTTCGGCACGTGGCTCGTTCACAGCAATATTGAAAATGATAATTTGACCATAGCTATGACTTCTATACACAATAGTATTAGAGACTGTTTTTACAATAAAATGAAAAAACAAAAGCAGACAAAAATTACAGATTACTTACAGTAAAAAATACATTTGTATGTGTTATTATAATAATGTGCTGATTACGTGCAATTTTGATTTTGATTTAATATGTATGTATACATACATATGTAATTACATATGTACTATGTTTCTGTATTAAAATACATACTTAAATACATACATATTTACATAAAAAAAGTTTTTCATTTCACATAACGCTTTATATGACGTCCGCTTATTATGACGTGTTTGTCAATTCCTTTCGATGTCACTATAAACGGACTCTACTGTAGAACTAAATCTTTTAAGATTGATGTTGGTGAATGAATTTGATGCAAGGTGATGATGTGGTGGTGGAGCAACTTGCATGTTTGATTTTAAAGTTATGAATAATATTAAAATTAAAAAAAATAACTGGTGTTCAGATATTATTATTTACCAACTGCTAAATTGTTAACCAAGCTTTTATTATTAATATTTTTTGAAGCGCTTTTTGGAATATTTATAATATTGAATTAAATCACGGAATTATCTTTTTTATTTGCCAGTGATATTTTTTGAGAGAAATTGTATTGCATGTTTTTTTAGTGTGTTTGTTTTACTGTCTTTATTAAATTCTATTTGTGTCATTTTTTTATAATAATATTTTTAAGAGGTAATAGAGCTCAATCTAAATAAATGTATTTTGTTGCTTGAACTTCCAATTAACGTATGTGTGTTTGTATTTAACATATTATTTCAATATAGAATTTTATGTTTTTATTGGATTTGGTTTATAAAGTGAACTAACATTATTTCTTTATGATAATATAAATATGATATAACACAGTTGGTGATATTTTTATATTTTAATTGAATGTGTGTGCGTCAAATTTTTATTTATGTCTGAGTATTATTAGCTATTTAGTTTTGTGTTATTTTCGATGTTTTAGTTATTTTTGATTTGCGGGTGTAAGGCTCTTCGTAGAGTGCTATTTGTGATGTGAGTAGTATTTATTTTTATTTATTTTTTGTATTTTTTAATTTAGTATTTTTTTCTTTTTATTGATATTTATTTTACGTATTATTTGCAGGTAACGCACCGAGGCAATTTACAAGATGTAGTGAATGCAATCCTTGCTATGCCACCCCCGAAGAAGGGAGATAGTAAGAAAGCGGCAACACCGGCTCAAAAAGAGGACCAAGTAAAGTCGTCTCCCAACCCACAGACGACGGAGCCAGTAGACGAAGACCGCATAGACTTCGTCAACGTGAAAGACCTGATCAAGGGCATGGAGCAACAAAAGACTAAAGAGCCTAAACCAGTAGACCCTAAAGATACTAATGGTTTCCACAAGAAAATCATTGATAACGGTCATGACAGTTATAATGATTGCAAAGCTGATGATATGGAAATTGAAAAGAACGAAATAATTGAAAGTGAGAAGACTGAAAAGACTGAGAAGAATGAAAAGACCGAGAAGACCTTGGAGAAAATCGATAGTGCGGAGTCTACTGAGTCTTCTCTTTCGAGGAGCAATAGTTTGATAAACGGCGTCCCGTCTCAGGCACCCAAACCTTTGCCGAGGTCTTCTATTTCGGAGGCCGGATCAGCGGACGAGCATTCTGAAGCACCCAAGCCGAAACCACGGACGACGGCAGTTCCTATTTCCGGTTATAAGGTTAGATAAGATTGGAGTGTGTAGAATAGTATATGTTTATTTTTACCCGACTGGGTCAGAAGGAGGGTTATGTTTTTCGAGTGTATGTATGTATGTATGTCTGTCTGTTTCTTTGGCACGCCCTACAGCCCAAACGGCATGGTGGATTTTAACATATGAGGTGTCGTTAAATTGGTTTTGACTGTGGGAGTGACATAGGCTATATAAAAATTAAAAAAAAAGAAAAAAAACTAAAAATATTGGCCGGGTTAGCTATCTTTGTCTGGACCCAAAAAAACTGTTAGATCGACCCCACGATCAAAATTCTTTAACCCTTAAATGCATAGCGTTGTCGCAGTCCCGTCTGCGTCATCATCAACCAAGCGGCCGTGGCTAGCTCAAATAAATCTGCACTCTCTTTGGTTGGTGATTGTCCCCGCCTGCGACAACTATCAATATACAATGTATTTATAAATACTCATTTATTAAAGATTTAAGTATAGGTATCGAACAAGGAAATATTTCACGTTGCATTCAACATTGCTCAAATTGAATTCTGGGATCGTAGTGCTTGTTTTTTTTTTAGTTTTTTCTCTTAACAGTTATTTTTTTATGTTAGTCCGGTTATTACGGGCATATAATTGTTTTATATAGTTGTTTTAGCAGTCGGGGGTTATTTGTTTTATTATAATATTTTTTTTATAATAGGTGTTTGTAGTAGTTAGTATAAGCATGTGTTTGATTATTAATTCTAGTCCATTTGGTGTGATATTTTTGTTCAATTTGTTTTAATTAGTTTTAGTTTGGACACTAATACTTTTTGTAATTTTTTATTAATAAGTGTGTTGTTTGACATTGGTTTTTGTATATAAATTTATTTTTATTATGTAGAAATAACGGTGATTTTTGTTTTTTTTTGTTTTTGATCTTTTACTGAACGTATGTATTTTAAAATGGTTTTATTCATTCAATATTTATCCTGATGTCTGTTGGTTTTAGCATGTGTTTGATTATTAATTCTAGTCCATTTGGTGTGATATTTTGGTTCAGTTTGTTTTAATTAGTTTTAGTTTGGATACTAATACTTTTGTAATTTTTTATTAATAAGTGTGTTTGACGTTGGCTTTTTATTTAAATTTAATTTTATTATGTAGAAATAACGGTGTTTTTTTTTTATCTTTTACTGACCGTATGTATTTTAAAATTGTTTTATTCATGTATATATAATAATCTGCATAGCCAACGGTTGCAATGGTCGTTGGATAGATGGCGCGCTGTGCCGCTATTAGCACTCTAAAAATTACAAAAGCAGTGACAAAATTCAGCGTCTACGTCAGCCTTCCCGGTAGCATAGCGGTCAGTGCAGCCGCCCGGATTGCGGAAGACCCAGGTTCGATTCCTGGCTGGGTCGGGTAGGCGTTTAATTTTTTCACTGTATTTTGTAAATTTTATAAATATTTGTTTTATTCACTCAATATTTATCCTGATGTCTGTGAGTGTTCCGATTCACATTATTACTTTAGTAATACTAGAACTCACCGACAAAATAATATCGTAATATAGTGCAAACTTCTTAACGAACGTGAAGTAGGCCGCAAGTCCCGTCGCAGTAGCGAAACTAGGGGTCAACCAATCCGCGAGGCGTTCGCGTAAGGGCGCTCGCAGCTAACTTCACAGTGGCTAAGAAGTTTGCATCTAAACAGAACAATGTAAAGCATTTTGCATCTTTAGGCCCCAGTACACAATGGCCTGTGACGGGCCATGCTTTGCAATGCACAACTGTAGGCCACGATCACTTGGTGTTCACACAATGGCGCATGACTCATTGCTGCCTGGGGAAACACTTGCGATGGACGTGGAAGTAATTACGGCCGCTATTTATTTATATACTGCTTACAAGTATACTTCTATACTAATATTATAAAGAGGAAAGATTTGATTGTTTGTTTGTTTGTTTGCATTGAATAGGCTCCGAAACTAATTGACCGATTTGAAAAATTTTTTTAGCATTACATTCCTACATTATCCCTGACGAACATGGGCGATAGAAGAGCTTCGTCGTCTGAACATAATATGCAGTAATGTATGTACGATGTTTTCAATGATGCATAGAATCGCATTGCAGACTCCCTGCAAATTCCTGTTTCGAAACTAAAAAAAAGAAAGACATTAAAATTTATAAATCAATGGACTGGAAAGTCTTCATTGTTCCACGTTGACATTTTGAACGATTAAAAGTTCAAGTATTAGCACGCAACAAAGTGCACTATGCCGGTCAGCGGTCGGTGACGAACTAAACTATGGGCCATTGTGTGAACACCACAGGCCACGCTACGCCACGATTCCTTTGAAATGTGCCCAAAAAACCGACAACATCCCGATTGCGCGCCATGATTGACAATTGTCCGCCACTATATACCATTACCCTCTGTACACAATGGCGATGGCCTGAAGTGGGCCGGCATACGCCATTGTGTACGCCATTGTGTGTGGGGCCTTAGAATTAAATCATGATGACATTTATAATATATCGACTATCAATGACTTTACAATTGAAATTAGTTACTTGATTGATTAGTTTATTGATCCTGTCGTTTCGAGATTGTGCACGGTCATTCAGAGACGCGCAAGAACTTTGCAATAATTTAATTTAAGTTTAAAAATACATTGATTTTTTTTAAAATTCTTTGACCCAGTTGTGACTTATGCAGGGTATATATTTTTAAAAATTCTTTATATTAAGCAAGTATTTGACCGCGATCTTAGGTGATGGTAAGTTATGATGTGGCCTAGAATATAGCATACTTGCCAAGTTAATGCCTGTTCACTCTTGCCTTGAAAATGCCTAGGTTATACAGTCACGAGCAATAACACATGTATACACTTGTAGGAAGGTTCCCTACACCTACACACATGATTGATTCTACACACTTTTGATTAGTTTTTTTGACTATTTCATTGTTCTAAGAGTTACATTGTTCACATGTTAATGCAACTGAAACTGTACATGTCAGGAAACACATCGTCTGATAGGAAATTCTACTATTTAGCTGACCGCATCAGAAATGATGACGCAAAGCGCTACTACATATACTTCCACTGGTATAAAATTCCCTCGCGTTTGCTCAGTGTTTAAATTATGCTTTTACCCGCAGCCCCGCCTCGGACCCAAGCCGTTCTCGGCCTCCGCTGGCAACGAAGAGTTCTCATTCGACAAAGTCTTCTCGGTACCAGCTGTGCCAGGACTCACCAAGTCTGACTCAGGTGAGTACATAGACTAAATTAAAAAAATATTTAGTGAAAAATTAAAAATTAAATTTACGGGTAAGCGTTTGGCTTCCATCTCACCCGATGTTAGGTGAATAGGAAAGAACCGAAGATGGAAGCGCATTTCACGCTAATAATACTCAACTAATTAGGAACAATGCTTTTGTTTTTGTTTATATAATTTTAAACGCAAATTTTGTTGCGGACAAATTGTTTTTTATAAATTGTTTGCCTACTTCTTAACTAATCTTTAGTATTTGTAAAAATATTATGATCGGATGTTAATGACGGTAGTTGTTGACATTGAATGGGCGCCCTTGGCTTTCAAAGTAAAAAAGTAAATAGTGTTGAATAATTTCGGCGGGCTGGTTAGAACCACGATAGCTCAATTGGGAGAGCACCTGACCCGGTATGTCAGAAGGGTGCAGGTTCAAATCCTGCTCGTGGAATTTTTTTCAACATTTGTTTTTGTAATTAGGAACAGGCTATCTTATCTTTGACTGCTGGAACACAACAGTGCTACAAACATTAATGTTATGGCGACATATTTAGATAAGACGGTGGTAGCTAAGCAGGCGGATTTAACAAGCCCTACCACTAACCAAACCGAATACAAACATGTTCCAAACCACCAAACCACGGAGGCGGTTAAAAAGATTGCCAACGAGAGAAGAAGACTTTAAATATCTTAGTTTGATTGGCAGTCATTTGATTGTTATCTATCATCTATATATTAATACGTTAGGCAAAAACTTTGTACCCCTTTTTTACGAAAATTACGCGGACGGAGGATTATGAAATTTCGCAAACTTATAGTTTATATAGAGAAGGCTATAATGTTAATTTTTTTTTTAATTATTCATAAAAATACAATAAATCAATAAAACAAACATTACACAAACTACTATGTATTTGACACACACGCATATGTATTTGACACACACGCATTTAAACTCTTTTCAAAAATTTCAAATAAGGAAGAGGAGCGGCCAAAATCTATCAATGCCAATCCAAACTCATATTCTATCTTTTTTAATTTTTCATTGCTTGATACAATCCGTGCAGCCTTAATAAGATTACGGTTGAATTTCGACCACTGGGCGACCACTAGTGTTTTCTAAATTCTTCCAACATCGTCTGAATAAGACACTATTGGTCTGCTAGCATATAATGAAACAAAATTTGTTATATACAATATGTTCTAAGTTCAGACGATGTGGGTTTAACAGGGGTCAAAATCTGGTCATTAATGGATAAAAGTCTTTTTTTATAAAATAAAGAGTTTATATTCTGACCAAGTAAATGGTATTATTACCCTAGCGACGTCGCCTCTGTCCGCGCCGGCAGTGTCAACCCCTGCCGCATCCACGCCGATAGTCAAGGAGCCATCGGAGGAAAAGGACAAGTCTCTCTCGCCGACCAGCGACGTCGAAGCAACTAAAGGTATGCAGCACGTTATTAGAATTATTTCCGTTCCTAGGTATATTGTCTCCACGCTGATAGTCAAGGACCCATTGGAGGAAAAGGACAAGTCTCTCTCACCGACCAGCGACGTCAAAGCAACTGAAGGTATAAAGCACTATATAAGAAGTATTCTATGCCTAGGTATAATAGCTGGAAGCTAGAGATAGTCAAAGAGCCAACGGAAGTAAATAAATAAATAAATCGGAGGAAAAAGACCAGGAGCCGCCGGAGAATAATTTATTATTTATACCGTACTATTACTTTTTGTGGAACATCTCTGAAAGCCTGGTAGAAAATCTTTACTAAAAAGGATTTTCTTTTCTTTCTTTTTCAGTACAGATTTTTATTGATACGCCTTTTTTTAAATTGGTTCACCAAACTGGTGGTCAGTACACAGAAAAAAAACACATAAAATACATAATGATACAAGCAGTGAGTGCAAGACCTTCTTGAGGTGAACACTACATTCAAATACATACATACATACATATAATCACGCCTCTTTCCCGTAGGGGTAGGCAGAGACCACTTTTTTCCACTTGCTACGATCCATACATTTTTCCACTACATTCATAAAACAAAATAACATAATATTTACATAATACATAACATAATCTATAAACAAATTACGATATAGTTAAGGAAAGAAGTTGATAGAATTAAGGAACCATGTATGTTACCCATTTAGGAACTACTTTAAAAACTTTTTTTTTTCAAAAAGTAATTATTTCCTTTTTAGATAATAGCCTTCAACACATTTATAATAATCCTGTTAATCCTTTCATAAAGCTAATACGCTTGTGTCACGTATGGGTTATAGTAGTCTACCGGAGTTAGAAATGGAATGGAATGGAACCACTATTTTTCGCATTCAACATGATAATCTCTCCGTTTGCCTACCGGCGACACCGCAAACTTTAAATGAAACTTGAGTGTATAAACCAGTGTATTTAGATGAGAATAATCACTTAAGTATATCTCCACAGAAGAATACACGAACGGCAAGTCCGACACTAGTCTTGAAGAAGAAGTGAACTCCTCAGATTCGGGGTACAGGCCGAAGACGCCGAGCACGGCCGAGAGAAGGAAGCTGTTCGAGAGCACAGAGTGAGTTTCGTATCGCATCCGAGTGGATAGTGCGAGCTTGTTTTTACCATTTGACCGAGTTTTAATAAACTACAGTCAAGTAAGACAAGTTTATTGTTTCATTTTCTTGGCGACTGCTCTGCTAACCACCGTCCACTGGGATGAAGCTGAGAAGAGCCGTTACAATAAAAGGGACTCTGTTGGTTGGTTTCCACACAGCTCAGCCCCGCTTTAATGAGATGTCATCCTAATTGCCTGAGTGTTGGAAAATTTAAGAAAACAGTGAAACGTCTCTTTTTAAATTCATTCAAGTCTGCGTGAGATCTTAGCAACGTCTTACACCTTTACTCAAAAGGCCTTACAAATAAACAAAGAATAAAGTCGTCGAAAAAAATAGTTATTTCGTGTTTTGTCTCTTTTACTCGAATTTGAAATGACGTTTACATGACAGGAACAAAACACGGAATAACTATTCGGATCTTATTCTTTATTTATTTGTAAGGGGCAAAGAGTTTGGGAATGGCATTTATTATTAAACATTTCTATCGTCTGTTAATCAGTTCACGCATCCATTACTCATCTATTTATTTTATTCAACAAAGAACATTTTTTTTTGGAAATTTCCTAACTAGACGCTCTCGGTGTAAACAAAGTATGATTTGCAGCGGCACCCAGTCGATAGCGGACCGCCGCCGCGTGTACGAGGTACGCTCCGTCAGCGTGGCCGTGGAGTCCGACACGCCGCCCTCGCCCGCGCCACTCAGGTAATACGATCAAATTATTGGGTCCTCACCTATGAAATTAATTTTTTTTTTTACTTACTTATTAATAGGTGTATTACTTCTAAAAGTCAATACCGGTTGTTAATATTATTATACACCTTTGATTAGGACTATGTTACTTAGGCTTCAGTAATAACAATGATTATTCATTTTGTGTCTTTATCGCCCATGTTTTTTTTTATTTAACTCTTGGTTCGCGGAATTGACCTTTTGTTTCATTGTAGCTTTGAAGGGACTTGATTTTTTTCTTTTAATGTCTGCTATATTTAGCTAGTGAAACATACACACTACCTACTCTACAAATACTAATCGTAATCATTTATTCGCATTAAATAGGGTACTACAAGGTGTTCATATTATATACATTATAAATCTCATCCTAAGCTTATATATGATAGGCCTAAGGCCTAAGCTTATAGCTAATAGCTAATAGGCTTCTATTTAGCCATTGTTTAATAGCAAGCAAATTTATTTCCCTACTGTTAATCATATTGAAATAATCTATATAAATAAAAATAAATCGCTAAATGTGTTGCTTATCACAAAACTCGAGAACGGCTGAACCGATTTGGCTGATTTCTTTTTTGTTTGATGAAGTCTGAGAAAGGTTCTTATGGAGAGAAAATACGTAAAAAAATTATAATAATAAGGGGTCCATCATGCTTGGTATACGGGTGATTTTAAGCGGACAAAGTCGCGAGCGGGCCGCTAGTTTAATATAAAACTCTGTCAATATTAATAATCACAGTAATTTAGCAATTAATCATAATCAATAAAATAAAAGAAACAATTAATTACAAATAATCTCAATTCGTGCATATATATGACGATACTAGTCCGTTATTTCCTATAATTCATAAACTCCTCAATGTTATAAAATTTATTGTCACTCAGCCATTTTCTAAGTGCTATTTTGAACCTGTTTATGTGAGTTGATTTATGTCTTGATTAGAACACAATTTTTTTTATAACTTATTATCAGGTGAGACGAATGCCAAGTGCATTCCCGTAAGATATAAAAAAAGGCCGTATGATCGTTAGCCGGCTCAAAATCTGTACGAAATCTGTGCGTGTGTATGTCACTGAAGTCCTTCTAAATGGCTTGACCGATTTGGATGAAATTTCCTGTGTGTGTTCAAAGGGTTTCGAGAATGGTTTAGATTTACAATTGGACTCGTTAGGTGGTGCTGCTAGGGGTCCATCATGGGATACGGGTGTTCTTAAGCGGACGAATGATTTGTTTGTTCTGTTGTCATGGAAACTGCCAAAGCGATACGAAGTCCGCCGGTCAGCTAGTACTATGTAAATAGTTATAATAATTAAATAATAATGAAATAATTTATATTATTTTTATTATTTATTGTAATAGTTATACTATTGTATTTTTGTTTTAGGCGTCGGGACTCGCTGAAGTCTCGCAAGAGTCCTGAGCGCGAAGACAAGCGCGCGTCTGTGCCGAATGTCACCACCAAGAGGACTTCAACTGTGTTCGGTAATACATATTATGATAACTTTAACTTTAACGCTATGCTACAGCTAACAAGTTCTTCTATGTTATAGTTTAAGTTTAAAATGGTAGAGAAATTTATACAAATTACTTGACTTAGAAACTAGTTTTTGTTATGTAACTCTTGAAACTTTTGAAGCAATGATTTATTTAGACACACACAGATGTTTGCGCACAGGCTGGAGCAGAAGCGATCGTTCGCTGCAAGTAATTTGTTTCTTGCATAATGGGGTATTTGACAGGTTTTAGAAAAATATGTCTAATGGTTTCATTATAGCATAATATATTTGCAATTTGATTAATTCGTTATGAATTTCTTTATTTTTTTATGAAAATCGCCATTAAAATTCAAATTAATAAAATAGCCGCCAAAACGCTGAAGACGCCATGCATGCAGGTCACGTGATGTCGTGACGTCACCTGCTTGTAAGCAAACTTTTAGCTGTCAAATCAAACAGACCAAAACTTTGATTGACATTTTACTGATTACAAGCTGGTGACGTCACTCTAGATTCAGCGTCATCCCGTGCGTTTTTGATCACGTGGTCAATCAAAAAAAAATTATTATGTTATTAATGATTTAAAAAAAAATCATACTTATTTTAAATGTATGTGCTAGTTTAAAAACATGTTTACTATTAAGTTAACAACAGTTTGATCAATATTTTCATTGTAGTCAAATACCCTATTATTTAATTTATGTAATATTTTAGCATTCCGGACAAACCTTAGTGGTTTTTGGTTTGCTATGATACTGCTATTGTATGTTTATAATTTTAATAAAAAATAAAAAAAATTACGACCTCCAAAAGGGGATGAATCGATACTACCGAGTACTCATATGGTATCGATACTTCTCATTCGATACTACTACTAGAAAGTACAGACGGCGGCAGATGAACCTGCCAAAAACTGTCAAATTTCTACAATTAATTTTGAACATTATCGTTTGGTTATAAGAATCAATATTCATTGTAGAAATTTGTTAGTTTTGGGTAGGTTGATCTGCCGCCGTCTGTACATAACATCAACATTCGATACTGTGTACTGGTATCGAATGAAAACAATGGTATTGTTGTCACCCCCGCCCGGGCCGGTCGATGCTATTGGTATTGGTATTGATAGCGGCGCTGGTGCACGGGTACGCATGACGCGGGCGCGGAGAGGACTTATTGAAGGATTAATTGAACTACTTTTTTCATTTTGTTCTCCTGCTCTATTATGCATATCAGACATTATTATGAATTTATTTAATGTTTTAAAAATTGATTGAATATCGATACTTGTGAGTAACAAGTATCAATCAACTGACCTGATGTCCAGCAGTGGACGTGTGTAGGCTGGTGATGATAATGACAATACGAGTTATCGTTCTCAAATCTATCCTATCCTACAAAGTAATTTATAAACACTCATATGTGACATAGTTTTCAATTACACAAAATGCTTTAATATTTTTGTCAGGTGCTCAAAAATTCCTTTAATGACTTACTATTCTATAGCAAATAATTATATTATGTTTTGTTACAGGAAAAGTATCGAAGTTTCGTCACTTGAAAGGCACGCCCGGACACAAATCAACACAAGTGGAGAACATCAAGAATATCAGTCGACAGATCTCCGGAGAATGCAATGGATTCTACGGTGAGTTGTTACAACATAACCGTCTCTTTTTGTCATTTTTTTTCCTTTAGTAGATGGCTTCGTACGATTAGCACATTTAGCTAGTGTCAAAGTAATTTTTCTTACAAGTAATATATAAATAAACAATATTTCCTTCTTGTATATTATAGATGATGATGAATGATAATAAAAATGAAAAGTGAGAAATGATATACCCTCCAACCTTTCGAGTATCTCAGTAAAGATGTGGTGGGGCTTTACTAAGTCCTCGGGCGGAATTCTTGAGAGAATTTGAAAAGTGAAGTTTGCTCTGTTTTGTTTCATTTGCCAACACTCATGCTCATTTACGAACACATAACGGTTAATAATCCACCATTATTTCACATTAATATTCGACATAACACAAATATTAGAAAATAAAACAAAACCGCAAACTCTTCACTTTCTCGCGAAGAAGGTTTTTTTGTCATTTAATGTATGCGTGTTTTTTTTTTTTAATTTATATTTTTTTTTTAGAATAGCTAAATATGGTGTAATAGTCTCCGCATAAATTTTTTGGTGGAGCAATATTGAATAACAGTTTGTAATGTTATAATTAATTTTATCTACACTAATGTTGTAACATTCTACTTATGTTTCCAATACTTGACTTATAATTACTACTGTTATAGCGCAGACAACAAAACACTCAATTTAAGCAATTTCACATGATGGTATAATATCCACATCGATATCGTAAAATCTCATTATAACATCAATAAAACGCGACCAATTAACCTGGCGAGCCTTATGTCAAAATCCTCATACAAGTTGTATAAAATTTTGATATTAGGCTGGCTTTTGAAAACAGTTGGGTTATACGTGAAAACTTCGTCGAAACTACTAAACTTACATACACAAAACTCTTTGGTAAGATCTTGTTCCAATTAAATAAAAAAAGAACAGCGCGCGCTCGCTCCTGATTGGCCCTGCGCGCGCAGCTGCGCTCTCATTGGTTAGATTTTAATGGCGGCAAGTTCACTGTGACAATACACGTACGCGTGAATTTAATGTTTCGCAATGTGTTTTGTTTTTAAAATACAAATTAAAAGTTAAAAATGGACAGCGACGATGATATTTGTACGCCTCCGGATATTCTAGAATTGGCAACAAAAGTAACTCACAATCTTTTGCCAGAAAAATCTAGAAAATTATATGAAAAAGAATATAATAACTTTTTGGCATGGAAGATCGAAAAGAAAACTACATCATTTTCTGAAAATGTCATTCTTGTGTATCTCAAAGACCTCTCCGACAAATTCAAGCCATCTTCTATGTGGGCTAAATATTCTATGCTCAAGTCCACACTGAGTATCTACAACAATATTGATATCACGAAGTATTCAAAAGTCATAGCGTTCCTGAAACGCAGTTCAGAAGGACACAAGGAAAAAAAGTTCTTGACGTTTACATCAGGTCAAATAAAGATGTTCCTGAAAGATTCACCAGATATTTTGTATCTTTTTGAAAAGGTAAGTGTATTTTAGTTCTGTTATTTAATCTACCTAGTACTTACGTACTACACACGCAAGTTATCTAGACACTCCGTTTAAGCGCTTTGTGTATAAATTAGGTAGTAGGTACCTACACTTTACTACTTCATAAATCATAGTTTTTGCCTTGGCTATGTACCTCAAGCTTATTATATCGTTTATTGTTACAGGTTGCACTAATCTTCGGCATAATGGGGGCATGCCGAAGGCAAGAGCTATACAACATCCAGTTCGATGAAGTCTCTAACATAGACGACAGTACAATCATGGTGAAAGTTTCGAAAACAAAAACGAAAATAGATCGTTCTTTCGTTGTGACGGGCAACTGCTATGCCGTATGTAAAAAATACATGGAACTTCGACCCACCCCCTGTCGAAGCCCTGCCTTTTTCTTGAGCTATAGATCGGGGAAGTGCGTCGATCAAAGAACTGGTATTAATAAATTTGGTGCTCTGGGAAAAACTATCGCAAGTTTTTTGAATCTGCCTAACCCAGCGTTGTACACGGGGCATTGCTTCCGGCGCACCTCGGCGACCCTTCTCATAGATAGCGGTGGTGATTTGACCGCACTGAAACGACACGGGGGGTGGAAGTCTTCTACTGTGGCTGAAAGCTACATTGATGAGTCTTTAATGAATAAAATTCAAGTCTCAAATACGATCTTGAACAGTATAGAAAACAAGACGAATGAAGTAATTATAAATATTCCAACTCCGTCTACGAGCTCTACTGCTTGCCCCGCGACCGCTACAGCTGCTGGATCAATAATTAACATTAACTTTCAAAATTGTACCATCCAAAATTTGAACAATTATTATAAATAAACTATTGTCAGCTTTTACTCTTGTTGTTTGACTAATTGCATTAGTGAAGATAAAGTAGTGTATGCAACTGCATATAACACGGGTATTAAAACACTCGTTACTATTATGAAACTCGCTGCGCTCGTTTCATAAACTCACACTCGTGTTTTAATACCCTTCATTATATGACAGTTGCATAAACTACTAATAGCCTATAAGCCTTACCTTAATAAGGTGATCATAGTGGCATTTTATAGTTTATAGGTAAGGAAGGACCTTATCAGCTCATTTTTATGTCCCCACTGCTGGGGCACGAGCCTTTCCTATGGATGAGAACACTACAGCAAGAAGACCATAAACCACCTCGCGGGCCCGGTGCGGTGCGGTGGTTGTAACGGATGCTAACGCAGCCGGGACTAACGGCTTTACGTGCCTTCCGAACCGAAGCACGAAAGAGCTCGAGATGATAAATTTTTGGTCACCCATCCGATGACCGGCCTTTGCGAAAGTTGCTTAACCTCAGCATTCACAGGCCGGTCGCGTTAACCACTGCGCCATCGAGCTCCAAAGAAGGACTTACGAACTATAAAATGCTGATTTTATATGAGTAAAAATTTATTTGAGTCATATTGTTCGCGTTTATAATGCCGCTAGTGGATTTTTTTTTTGCACTTTTTCAAATGGTATGAAGTCCTTTAATGCCACATTTGAAAACTTCAATATGGCTTCCATTTGCTCTAGCTAACGGCGTTCGCTGCGCCGTCCCACTAGGCGGGGGCGGAGGCCGCATCGGCGTGATCGAGCTGCCTATTGGCGCTACGCCCCTCGCTAAGGCTGCGCCCGCGCACCCTGGCGGGTTGCAGCCGGCCGCTTTGCTTCACCCCGCGCCGCTGCAGGATTGGGCCTTCGACCCGTTCCGTGATGATAGACTGCTGGTGGCCTGTGATGATGGACTAGTGCGCGAGTGGATTATACCGGAAAAGGGTAAGCTGTTTTTTTTTGTTTTTTCGTTTTTTGTTTCTTTTTCTGTAATAGGATATATGAGTGAGAAAATTGGCTCTTGCTAGAGTGGATTATACCGGAGAAGGATAAAATAAACGCGAGTAGATAGCAAAAGTAAAAGTAGTTTCATTTCAATGTGTAAGAGTTCTCGTAAATATTAAAAAACAATAGGAGAAGGGTAAGTAAAAAAAAAACATTTATTTAATAGGATTGACTCCGCTCGGATGTGGAATGAAACGGACACCGTTAGGCCTTTTTTGTTATTATATGTTTTTTCAATTCTTTTTCTTCTTTTTTTAAAGCATTAAAAATGTATTACGCATACCACTGCGCCCGATAAGACGCTGATGGTTATATGGGACTCTCCCTCCGAACTACTTCAAGGGAGAATAAAGGTATATAGTACAGTTAAGGCCCAGTACGAACGATTTTCGAATTTGGGTCGTAGTACTTGAAAGTGTTTAAGCCGGCCTGCAACCTACGCCTCTGCAGGATTGGGCCTTCGACCCGTTCCGTGATGGTAGACTGCTGGTGGCCTGTGATGATGGACTAGTGCGGGAATGGATTATACCGGAAAAGGATAGGTTTAATTTAAAAAAAATATATTTTAACAGGAAATAGTTGATTAGAGACTCCACTTGATGTCAAGCAGAAATGAAGACTACTGGTCTCTGTTTTTGCTTAAACATTTTGTTTGACTTTTCTTTTTTGTTTCTTTTTTTTATATATTTTTAAAGACTTCAGATTCAGCCGTCCGGGTTCTAAAATTAATGTGTTTCAATTTATTGTTATTGCTTATTTTATAAACCATAAAAGTACTCTATAAATTTTCATAAATTAAATTACAAAAGTTACTGTTGAACAAGACGATAAAAAACCAAATATACTTAACGCATACATTTTTATTGATACGCTCTTATTTCGCAAAACATGGAGTTTTGTATAGCCCGCTTTATTAATGTGGCACAGTGCTTTTCTATTATACTAAATAATGTGCATATTTGATTGCACACGAAGAAATTTCATCAACAAAAAAACCTTAAAATTCCTACTGAAGCTGTATGTTTAATAGATTAGGAATTAAGATCAAGTGACGGTCTCCGCTGCATCCTAAAATAACTATTACCTTAACATTATACAATAATATACATTAGAAATAAATTATAATATTACATTAGAAAATTGAATAACTTATTTATAAGAAGAAGTCGTCACACTGCTGATCCGATCCAGGTACGGGCTGACTGGCGTAAACACAGAAGTTATCATCGTGTCTACCGGAAACCATACCGATGATTTTGTTTTGAAAAAAGAGGCCATCCTTAGTCTCCACCAGCAGCGGTATCGCTTTTGTTATTTTTACATTTTGGAGATATGCATGAAGCTGGATACCACTTTTGTATTTTCTTTAGAACACTCTTTTACAATTCCTTGGCCAACTTGCGATGGCGTCTTCTCGAGTTGTATACAGTGCGAGTCTTTATAAAGTGGATACATTGAAATGGGTAAAACTAGAATAAATTTAATGGGCGATAAAAATAATAAAAAATAATCTAGAAAAAATGTTTTATTTTAAAAACCTTTTTTT
Organism: Eudonia lacustrata; assembly: GCA_947562085.1. Taxonomy (NCBI): domain Eukaryota; kingdom Metazoa; phylum Arthropoda; class Insecta; order Lepidoptera; family Crambidae; genus Eudonia; species Eudonia lacustrata. The sequence continues at coordinate 2,701,397 of OX387322.1, forward strand.
ATTACCAACTGTAAACTCCATTTAAAGAAAATTTTATAACTCTTGAAGTTAGTGGGCATAAACATTTTGTTTGTAGTATTTAAAAAATAGTTTTAGGTATTTTTTAAATAATTAATCATTTTTCTAAAATAACATCCAATTTACATAATGTAATATTGTTAAAAGTATAGAAAAAGGTCCACTGAAAATCAGCATTGCAGTTTCTTGAAACTGCAACTTATGCTGGAGGAGTAGGAGTCCAATTGATCGAAGCATTTTAATATCATGTATTAGTTTTATTGTTAGAACTTATGTCCCACTTTTTTTTAATTTGAAATATTTCACATTTTAGTTATTTTTTATATACATATATCATCATTTAATCTCTAAAATTAAAATTATTTATGTATTTATAATAACGCTTCGGTGGCCGAGTTGCAAAGCGCTCGCCCGATACCCAATTACACCAATTTTGATCAATAACACCAATTTTTTTTTTCACATTACACCAATTTTGTTCAATAAGAACATTCTCTGTATGTCCAGACAATCCACCTTGAAGTATGCGTGCTTTCTGCATACCCTTCATCACACTAAAAAGCCAACTTATTTGTACAAAAAGCTTTCCCCGAAACACAAATCGTTTTATTCCTTAAGAGATAGGGGATATCAGTTACTGATCCCCAAACTGAAATTTGTTAGTGCCAGAGGCTGTTTCAAGCACAGTGCAGCCAAAATTTGGAATGACCTCCCGCCGCCAGTCCGTTCAGGGATTAATCTCTCGCTACCAACGTTTCGCGGGAGTTGTCGCAACTGGCTGCTCCATGAGCAGGCGCTGGCACTAGCTAATTACAATTACAAATATAAGTAAATAAACATAGAATAATGTAAGTAGATTAAATATTGTAAGTTTATTATGGTGTAATTTATGGCTATGGCAGAATAACAGGGTTTGTGGGTCTCCTGCAAACACTGAGCCATAGACCTTTTTGTCTATGTTTTTTTTTTGGCAAATAAATATACTTATTATTATTATTATTATACTCTTTATTCATTTTTTTCCTTAAAACTAGATTTTTACAATATTTTAATATAAAAGCAATAAAACATTATAAAAACCTAATCCTAGAGTACCGCCAGCAGCGAGGCAGGGCCCAAACTACCGGTGGTCAGGGCTGCAGAGTGAGGAACCTCCTGACAATACGTGCCGTGTCAAGGATTACTGCCTTTTTATTATTATTATTATTATTATAATATTATTATTATTATTATTAACTCTTTATTTATTTTTTTACATATTAATTTACATTTTTAAATATTTTCTAAAAAACAAAACAAACATTTAAAAATATAAAAAATAGGGGTCCACCGGCATCGGGACCAGGGTCCAAACTACCGGTGATGATTATTATTATTATTATTATTACCCGAAGGTCCCGGATTCAATTACCACGTCGGGCAAAGTGTGTTTCGAATTTATTCGGTGCATAACTGCATAACCCGGGTTTGTGATCACCAAACCGCATTTGGCAAGATTAAGCCATTACCTATCAATAGTAGTGATGATTTGATTTCAATGATGGAGGCCTTTGCCCAGCAGTGGGTAGTTATAGGCTATTTACTTGTAGTAATGATATATAATAACACGAAATCGTAACCATTATTTGAGGACATGCAGCAACAAAACGCAATTAACTGTGTATGTTTGTTAAAATCGTTCAGTACCAAACGTTCCGATAACGATTGCGACTATAAAAGTAACACAATCCAACGATTGCTTTCGCGATCACGATAGGTGTTAAAATAAGTCCACTGATCTTCTCACATACTTATTAAAGTAATAATTAAAATATAACTTTTAGAACAATTTCTCCACCAGGCTTACAAGAGTCTACGAACGAACCGCACAGAACGTTCGCCGCACACCCCGACAAGATCTACCTGATCCGCTTCCACCCAACCGCCTCAGATATCCTCACTACCGCCGCCCACGACCAGACCGTGAAGATCTGGAACCTCGGCTCCGATACTCCGGTGGCGGCCATCACCCTCACCGGACACAGCGACCAGATATTCTCGATAGAATGGTCGCCGTGTGGAGAGTACCTAGCCACTGTTTGCAGGGACGGATTGATTAGGGTGAGTGGCTCTGCTGCTGTATGTAAAAAAAATGTCACGTACCGTATCAGTGTATAGTTTCAGTTACAAAGAAAACATGACGAGCTCATTGGTCGAGTGGTTTGTACACCGGTTTTCATGGTGTGTCGCCATCTCTGAGGTCCCGGGTTCGATTCCCGGTCGGGTCAATTTAGAAATTATTGTTTTTCTAAATTGTCTCGGGTCTGGGTGTTTTCTATGTATAATAAGTATGTATTTTAGTATTTTAAGTATGTATTTTAGTATTTTAAGTATGTTTATCCGGTGTGAGTGTAGAAAAGTTTATGTTGTTTAGTCATTTCCGTGTTAAAAAAAGCTAGGATTCGCAAATTCCGCGTGGCTTTTCGTGTCACGGCTGTTTGAAGTTAAGTTTTTTATTGTGAATCGTTTTTGTATTAAATTAACATTTTTCTATTCTATTCTAATTGGAAAAAAGAAAATAATTACGAGCGAAAAAGAATACGGTAATAAAGATAATGTGTTGATATCTTGTATATTATCTATTTTATATTATCTTATATATTATTCTGTTATGTAATGATTTCTGAACTAATTGCAAAAATAGCAAGATAATTGCAATAGATTAGAAAAAAAGATGTATGTATTTATAAACCACACCGTTTTATGTGTTTTCTTGGTACAGCCAGGTTCAAATTTATCATTATCATCATCTTCAACCAATCTCATTCCACTGCCGGATAAAGCTCTCTCCCAAGACGCGCCATTAAAATCTTGCAATGTCTCGTGACTGATCAACAATTTTTTGACATTTAAGCGAAAAAGACTACTGCTATGTTTTATTACTTATCGGTTTTTACTTATCGGTTATCGGATTTGGTACCGATATATAATTCTGTAGTTTCTTGCGCCCGTTCTTCTGCACAGCTAAAAAACATCCTAAACTGGTGGGTGGCAAAATTTTGAAAATTTTGAGACTATTCTAAAGCGCTTACTAATAAGTTTACTTGAATAAAAGCTCCCGGGTTCGATTCCCAACGGGGGGTACATGTTTGTGTACTCAATTTGGTTGGTGGTAGGGCTTCTTTGCCCGCCTGGCTAGCTACCACCGTCTTATCTAAATATGTCGCCATAACATCAATGTTTTTAACATTGTTGTGTTCCGGCAGCTAGAGATAAGATAGCCAGTGCCTCACTAGTTGTGGATTCCGGGTGAAGTGTGTTTCCACCTTCGGCCCTATCGTCACTTAAAATCAGGTGGGATGAAGGCCTAATGCTTACCCGTAAGATATATAAAAAAAAAACTACTTTCAGGATGTGCGATTATTATGTTAAGGCAACGCACCGCTAAACAATCAATCTCATACGGAGCGTTTGCGCCCCGTACCATAAGAAAAACTGTTTTTTTTTCTTTCAAATTAAAACTTTAAATTATTTTGAAAAAAAATGAACTAGCATATTGAAGTGTGTGTTAAGACTGATCTACTAAGAAAATTTAGATGCTTAAATCTGTCTGGTTTGCCTGTAAAATGCAAATCTATGTTTTAAAAGAGGTTACTTTGATATTTTTTTTCTCTGTTATAAACGTTGACAAATCGTGTTTCTGCAACTAGCAAAATGAAGTCAATTAAATGAGAAATCATGTCATCAAATATCACTTTCATATGTTTTGTACCTACTTGTTGAGAAAAATCAAGATCCCCGCCACGTAAATTTCCAATGCGTCGCCTCAACGTTGTATACGTTTGGTGGTAGATATACAAGCCCCTCGCGTCCCCCTCGCCGGTCCGCAGCGGGCCGGGGCCGGCGGGCAGCCGCGGCGCGCGCCTAGTGTGGGCGCTCAACGCCACGCACCTCGTCGTCACCGGTTTCGACAAGTGAGTCATCACTCACCTCACTCCTGCAACATACACATATACATACACATTTATTTATTCACTATATAAGCATACATACATACATTTACAATGGTAATTGCAACAAAATAAAAGACAAAAATAAACAAACAAATGAACAACAATCAACATACAGGATAGTTTTTTATTAGTACGCAAATTTTCTGCAGCGACTCAGAATCGGTAAGTGAAAGAAATAATATGTATGGGATTGACATAAGCCGCGCTAAATCACGTGGTCAATCTTATGTCAATCCCATACATTTTTTTCTTCTCGAACTTCGCTATCGTTTTCTTAATGTTACTTTGGCTATCGCCACTGATTTGTATGAAGAGTCTCACAATTTTTGACATATTTTAACCTATGATACTATGAGAAAGTTGTTTACTGACCGATTCTGAATCGCTCAAGAAAATTGCGCACTGGTAAAAAAAATATATCCTGTATAACAACATAGGGTCTTGCAAATAAACAAAGAATAAGCTTTGAATACATATTCCGTGTTTTGTCTCTTTTACTCTAATTTGAAATGACGTTTACATGACGGAAACAAAACGCGGAATAACTATTCGGAGGTTATTCTTTGTTTTATTTGTAAGGCATCATCATCATCTCAGCCAAAAGACGTCCACTGCTGGACATAGGCCTCCCCCAAGGATCTCCACAACGACCGGTTTTGTGCTGCTCGTATCCAGCGGCTTCCCGCGACCTTCACCAGATCGTCGGTCCACCTTGTTGGAGGCCTGCCCACACTGCGCTTTCCGGTACGCGGTCGCCACTCCAGGACTATCCCGCCCCAGCGGCCATCAGTCCTGCGAGCAATGTGACCTGCCCACTGCCACTTGAGCTTAGCAACTCTTCGGGCGATGTCGGTTACCTTTGTTCTTCTGCGGATCTCCTCATTTCTGATTCGATCACGCAGAGAAACCCCGAGCATAACCCTCTCCATTGCTCTTTGAGTGACCTTGAGCCTTTTTATGAGGCCCATAGTGAGCGACCACGTCTCAGTCCCGTATGTCATCACTGGCAACACACACTGGTCAAAGACTTTCGTCTTGAGACACTGCGGTATATCGGACGAGAAGATATTTCGTAGCTTACCGAACGCTGCCCAGCCTAATTGGATTCGACGATTGACCTCTTTGCTGAAGTTGGACCTACCTAGCTGGACCGTTTGTCCCAGGTAAACATAATTGTCCACAACTTCAAGGGCAGAGTCCCCAACCTTCAGAGGAGTGGGTACGACACGTGAGTTCGACATAACTTTCGTCTTCTCCATGTTCATTTTAAGACCCACTTGTTGAGAGACTCTGTTGAGGTCACCGAGCATTGCGCCGAGGTCTTCCAGGGTCTCAGCCATGACCACTATATCGTCAGCAAACCGAAGGTGAGTGATGTATACGCCGTTGACGTTGATGCCGAGTCCTTTCCAGTCCAGAAGCTTGAAAACATCTTCCAGTGCAGCAGTGAACAGTTTCGGAGAAATCACATCTCCCTGTCTCACTCCTCGCTGCAACTGGATAGGTTTCAGCTCTGGTCCTGAAGACGGACTGACATAGTGGCGCTTTCATACAAACACCTCAACACTTCGATGTACCGATAGTCAATTTGGCACCGCTGGAGAGACTGTAGCACGGCCCATGTCTCAATCGAATCGAAGGCTTTTTCATAGTCCACAAACGCTAAGCAAAGAGGCTGGTTATACTCTTCGGTCTTCTGTATAACCTGCCGCAGCGTATGTATGTGGTCTATGGTGCTGAAGCCTTTTCGGAAACCGGCTTGTTCGATAGGCTGGAAGTCATCAAACCTGCGTGCGAGACGATTCGTTATGACTCTCGAAAAAAGGCTTGTAGACGTGGCTTAGAAGTGAGATGGGCCTGTAGTTCTTCAGCAGGGTTTTGTCGCCCTTTTTGAAGAACAGTACCACCATACCTTCGTGCCACGTCTCTGGCGTTCTGCCCCCTAGTACCACGGAATTAAATAGCTTCTGAAGAGCTACGAGTACCGGTCTTCCGCCTGCTTTCAGAAGCTCGGCCGTAATTCCGTCAGCACCTGGTGCCCTGCCATTTTTGAGCTGTTTGAGAGCCATACTAATCTCGTATAGGCTGATGTCCGGGATGTCTTCGGTATAGTGCCGGGATAACTTAGCTCTAGGGTCTTTAGCTAAGCTTTGTACAGGTGGCCGTGTGGATGTGTAAAGCTGTCCATAGAACTTCTCGACCTCTCCCATAACATCGGACCTGGTCGTGACAGTTCTGCCGTCATCGGTTTTCAGCGTCGTCAGTTGGCACTGCCCAATACCCAGATCTCTTGCGAACACTTTTGAGCCTTTGTTCCGCTCAATGGCCTCTTTAATACGGTTAGTATTAAATTGGCGCGTGTCGCGAGTCATAGACTTCGAGATCTGCCTATTTAGCCGCCGAAACTATTTGTAAGGCACGTAATGTATAAATGAAAGTATTTAATAAATAAGTAAAATCAAAAACAAAATCATTACATGACGACCTCCTTGGTCGAGTGGTTTGTACACCGGTTTTCATGGTGTCGCCATCTCTGAGGTCCCGGGTTCGATCCCCGGTCGGGTCAATTTAGAAATTATTGTTTTTCTAAATTGTCTCGGGTCTGGGTGTTTTCTATGTATAATAAGTATGTATTTAAGTATTTTAAGTATGTTTATCCGTTGTCTAGTAACCATATGACGAGTTTCATGACGAAGCTTCTCTTGGGCTAGATAATTGGTGTGAGTGTATGAAAATTTATTTATTTATTTATTTATTTATTACATGATCTATCGAAGTAGGCATGTGTGCTACAACAGCAAATAGGCCTCGGCTCAACAAATGCCTACTGTGTTAGCAGTAGGCGCTGTTTTGTCAAAACCGCCAAATTTTAAGTATTCAATTTTCCCACACGTAGGTATTACAATTGGGCGAGCTTTCCTTCTTCATTAAATACGCGAACTTCTTCGATGGATAGTGATCGGATCTAATTCTAAATAGTAATACTTCTATTTATTTTTGTATTTACAATCTAAGGTAGTCGAAGAGGCTGACATTAGATTGTTTTATACCAAATACTTTTGGATTTGAGTGTTCATCGAAATATTCTTCCCATCCAATTTTTTTGAACCCCTATTTAAATTTTAATAAAACTATTTATACTCTAAGAAGTTATATCTAAATATTTAGTAAATTTCATGCAATAAAAAAATTCGCTGTTTTTTTTAAATTCTTTTTTTTAAGTTTAAAAAAAAAAAATTAAACGTTTTTTTTAAATATTGTTTTATATTGATGACCTTCCAGTACATAGTATTGAAGCGTGCGTTTTCCATCACGATGTTTTGCCTTCGCAGAGTGTCGGAACGCCAAATCCTGCTGTACAAAGCGTCCGATCTGAGCGCGGCCGTGTGCAGCGTTGGACTGGACGTGTCGCCCGCCATCCTGCAGATACACATCGACCACGACTCGGGAACGCTGTTCCTCACCGGCCGGGTAAGCGCACTAGCACCGTTGTAATTGTTATGTACCACATCAATATCATCAGCTCATTTTATGTCCCCACTGCTGGGGCACGAGTCTTCACAATGGATGGACACACCACACTGGGAGAACGGACTATAAACCACTACGCGGGTTCAGTGCGGATTGGTGGTTATTAACGACTGCTAATTCAGCCGCGACTAACGGCTTTAGGTTACTCCCGAACCAAGGAGTTATAAAACTTCGTGCTCCGTTGTATATTAGCAAAAAATATTTTATACTTCTATAATGCGAAAAGGCGACCAGGTAGATCAAGACGAAGATGGCGGGACGAGTTAATAGGTTCATGAAGGAATGGCGTGATGTTGCAGGGGACCGGAATGTGTGGAAAAAGTGTGGGGGGGCCTTTGCCCACGAGTAGGACAGCTATGGCTGATATAACAATAATGTATGTTAGTAGGCATATAAGGATGTATGTATGTAAGTATGGGCCTGCGATGCCCGATAACATCTTACTGGATTCATAACTTAATTTGCTGATTGAAAAATATAACGAAAATATAATACAATTTATAGGTACCGCTTTGACAGTTTCCTTGACAACAAAACAAACAAAACGTTGATAGTTTCTATGACAACAAAACAAGCAAATCATTCGTCCACTTGAGAACACCCGTATCTCATGATGGACTCCTAAAGCAGCGCCACCTACCGGGTCCAATTGTAAAGCTAAATTATTCTCGAATCCATTTGAACACTTAGAAAATTTCATCCAAATCGGTCCAGCTGTTTAGAAAGAATTCAGTGACATACACACGCACAGAAGATTTATATATGTAAAGATATAGGTATTTTGTAGTTCGTGCGTGTATTTATATTTTTTTGCGATAACCACGGTTTCTTGCATTTAAACCGAGCTTCTGTCCGTTCGGTTACCGACGCTTCTTTAATGTTCTATTTTTTCCCTTTAGTAGTAACAATAATAATTAGTAAAAGTCAAAGTAATTATTCTTATATTAATAAACAGTATTTCCTCACTTAATGATGATTATGGATGATAATAGAAATGAGAAGTAAGAAATGATATACCACCCAACCCCTTGAGTATCTCAGTAAAAATGTGGGGGCTTTACCAAAACCTCACGCGGACTTTTTGAGATAATTGAAAAGTGACGTTGCACTGTTTTATTTCATTTGTCAACACTCTTCCACGCTCACAAACGCTTAACGGTGCGCCGTCCGTAAGTGACAAGTGTCATATGTTTTATTTGAAATGTCGTCGTCCATATTTATTGGATGCCGCTCGGCCATACTAATTTTGTATGGGGAATTTAAGGTGCTTAATAAAAAAATATTATTTAAATAACCACTTGATGAATCAAAAATGTAGTCTAGCAATTTGTAGTTTATCCATTGATGATTGTTTAGACAAAATCAAAGGTACAATAATTTAGATAAACTATAAGAAATCTACTAAACGCCGCCACTCGTTTTCATGATCTTTGCCCAACTTTAAATGATATATTTTGTTCATTTAATACGATAGTATTTTCAATTATATTTACTTAACCGTAACTGCATTTTTGGCATTTTTTGGTCGGCCCACCCTTAACGGTTAATAATCCACCTTTATTTTATATTCATACTAGCGGCCGCTCGCGGTTTCACCCGCGTGGTTCCCGTTCCCGTGGGAATATCTGGATAAAAAGTATCCAATGTGTTATTCCAGGTTATAAACTATCTGTATGTCAAATTTCATCCAAATCCATCCATCCGTTGCAGCGTGAAGAAGTAACAAATATACGAACATACATACACACAAACTTTCGCATTTATAATATTAGTAGGATTTGATTAACACAATTTTTTGAAAATAAAAATAGACATGATATGACATGAAATCGACACTTTCCCGCCAAGATGTCCCTGATGTTCTATTTGTGTGACCAGGGCGACTCCACCATCTACTGCTACGAGGTGACGTGCGAGCCGCCGTTCCTGTGCGCGCTGTCGCACCACCGCGCGCCCACGCTGCACCAGGGCATCGCGTACCTGCACAAGAACCTGGTCGCCGTCGAGAAGGTGATGTGCGGTTAATTTCTCGTCTGCTATGAATACAGACACAATAGAATTTTAATTGTTTGTAGGACGGATCTAGAAATAAGCAGACGAAAGGTTAAAGAATAAGGTACAAGTGCGCAGACGACAGAAAAATAGATCGCTTACAACAATAATAGTACTATATTAATTAATTATATTCACTTTTATAATCCGGCTCGAAGGACCAATGTAAAATAGTATACTTTTGTACTAAAGGGGAATACTATTAGGGTTAAAATGAAACCGCTAATAGTAGTAGTTTCCTTAATCTGATGTAGGTAACCATTTTATTGAAATATTGCATGGCCTTTATGCCACCCGCAACGACACTTTGATAGCGCGATTCAGTCAGAATACAAACGCGCCATCTAGTAAGAACTGTTTGAACTAAACTTGTTATATTTACATGCGTCTTCAACAGGATACGGAACAAAAGAAAATCGCATCACGAAAATGGCCGCTTATGCACACTCATACATGTTAATATCTTGTTACGTAATTTTATAGCATCAACAGCTTATTATAAACCTTAAATCTCAAACATAATAGTAGTTTATGCAACTGTCATATAATGAAGGGTATTTAAAACACGAGTGTGAGTTTCATAATAGTAACGAGTGTTTTAATACCCGTGTTATATGCAGTTGTATACACTACTTTATCTTCACTAATGCAATTAGTCAAACAACAAGAGTAAAAGCTGACAATAGTTTATTTATAATAATTGTTCAAATTTTGGATGGTACAATTTTGAAAGTTAATGTTAATTATTGATTCAGCAGCTGTAGCGGTCGCGGGGCAAGCAGTAGAGCTCGTAGACGGAGTTGGAATATTTATAATTACTTCATTCGTCTTGTTTTCTATACTGTTCAAGATCGTATTTGAGACTTGAATTTTATTCATTAAAGACTCATCAATGTAGCTTTCAGCCACAGTAGAAGACTTCCACCCCCCGTGTCGTTTCAGTGCGGTCAAATCACCACCGCTATCTATGAGAAGGGTCGCCGAGGTGCGCCGGAAGCAATGCCCCGTGTACAACGCTGGGTTAGGCAGATTCAAAAAACTTGCGATAGTTTTTCCCAGAGCACCAAATTTATTAATACCAGTTCTTTGATCGACGCACTTCCCCGATCTATAGCTCAAGAAAAAGGCAGGGTTTCGACAGGGGGTGGGTCGAAGTTCCATGTATTTTTTACATACGGCATAGCAGTTGCCCGTCACAACGAAAGAACGATCTATTTTCGTTTTTGTTTTCGAAACTTTCACCATGATTGTACTGTCGTCTATGTTAGAGACTTCATCGAACTGGATGTTGTATAGCTCTTGCCTTCGGCATGCCCCCATTATGCCGAAGATTAGTGCAACCTGTAACAATAAACGATATAATAAGCTTGAGGTACATAGCCAAGGCAAAAACTATGATTTATGAAGTAGTAAAGTGTAGGTACCTACTACCTAATTTATACACAAAGCGCTTAAACGGAGTGTCTAGATAACTTGCGTGTGTAGTACGTAAGTACTAGGTAGATTAAATAACAGAACTAAAATACACTTACCTTTTCAAAAAGATACAAAATATCTGGTGAATCTTTCAGGAACTTCTTTATTTGACCTGATGTAAACGTCAAGGACTTTTTTTCCTTGTGTCTTCTGAACTGCGTTTCAGGAACGCTATGACTTTTGAATACTTCGTGATATCAATATTGTTGTAGATACTCAGTGTGGACTTGAGCATAGAATATTTAGCCCACATAGAAGATGGCTTGAATTTGTCGGAGAGGTCTTTGAGATAACAAGAATGACATTTTCAGAAAATGATGTAGTTTTCTTTTCGATCTTCCATGCCAAAAATTATTATATTCTTTTTCATATAATTTTCTAGATTTTTCTGGCAAAAGATTGTGAGTTACTTTTGTTGCCAATTCTAGAATATCCGGAGGCGTACAAATATCATCGTCGCTGTCCATTTTTAACTTTTAATTTGTATTTTAAAAACAAAACACATTGCGAAACATTAAATTCACGCGTACGTGTATTGTCACAGTGAACTTGCCGCCATTAAAATCTAACCAATGAGAGCGCAGCTGCGCGCGCAGGGCCAATCAGGAGCGAGCGCGCGCTGTTCTTTTTTTATTTGATTGGCACAAGATCTTACCAAAGAGTTTTGTGTATGTAAGTTTAGTAGTTTCGACGAAGTTTTCACGTATAACCCAACTGTTTTCAAAAGCCAGCCTAATATCAAAATTTTATACAACTTGTATGAGGATTTTGACATAAGGCTCGCCAGGTTAATTGGTCGCGTTTTATTGATGTTATAATGAGATTTTACGATATCGATGTGGATATTATACCATCATGTGAAATTGCTTAAATAGAGTGTGTTGTTGTCTGCGCTATAACAGTAGTAATTATAAGTCAAGTATTGGAAACATAAGTAGAATGTTACAACATTAGTGTAGATAAAGGTTAATTAAGATTGTGAAATATTTATACAGAAAAGATTAAATTTCTCGTACTGTTTTTGAAGCGCTTATCAAGAATCTAGTACTTACTGATCTGACCGACCTTCCTAAAATACATTTAAAATGCTTTTATAAATAACGATATTGTTTCAGGTTGAATTTGCTCGAGCGCTGCGTCTCACGAATGGCAACGTAGAACCACTGTCCTTCACCGTGCCCAGGATAAAGGTATTATGTTACTTTTGAATATTTTCTAAACTCAAATCTGTAATCGTTTTATTTACTGTTTAGTGGCAGTGACACATTATCCGGATCGTAATCTATACTTAATATTAGAAAGCTGTAGAGTTTGTTTTTCGTCAATAGGTTTCAGTAAAGGATAAGCCTTTACTGAACAAACAAACGATTTGAACCAACGATTTCACTGTGACTTTATATAAACATATTGTATGGTTGGTTTCCCAGAGCGAGTTGTTTCAAGACGACCTGTTCCCGCCCACGCTGGTGACGTGGTCGCCGTGGCTCAGCGGCGCGGACTGGCTCGCGGGCAAGAGCGTTCCACCGCACACGGTCAGCTTGCAGCCGCCGGGAATGGAGCCGTGTGAGTACCACTGCATCTATCATCGCACACTGCGAGTTGTGCTCTTAGTGCAACGAGAAGTGAGCGAGCTTACAGCTCCGGTAACCTATCTGGATATTAGGTAGTGGACTATACGTGTCCACGGGGCGACTAGCTTGAGACACTAGTCTTAAAAGTACCGGATGAAGGATGCGTACCGGCGTGTTCTGATCTGGCGTTATGACCTGACGTAGGTGGTCCCTTGCGCTTGCGTAAGGATGTCTGACACCTACTTTGTAACCGGAAGGTTGGTAGGGGGTGTCAGTATAAACTTTAAAGTAGTGTATAGCGGATTGCATCTATCATCATTATCTCAGCCAAAAGTCGTCCACTGCTGGACAAAGGCCTCCCCCAAGGATCTCAACAACGACCGGTTTTGTGCTGCTCGCAATAGTGTTTTATAATTATTTATTTTTTCGCCTAAGATTTAGTAAATGGATGGGTTTTGTTAAGTTGTTTTTGAGGCATAAAAATCTTTTTATTTTTTTATTTTTAAATTTTGTGCATGTAAGCTTTCGTCTTGTGTTTCAGACTTCTTCTATTCCTTTTGCGTGCTCTGAGAATAATAATATGCCGATGTCGTTCTAAAATTGTGCACGTTTTAAAATAGCAGAATGGAGGCACGGTTGTGTCAATACTTTTTAACGTTGGTGACTCGTTATTTCATTGTATTAAAAGGTTCCTGTTTATATCTTATCGTGTTAAAAACTGTAATTGTTTCATTACTTTAAAATAACAACAATGCCACAATGTATGTGTAACGTGTGTATGTCCCGCAGTATCGGCGCATTCGCCGCCCGCCGCTCGCGAGCGGCCCGCGAACAAACCCAAGCCCGATCTCATTCGCGCGCACGTGCCTCTTGATGCCAGGGAGAAGCAGGACAATGTGAGTATATCTATACCACACATCACCAGCTCTATGTGCCCACTGCTGGGGCACGAGCCTCCGCAAGAACGTATGTATTAATGTTTATACATAAGTAATTTTAAGAACATTCAATTGCATACTGTAAAACATAATTAATTTGAATAATTTGACTTTTTAGCATTTAATTTTAGTAAATTTGAAACTTTCAAAAGAGACATACTATTAGTTATACCTATTCTCACCTCATAGTGTTTTTCTTTTCTTTTCTTCTTTTTTCCTCGATCTTTCTTTGAAGGCAAAGGAACTGATGGCATGGTATTGTTAATAATGTTATTTTTATTATTTAACCAATTGTAATGATTTTGTGCTTTTAATGATGATAATTATTGTTGTTTTAATGTTTCAATTATTTTATTTTGTGTTGTGTGCTGTATTTTAAATTCAATTCCATATTGTTATGCCCAAATTGGGTCATGTATGATACTATAATTTAATATTTGTAACACCCTGTCAAACTACATGAGAAACAATAAATTTATGATTTATGATTTTATGGCATTCTCAAAGGCCATACCTCGAAGCTAACCACCACGCGGGCCCATGCGGTGCGGTGGTTGGTAACGATTGCTAATGCAGCCGGGACCGACGGCAAGACGTGTCTTCCGAAGCACGGAGGAGCTCGTGATGATAATTTTGGTCACCCATCCGATGACCAGCCTTTGCGAAAGGGGCTTAACCTCAGCACTCGCAAACCGAGCGCGTTAACAGTGTTAAGCTCATTACTACTTCACTTCTATAATTTTTTATAAAAGTAAAAGGACGTCTCAACCTTGATCTATATTATGTGTATGTATGAATAAAATAAAATAATTTTTCATTTTTTAATTTTTTTTTCGCCCACAGATTATGAAATCGATGAGCGCCAAAATGCAGGTGGACTTGAAACTGGAGCAAGACACCATGGAGGGGGTGGACGAGGCCGAGTGGGACCAGTGAGGCGGCAAGTGCAACTTAACCCTAGCTTAGTGAGTCGCAATCATTAGCACCTTGTCCAATACAAGCATACACTGTTTATTATCGGAGTTTAACGCAAACTACTTATTTAGTATAGTTATTGTCACGATTCGATACGAAAAGTGGTTGGTTAGTATAAATGAGTTATGTAATCACAAATCACAATAAAATACTAAGCTAGTCTCGATCTGATCCGAACCTAGAAAAATTTACTAGGGAACGCGGAGACGCATGATAGTGCGTGATTCAATTCCCTCTAACAAACCTCTGAGGGTGTTTCATTTAACGCGGCTCGAGGAACCCTTTAAGTTTCTCGCCGCCCCCAAAAAGGTCCGGTAACGCTGAAAATGCCTGAAAACTCTTAAAAAACTTGTTGATTACCGATGTTACGCCTTTTGAGTATGTGGTTTCATTACTTATCCAACTAACACAACGGTTTTTGTACCCCGATCCGTTCCGAACCCATCGGAGAATCTAGTAGGGCACGGGGACGGACACGCACTAGTGCGTGATGTCGTTCCCTCTAGGAAACCTCCGAAGGTGATTCCTTTCACACGGCTTGAGGTACCCTTTATGTTTCTCGCCGCCTTCAAAAAAGCCCGGTGAAGCCAGAAGTACCTTTTGAGGCAATTAGCAAACTCAAAAAAAAACTTTTTGTACTTGTGTTATACAAGTACAAAAAGTTTTTTTTTGAGTATTACAATAATATAATATGAAGTATGCGATAAACCCCGATACAAACTTTGTTTAAAGTGGAACGCGAAAGTTTTAAAAGCATTTGACACGAGCATAAGAGCGTTGACCAAGACCACAAAGCCAGACAAGGTCCTATTGTAAATGCAATAATGATTCTGACTAATTGTATTATCTAAGTATGTATCGGTGATCGATTCTCCCGTTTTGTAATGTGACTTTATGAGGTTTGGTGAAGGAAGTATCGTTTGAAGTCAATCGCGAGCTCCGTTTACACGATGGGACTATTTTTGTATAGGCGAATTAAAGAGCATTTAAACGATTTTTCTATCTTATACCTTAGTCAGGATGGACAGTATAAACATTGTAACATGATTAATTTACACCATTTTTATAATGAAATAAGGCTAACACGACGTATTAATAATGTGTAGTTGTAATTCAAGCTTACGCATTTAGTCTTACAAATAAACAAAGAATGAAGTCCGAATAGTTATACCGTGTTTTGTTGCTGTCATGTAAACGTCATTTCAAATTAGAGTAAAAAAGACAAAACACGGAACAACTATTCGGACCTTATTCTTTGTTTATTTGTAAGGGGTTAAGTGTTTTTAGTAAAATATGTTTGACAGTTTAAATGGATTATTAAATGGATATTCGACATAAATAATCAAATTCATACATTCTAATATCCGATTAAAACTAATCGAAGAGGCTTTTGTTTACAGTTAGAATATAATAAATCCTAAGATTATGTTATGAAGTAAAAAAGTATGTTCTTGTTCTTTTAAGCTGTACGCTATTTTCAATCTTAGTTTGGTTTGTATAAAGTTGATAAACCCAAAACCCTTGCGCGTGTTACTATGGAAACAGTACACCAAAACTCGAAAACTTTAAAAATCACTAGTTTTCATTCATGTTTTTGTGTCTTATTAGATTACGCGCATGAAACTCAGCAATAAGTCGCACAAACAGTAAATAAAATACAAAAACGTACCTACTACGTAACCATTCCTCCGTCCTTATCTATATTCCATTTCGTTTTCAACTTGTTACGCGAAAGAAAGATTAAACATTATGATCTCTTATGGCTCTCTAATTGGAGTTTATTTATTATTAAAACAGTATTCATAGTATTCCTTTTTTTTTGTTCTTATGTTTATTTTAACAATAATTTTATAAACCATTTCGTTCTTTAAACACGACCCAAATAGTATTTTTTTTTCTATTATTAGAGGTTAATCGTCATAGAAAAGCTATTGGAAAAATATTATATTTAACTATTTAAAAAGCGGCATTTTCACATAGAAATCTTATTGTGTAAAAGGGCTTGTTATTGTAACATATTTGTCGGGCAACTGTTGCAAGTTATGTGAATATTGTGAATTTGGTAACGCTATATAAATAGCAAGAATGAATAACAATGAAATTAACTGTTTACACATAAAATATTACCGCAAAATTTCTTAATAATTAAACAAGACGAAGTAAATGTTGATAACATTCTAAAAATAATTTTGTGATTTAAATATTCCTCAGGCCTGTATTACAGAACGTTTCGTTAGTCGTATAATGTTCTTATCTAGTGATATGAATGACGGTTTTTTGCAGGAAATGACGACACGACGACAGGTATCACAACTTGACAAACTTTCTGTATTAAAGAGCCTCAGCAGTAAGAATTTCGTACAATGACCCGCTCTGGTGACGGCGGTCATTGCTCCTGTGCGACCGCGACAGCAATATATTTATTAGCGAGCAAAAGAGACAAGTATTGACGGGTCATTGTACTAAATTCTTCCTGCTTTGAGACTGCAACTCTGCTTACTAGAAAGGTTTCACTAAAAGTCTTTGAGGCCGTAATAATTGGCAACATTTTCTTGTATACATATTTCTCTTAAACCCATAGGTATACTTTTACCTAGCTATACCCAATGAACACTAATATTTTATAGAACTTTTTGTCGAGTAATCTATTACATGGATTTAATATTAAATAGCTCACATCAAATATTTTAGATGTTAAATAGATGCAGTCGTTTTAAGAGTATGTTAATTATTTATTGGCGTATTTATTGAAATTACTTTTTTATTATGTGCAATGATCAACGTCAAACGTGACATAGATTTTGTTTCATTACTAATATGTGTTGTTATTGCATATTAGGTGTTGCGTTTGGTGTGATGTCGACTTTACTAGTATAATGGGGATCCTCTTAGTAGTGTGGGAGAAGAGCAAAATTGATCTTTTTTTTTACCTTTTTTATTGAATAGTAATCAATAATCATAGTTAACTTAATCCAATCACTTACAAATTGTTGTGAAGAAAAACAGTGCACAACTTTGCTCAGATTATAATAATGATGTATGTATATAAAATATTGTTGATACATTACGTATTTGCACAAGCCTTTTGCGGTGATGGAAGTTCTTACACTATGGACTAGTTGCGGGCAACTTTGTGTAATGCGCTCATTCAACGCTCATTTTTGATGTTATTTTTGCTGCGAAAGAGGTATGCATCCGGTTTATAAATTCGTGTTTTGGATATTGTTCAAGTGCGGTGGAGATATAAGATTCTTAAAAGTTTTCTTTTTTTGCTGTGAATCGTACTGTAACTGTATCATTGTTTTTGATGTATGAACTTGAATCGTTCGTTGTGAGCAACTAACAGATGTCTGGTTCTTCAAATATGATAAAATATGTTTTATAATCAATGCAAACCTCGACCACAGTAGCCGCGTAACTTACCCACATTTGCCATATATGCATTTATTTATACATATGTGTTTGCGTGTATATTAATAATACTTATGTATAATACTTTTATTGTAAGGAGACATAGGGTACTAATACTCATTAGGGAATTGACTGTAAAATATAATCATACTCTATAGTGACCAACGGATATTGCCGGGAATGAAGGAAGCGTATGGTGATATAGTAAATAAAATAGCCTATAATTGTCCCACTGCTGGGCAAAGGCCTCTATCATTGAAATCAAGTCATCACTACTTGATGGTATGGTGATATGTTTCATAACTATTTCAATATTGTCAACGTTATGTTATTTAAAAAAAATATAAAACAGTGTATTTTATAAAGAAAAAATCTATTTCAACCCTAAATTGTTTTTTCTACTCTACTACGTTTTAATCAGATGATATTATAATATGTTTGCTTCGTTCTCGGTATTGGTCGCGGCACGGATGTTGGTCGGTTAGGTGAAATTGTAAACTAACTGAAGTGTGAACTAGCTAGCCAATCACATGAGACTGCGTGTATTGAACGAGCCAATCGTAATGCGCGCGTACTTTTCACAACCAATCAGCGGGCGTACTACGAAGTTCTCATTGACATAAATACTTATTTTGGGAATCGGCACTGCTTTCAACATTATATGTCTATATTCAGTGAAATTGTTGAAAAAAATGTTTGCCTGTTCCGGTTTGTTAAAACTTACAGGTTCAAGTTTTTTTTTCAATACTTTCCTTACTCTTTTCGCGTCGTAAGTTGGTTCACCTTTGGACAGTGGAAAGTGATCTCTGTGCTCGTGAGGATAGAGCTCAAGATATGTGCCGGGCCTATAGCAACCTATGTGTGACGTGGAGTGCTCGATTAGTACCGCTAGTGGATGCCATAAGAAACAACACGTTTGCTCAAAACGCCAAAGAGTTCTGTTTTCAAGTCAACATAGAAATTGTTTATTTAAAAGTTAAAGTTTTGAGAATTTAATTGTGAACAAGCTCATTCGTATTGGTCGATCGAAATTGATGAATTTGTATACCTATCTCTGTCTGACGTGTAGAGAAAATATAATAGTGACAGAGATAGTTAATACGAGTGTTATAAAAAATATTTCCTTATTTATGATATGAAGTATGAAATCTCAATTTGTATTAATTGACTCGAATTAAATATTTGGTATTCCTAACATCTGTAGGCTTATTACCAGCTTCCTCTTGCCTCTCGCTCACACGTTAATCAGTGCGAGTAGGACGGAAGAGCTCAGGGGCAACATAGTCTTTTCGTATTAATTACTTAAATATAACGGATATAATGTCATTTTATTCGCTAGTCAAAAAGTTATCCTGTAGAAAGTCTTAAATATTTCTATGTATTAAAACATTTATTTTATTATTAAGGTCTCGTATTTTGTTTTATTTACGCAATAATACTTTTTGTTAGAATAACTTATTTCGTAATACCATTGTGTATTCACGATTAGTAATACGTTAAAATATTACTCTATTAATTATTTACACACGTCAATAATGCTATGTACCGGATGAAATTGTGACCATTGACTAATGCACACGTATTCATATCAAAATATCAGCTGTAAGCGAAGGATTTAGTCTTATGAATCGCACTTTTGGTAATCAATATTTAAATTTAATGTAACAATGTAAAGAATAGTTTAAAATGATTGTCTTAACGGTTGGTGGGTGAGAGAATTAACAAGGTCGTAAGTAACGACATTATTGGTTATGGCAGAATCAAACTGATCGAAGTATCCAGAATGGTCAAAATTAAATGTTTCACAAAATGACTTATACCATCTTTGCTGTGGTGTACCTATCAGAAATCTATTTCTAATCGTATGTTAGTAAGGTAAGCTTTTCTTAATGCCTTCGTATTTTTGTTCAATTATGATGCTTCGATCAATTTGATAACTCTCTGGTTCATGAGAATCAGAACAATGTAAAGTAAGTTTATTATTGTTGGTACTTACTACCTTTAAAAGTGATGTATCCCATGATATCGTTATCTCGTCTGCGCTTGAGTGAATGGAAACGCATCAATGTATTAACACCCTCTGTATATTTAATTTATTACGATATGGTTAAGACAGTTTTCTAAAATAATATTTTTTTGTATAAATGCAATGTTATAAGTACTAAGGTTGTAATGAACTACAAATAATATCTTAAATTATCATAGTTAAAATTTCCCAATGCATTTGTCTCTCTACGAATAAAATCCACACCCAAAGTTGTGAATTGACAATAAGTGTCTTTGAAACTAAAAACAAATCTTCCGAAACATTCCTACCCTCTCCATTTGTGTAAAATTGTAATTATAATTCACTCTTATTGATTGGAAACCTAGTGCCAATGTATAAGTTTTGTATCGCTTTATATGTTTGTAAAAAAATGTTTAAAAAAAAACCAGAAATGAAGTTACAAAAAAAAATTGAAATCCCAAAATCAGATCGCTTGGAAACAACTGAAGGTTTTATTGGTATGTTTATGCGTTATTCACGAGATAAGAATTATTCATAAATTATCATGTATCCATTCAATGTAATATATTCTAACTTTATCTGCCACATAGATGCAACTGACGCTATATTTGGAACTCCTAATAAATATAAGATACCTACTAAAATTCATGTTACAATTTATAATTTACCATATTTATGTATTCAAAATAATATCCTTCTGTTTTTTTAGAAATAAATTATGTTATAACAAATCTGTATCAAAATCATTTTACAAGTATTGTCGCTCGTTAGTATAGTCGTCTATGGATTTTTATCGATATCGATAGACTGTCGATTGTCTGGCATGTGACAACAGTATTTATAGTATCGTATAGTTAATGCTTAGGGAACATTGTATTTTTAAGTAGTCAGTTGCATTTACGTGTTGCAATGTGAATAATAATAGTGATACCCCAACTGAAGGTTGTTTAAATTCCACAGGGTGTGAATGTAACATTGAACACACAAGTAAATTAATGTATCCAATACTCGGTCGAACTGTTTTGTGCGAGGCGATACCACAAAGTAAAGAGACTGCGGGAGGGAAGCTTCATACATGGCGCGCTCGATCTACATGTACTCTGTACTCTACATGTACAATTTTCTCCAATGAATATTGATCTTTACAACCAAACGATAAAGTTTAAAATTTATTGTAGAAATTTCACAGTTTTGGGTAGGTTGATCTGCCGCCGTGTGTACCTCTCACGGACACAGGATATCGCACTCACGGGATCTTGTCTATGCGTGAGTTGCTCGAGCGCGCCATTTATAGATAGGGTTGCCAACAATTTTTTTCAGGAAATTAAAGTAAATCTATCACTAACTAGTATAAAAAAAGGATTTGAAGAAAAAATAAAGCATTTTCCAAATTTATTTATTTAACAGGTTGACCGCCGACAGGCCCAGACACAATAGAAATTCATTGTTTGTCGGACATTAGGCGTTTAAGGTTTTATGCGTTGCGTTTCGTTTTACTTGAACCTGAGTCTGAGTATCATTCAGTAGTGCAGAAATTAAGTCAACAGGAATATTCCGTTCAAACGCACGCATTAGTCGGAAATAAAGTATGTTTCATACTTTATTTTTATTTAAAAGAATAAAGTATGGGGATGGAAAATAACGTAGGATACGTTATTTTAAAGTATTGTTGGCAACCCTATATATGAAGTTTACTTTCTGCAGTATCTGCAGTATTTTGTGGCGATGCTGTGTAGTGTCGCAGCCGGGCTGGACGATGTCCTGATTGTGTGAGTGCGTGTCTATGGTATTTTTGGATGTAGGACATAGTGTAAGGCTCAATTTTTGAGATATTTTTATTTTGCATTTTTTTATTAAACTCTTGCTAAATTTTTAAGTGTGTCTTTTCTTTTTGTGATCCTTTCCTCTTTCTCGTTATTTGAGAAATAACGAAATATTTATATTATTATAATTTTAGAGCTATAAATTAACGTTTACAGTTTTAAAGAATTAGATAGGTACCTGACAAATGCTCGTGACTTTACCTGTTCAATTCATCATCATCAACATCATCTCAGCCAAAAGACGTCCACTGCTGGACAAAGGCCTCCCCCAAGGATCTCCACAACGACCGGTTTTGTGCTGCTCTCATCCAGCGGCTTCCCGCGACCTTCACCAGATCGTCGGTCAATTCAATTCTTTATTCAATTAACAATATACATTGTGTTGAACATTACAATTATAAAAAAATAATAATAATAAATCAATAGAAATTAAAATTAAAATTAATACAAACAAAATTGATTTGAATACAAAATGTGAAAATAATACTTAATAATAACAATACATAAATAAATTAATAATGGAAAAAAAAAACAAAAAAAAAAGCAAAAATAGTGAAGTACATAAAAGTAAAATAAACTAGGTACATGATATCAATCGACATCATTGACATCGAAGGAATGGTGGTCAGGATCGCGATCGTTCGATAAATTCCTTAACTGAGTAAAAACAATTTTTCAACAAAAAATACTTCAATTTAAGTTTAAAATTACCCTTGTAGATGGAGATTTTCAGGTCAATAGGTAATCTGTTGAATAATTTATATGACTGATATTTTGAGCAATGTCTGACCGCAAGTCTAGTTGGAATTATATTATTAACTAAATCTTTCCTTCTAGTGCTCTCTCTCTTAGCTCTTTCCTCTGAGGACTCTACATTACGTGGCATCGAACCCGGTCAAATTAACTTATTATAGAGGAGTTTTAGATTTTTCGCTTTAGAATCTAGAAGATTACGGACATGCTTGTGTTATGTCGACTGCCTATCAACGCAGTCACGCTGTAAAGACTAAAATCTATACATATAATTGAGTGGCTGGGGATACCTAGAATCGTTAACAGAACACATTCTGTCCTGTCATCCAGTGAAAATGGCTCAACGGATTTGGATGAAACTTATTAATGAAGCGTCTGTAGCCGAACGAAATCGTCATCATTGACGACCTCCGCAGCCGAGTGGCTTCCACACCGGGCTTTGGGCGGCGCATAGACAGACCTTGACCCGGACTGGGATATAGGATACTTTTTATCCCGGTAACCGGTTCCTGTACCTGTAGTCTTCGCGAACGAAGGCGCGGGCGACAACTAGTCCGCAGTAAGTATCTACAATTAAAAAAATTGGCAGTTTTTTTTACTATAAAAGAATTGACTAGAATATTTTGATACTTTATTTGAATGTAATAAAATATTTCATGTTTATTTGTGTACAACTTTAACTCGTCCATTATAACTCGTCTGCCGCCATCTGTTACAAAACAGACACATCGTCTCAATATAGCGATAATCTAGGGGTTAATTGAACTTGTGCTTTATCACCCGTCTTTGCGTGTCGGTCAATATGCATGGCCAATGGTCATGAGGTTCTTAATAAAAACAACCTTATGATCGAGCCGCGACAACGGAACTCACGCGACACTTACACGCGTAATGTTGCTTCAGCGAATAGGGTTGCCTTGTGTCCGTCATCTACACTGGCCTGCAAAATTAAGTTTTAAAATTGCAATAACTTTTTAAGTACACAAGATATACTTTCGAAACAAAAAGGAAAAATGTTACTAATGTATAACTTACTTTAGTTGCAAAGAAAGCTGATAAAAATAGCTGCAAAACGTTTTTTATTTAAAAATCTCTAACTTCTATAGTTTAGAAAATAAATAAATATTAAAAGTGTAGTACTTATTTTGCAGGCCAGTGTATACTAATTTAGTAAAGCTGAAGAGTTTGTTGTCTTGTTTGAACG
The DNA here is from genome assembly GCA_947562085.1 of Eudonia lacustrata. NCBI lineage: Eukaryota > Metazoa > Arthropoda > Insecta > Lepidoptera > Crambidae > Eudonia > Eudonia lacustrata. The sequence continues at coordinate 2,725,149 of OX387322.1, forward strand.
CGCTAATCTCTAGAACTACCAGTCGGTTTTAAAAAAATATTTTTGCATTTAATAGCCCAATTTTTGTGGAAGGCTATATAGGCTGTTTAACGCTACTGACCCATAAAAACAGACAAACAGGAACAGCTAGTGCTAGATATGGTGCCTAGTGCGGACTTCATTCGCCATTCGATCACGTTAACAAAAATTTATATTTACCTATATCTATGACATTAAAGCAGCGCCTGCTGGCGCAAAACTAGAGAGAGTTATTGTTTTCACCGCCCAACTATCCTGCACGCGATGCCCCGCTGTACGCCAACGTATAAATGTATTTTAATAAAGTAGGTACAAAGAAGAACTTCTATAGAAGTGCTGGCGTGGACGGCACAAAAATCTCGAACTTCTATAGAAGTTGTTGGCGGTAAAAAGGTTAATGTTTTGCCATACAAATTCTCGATTTCGTCAACGCGATGGAATTTCAAATAAAAATGGGCACCCTATTCGGCAAAAGAGCTTGCGGCCTGCCTGATAGAATCATAAACCTACCTGTTAGCACAAAATAAGGAATGCAGAAGGCAGCATTATACTAAACGCGCTCGAGCGACGCAATAGACACCTAACACTGACACGGAATCTTTGAACAGTCAGAGCGCAGTGTTGAGCGCCGTATAAAAAAAAATTGACAACACCACATACATTGTTTTGAGCTACTTATAGCTAAAGCACTCGTTTTTATGGAAATCAGAAACAGCGACGGTACCACAATCTCCCAGGCCCGACACAATATCGAAAAAGGTCGTTTTTCGATATTGATCCGACCGGGAATCGAAAATGGGACCACAGAGTTAGCGCCCGCCCCGCCCAAAGTCCGGCGTGCATGCCACTCGGCTACGGAGGTCGTCAATAAAAATAAAATGAGCGAGCTTTACAGTAGTATTATGATGTGTAACATTTGAAATGTCACTAGTAATAAGCGACTACCTCCTTATTCGAGTGGTTTGAACACCGGTTTTCATGGAGTCGCCATCTCTGAGATCCCGGGTTCTATCCCCGGTCGGGTCAATTTAGGAATTATTGTTTTTCTAATTGTTGGGGTCTGGGTGTTTTCTATGTATAATAAGTATGTATTTAAGTATTTTAAGTATGTTTATCCGTTGTCTAGTAACCATTTAACGAGTTTCATAACGAAGCTTCTCTTGGGCTAGATAATTGGTGTGAGTGTAGGAAAGTTTATTTAGTTTATTTATTTATAAGCAATTACCTATATAATTATTTTCTGAAAAAAAATGGGTCAGGTATTACATAATTTTATATAACTATAAAATAAATGCAGTAAATACTCAGAAGACATTTGACCTTTAATAGTCAAATGACACAATATGTCACTTTTTTAAAAGGTGCGATTTTTTTAACGCTGAGTGTATTATAAATATTTCTGTTATAATAAATGAGTCTGCAAAACTCATTGTAGGTACATATTTATATAATAATAATATGTCATGTTCATAATATCGATTTTTGAAATTTACAAAATGGTGCGCGCTTGCGCGCTTCTCCGGCTTCATGTCACACTGTTACACCTAATTCCGTCACATTTCATGAAATCGCTTCCACAAATTGTATATATAGAAAGCGAGCGGAAAAATTGTTACACATCAAAAAGGTATGTAGGTATGAAGTTTACCTGCCTTGTGCAGTTTCCTTATGTTGTGCTGCTAGTGAACGCAACACGCTACATAATAAACTACGCTACACAACGCACTACATAATAAATAAACACACACCCTAAAGTAGTAATGTTAAACAGTTACCCCCTTACAAATAAACAGAGTTCCTATATCTTTCGAATAAATTTAATATTCCCCGTAGATATTTTGTTCGCGTCATGTAAACTTTATTTCAAATTAGAGTAAAAGAGACATAACACGGAATAACTATTCGAAGCTTATTTTCTGTTTATTTGTTAGGCTCTAAATAAATTGCAGTCACTCCTTCGATGAACAGTCGAACGAAACAAACGAAGCTAAAACGCAAGTCAGTATCTTCACAAAATAAAGTGGGGATTTTGGGATAAAAAGTATCCTATGTTTTAATCCAGGTTATAAACTATCTGTATGCAGAATTTCATCCAAATCAAATCCATCCAAATTCAAATTCAAATTCAAATTCAAAAATCATTTATTCAGTTTAGGCTACAAGTAGCTCTTATGAATGTCGCTATGCCATCGGTTCGTAAGTCTACTCTGGGCGGGAGATCTTGCACTGAGAAGAACCGGCAAGAAACTCAGCAAGTGTCCAGCTCTTTTCTCCCTTACAGCGTCAAAAAAAATTAAAATTGAAAAATGCCCTATCATAGCAGGACACTTTCCATTACAAATAAACACAAAAAAATATAGAAGACAACCACAACATGTAAAAAAAAAAACAAAAAAAATAAACAAATCTAATATATCAAATTTACATCCGGTATAAGTTTCAATTTCCACAATGTCATACAGTACCACTACAGTACTCTAATAAAAGTCAAAAATTGTTTAAGAAAAACAAAGTCAAACTATAGTAATTAATACTAACAATAAGATAAGTATGCAAGAGCAGACCAGCCTCCACAGGCGGCACCCGTTCACGAGTATGACATATGAATCAGCCATCGCTTCGCTCAACCATATTTTAGGGAACGTAACGACCCGACGCACACGCCACCACCGCAGAGACAATAAAGAGAGCATGACACACTCAAGATACTTTAAATAAAAACTTAATGATCTATTTAACGCAACGCTGTTTGTTATCTGTAGGAGCATGAAGAAGCAACAAATCCATCCGTTGCAGCATGAAGAAGCAACAAATATACACACATACACACACACAAACTTTCGTATTTATAATATTAGTGTACGCGACGCTTTACGTTTAACCGCCCTCTATGGTCTAGTGGCTAAGACCACCGGTTTAGTCCCGGGTTCGATTCCCAGCGGGGGGGTACATCTTTGTGTACTTGGTTTGGTTGAATCTGTCCTGATTCGTCGTATTCCTGATTCGTCGGATTTTCAATATCAAATGAAACTATGGAATTACCGTGACTCCACTTCTGTATTTAATATTAAAAATGGTGGTAGGGCTTGTTTGTCCGCCTGGCTAGCTACCACCATCTTATCTAAATATGTCGACATAACATCAATGTTTGTAGCATTGTTGTGTTCCGGCAGCTAGAGATAAGATAACCAGTGCCTCACTAGTTGAGGATCCCGAATGAAGTGTGCTTCCGTCATTGGCCTTATCATCATTTAACATCAGGTAAGATCAAAGCAATGTTAAGCTTACCCGTAAAATATAAAAAAAATGTCATGGATTTTGGCACGTATGCCGATTCTCGAATGGAACTATCGCGCGCGCCAACGAGTCGTCGACTCGTCGCGCCGTCACGCCGCGCCGTGTGCGACGTGCAATTTGACTTCGCTGCGTAATTGGCCCATCAACTCGTTGAATAGGGCTGTCGTCAGCATGCTACGACACTCAATATAAGCGTTTCAGCTTTAAGCTGCTTTAAGTGAGACGGCACTTGAGAAGATAAAGTGCTTACATACGGTGTTGTATGAGTATGCTTTACTCGAACATCGTAATGACAAACATTATGATATTTCTTCTCTCTCCTCTTGACGCCTCTGAGTTATTAAGCGCTCGGCCCGATAACCAGAAGTCCTGGGTTCAATTTCCATGTGGTGCAAAGCATGTTTCGGATTATTCGTTGCATAGCCTGGACATGGCCTGGGTCATGTTCATCAACCCGCGGTGGAAACATACTACTAAAACGTGACGCCACGTCACGCCATCCGACGCGTGTCAGTACTAATCAATCACATTTATTATGGTCAGTTGCAAATAGATAACACACCATGTGTGATGTGATATAGATTATTATGCTATACTAGTAAGTAGTGTCACAGAATCGTGCCTCACAGTCACAGCCGTCACCTAACCGACCGTGTAGATCCAAACAATGTGTTACATTGCGACTGAAAACCCTAGCACCCGAATTTGGACGGACCAATGGCCAACAGGTGCAAGATGGAGGATTTAGCGACCGATTGAAGAATTGGCCGCCTGGGAAATAGAGCGCGCTATTCCGAGAGAATTACTAGATACCAGTGAGAAATACCGTCGGTTCGAGGCCAGCGGAGGCCGGGAAACTTTGCCCGCCTTCGGTGAGACCCATTGCTGATACAATTCCAACTGCCTCTTATATAAATTTGTTACGAAAGTTGTAAGGCTTTGGCGACTATGGCTCTTGAGAGATGCAACGAGGAAACTTTTACTGACGTTTTCTATGAAATTACATTCTTAATCTCTTCTCTTGAGCATTAGGCCTGGAACATGACCAAGTAACGCTGTATAACGCAAACTGTTTAGTATGGATATGCTAGGCACGAGTAGTCTAGGCCGAGCCGTTCGTCGGGTTACTCCAAACTCCGTTAAACATTTTATTTGAAAACAATCGCAATATATTTTATATTTGTATACGAATCATTTAAATTTAAATATATATAATATGTGAGCCAGGCCTGTTAACATTTACGTCATTACAATATAAGAAAATCTCTTCCGTAGCCAGTCCAGGTGGAATTGTCTTGACCAGCAGGGCTAAGATAAACGCCGCGACATAATTTTGAGGTATTCCACGAAGCACACCCACCACTAATTTTGAGGTATTCCACGAAGCACACCCAAACGAAGCACACCCAGACGAAGCACACCCAGACGAGGCACACCCAGACGAAGCACACCCAGACGAAGCACACCCAGATGAAGCACACCTAAAGTATTCCACGAAGCACACCCTCATGAGCAGGTCTTCTGAAAAGCAAAACGCCCTAAGTAGCAGAATTCCTAAAGTCGAAAATGGACGATGATAAACTAATTGAGTGTGTACGGTCTGCGAAAGTACATATTTACCATAACTTCAAAACATTATGTTACCTATGATTGCAATTTAAAATAAATGTTGAAATTGTTAACATGATTTGTATCATTTCGAACTCCTCCGTGCTTCGGAAGGAACGTAAAGACGTTGGTCCCGGTTGCATTAGCAGTCGTTAACAACCACCAATCCGCACTGATCCCGCGTGGTGGTTTAAAAGCCCGTTTTCCCTATCCATCCATCCATCCATAGGGAAGGCTCGTGCCCCAGCAGTGGGGACATAAAATGAGCTGGTGATGATTATAATTAATTCCTATTATATCATTAATTACGACAATAACACTAACAAACAGTATCAATCCATTAATGCCACAGTGTGTACAATATTTTTTGTTAGCCCATCTTTAGCTAACACAAACAAACTGGATGGTTTACCCACTCGAGAGCATGCCACGTATAATTTCCGTGTGAAAAACATGGTGTGCTCAAATCTTAGCCACAAACAGACATCGTTTGACCTTGGGACTTATTGATAGTCATTCCTACTCCATGCTGTTTACTGGGTGAGAAGTGACTCCCACCGGTAGACTCCACCGTCTGGCGGAGACTGATCAAGTGATTAATATGGCTATTAAAAATAGGGGTTGGTGATAGAAGGGTGAAAATTTAGAGTTGAATATATTTTTTGATGCCACATATTTTAAGCCAAAAAAAACAAAAAAAGAAATGTTTGGGGTGGACCACCCTTATCACTTAGGGGTATGAAAAATAGTTTACGACCGATTGTCAGACCTACCGAACATATAAAGTTTCATAAAAATCGATCAAGCCGTTTCGGAGGAGTACGGCAAACCCACATGTGACAGGAGAAATTTATATATTATATATAAGTATTTATATAAAATCACAATACAAGTAGGTACCTAGTTAAATGTTAGTGTCAACCCGTATAAGTTTAATGAAAATCTTTTTGGGGCTTCCTTCACTAAGTGTAGATTTATATATATACTTACTGACGCACTCATAGACATCAATTATCCTATCCTATTAATATTACAAACGCGAAAGTTTGTTTGGATGTTTGTTACTCTTTCACGTAAAAACTACTGAATGGATTTGGATGAAATTTTGCATACAGATAGTTTATAACTGGGAATAACACATAGGATACTTTTTATCCCGATATTCCCACGGAAACGGGAACCACGCGGGTGAAACCGCGAGCGGCCACTAGTCTTATATATTTCTTTCCACACAGAATGATGTCCACCGAATCCCTCTACGTGTTAATAACTACCAACAGCCCCGTCAATTGACGACCTCCTTGGTCGAGTGGTTTGTACACCGGTTTTCATGGTGTCGCCATCCCCGAAATCATCCATTTGATCCCCGGTCGGGTCAATTCAGAAATTATTGTTTTTCTAAATTGTCTTGGGTCTGGGTGTTTTCTATGTATAATAAGTATGTATTTGAAGTATTTTAAGTATGTTTATCCGTTGTCTAGTAACCATTTAACGAGTTTTATAACGAAGCTTCTCTTGGGCTAGATAATTGGTGTGAGAGTAGGAAAGTTTATTATTTATAGTTTATTATTAATTCCCGGCAATTTCTCACGGTGTTTACTAAAGCAGAGGCGGCGTAATCTACAAACGGTTCGAGACGTATCATCGCCAATCAGCTGGCCTTGCGTACCGATCACGCACACGCAGTTAAACAGTCACCGCTAAAACAGTTGGGTCATGAAAACAGACAAACGACCGCTAACAAGTCTGGAGTGATTAGACTGTCTGGGTAAGCTTTTTACTCGCCTCTGTGGTCTAGTAAGACCACCGTATTAGACCCAGACGTCCCAGGTTCGATTTCCAGCGGGCACACTTGTATGTCCGCCTGGCTAGCTACCACCATCTTATCTAAATGTGGCGCCATAACATCAACGTTTGTAGCATTGTTGTGTTCCGGCAGCTAGAGATAAGATAGCCAGTACCTCAGTAGTTGAGGTTTCACCGCTGGCTTTATCATCACTTAATATCAGATGAGATGAAGACTATGAATGCTTACCAGAATGATAAAAAAACTAAATCTGGAGTCAATAGGCTCTGTCTGGGTAAGCGTCAGTAAGTAGTATAGTAGTGGGTAGACTGGACTCTACCAAATCCACTTCATCCACTAGGTCACTTCTTCATTTCCCCTTCAGGGGCTCTCGTGTCCCAGTAATGTTAAAAATATTTTAACTGTACCTACATTAGCATTACAGGTACAATTTAACTCCCGTTTAGTGTAATTCCGTCGTGTCGAACCCGTTGCAGGGTTCGTAACGCCAGGGGTCACGTGTACTATTCGCGTAAATAGAAAACAATAGTACCTATATGTTAGTTTTTTTTTGTTTAATAATCTTTATATATATAAATCTTCTGTGCGTGTGTATGTCACTGAACTCCTTCTAAACGGCTGGACCGATTTGGATGAAATTTTCTGTGTGTGTTCAAGTGGATTCGTGAATGGTTTAGATTTACAATTGAACCCGGTAGGTGGCGCTGCTATAGGGGTTCATCGTGGGATACGGGTGTTCTTAAGCGGACGAATGATTTGTTTGTTTTGTTGTCATAAAAACTGTCAACGTTTTGTTTGTTTTGTTGTCATGGAAACTGTCAAAGCGGTACGAAGTCCGCCGGTCAGCTAGTCATACTAATCTATGTATTATATTAAAAACAAAAGCTTTGTATTTTTGTATGTTTGCAACGAATAAATAAACTCAAAAACTACTGGACCGATTTAAAAAATTCTTTCACTATTAGAATACTACATTAGCGCTGAGTAGTCTAGGCTACCTATATTAGATTCCCCGGGAACGTTTGTGCCACCCGTGCGAAGCCGGGGCGAGTCGCTAGTAAGTAATACATAAAAATCTTAAAAAAGCTAGCAACAAATTACATGAGAACCTTTGTATATTCCTTCCACCTTGAATATTAGTTAGACTATGTCATACATTTCTTTGTCGCACCACCAAAAGGTCCTAGCACACGTATCTCCCGCCTACAACATGAACTCCTTTAAGGCGACGACGCACCGCTAAACAATAAATCTCATACGGAGTGTTTGCGCCCCGTACCATAAGAAAAACTGTTTTTTTTCCTTCAAATTAAAACTACTACAAAAATGAACTACCTACAATATTGAAGTGTGTGTTAAGACTAATCTACTAAGAAAATTTAGATGCTTAAATCGGTCTGGTTAGCCTGTAAAATGCAAATCTATGTTTTAAAAGAGGTTACTTTGATATTTTCTTTTCTGCTAAAAAAGTTGACAAATCGTGTTTCTGCAACTAGCAAAATGAAGTCAATTAAATGAAAAATCATGTCATCAAATATCACTTTCATATGTTTTGTAATTGTTGGGAAAAATCAAGATCCTTGACACGTAAATTTCCAATGCGTCGCCTTGTGAAGCAGCAGCTCGCGGACGGATCAGCCAGGTGAAGACGGCTAGCGAGGCACAGTCCTGGTCTTAATGCTCTAAGGTCCTGGTCCACTAACCTCGCATCTGACTGAACTCCGCGTCTGCCTAACGTCAGATGAATTGGAGCCATTTGCTTGCTCACATTTATAAAAACAAAACTTTATTCAGAAAATCAAAGAGTTGAATAAAACAGAAAAAGGGTGTGAAGGGTGGCTGGTGCGAATAAAAGAAAAACTTTTCTGTCGAACTGTGTGCAATCTGTAATAATGCTTATAACACAAACAGAAGCGGCGGCGGCGGTGAAAAATGCTAAATCTTGGAAGTGGGTCGGCGTCAAAGGCGAGTTTAAATGGCTCGCGAGGGGGCGGCACTGTCGTTTCACCGTTGGGCCACGGAAACAGCGGGATACTCTTTTTTATATGAATAAAAAAGTGAGAAGAAGCTAATTGTTTTTTAAACTTCTACAATAAGCAAGTGCTTGGCCTTAATCACATTAAATTTTAGTGATAACCAAATTATTATATTGTTGAATACACACGGCGGCAGATCAACCTACTCAAAACTGTCAAATTTCTACAATCAATTTTGAACTTTATTGTTTGGTTATTTGGATTTGTTTATATTTTTTTATAAGAATTTGTATATTCATTGGAGAAATTTGACAGATTTCGGTAGGTTGATCTGCCGCCTACTGTACAACAAAAATTGGTAATCAATACTTTGCTTTTAGGACTGGAAACATGACAGTGTTCTACAACTAGACCACGTACTGAGAGGGTGGTAAGTGTGTAGAATATACTCACAGACTGGTCTGCGGATATACACCCCAGTCATTCCTAGTAGGTAAGATTAGAATAGAATAAAATACTTTATTGTACACAAAAAACCACAGCCATGTGTTAATATATGACAATATTAAGTTATTGAAAGTAGAACGGTGTTTCAGTTCCAACACTCACGTGATTTAGTTGTTAGGCTCACAGACCCAGAGGTTCCGGGTTCGCCGGCGGGCCACATAATAATTATGATTGTACTCTGTTTGGTTTGTGATCTTGCTCTGACCATCAACTTACCTGTTGATGTCGCTGTTGTAATCCGACAGTTGAGATAAGTTTGTTAATTGTTGAGTAGTAGTTGGGATCATTGTGTGCTTGCGCCTTCGGTATTCGCATCAGGAGAGATAAAAGCCAAGCTCTTCGATGTGTTGCTGGATAATGAAATCATCATCATCATCTCAGCCAAAAGACGTCCACTGCTGGACAAAGGCCTCCCCCAAGGATCTCCACAAAGACCGATAATAAAATAATTAGAACTACTTAAATCGCTCGGATCGTGGCCCCACATCAAGGCTTTGCTTTCATACTTACGTTGTCACAGATATTGAGATCATCCGGATAATTTAATGACAGACGCGTTGAGTAGCTGTCGACGCGTTGGGAGTCAAGTCATTGGCAGGGATTTTTTTTTAAATGTGAAGGTGTTTTACTGAGATTACAGCTAATCTCACGGCAATCTCAGTAAAATACCAAAACTTTTGAAAAATAAGTCCAGGAGGCTAATGAGTCAATATTATAGAATACTAGCTGACCCAATTATCTCAAAGTCTCAAGTATTACAATCAAATCGTGGAACATTTTGTATTGAAAAATTAAATTGTAAAAAAAAAAATTAGGGGTAGACCACCCTTAATATTTAGGGGGATGAAAAATAGATGTCGTCCGATTCGCAGACCTGACCGATATGCACACAAAATTTCACGAAAATCGGTCGAGCCATTTCGGAGGAGTTTAATTACAAACACCGTGACACGAGAACTTTATATATTAGAATATAGTGTTATTTTTAACTGAGACAGTATGGGAATATCTGGAACTATAATTGATAACATTATGAAATCTGTCTTAGCAACCAGACGCTCTCGTAAAACTTTATTGCAGCGCTTCAGCAATGTTTGCTGAGTGGCAGGTTAATGGCTTCCACGCCATCATTACGGAGCGTTGCGCCTCTTTCATGGGGCGACTGAGGGGCAGCCCGAACCATACCCTGAACGCGTTGTCTCACCGCTGGGACTCACCGATGCTGCAACATTGGGTGCGACTTCACACCGTCCTTTAACGGTGGATAGTACTTAACTAGTGCGCAAAGGTCTTTTTTGTTTCGTTTTGTTTTTTGTTGAATGTACGTTTTTTTTTGTTCTTGTAGGTAAAATTATTGTTTATGGTTTATTGTAATTGCTAACAGTCTATGGAATTATTCTGAAATAAATACTTATTATTACTATTGTAAGTGTAGGTACTGGGGGGTAACCACGAGCTCTTATGACAGTATTATTGCAGTTGTGGAAAAGAGACGCGAGTATATTCGCCGCTACACGCGTCTCGTTTTCACAACTGCAATAATACTGTTTTATGAGATCGTGGTTACCCCCTGATATCAACGATATCAAACAGCCACATAAAAAAGTATGGTTTATTCGGAAATTTTACCATTCGGTACATTTCACGCTCCACGGTCTGGGGCAACATTACCATTAAGCACAATGAGACAATGACTCTTTTGATACCTGGCCACTACTGTCACCTTTATTCAGAGCCACACACTGTGACCGGCTGATACACAATCAGACACAAATTGAATGAGAATAATAAAAAAAATCATATACAACCATTATCTACATTGTTTAGTTCTTTTGGAAAACCGCCTCTATGGTCTTGTGGTTTAACCACCAATCCCAGAGTCGGGGGTCCTGGGTTTGATGTCAGCGGTAGTTATGTTTTTTCGGTCAGTGGTAGAACTTGTTTTAAGTTCGCCTGGTAGTCACCCTTACCTTAGTCTATCGCCGTAAAAACAATGTTAGGAGCATTATTGTGTTCCGAGATAAGACACCCAGTTCCTCAGTAATTGACGATTCCGGGCTTATACCTCCATTACTTCTTTACCATCCGTTAAGATGAAGGCCAAATGATTTCAGATTGCAGTAAACAATATAATATATTATTTAGTATAAAATACATACATAACAAGGACAAAGTCGTGGGTGGTCACGAGTAGACGTAGACATAGATAGGCATAGACAAAGATATAGACTTAGACTCAGAACAATAACTAAAGCTATAGAAGGATGGCTAAAATAAAAATCGTGCAACTATGTTTAGTTCCGTTCTATCTTATGGCTAGAAAAGGAAGTTGGAGTGCGACAAATGGTTGACACTTAGTTTTTATTTTTTGTATTGTTATGTCAAACGGTCATCAGATAATCGGTGATCAAAAAAAATCTTTGAGTCCTTTATAAAGTCACTCACTACATTACCTCAAATATGACGTCACAAATCTGGTGACACCTTCGAAATAACGAAAGAAAAGGGACAATCGATCTCTTTCCAATACATCACTTATGTTCATTAGTTAAAATAGTACGAACTGATGAATGAGTGTTGCTATTTTAGTCCGGTTTTATTTTTATTTTAGACACATACACAAACATAGACATACATAGAGGGACATAGACATTTAAATCTGCAGTGCACCGCTACAACAAAAAACACCCTGATGCCTTGCTTAATTCCGCCCACCTGGGAATGCCAATGACCGTCGCCTGCAGAATATACGTAGCTGAACATCTGTCACCGGAACTGAAAATGTTGCATGCTGAAACGCGCAAAATGGCTTCAAATAACAATTATAAGTACGTCTGGGTTAGATTTGGCAAAATCTACGTACGAAAAGACGACTCTTCTGGTGCAGCACATATTAAAAATGAAGACTCATTGAAAAATTTATTTAAAAAATAGTTATATATTATATATTATATGGTCGTTTACATTTGGTTGTTTGTCTCTTTTATATATTATATATTATATGGTCGTTTACATTTGGTTGTTTGTCTCTTTTTAAATGAAAATATTATATACCAAAATGTTAATAGAATAAGATCTAAAATTCATGACTTATATTTAAACATACTTGATAGTGACTTTGATATGATATGTCTCACAGAAACGAATCTAAATTCAACCATATTTGATAATGAGATTTTTGATACAAGATACCATGTTTTTCGACGGGATAGAAGTTCTACTGCTAATGTTAAAATAGAAGGGGGAGGTGTCGCTTTAGCCATTAAGAAATCTTATGATGTAATTCGTCAGTTATCATGGGAGACCGATCTTGAAGATATTTGGCTTACTTTGGGTTCTAATAATTCAAGTAAAAGCAAAATTAATATACTGTTATGTTACATCCCACCATACACATCAATAGACAGCTTATCCAAATATTATCTGCATTGCCAAAATTTAGTACTTAGGGCGAATGAAAGAGATGAGTTTCTCTGTATTGGCGACTTCAACACACCTCTTCTCCATTGGAACAAATTTCCTGGATCTACTTATTTTATCCCCTCCGCGGCGACAGATAGGAAGTCTATGCTACTGTTGGATACTATGGCTTTGTGTGGTTTCTGTCAGTATAATGGAGTAAGCAATAAAAACAATAGGCTGCTTGACCTAGTACTCAGCACTATGAATAGTATAGATGTGGAGGAATGCACTCCACTCAGCCGTTTAGACTCACATCACCCGGCAATCACTATCACTCTTACATTACTCTCCAATCCTAAGGTTACCACTCCTAAAATTTGTAAACGCCTTAATTTCAAAAAAAGTGACTTTGTGAAAATTAGATCCGACCTCAAAAGCGTCAATTGGGCTGCAGTGCTGGCTTCTCCCGATGTTAATACAAACACGGCTGTTTTTAGCGCCTCTTTAATGAACATTGTTACGAAACATACTCCTTCCATGTTGAGTGGCTCTAACAAATACCCAAAATGGTTCAGTGCCCCTGTTATACGCTGCTTAGCTGAAAAGCATATGTATCATAAGCGATATAAAAAATTCCATAATCCTCGGGATTATGACGCTTTTTCATTGCTCCGTGCTCGATGTAAGCGTCTAATTGATCAATGTTACAAAAAATATGTGAAATCGGTCGAAGACGGATTAACTGCAAATATTAAGTATTTCTGGACATTCGTAAACAGCAAGCGAGGAAAGAGCAGCGCTATTCCCAAAGTAATGAAATACAACAACAACGAAGCATCTGACCTTAAGGGTGTATGCGAGTTGTTCTCACAGTACTTTGGTTCTGTTTTTGAAGATCCGTATGACGCCAGCACTACTCCGATTCAGATACCTAGCTGCAACTCTAGTGCTTGTCTCTCGTCCTTTTTGATATCCGAAGAAGAAGTCCATAAGAAATTAAAAAGCATAGATGGTAATAAGGGGGCTGGTCCTGACGGGATCCCACCACTCGTCATTAAGCAGTGCGCGAATGAATTGTCTTTTCCTTTGTCTTTGATATTCAATCAGTCGTTAAGCTCTGGTATTTTTCCTGATATTTGGAAAAGCGCTCATGTCGTTCCTATATTTAAAAGCGATAATAAGTCTATGTGTAAAAATTATAGGCCAATAAGTATTTTATCCTGATGCCCAAAACTCTTTGAATCGTTGGTCTACGACGTCCTTTATTTCCATATCAGTCCATTACTCTCCCCTAACCAACACGGTTTTGTCAGAAATAAATCCACCATTACAAACCTATTGGAGTATAAATACTATATATGTGAAGCATTTGCAAAAAATATTCAAGTAGACGCCTTATACACAGACTTCTCTAAAGCCTTTGATAAGGTCAATCACACCATATTATGTCAAAAGCTAAAAATTATGGGTATACATGGCTCATTGCTTCGGTGGATAGAATCCTATTTGTCTCGAAGAAGTCAATTAGTTGCCTTTAAGGGTGAAGTTTCTGCTCCAGCATCCATTGCATCCGGCGTGCCTCAAGGATCACATTTGGGACCCTTGCTCTTTAATGTGTTCATCAACGACTTAATTGACAGCATCAAAAACCCATGCCTTTTATATGCAGATGACCTCAAGATATTTTCAACTATCGTAAGCCATAGTGATACAGAAACTCTCCAAAGGGATCTTGACATGGTGTCTCAATGGTGCACTAGAAACCAAATGTTCTTAAACGTTAATAAATGTTTTGTATTGACATTTACTAAGAAATCTAATAAAATATATTTTGATTATAAATTAGATAACCTAATCTTAAACCGTTTATGCAAGACCAAAGACTTAGGCGTGATATTTGATGAAAAACTGTCATTTAGAGACCATTATAATCATATTTATAATAGAGCTTCTAGTCTTTTGGGTTTCGTAACGCGTAATACAAAACATTTTAACAAATCTTGTGCCATTAAATACTTGTACAATGCTCTTGTAAGATGCAACTTAGAATACGGTTCTATTGTTTGGTCACCCTTCTACACCGTGCACTCCAGTCGCATTGAATCTTTACAAAAAAAATTCCTAAAAATTCTCTCCTACCGTCAGGGCTTTCATAGAAGATTGTGCACATATAAGGACAGGTTACAAAAAATTTACATGACAACACTGGAAGCTAGACGCAACCAGACTCAACTTATATATTTACACAAAATTATTAATTCGAAATTAAATTCTCCACGGCTTCTTTCAGCTATTAACTTTAACACTTTTAACAGAACTCGTAATCATAAATTATTTTCTCTTCAGGTATACCGCAATAATACTTCATTTTACAACCCCATAGTTCGTATGTGTCGCCAATACAACGAGTTGACTCAAAGTAATCATGACATAAATATTTTTACCTCTAGTTCAAATGTCTTCAAGAAAAGCCTCAGAACCCTATTTGATTGAACAAAATACCTAAAATAAAATAACATTATAAAATTATAATATAATATTCACGGCCTTATGGCACCAACATCGCTACCTAATATCTCAATATGTAAAACCATTAAATTATACTCATGTCAGGGATGCATGCTTTTAGGTGATGGTTTAGTGTATAAGCTTTTCATAAAAATTTGTGTTACTCTTTTTTTAACTGTTGCCTGTTATGTGTCCTTATAAATAAATAAATAGACACAGACACATACACAGGCATTAGGCATAGACGTTGATACAGCCATAGACATAAACATTAACTTATTCACTCCATAAAAAAAAAAAAAAAAAAACAAAATTATTTACAGAAAACGAAAGAATCGAAAATCGTAAGTGTCGTAAAAAAAGGACAAACAAATAAACACACTTACGCGTTCATAATATTAATTAGGATAATCAGGGAGCTGACTGTTCATAAACTTTAATCACGGTCAAACTGCTTAGTTGCACATCAAATTAGATCCCATCTATCGTTCGCTTCAATTGTATTGTTCACGCCGGCCGCCGACTTTAAATCGCTTTGGTTCTGTTTTAAATTGTTATATTTTTATCATTATTATTGTTTAATTATTGTATTATTTGTACCATATTCTATTGACAATGAATTATGCCATGTATCCTAAAGCTTTGTCATAATTTTTAACCGACTTTAAAAAAGGACGTTTCTAAATTCGACCGTATATTTTTTTAGGTGTGTTCGTTTATAAATTCGTCGCTTATGAATCGATTTTGATAATTCTTTTTTTGTTGGAAAGGAGATATTCCAAGGGTGGTACCATGACAAGAAAAGCAGGATCTGATGATGGCATCCCAGAGAAATCGAGGGAAACCTTCGAAAATCGTAGTGGCGACTAGCTCGTTTGTTTTTTTTATAAGTATTTTAAAGCACTACTATTTAATGAAGGTCTAGAGTCGATCTGATGATGGAGCCGAATGACAGTCGTGGGAACTCCTCAACGATTTACAGCAATTACGTGGTGTTTGGGCTTTATTAATTTGAATTGATGAGAACTTTACACCTAGATGGGTTGTGACTGTCATAAGGGGTCTGATGATGGAGACCATAGACAGTCGAGGGAATTCCTTAACGATTTATAGAAGTTACCTTTTGTAGGGCTTACTTCCTGCGGTTCAATATGCCAAAATGTTCAGTTCGTACAAAAATAATACCTAATTAAGACTGAAGTTACCACTACCTAATAGGTCTACAGTTCGGTATTCCACACAACCTTCGAAGCTTCAATACAGTAAATTATTATTGCTGAGCCGCGGGACCTTTTTATTTTTTTATAATTTTTAGTTGTTGTATTTTGTTGTATACTTGTGCCAGATAAACTTTTATTATCTGATTATATAAATAGACAACACTAACCCGGCGAGGATGTAGTACAAAAGAGGTACGTCGAGGATGAGGAGGGTCAATATTACCCTGTATTTCAATTAGGGTTTTTATATAATAATAACAATATTTTTTTAACATTGTCTTATATACGTAAATAAGATATAGTTTAATCGATTTTGATAAATAAAACACACATAACAACATAAATTCTAATGTTATATTTATATTTATAAAATAATCGTCACTAAAAGTACTCTCCGCTAAACATTAAAAACAGTTTTTCTCATTCTAATTGTGTCCTGCTAACAGTCATTTACGAAATTAATCATTAAAAATCACAATAACAGGAATAATTCAGTTTTATAAATTATATATTTTCGGTCTTTGTACTGCATTCTTGCAGTAGGTTACGGTGTGCTCTGGATATTTGTATTTGTAACAAGCTTCACTAATATGATTTGTTTTGTGGTCTTAGGTATAGGGGCACACTTGACCTCTTTTTCGCACACCACGTACTTTGACAGCAGGCTCTTGTGCAGGTTCACCACTAAATTCTCTATTTCTTTAAGAGCGTTTACGCCGCTCACTAGCGCCGCCAATGAAAAAAAAAAAACATATCTAGTAATTAGAGATAGAAAATCAAATTATGCTCAACAAAGTATTTGAATGAAGTAATTTAGCATTTTTACGTCACCTAATGAACACCTGACATGTTATGGTTTAGTTAAATATGGCGTTATAGTTAAAAGTGGCCGTAACGTCTTATTTAACTAAACCATAACATGTGAGGTGTTCATTAGGTGCTGTAAAAATGTAAAATTACTTCATTCAAATAGTTTGTTGAGCATAATTTGATTTTCTATCTCTAATTATTAGATATGTTTGTTTTTTCATTAGTGGCGCTAGTGTGCGGCGTAAACGCTCTTAATGTAGCGGGCTCGGCAATAGTGGTATTTGTTTTCGAGCGCTCAGGTGTTCTTTGATAAGCGCACGACCTAATGATTTTATGTAATTGGAACACTTTTGGTTCATTATGTCTAATATTACCCGTAAAACAACAATAATCAATAAAAATAACAATGCAAACATAGCACAAAAACACTACGTCGCGGATGACGAAGGGTCATATTTACCTTGTGCGATGTTTGCGCATGTTTTTCTCCTTGCGCAGGCGCCGGTTTTCTGGAAAATGGTGTGTGGCCGGTGAGGGGGACTAACTTATCTTATCTTAGTGGGGCCTGCCGAGGTTTCCACCTCCCAGTAACACTTCGACCCATTGGGATCTTTTGTGCAACCCCATCCTTTCACTCTTCCTCCTCTGTAAAGATAGATGCCATAAGTCTGGCAACGTCCTTAAGAGCGAAGAGCCTGAAGTCCTCCGGTTTCGGATAGGCCGACCCCAGGAGTCCCATTCTTTTCCTAGCCAGAGAGTCGCAGTCACACAGTAGGTGCTGCATTGACTCGGTTTGCTCTCCACATGCCCTACACAAACTGTTTGTTGAAAGGTGCATTCTGTGGAGCATTTGTTTTGTGGCATAATGCCCTGTCAAGGCACCGATGGTTAGTCGGGCCTGCCTTCTGCTGCCTCCGCATATGAACTTACTCCGTCCTAAGGCGTTTTCGCCTAGGAAGGATTTGGAGTGTTTCATACCCAGCTGCTCTTTCCATTCGATGCCGTGCCTGTTTTTAATGTAATCTTTTAAGGCCTTGTTGATGGTACTTTGTGCAAGTGCCACGAACGGCTCAGGACCAATAAGCTGGGTCTCTGAGCCCTCCCTGGCAAGTGCATCCGCCATCTCGTTGCCGTGGATTCCCATATGGCCTGGGACCCAGATCAATCGCACCTTGTTATGCCCACCCAGCTTGTTTAGAGCTTTTGTGGTTTCCAGAACAAGGCCAGAGTCGATTCGGGGCGATATGAGTGACTTGAGCGCGGCTTGGCTATCACTCAGGATGAATATATTGCGCTTTTTAATAGCTAACTCTATATTCTGCTTTGCGCATAAGAGAATTGCAAAAGTTTCTGCTTGGTAAACAGTAGCAAATTTTCCCATGCTTTGACTATACTTGAAGTCGTTATTATAGACGCCTGCCCCTGTGCCCGACTTCATTTTTGATCCGCCGGTGTACCAGATTAGGCTGTCTTTTTCCGGAGACGGTGGCCCTCGTTTCCATTCGTCCCTGGTTGGAATATAAACTTTAAATTTCTTTTCGAACACGAATATGGGGGATATTTTATCGCAACCCATTTCCATGATCCTATCAGGAATGTCACTTGGTTCCCATTTTGTGTGTCTGGTCAGAGGTTTAGATGCGTCCCATAGTCCGGCCACCTTTAGTCTATGTAACGCTTTCTTTGCCTCTGTCTCTATTACAATGTGCAGGGGTGGAAGGTCTGTGAGGACCTCCAGCGCTGCCGTTGGAGTGGTTCTAAAGGCACCAGTGATTGCTAGACAAGCTGTCCTCTGAAGTTTGCTAAGAGCATTCTTACAGATCTTCAGCCTGGCTCTGGGCCACCAGACGATGCTGCCATATGTGAGGATCGGTCTCACCATCGTCATGTAGATCCACCTAATGATTTTGGGGTTGAGTCCCCAAGTCTTGCCATATGTAGATCGACACATGCCAAAGACTTTCTTTCTTTCTTGGCTACGGTTGTGTCCACATGCTGTTTCCAAGTAAGTTGCCTATCCAGCGTTAAGCCTAGATATTTCACTTCTTTGGACCAAGAGAGCCGGGTGCCATAGAGTGTTAGGTTACCCAGTCCCGTAGTGTTTCTCATTCTTGTAAAGGGGATGGCTGTTGTTTTCCCCGGGTTTACAGAGAGGTGATGGGCATTGCACCATTCCTCCAGGAGACCCAGGGCACGTTGCATTAACCCCGATACCGTAGAGGGAAATTTCCCACTGACTGAGATGACCAGATCATCAGCATAACCCACCGTATAGAATGGTCCTTTATTCAGCCTTACTACAATTGAGTCAACCACAAGGCTCCACAGAAGAGGCGAGAGAACCCCTCCTTGTGGGCATCCTCTAGTTGTTCGCGCAATTAGACTGTCACCTAGCAGTTCAGAGTTAATAATTCTACCCTTTAACATGCATTCAATCCAATTGCAGATCGGTTGTGGCACACCATGGTTCTTGGCTGCAACCTTGATGGATTCAAAGGTAGTGCGATCAAATGCACCTTCGATATCTACGAAAGTGCAGACGCAAATCTCCTTGTTCTCCAGCGCAGATTCCGCTCGACTCACCACATGATGTAGAGCAGTTTCGGTTGACTTCCCCGCCTGATATGCACACTGAAGTCCATGGAGTGGGAAAAAGGGGACTATAAATGACAGCTACTGAGATGTTCAAAATCGTACGGCTGCAGGACAAGAAACTTTACACGTTTAAAAATGAGCAGGGTCATATTGACCCCTCCTCATCCTCGCCGGGTTAAAAAAGACAAGTTTTTTCAACTGATATTATGCGGTGTAAAATTTTCTATAGTGGATTTAAAACCCCTTAATTCAAACGTTAGCTTAATACAAACGTTATCTTTCGTATTGGGTACCGAATTCCAAAATGCCTCTCAATCCTAATTTTCTAATATATATGCGTTCGTTTACTTTAAGTAGGTACAATGATAGTTTTAAGTGGTGATGCTGTTAATAGTGGACATTATTTTAAAAAGCAACTCACCGTTTATACTATAATGAAATAATTTTTAATAATTGTCCTATCATATAAATTTTACTCTTGACATTGTTTTAAATTAGTATTGACCCGAATCGATATACCCAATTAAAATGATTTTCATAATTTTGCATGCTGTATGTTCAGCGAAACATGTTGGCCACAACTCTGTACCATGCCTGATCCGATCCGAACCCTTCGGAGAATCTAGTAGGGCACAGGGACACGGACTAGTGCGTGATGCCGTTCCCTCTAGAAAACCTCCGAAGGTGATTAGTCTCACACGGGTTGAGGAACCCTTTAAGTTTCTCGGCGCCCCCACACAAGCCCGGTGAAGCTGAAAATGCCGTCTGAGGCAACTAGAAAACTCTAAAAGAAAAAAAACTATACCATGTATCATAAGAAATGAAAATTATTCTTATTCTTATTGGGTTTCTGTCCCACCAAGGAACCCTAACAGCGGTACGCGTTCCGTTTGGCGCGTCGCGTGTTGCCCGCATTAATGAGTGGTGGTAGCGGTCGGTGGTAGGGGGCGCGGATAACGCAGTGCCGTGGTGTGTCGTGGTGGGACTGGTGGCGGACTGTGGCTGGTGTCTGGGACGATGTGCGCGAGTTTGTGCTGACACGATTAAAGGTAACTACATTTTTTTTTAATTATTTTTATTTTATATAATTTTGGCACAACAATAATACTCCTCTAAATATGGACCTTATCATCAAAATTCAAAATAATTTATTCAGTTTAGGCTACAATTAGCTATCGGTTCGTAAGTCTACACAGGGCATCATCATCGGCCTATATTAGTCTACAATACCTAACCTAGTCTAAGATATATGACTCTACTTTCTAGATAGACTTACATATAAGTAAGTTATAATATTATTATAACTTACTTATTTATATTTAATTTTATATATTGTAATGTTGTTTTTACGAGTTATCATTATTAAATATTAAATGGTGACAAGTGACAGGTCATGTCATTTCATTAACTCCGATCAATAGAGACGGGTGTAGTAATAGTATTGTAAAATAATAGAGGGGTAAAAACCGGCATTACCTATTCAACTTATATTATTGTTGTGTGGAGCGTTTCTTTTATTATTTTAGCCTCCCCACAGGAGAAGTTGTAGATCCATCCACATTACAATATGTAGGACTTTTTAATACTAGAAAGAAGCTACAGAAATAAAAAGCTTAATAAAGAAATGTCAGTGTGAAGATGTATGACTTTACAGAGATTTTACGCGGACTTAAGGGAACTAAACAAAAGAACAAAACTGTTATTGCACTGTTTCTTTCATTTGCCAGCACTAATGCGCGTACTCGAACACATAAAAAGGAATCAGCGCAAAGAAAAATCTTTTGTCCTATGTATTGTCAGTATTATTTTTATTTTTATTTTTACAGCATACAGTCATGTACATCAACATTTTACACGTTACAAGTTTAAGATATCTACAAAATACTAGACTTTGAGTGCCTACAATTAAAGTTTATACAATACATATACTTAAGAGCGTTTACGCCGCACACTAGCGCCACTAATGAAAAAAAAACATATCTAGTAATTAGAGATAGAAAATCAAATTATGCTCAACAAACTATTTGAATGAAGTAATTTAGCATTTTTACGGCGCCTAATGAACACCTCACATGTTATGGTTTAGTTAAATAAGACGTTACGGCCACTTTTAACTATAAAAATGCTAAATTACTTCATTCAGATAGTTTGTTGAGCATAATTTGATTTTCTATCTCTAATTACTAGATATGTTTGTTTTTCATTGGCGACGCTATTGTGCGTCGTAAACGCTCTTAACTTAATTAACAAATCAAGCTGGTAACGGTTTGGTAGTAACAAGATCATAGTTATTTAGCAAAGCTTAATACATATTATGACAAATTCTTTTCTATTATTTTCATGTATAGTGTATGTTTGCTAATTTCTTTCTTCCTTTCACTTTCCCGCCAAGAATTCCCTTTGTAAACACATAACAACTCTATGGTGTCTTCCTGGCTCACTTTAATTCGATTGAGGAATCCACTTGCAAGATTATTATATAGTTGTTACTATACGTACAAACCCACGCACATTGTACGAGCCACAAGTTTTATTCTATCTATACTAGCTTCCGCCCGTGTCACTGCCGGCATTCAATTCCTCCGCCGTAAATTCCAGCCCCCAATTCTGCTATTTATTTTGATCTGAAACGAATCTGAAACGCTATAGTTTGAACGTTTTCGTATTCTGCTAACTACGAAATCAACTCTATAGAGTTATAATAAAATAAAATAAACACTGAAAGAAAAAACGCAATAATATTTGGCGTGTTTATTTTATTTTATTTAATTTTTTTAGATTTGGGGGCAGTACAATTAAGCTTGTTTCCCGGGATAGTAACTTATAAAACGGCCATCAGACCCTAAAACTAGATCTAACTAAAAAATCAGGTCACCAATGCTAATAAATGTTAGTAGCATTATTGTGTCAAAACAGTTAGTGCCTTACAAATAAACAAGGAATAAGCTTCGAATAGTTGTTCAGTGTTTTGCCTCATTCACTCTAATTTGAAATAAAGTTTACATGACAGGAGCAAAACACGGAATAAGTAACTATTCGCAGCTACTTAATTATTTTTTTATTTTTAAGACCCTTATGAGATAAAATAATTATATAATATCTTGGTCTGCTCGCCTGCGCATGTTATGTAGTTACACTTTTGTATACAACTCTTAGTTTAAAAGAGTTGCTGCTAAGTTTCTTGCTGGAGTCTTCTTAGCAGAATCAACCTTCCAAGCCAGCAGTAGAATCGCATTACATATATGTATTGTTTATTAAATTATATATTTTAAGTATTATTATGTGTACTTGTACTTATATTATTTTTTACTATATTTTTGTGTTTTTTATGTAACTACCTACCTACTTGACGTTCATAAGTGCAATTTATATATCTAAATTGAATAAAGATTTTTCATTTCATTTCATTTCATTTCAATAGCCAGTGCTTCAGTAGTTGAAGATTCTGGTTAAAGTGCGCTTCTTTCTTCGGCCTTATCATTTTAAGATCAGATAAGATAAAGGCCAAGACAAGAGGTTACTCTTGGCCTTCATCTCATCCAGTAAGAAATCCATCCAGTAACAAATAAAAAAAAACTGGCTGGCTGGCTAGTATAAAAGCGATAAAGGATATTCTTTTAGCTGTAAGACGCAACAACAAGCAACTTGGATCCTACGATCCCCGATGACTAAGTGGTAACGCGCTTTCGGATATCATAGGTTCAATACCCAGGTAGGACAAGGTGTGTTTCGGATTTAACAACACAGCTCAAAATGTTTACCTCCCCGCTATTAGGAAGCGTGGCGATTAATTGTATCCATGTCTTCATTTCCACGGAATACATAATCATTTCATAAATTAAGTCCTTTGCCTAACACTGCAGTGGGACAGTATATTCTAATTACTACCTACTTATCTAGTCTTGAAAGCTGCATAATGTCTTGATTTTAATACGGGAGTTTTTTGTCCAGCAAAGGTACGGCATGGGTAGCGGCTTTGATTGATTGATGATTTTTAACTTTAGCAACACTGCTGTTTAGCGGTAATACAATAAAAATTCAATTAAATTCACTGTTATTTTTTGACCCTAACTACTTACCCTGATAGATAGGGCATGGCAGTTGGAACTACGGGTCTGGCTGTCTTTTCAAGGGTACCACGGGAGTTCCGGACATGTCCCGGACATGGGTTGGACTCGTGGTGGCATGTGATAAGCTGTAGAAGTGGGAATGTTCGTCTGCATGGTTGAGGTCTGGCCAGGCTTCCATTTCGTGCACAGCGAGCAGGTCCGAGTAGCGGTCCGGGGGGGGCCTGAAGTGAAAGAATCTGCGGGGCACGTAAGTTGTCCATAGTTGGTTGTTCTGCTCGGTGGTTTTTATTGAGTAGGCTTCCAACATCTCCGGCACTAGTCTGGAGAACTAGTCTGGAGAACTAGTAGAGGCGCCCGCTAGATGCAAAAGTCTCCGGTTGAATCAACCGCGTAGGATTTTGGAATTGATCAGGTGCCTGGATGGGTACCGAGAAGTGAGTGGGCTTACAACTCCGCCACCAAAGAGGACATTTGGTAGTCGACTTTAGAGTTGATGACCCGAGCAAAGGTATCTGCGAGTTGTACTCTTAGTGCAACGAGAACGTATCTGGTCGGTAACCTATCTGGATATTAGGTAGTGGACTATACGTGTACACGGGGCAACTAGCTCGAGACACTAGTCTTAAAAGTACCGGATGAAGGATGCGTACCGGCGTGTTCTGATCTGGCGTTATGACCTGACGTAAATGGTCCCTTGTGCTTGCGTAAGGATGTCTGACACCTAACTTTATAACCGTAAGTTTGTTGGGGGGGGGGGGGAGGGGTTGTCAGTATAAACTTTAAGTAGTGTGTAGCAAGGTGTGTGTTATTTTTGGCGACGAATGTCGAACACTGGTTCCTCTACAATATTAGCTAATTACTGTAAACAGCCTATAACTGTCCCACTGCTGGGCAAAGGCCAAAATTGAAATCATAAGTCATCGCTACAATTGATGGGTAATGGTTTAATCACCACGCTTGCCAAATGCGGGTTGGTGATGATGACAAACCCAGGCTTTGCATTGAAAAATCCGAAATACATTTTGCCCGGCCTGGGAATTGAACCCAGGACCCAGGACCTTCGGGTATCGGGTCGAGCGCTCTGCCACTCGGCCACCGAGGCGTCTTACAATTTGTAAAAAAAAGCCCTGTCTGATCGGAAAAGGGTATAAAGATATACAAATAACTATATCAAAAAAAATAATAAAAAAATATTATTCATGAGAATAAAAGAGTTATCGTAATTTAAAACGCAAGTTTTTTTGTTTTGTATCAAAATAGCTTAAATTAACCCCCCAAAATTATGCAAATTTTATAAATGTTACCACACTTTCCATCAATGGCGGCGGCGCCAAAGGTCCTACCTACCGAAGTGCCGACAAAAGTATTGCCATGTAAGTTTTACCATTTAACAATTTTTTTATCGGGGTAAATTTTACTCACTTATTATTTTCAAATAATTACGTAAGTAAATAGAACTGAATCTCGATACCTAACAACACCTTTACGGATCGGACATGGATTTTGTTACATATTGTATAAGCTCCTAATAAGGTGAAAGATGTTGGAGACGTTTTAGAAAAAGGATAATATCGAAACACTTTCTGCCGAGACTCGAATCAGCTCCCCGCCCGCCGCCGCGTCGAGTAAGTGCACTTGAGCTTGCACCAACTACGGAATGAAATTTCTCTAGCATTTTGTTGCTGCGTTGAATCGAAAGCCAATTTTCCAGTCTTTGAGGAGACGCCATTAAAGCTTTGATATAACATTTTGAAAGAAGCTGAAACTTTAATTGTAAGAGGTAGCTTTTTTAAGGCTTCCTACTCGATACTTTCTACTAATAGGCATTGCTTGTTTATTTTATTTTATTAGGGATATAGAACATACAATATTAGAACTAAAGGTAATTTTATTAACTAGTATGCGTAATATAAAGTAATGTTGTAGCCCACATATATACAGGGTGGAAAAAAATACCGTGTTTGGAGGAAAGGTACCCTTAATATTGATAATGGCAAATTTAATTGAAAGGAAACATTCCTTTATTTTCAAAAATAATTAAAACTAAGGGTACTTTTCATCCAACAACGGTCTTTTTTTTTCCATCCTGTATATACATATAAGTAGTTCAATTACAGCCTGATTCGATCCGAATCCCTCGGAGAATCGGGTAGGGAACGGGGACACATTTGAGCACATTCCGTCTAGAAACCCTCTTACGGTGTTTCAATCAGGGGAGAACCCTTTTAGGTTCCTCGCCGCCTGCCCCCAAAAAAGTTGCACATCAAAAGCTAGGCTGCGGTTGTGACGTACAATGATCTGTGATGGCCCTGTGGTTAAAGTCAGTTAACGTTTATGTTGTCTATTATAATGATATGAAACTCGATGGTAAAGCGGCATTCGGTTTTCGCAATGCCAGCTGAACGGATGGGTGACCAAACTGGCTGATCTTATTATTATTTTTTTTTTTTTAAACTCCTACACTCACACCAATTATCTAGCCCAAGAGAAGCTTCGTTATGAAACTCGTTAAAAATGTTTACTAGACAACGAATAAACTTTAATACATACTTATTATACACAGGAAACACCCAGACCCGAGACAATTTAGAAAAACAATAATTTCTAAATTGACCAGACCGGGGATCGAACCCGGGACCTCAGATCTCTCTCGCCATCTGGCGACTCCATGAAAACCGGTGTACAAACCACTCGACCAAGGAGATCGTCAATTTCATTTTAATTTCCAGTGAAGATGAGGCTGAAGATCCCAACTAACTGAGACACTGGATATCTCGTTACCTGACGGCACATCACCACCACCAGCTCATTCTATGTCCCACTGCTGGGGCACGAGCGTCCCTATGGATGGAGAGGGAGAACGGGCCATAAACCACCACGCGGGCCCAGTGCGGATTGGTTGTAGTTAACGACGGCTAATGCAGCCGGAACCAACAGCTTTACGTGCATTCCGAAGCACGGAGGAGCTCGAGATGATACATTTTTGTCACCCATCCGATGACCGGCCTTTGCGAAAGTTGCTTAACCTCAGCACTCGCAGACCGTGCGCTTTTTTTCAGCTTCACCGGGCTTGTGTGGGGGCGCCGAGAAACTTAAAGCACGTTCCTCAAACCGTGTGAAACGAATCACTTTCGGAGGTTTTCTAGAGGGAACGGCATCACGCACTAGTGCGTGTCCCCGTGCCCTACTAGATTCTCCGAAGGGTTCGGATCGGATCGGGGAGCGGGCGCGTTAACCACTGCGCCATCAAGCTCCTCAATCAAACTCACCATTTACAAGTGATTTCAAATAGTTTTATCGTACAGGCCTTATTCATATAAATAATTGAAACGTTCCCATTCAGCCCTGCATTCACTCCACATTCGCACTAGAACAAGCCAACATTGTCAAATTCAGTTACGAATTGGCATAGCTAATAATATATTTATACGTTTCAGTGCGCGTGCAATGGACCCGTTTGTCATTTTTAAGACATGCTTTTTTTGGTAATAAATTCAAGAGTCACGGCGGCAAACGATGGTTAATAGGCCATTTAAAAGAAAAACTTTTGAATTCCAATTTTAATACCACTCTGCAAGACCTATTACTGTCCTATTAAAAATAGTTAAAATAGCAAGGTAGAAATAGGTTTTGAGAAGACTTCAGTCTCTGTGTAACCCTGCCAAGGGTACGAATTTAGATAGCGAAGCTTACTTTAGCTTAGAATATCTATCTACCCGCAATAAGGAGGGATAATTCTTTACTTTGTTTGCTAACATAAATAGTAAGTAAGTTAAGTAAGTAAACAGCCTATAACTGTCCCACTGCTGGGCAAAGGCCTCCATCATTGAAATCAAGTCATCACTACAACTTATGGGTAACTTTATACTTACTTATACTAATATTGTATGTATGTATGTATGTATGTATGTATGCATGCATGCATGCATGCATGTATGTATGTATGTATGTATGTATGTATGTATGTAAATGTAAAAATCTACTGGACCGATTTAAAAAAAATTTTCACCATTAGAATGCTACATTAGAGCTAATTCTAAATAAAGGTCTAACTATCTATCAAACGTATTACAAGTACTAACTATTCTCTCACCACGGTCTGCTAGAAAAAACCTCTTATCAGATTACCTATACAATTTTTGCTTACCATTTCCATTATCTTTTTTATAATAAACTGTACGGGACCGTTCTCCACAACACTTGCTCGCAAGCGGCATTTAGCAGAAGCTTTTGTTGCATTATTTAAATGCAGTTATGGTTAGCAATAGTGGCATTAAGTATTGAAGGTTGCGCCATCGATCGGCGGGCGCCTCCCACGCGCCGCGCTCGCTCGCGACCAGGTTTTCATAAAAACCGTGTTTTAGTTACAAATGGGTCGTGTCGTGCCTCCGGGGTTACCCGCGTTGCGGTAGTCAGGTATTATTATTGTACAATTGATTTTTTTCGTGTGTCATTTCTCTGTTGGAATATTTCCTTTTTCAATGCAAACTTTCAAACAGATTGCTATTGTACACACGGCGGCAGAGCAACCTACCCAAACTGTCAAATTTCTACAATCAATTTTGAAATTTATTGTTTGGCTATAAGGATCAATATTCATTGGAGAAATTTGACAGATTTGGGTAGGTTGATCTGCCGCCGACTGTACGAGTACTTAGAAAGTAGAGCATGCATGACCATAGACCTTAGTTTTATTTATTAAACATGAAAGACCATGCATACCGCGAAATATAAGTAAATTTAATTTAAGTTAATAATCAAGAGTTACCGAAAAAAAGTAATATCAAACTAATTAATTTCAATTAGCAAGGTGATATTTTGTATTATGAACGGGTAATGCTTCACTTTTTAATTATTTTCATTTATTAATTAATATAATCAATTTGTTATAAAAATGCTCTTAGTCTCTAGATTCTAGAATCGAGTACTAAGTCGAGTTACATAATTACGTTCATTGGTAATTCTCAGATGCCAAATATTGTTATGAATTATACGTAAAATAAGTAGGTATACATTTTTAGGCAGTCAGTAGCAACTCAAGGACTAAATAATCCAGTTTACATGTTCGGTTTAGTAAAGGGCGGCCACTCAATAATTTCCGGCGCTCATTTCGCTTCGCTGGTGTAATACACATGAGCTGATTCTGGCGTGTTTACGGGTTTGTTTTTTTCACAACAGAGCAGTTGACCTCTATAATATAAGCGAATATGAGAACACACTTCACCTCAAACCCGAAACAACTGAGGTATTGGCTACTTTTGGAACATAACAAAGCTTTTAACATTATTGTCATGGTAGTAGCTAGTAAAAGGGACTTAGGATAAGACATAGCACCAATCAAACTATCATCCATGCATAAATGTTACCAAAGTACATACCATTTTGATACTACCTACTAGATAGTTTAGTTAGACTCTTGGTTTATTTATTTATTTATATAGAAAAATAGATAAATCTTTATTTGGTGCAATATACAGTGTGTTTGACAAGAACGTGACCGGCATATTTTTAAATTTTGGAATACAATTTATAAAAATAAATATTAGGCTGAATAGAACAATCCTTTGCCTATAATGCATTGTAAAAAACATAAGTTTTCCCTCCAGTTTTTCTTGTTAAATATATTATTTCTTACAATGAGTGCTACGTACGCACGTACGCTACGTACGCTTCCCGCTTTGAAGCTGTGTTTCTCTGTACTCATTCGAAAGGACCCAAAATGTCCCGCGACCAGGCCGCCCATTATATGAAAAAGTCCAAGGCCTTCGTGAGCAAGTGGGTGAAAAGATATTCACAAACAAAAACCTTCGATGACTTACCAGATCGTGGCAAATCGAAAAAGACGTCTGTCGCAGAGGATAAACGGATTGTGCAGCTGTTTGCCAAGAATCCTTTATTATCATTTCGCTCTGGGCAAGAACAGTTGAAGAAAAAGGGTTTAATTATATCACTTGACACCATCAAAAATGATAAACATGAGACAGACAAAAAAAATAATGCCTACAAGTTGTATGTCTCTAAGTATAAATTGGATTTATTCTTAAATGATCAGTTCTGGCCTAATGGAAAAACTTTTAGGCGTTTCGTGCATTTTATGTATAATAAATAAATAAAATAAATAAATAAATAAATACTTATTAAATAAATACTTAATACTAAATATAATTAATTGGTACTTCAGTAAAAGCTAGTAAGTCATATCTAGTCACACTAGTCGTCATAATGAATCTGAATTCAAATAAATATTTTAATTTCATTAGTTTTAACTGTAAATCGGTCAAGCGGTCGATAGACAATATAAGAGATATCTGTAAAATGTCTGATTTGGTGGCGCTTCAGGAGACCTGGTTGCTCCCTCATGATGTCCCGTTATTAGGAACTATTTCTAAGGATTTTGAATATACAGGAAAGTCAGCTGTAGACACGTCTGCGGGTCTGTTGACGGGACGTCCATATGGAGGAGTGGCCATTCTCTGGAGGAAAGGAATGTTTGATAGTGTGACTGTCTTGGATTGTAGAAGCGCCCGTCTGACTGCTATTAGAGCTACTATGGGTGAGCGTTCTATTGTTGTATTCTCTGTGTACATGCCAATTGACTCGCCTGATAATTTACCCGTCTTTGCTGAGATGTTGGGCGAAATAAGTGCAATTGAGGCTAGCGGTAATGTTGAAAGTCTTTTCATTTTAGGTGATTTCAATGCTCACCCGCATACTTTGTTTTGTAATGAACTATTAAACTTTTGTTCGGATCAGTCTTGGACGTGTGCTGATATAGAAAAGCTTGGCTTACAGTCGAACACATACACCTTTATAAGCGACGCGCATGGGTGTAGGCGATGGTTAGACCACTGTGTAGTATCACTGTCGGCCTGGCAAACTATTGTTGAGGTGGGTGTTATTGAGGATGTTTTTATATCGGATCACCTACCTTTAATTGTTAAATGTGATTTAAACGTTGTAAGGCCTAAATTACTTGTGAATGATCAGCACCGTAGTTCGGTAGTATGGGGCAAAAGAAATTCTACTCAAATCCATATGTACCATGATTTATGTAATAATAGATTACGTGATATTGATTTTCCCGCTGATTTCTATGAGTGCGGTCATGGGTCTTGCAATTTGGAACAACATAAACTTGTTTTAAACAGATTGTACGAAAACGTTGTGCATATATTAAGTGACGCGGCTGAGAGGACTAATGGCCGGTGCTGTAAGAATCTTAGTAACAATAGGCACTTATGTGGCTGGAATGAGCACGTCCGTGATGCCTATCGGGTGGCCAGGCGAAATTTCGAAATGTAGGTAAAATTTAATCGGCCAGCATCTGGTTTTGTTTATAATCAAATGTATGAGTCGCGTAAAATCTTTAAAAGTCGCCTAAATTGGTGTCAAAAAATCAGGTTCAACTTAGAATGAACATTTTGGCTAAACACAGATCGGAGAAAAATTTTTGTAAATTTTGGAAGTCTACAAGGGAACTTGAGGTTAAGTCTGGCCGCCCGGTGAGCGTTGATGGGAAAAGCGAGCCGGTGCATATTTCAAATATGTTTATGGAACACTTTAAAGTGCACTCCCCATTGGGCCCTTCGACTGAGTCTGTTGATGCTGTCCCCAGATGTCAGGAGAGTGAGCGCCTTGTTTGCTTTACTGCTAGTCAAATAAGAGCTGTAATAAGGAAAATGAGCGGTGGTAAATCTCCCGTACATGATGGGCTCAGTATTGAGCATTTGAGACACGCTGGGGTTCACCTACCAAGGGTGCTGGCCATGTTTTTCACAATGTGCATAAGTCACTCGTATCTACCACACGACTTAATAAAAACAATCGTGGTGCCTATTGTGAAGAACAGGTCTGGTGATGTCTCAGACAAGGGGAACTATCGTTCCATCTCGCTAGCAACCACCATGGCTAAGATTTTGGACAGTATGCTTGATTCCTGCTTAGAAAATTACTTAAACATACACGACGCTCAGTTCGGCTTTCGACCCGCTCTGTCTACGGAAAGCGCAATCGTAAGTCTTAAGCATACTGTCCAATATTATACTTACCGCAGGACGCCGGTATACGCCTGTTTCCTTGACCTCTCCAAGGCTTTTGACCTTGTGTCGTATGATGTCCTTTGGGGTAAGTTGAGGGGCAGGGGTGTGCCGGTGGAAGTTCTCAATATTTTTAAATATTGGTACGCCAATCAAACAAACTTTGTTAGATGGGCCAATTCGCTTTCAGTGGCATATAGGTTGGAGAGCGGGGTGAGACAGGGTGGGCTAACGTCTCCCAAGCTGTTCAATATGTACATCAATGACCTCATCGTCGAGCTCAGCAGCATGCGCGTCGGTTGTAGCATAGATAGCGTTAGTATTAATAATATAAGCTACGCTGACGACATGGTGCTGCTGAGCCCGACGGTGGGTGGTCTCGCTGAGCTGCTGAGAGTTTGTGAAACCTATGCGGAGGCGCATGGGCTAAAATATAATGTTGGAAAGTGTGAATACATGATCTTTAAGGCCGCTGGTAAATTCCCTGAGAACTCGCAAAACATTACCCTTAACGGCTTGAGCATAAACCGTGTTTCTAAATTTAAATATTTGGGACACTACCTTACCGATGACCTTAAAGATGATGTTGACATTGAGAGGGAACGGAGGGCGCTAGCGGTCAGAGGTAATATGTTGACTCGCAGATTCTCCCGGTGCACTGAGCAAGTTAAAATAACGCTTTTTAAAGCTTATTGTCAGAGTTGCTACACGGGAAGTTTGTGGGTCAATCACACCAGAAAGTCGCTGGACGCCCTTCGTGTCCAATATAATAATATCTTTAGGATGATGTTGGGGCTGCCTCGCTTCTGTAGCGCATCGGGGATATTTGCATACTATCGCACTGATGGCTTTAATGCCATTTTACGCAAAAAGACGGCATCCCTGATCCGGAGGGTGCGGGACAGTCCCAATAGCATCTTGAGGACTATAGCTGAGAGGTTCTCTTCTCATTTATGGGAGAGTATTATAAAGAAAGTTTTAAGTTAATTTAGGTTACTAACAATTTTTAATGTATTGTACTACTAACTGATATGGATTAAGTTATCTGAAATAAATGGTTTTATTATTATTATTATTATTAAAAGGCGTTTAGTTGTAAATGGCATGAAATATCAAAGCACTGTGAAGAAACCTCTCCTTTCTGAAACGCATATTGAAAAAAGGCTGCATTGGGCGTGCGAAAACAAAGACCGTGATTGGGACAAGATCATTTTTTCTGATGATTATTTTTCTTTTTTCATCCAATTGAAAATGTTTGGGTGTGGATGAAGCTAAGGGCAAAAAATGTAGTGACCGTCGCTGACCTTACTCGTGAACTGAAGTCCGCGTGGAGGTCTTTACCTCGCAGCTATGCAGAAAAATTGGCGGAAAGTATGCCGCGATGATGCCAAGCGATCATGGACAATAATGGAGATTGGACGCTGAATTAATATAAAGCATCAAACAGTAATAAAAGACTTAATTGATTACAATTTATTGTTTGATTATTCTAAGGTTTTCATTAAATTTTGCTGGTCACGCTCTTTTCGTACATAGTGTACATCACACATATAAATTCAAAACACAGAAACATACCAAGTTGGTATTAGTACACTGTACACTGCCCACTGCTGGGCAGATTATATTTTTATTCACGTGACCGTTTTCTTGCCAATGATGGATTAGATTACTACTTCAATTAATATTTATAAAAATAAAATTAAAAAAGTTTATTACCAGAAATAATACAATCATAACATATTAAACAATAACACCCAAACTAGGTAATCCTATCTTTTAAGGGGGCTAGAGAGAATATAACAAAAATAATTACCTTATAACAATGGTATGTGCGTTGATAACATCTGCGCGACCAGTATGCCAAATAGGTATAAGAAAAGCTTTGACAAAGGTAATAATGTGTATGCGAGGGTGTGTGTGTGTGTGAGAAAGTGTGTGCGTGCATGCGTGCGTGTGTGTGTGTCTGTTGTGAAAGTAATGTTATTTCATCTAGCTATGTATAACCACCTAATAAAAGTTATGTATCTCTATAATTTTGTGTGAGGAGCCATTTTATAACCTCAATTTTAGCAGCAGTCGGGTGACAATCCTTTATCCTACACCTGGCCACAACTTTATTATTCTCTATGCCTTTTGGCAAATGTGGTGCGAACTGACGGATATATAAGTCACGACAACAGAACGAAAACCACATTAGGCATTATTTAGTCAACAAATACAGTAACAGTACGTACCTGCAATTGCTTTAACTTAAACTAACTCAAAAACACAAATGTTGAAAAAATTTCCACGAGCAGGATTTGAACCCGCACCCTTCTGACATACCGGGTCAGGTGCTCTCCCAATTGAGCTATCGTGTTTCTAACCAGCCCGCCGAAATTATTCAACACTATTTACTTTTTACTTTGAAAGCCAAAGGCGCCCATTCATATTGTAATTTGTTCGCAACAAAATTTGCGTTAAAAATTATATAAACATTTTAAATTAATTCTTTTTTATATAAAACTGGTCCTACACTTATAATTCCGACCGAAAACCGAACTTATAATTCTGATCATGATGCCCAAGTTCATCTCTTACTAGAATATATTCTTTCACAGACACGATGGCGTACCTGGCGGTTCTGCTGCTATTCCTGGCCTCATCCATAGCCAAGGAGACCTGCGACACCTGCGTCAGAGTCAACCAGACCTGCTACGACGTCGTCCATCTCCTCGACCTGGAAACAAACTTCAGGAAACGGGTGGTC
The DNA here is from genome assembly GCA_947562085.1 of Eudonia lacustrata. NCBI lineage: Eukaryota > Metazoa > Arthropoda > Insecta > Lepidoptera > Crambidae > Eudonia > Eudonia lacustrata. Next base: position 2,759,752 of record OX387322.1, read on the forward strand.
ATCCGCAAAATCGCGGTGCTCCACTCGGAAAACACCGTCTTTTTCAATTACGAACCAGAAATCTCTGACCCTGAATACTATAAAGTCGCCTACGTCAATTTAGACGATCCGACCAAGTACGGTGACCTAACCGATGAGAATAATACTCACAATTTTGGCACGTTCGATATCGAGCAAGACAAGTCCTTGGTTTACTTGGGCGGCAGGGACGGCATCTTCACCTACGGCGCCGGGAAGAAAGTCAATTGGTTCAGCTCTTTGGGTGACGAAATTCTCATTTTGTTCTTCAAGACTAACCTTTACATCGTCAAGGCGAACGACAATAGGATCATCGTGAAAAAGGGCGACTCCTTCAATGGCGTCCTAGATAACACGCCCATCATGAACTTTGTCGTCAACAGAGATAATGTGATCGTATACTTAAGTACTCACGGTTTACTTTTGAATAAGAAGGAGGAGACTATATGGTTGTCGAAAAACGCTTTCTTTAGAGGGTTAACTGTTGATTTAGATGGTGTTGTGTACACTTGGTGGGTGGATGGTATCTATAAGGTGGTCATTGAGAAGAACTTGGCCGAATCTACGGTTGTGAGGGTGGCAGACATGGAAAATATTGGTGCTTTAACATTTGACAATGAAAACAATATGCTTTTTACTTCTGGTAGAGCTTTGAACAGATTATCTGTAAGTAACGCAACCATCTGTTGAAGGGAAATGAACTCTGAACGTTTTCAAGGCACGTCTGTGATTTTAAATAGTTTGGTAATTAGAATGTTGGCTTTCAAAATTGTATATTTAAATCATATCTAATGAACTAATGTCTAAGATAGCTTAATTGTAGATTATAGTGTGTAGCTATTTAATAACTAAAGAAATAAGTATGTAAGTAAATAGTAAGTTACCTAGAATTAGTTAATTATTGTTAAGGGTACTTTAAAAGTGTTAATACATTCGATTCACAAATAAAATTGTTTTAAACTAACTGCAAGGCTTACATTTCACTTAAGTATCGACAGTAACTACTTATGTAGACATCTTGCTGCGCAAATGGTATCAATTTCACAAAGTAAATTATCCCGTTAATAATTATAAATAATAATAATAAATAAATTTTCCTACACTCACACCAATTATCTAGCCCAAGAGAAGCTTCGTTATGAAACTCGTTATATGGTTACTAGACAACGGATAAACAAACATACTTAAAATACTTAAATACATACTTATTATACATAGAAAACACCCTGACCCGAGACAATGTAGAAATACAATAATTCCTAAATTGATCCGACCGGGATCGAACCCGGGACCTCAGAGATGGCGACTCCATGAAAACCGGTGTACAAACCACTCGACCAAGGAGGTCGTCATTAGGCTATTTTTGTAGCATCTTTTATTTGTTTGACTGTATTACGTGAATAACATAGCAACGAAGTGAACTTTGTAACTGAAACATAAAAAAAAGTTATTTGGGTAAATGTTACCATCGAATCAAATCAAATCAGCATTTTTAGCTTTATTATTATCAGACGTGTCACGCAAATCCTACATACAGACTAGAGATGGGTCGTACTAGGTAAATTTGATACTAGGTGCACCTGTTCCTAGTATTATCTAATACTCGATCCAGATACCTACCTAGTCCACCTAGTATTAGTAGTTTCACGTAGTAAATAGACTAGACGTCGACTGGTGCTGATTTATTCCATGCAGTAGTACCATCTATGGCAGGATAATAAAACAAAAACAGTAATAATAATTTTGTCATCCGGAACCTTATGATCATACAAATAGGACCTAAATTAAATTGGTTTCACACTCCACAGTATCACGCAATACTATACTTCAAGCACCTATTCTTCTAGGATCTAGTCTTGTACTCACCTACCTATGGAATCTTATTCCGTGATGTTAAAGTCGAAAACCGTGAAATAGAAAGAAATACTTGGTGTGCACAATACGCGAATATGTGTACATGGGAATATTACCTCTAATGTTTTAGTGTAAGGTCGAAAATCGTGTAATTTATAAAAATACTAGGTGGATCACGTATATTTATAAAAGTAGAATAGGTGCCGCCTAGTATTGAAAAATACCTAGGATCTGTTATATTAAATACGTCTCACCCCTAATACAGACATACTCTAACTTTCTTTTCCCAAAACGGGCTAGACAAAGCATTGGAATCACCAATTTTGAGTATACTCAAGGATAAACAAAGGGTTCCGAGGTGGAATAAATAACTTCAGTGATGGGTTGCTAGTCGATTGCCTGATGTGCGAGCATCTTGGAACCCTTGTCCTTTCCACAGGACGAATCTTATTTAAACGTGTTAAATATAGCTGAATAGGCAAGATAAAACCTATGTAAGACTTATATTTAGTTTTTTGTACGTATAGTAGCGGGCTGAAGCTGACATAAAAACAGTGTGTTAGTTGCGGAAGTAGGAACTCGTACTCGGGTGGAGGTTATACAAGTTATGCTGCTTTTGTGGTGACCCGTCCAAGGATTTTCATTTTTTCCACAAGCGGGACACAAACTTGTCAAAACTGGTCAACTTGTCAAAACTGGTCAACTTGTCAAAACTGGTCAACTTGTCAAAACTGGTCAACTTGTCAAAACTGATCAACTTGTCAAAACTGGTCAACTTGTCAAAACTGGTCAACTTGTCAAAACTGATCAACTTGTCAAAACTGATCAACTTGTCAACTTGTATCAAAAACTGTCAGCAATTCTAGCCCGATAGTTAATTTTACCTGGTAAGGTCATTGGTGCCGAAAAATATTGGCTATGCTAGCCATCTTCTAGCGACTAGGACTAGGAGTCGAAGTGGTCGCGATGACCGAAATCGGTCGGACCAATCATCATCATCACCGGACAAAATTGTTCGCAATATTAGCAAAGTGCTAAATTACCTCTAAACTCAATATTAGCCCTAAAGTCTTTCACTGGCATGCCGTTCTGACTTCAATAATGGCTTATAGTAAAAAGGAATATTGTCACGTATCATTTTTATGGTCCTTCCTAAACAAACACACCGAGCCATAGCTCCTTGATTTAGGATATGAGTCAGCTTATCGTAACCCGCATGGAATGATGAACGTAGCCGTAAATTGTAATCTCGGCGCGCATCACTCACACTTGAGCCCGAGTGATGTAATTTGTGACCTCATGAACTATATTGAGCTTTGCTGGATGTATCGACGAGACCCCACATGTAGAACAACACTCGCACATTAGCATATAGGTCTAAAACACTTACTGACGAGTACAAGGACGCAAATCTCGCGTAATTCCGCAGGCAGGCACAGAGGGCCTATAGTAAATTGTTTTGAGATTCTTTTTTTAATACTTAGCACGGCAAATGACTCTATACCACCTGATGTTAAGTGGAAATGGAGTCCAGACGCGAAGACAACTGGTGTAGCGTGAAAACAACGCAGCGTCAGTCAACCTCACTCTGCCGGCCCACAAGGTGCTTCTTCACGCCTCGTTTGAAGGACCCCATACCAAAGAAAGGAGGGAAAACGTGTGCTGGTAGACTATTCCATCTTTTGGAGGTGCGATAAAGAAACGAGTCACCATTAACGAAAACGAAAATTTGTATGGCAAAATTTTAACTCTTCTCGTATGTCGCTAGGACGCGCTGAAGGGCAATGAAGGCCCTACTAATTTTTGTTTTCGTTTTCGTAATCGGATAAATACGGATGGTAAACAACACTTACAAATTAGATTCCCGGACCTCAGGTTCCCCAGGTACAGACCCCTAGATACAAACCCCCTTACGATTCATCATACATTCGCAGACATATAACCAGATATGCTACACATGCACACTACCACTGGTCCAAGACATCTTTGCCAACGTGCATAGAAGTAGTAAACATTATATTCTGTATGGCACCACGACTATATAATCATCTGCCAGAAAGTTTAAAAGGAGTTTCGAACATCGGAATTTTAAAAGCGAGACTTAAGAAACTACTAGTAGAAAAGGCGTACTATACCGTTGACTTAGATCTGAAGGATAAAATTATGACAATAGAGTTGTAACATTGTGTATTTTGATGTATTTTGTGGTTATTATTTGTTATTATTATTTTGTATTTCCAAATTGACATTTCGTTTAATTTTTTATTTTTATTTTTTTCTTTTTACACTGAATTTTGCATGTCAGTAAGACAGAATATGGCTGAACTAATTATAAGTACTATGTGTAAAACCAACTACCACCTATACTTCGCAATAAATATATTTGATTTGATTTGATTTGATTTGAAAGGTATCTATGTAAAATAATAAATTTATATTTTACTACTAACGATCGACAACAATAATATCTGCAACAAAAATTGCAGCTAAATATTAGAATAAGAATATAATAACTATTTATTTCAGGCTACGATGGCCCATATAAAAATACCTGAAAGCCTAACAAACATACTTAAAATAATATGTTGAAATAATACAAAGACGTTAATAATTTATAATATTTCAAAGGCTAGGCTTTAGAAATATGTGACAAATTAAAGCGAAAACAATAAAACAACAATTTGTTCTTACGGTAACACATTTATGCTTCTGACTGTACCTACAAACAGTTTATCAATGTAGAAACATCTCAATTGCGACATACCCCACCATTACTGGCCTACGCGACTGTGGGTGTTTAAGGAGCACGAATGGGCGCAGTGGCTTGTGCCCTTCGGAACTAATAGAATAGAAATAATAGAAAAACATCTGTTTAGTATCACAAAATAACATTCATACAAGTAAATCATTCATAATAAGAAACATGGTAAGTATATGAAACTGAAAAGGAATCTTCTCAGCATGAGTCATAGCACTTTGGAATCCTAATAACATTATAAATGCGAAAGTTTGTGTGTATGTATGTTCGTATATTTGTTACTTCGTCACACTGCAACGGATGGATGGATTTGAATGAAATTCAGCATACAGATAGTTTATAACCTGGAATAACACATAGGACACTTTTTATCCAGATATTCTCACGGGAACGGGAACCACGCGGGTGAAACCGCGAGCGGCCGCTAGTAATAGAATATTTTTTTACATAACAATGATAAACACATTCTTACATAACACTGAGTTCATCATCATCTGATGATGAGCTGATGCTCATTTTATGTCCCACAGCTGGGGCACGAGCCTTCCCTATGGACATGTACCTACGATTTCGTAATGCCTTTTTTTTGTAAATGTCGTTACTTCTATACTATTACTTATTCTGTGCTTCTATCAAAGCTGTGCAGTGTCTTGCGCCCATTTTTCTCCACAGCTAGCAAATAGGTAGATGTCTTCAATGGGTACCTAAAAAAAAGTTTGGACGATTCAAAAGCACTTATTATTTTTAATTTTATTGGAACAATAAATGTTGACTTTGACTTTCATTACAAGATAAAATTGTACTAGAAAAATTCAACCAGCCTCAGGAAGCTTGATTGGGAATCGAACCCACGACCTTTGGATAGCCGGTCCAACTCTCTGACCGCTGAGCTACCGAGGCGTTCGAAGACTCGTTGATTTTTTTTCCAGTAGTTTGTGATTTACGCTGCAAGTCAGCGGTATCCACTCGAGGCTGGTTGATTATTTTAGTAATTTTATCTTGTAACTACATATATATAATCGACTAGGGCGAGGCTAGGACTCGAGCAACTAGGGCTCTTGAATGCTAGATCTTTAAACACAGGGCACGATGAATTTACAGTGACAGCTCTGAACCACCAACCGGACATCCTTGCTATCAATGAAACATGGCTGAAAGATGGAGAGGAAAAGCTAGCACCTGTATTACCCGGATACAGATTTGTCCAGAGAGCTAGACAGGAAAGGGCGGGCGGTGAAGTGGGTTTCTACATACGACGAAACATCACTGCAAAAGTACGACAGCACCCAGCTTCTGAGCTAGAGCAGATGTGGCTCGAAGTTAAACTGCCTGGAGCGACACTCGCTCTTGGTACTGCTTACAGACCTGAAGATGTTAAGGTCAATGATGCGCTGGACGCACTCTGTGAATCTGTTAACTCTATGGCACATTGTATTTACACCTGTGTCTTGGGAGACTTAAATGTCGATCTTAAAAATGCGCATACCTCACAGGCTAGAGAACTATTGGCTTTCTGCGAACACCAGGGCTTTAAGCAATTAGTTAATAAACCGACAAGAATAACTGACTCCTCAGAGACCCTTTTAGACATTATCATGACCGATGTCTCGTTCCAGTACAGCAATCTGAAAATAATACATAACCCATGTTTAAGCGATCATGCAATGGATTTAGTAGATTTCAATATAAAAAGACCTAAAATATCAAAACAAATAAGTAGTCAGCGTTTTTTAAAGGATATCAACTGGGATCTGTTTAACTCGGACCTTCGAGCTATCCCATGGCATACAGTTTTAGAGTTGGAGAACGTTGATGATATGGTCAGCACTTTTAATAAATTTGTCTTAGCCTTGTATGATCTACACGCACCGGTAAAAAAAGTTACTCGTAGAGATAAGCCAAAACCTTGGATTACTGATATGGTCAAATTTATGATGAAGCTGCGAGATGAGGCCTTGGCTAAGTCATTTAAGAAGAAAACACAGTCCTCTAAAGATTATTACCGCAGCCTCAAAAACCTAATTACGTCGACGATAGAGCGTGAAAAAAAAGCATACTATAACCACTTTATAAATAATAACCTCAAAAAACCACAGTTGCTATGGAATAACATTAGGAATACTTGTTCGTTTAATAGTGCACATTCCAACTCGATTCCCGACCATCTAAATGATCCTGATAAAATCAATGATCACTTTCTTGCCCTTCCGCTTGCTGGCACAGACAAAGATTTGGATCCGGGTTTTTATAGTGAGCAGCAAAATCAGTCTTTTGATTTGCAACTCACAACATAGACAGAAGTGTGGCACATAATTAACAGCATTAAAACCAAAGCAGCGGGGCACGATAATTTGAATGTTGAAATGATTAAAGCAACCTTGGATGTCACACTACCCATTATTACGAGTATAGTTAACAAGTCCATTGAAAGTAATACTTTCCCTTCTGAGTGGAAAAGAGCTCTGGTGAGGCCGATACCAAAAAAGGATAACGTTGAACAGCTAAAAGATCTACGTCCAATATCTATCTTGCCGGTTCTCTCTAAGGTTGCGGAAAAGGTGGTGCTAAAACAAGTTATCAGTTACGTAGAACAAAATAATATTATTCCTAATTACCAATCTGGATTTCGCAAAGGACATGGCGCAGAGACAGCGCTTTTACACGTAACAGACGATTTGTCAGAGGCCTCTGATAGAGGACTAAGCAGTATAATGGTTCTTCTTGATTATTCACGGGCTTTCGATTGCTTGCACCCAGAACTGTTAATTAGAAAATTAAAAATGTATGGTTTCTCACAAAATACTTGCGGGTGGATCAGGACATTCCTATCTGATAGAGAACAGGTTGTAGTTGTGGATACAGTAAATGGAGAAAAAAGAGTTTCGTCGCGCGGAACGCTTGAGCGCGGGGTTCCACAAGGGTCACTGTTGAGTCCTATTCTGTTTTCAATATTCACATCTGATCTGCCTAGTTGCTTAAAAAATTGTAAGTACCACCTCTATGCTGATGACACCCAGCTATATTATTCTTTTAACGGTAATAACACCAGTGAGGCAATACACAAAATTAATAACGATTTACAAAATGTCTACTCCTGGTCACAAAATAATTTTTTGGTTCTCAATGCTAGCAAATCACAGATGTTGGTGCTGGGAACCAAACATCAAATAGCAAAAGTTAGTAATTGCAAAGACAGGGTTCAAATTAATGGGACCGTGCTCGAACAGGTCAAAACTGCACGGAATCTGGGACTATTAATGGATGGAGAGCAAAAGTACATTAACCATGTTAATATTAAAATTAAAAATGCGTTTTTTAAACTAAAAACGCTCTACAAAATTAGACCATATATAAAGGAAGAACTACGCATACTCCTAGCAGACCTAATTGTACTCTCTCCGTTCAACTACTGTAGTGCTATTTATGGCCCTGGGCTGCACAGGAATGTGGAAAAGGGTATTCAGAGGGTACAGAATGCTTGCATACGCTTTTGCTTTGACGTACCAAAGAGGCAGTATATAACTCCATACTTGAACCAACATGGCATACTTAATATGAAGGGAAGGCGCGACCTTTACTATGCGTGCTGTGTACATAGGATTGTCTGGAGTAAGAAACCAAAGTACCTTTTTGAGAAGATCTTTTGGTTTAAAGATGACGCTCACAGAAGACTTCGTGCTGCCACACAAAATCTGATAAAGATTCCTAGCCATAAAACTATCCAATACAGGCGTTGTTTCAAGTACACTGCTGCAAAAATATGGAATGATCTGCCTCCTCCTTTAAGAAAAAAAACTAGTGGACATTTCAAAAATAAATATAAAATGGCTCTATTAAAAAGACAACTTGCTGCAGAAAACTTGAGACACGCTTGTTGGAAAGAGTTACCTCTTACAAAATTCTTTTTATAAATAAATTAAATGGACGCACAATATACTCTCCGCTTCAACAAGCACACACACACATACATACACACACACACACCTTATACATACTTACACACCACACACACACACACACACACACACACACACACTTTAAATAATGTTCTCCTCCTGTACAATATTTCCCGCTCTTCATCTCAGGGAAAGGGGGAACGGATGAAAACCAGCACTGTGAAAATCTCAGTGAAAGCTGAGCCATTCCCTTTTGCCTCTGACCTTGTGTTACTTTAATATGTGTTTTTTTTTTAAATTGTAATTTCTTGAGGCAATAAATTATTTCATTATTCATTATTCATTGTAATAAATAATATAGCATTGTAAATGCAAAAATTCAAAATCCATCCATCAACCAGAAAGTTGCCTAACGTCAGCATTTACCACTGCGCCATCGAACTTCCTACACACACTTTATCATACAAACTAAATCAAAATAGCTGGAGGACATTTTTATTTATAGGTTTTATTTTGTCTTTAGTTATCGTATTTTTTTTTCTTTATTTTTTCTTTAATGTAGTTAGTTATGTTATTTTTCATTATTGTGTATATCGTTGTTCTGAATTATTATCTATCTATCTATTAGTGTGAATAAAAAAATATATGTTGTTAACTAAATCATTGCTTTAAGCATATTAGGTATTGTTACGCAATTCAGTTGTAAAATATTGAGGTTTTCTACATAGGTGTCTACTGAAATACTATTCAGAATGGGCAGCCGGAAGATATCTCTTTTAAGAGATAAGTTTCTGTATTTTTGTTCATAAGTAGGTATGATTGGAAGAGGATGTTTACTAGATGTATGGTACAGTCAGCAGTAAAAGTCGCTGAACACTTTAGCATCTCATACATTTTCAAACACATAACAAAGAAACCTTTTCTATGTTATCTGCTATACAAACCCTCTGTATAGAATGATTATTGTACGGGATTGACATAAGTCAGCGATACGTATAAATAAACTTAAAACTAAACTTTCCTCTACACTCACACCAATTATCTAGCCCAAGAGAAGTTTCGTTATGAAACTCGTTAAATGGTTACTAGACAACGGATAAACATACTTAAAATACTTAAATATATACTTATTATACATAGAAAACACCCAGTCCCAAGACAATTTAGAAAAACAATAATTTCTAAATTGACCCGACCGGGGATCGAACCCGGGACCTCAGAGATGGCGACACCATGAAAACCAGTGTACAAACCACTCGACCAAGGAGGTCGTCAAAAAGACGTATATGTCAATCCCATACAAATGTCATTCTGTTTTATTTCTATTCTATTAGCGTTACTAGGGGGGTTGATTGGAAGTCTCAATTTAAACGCGTCTGCGAAGATATTATACGCTGCTTATAATTTGTTATTGTTGACATGACAACACAGAAACTTATTGATACGACCTTTTCGCGGCATTAGCAAATAGAAAACAATTGAGCGCGTAGACACGGCAATCAACGGCTCTGCCCGTAATTAAACTTTATTGTTGTAAGGTTACAACAACGGAGTTTCTATGAAACAGATATACTTTACGACACAATATAATAAAAATAGTTAGCTGAAATTAGCCAGGATATTTTTTAGGAAAGGTTTTGATGTTACCTTTTAATGACCTTTTAAAGTATTTTTTTTTATTCCAGGTTATAAACTATCTGTATGTCGAATTTCATCAAAATCCATCCATCCGTTGCAGCGTGAAGAAGTAACAAATATACGAACATACACACACACAAACTTTCGCATTTATAATATTAGTAGGATAACGTAAGTGCTCCAAAATGTTAAACATTTTTATCATGTTATTTTTTGTAAGAATTGGTTTTTCAACCACCTCTGTAGTCTAGTGGGTAAGAAAACCGGACGCCGAGGACAGACGCAGAGGTCCTGGGTTCGATCCCAGAGGGGGTTAAATGTTTGTGAACTCGGTTTGGTTGGTGGTAGGGCTTTGTCCATCTGGCTAGCTATAGCTACCACCATCTTGTCTAAATATGTTATGTCGCCACAACATCGATGTTCGTAGCATTGTTGTGTTCCAGATAGCCAGTGCTTCAGAAGTTGAGGATTCCAGATGAAGTGCACCTCCATTTTCGGCCTTATACTTAACAATACAATAAGTAAGGAGTTTATATGCAGCTCATAGTAAAAGCTAGTTTAATTTATTTGTATGTAAGCCTTATTATTACTTAACATCTGGCGAGATGGGGGTAACCGTAAGTAATACAAAAATATATAAAAAAAGTATTAAATGTATAAGGTAAAACGATTATTAAAGACCTTCATTCATACAGATTTTAACTAAAGTTTGTCATTATTACAAAACATCGCGTCAAAAGATGGCCTTAGCGCTCTCGGCTGTCGAGGCCCTCATTGGAAACATCCATCAATTTCACGGCAGGCTTCAGGGGGAAATAATAGAGTGCGCCACCATCGCTCTTAATAAAGCGGGAAATAGCATAAATTATCAGACACTTATATTTACTAAACGACCTCGATCAAAGGTCGACTGAGGCCATAACCAAACTCAACAAAAAAATATAGCATCGTTGGGCCAAAGTATTTTATTACTGTTTATTAGGAACAGATAACAACCATATTTATTGTCATAGCAGCTTATAAGTCGTCCCACTGCTGGACAAAGGCATCCTTTATTTCGCCACCCTTTGACTGTCATTTTCTGTAAGAAGTTAAGGTCGTCTCGCCATCGTCTGCAGACTCCTGCGTCGGTGACTATTTACTAGGTTCAGTTTAACACTATACACGACACGTCCCACTAAATTTCGGCTTTTACTTTTTTTATCCTCTGAGTTGATAACGTTGATCTGAGACGACCTCCTTGGTCGAGTGGTTTGTACACCGGTTTTCATGGTGACGCCATCTCTGAGGTCCCGGGTTCGATCCCCGGTCGGGTCAATTTAGAAATTATTGTTTTTCTAAATTGTCTCGGGTCTGGATGTTTTCTTTGTATAATAAGTATATATTTATGTATTTCAAGCATGTTTATCCGTTATCCAGTAACCATTTAACGAGATTCATAACGAAGCTTCTCTTGGGCTAGATAATTGGTGTGAGTGTAGGAAAGTTTATTAGTTTATAATAAAAACTAATTAATTAATTAATTAATTATTTTTTTATTTATTTATTAATTATTTTTATTAATAATTTTTTTTTTTTTGGGGGAACGCTGCCAGTATTTTCCGAACCTTGCCTAAAGTGACTCCTTTTAATAATATATTTTAATTATTATATTATATATTTTTTTTAAGGTTTTTAGTTATAGGTTCTTTGTACATAATAATTTGTTCATATGTCATTGTAGACTTAATAAACGTTTATCACTCACTCACTTTTCATAACATGATATTTAAAAAAATCATGTTTATAATATAATATAGCCGCCATTTAAGGACTTTCATCAGGCAGGTCGTATGCCTATTGCCGCCACTGTGGTAAAAAGGTATGGTGGTGTGGTTTTTGGAACTAGTTCTACAAATGACTCCACTTCAGCTGATGTTAAGTGGAACAGACGCGAAGACAAACTGGTACAGGGTGAAAACGCAGCATCTGTCACCCTCACCCTGCCGGACTTTAAATAGAAATACAAATAGCAATATACATAAAAATACACCACGAAAGCACTATTGACAAGGAATAAAAACACAACCTTACCAATGAAAAAAAAATGTTTGAAATCGTCTGTTAATGTTATCTATAAGGTCTCCCTTCCTCGCTCGATCTCCCCATCAACATAGCTTTCGATAACGGCCATTAATATTCGCACCGTTCTAAAACAACGATCCAAAATCATCGGAACCTCCAAACGACATCGTCGTCTGGGTTTCTATCACCATTCCATCGAAGATTGGCCGGTTTTACATCGCGGCGTCGAATGAAACGATAAGTTAATAGAGACTGCGGCTACAGGAACGGATTTGGAGTTTAGTCCCAGTCACGTGGTATTAGCGATAGCGTGGTTTAGTTCTAAGTACGGTTCCGTTGTGTTATTAGTTTCATTTTCTAAGCAGAGATGGCGCTGCCAGTAGTGAATCACGTTATAATGGTTTCTTATACAGAATGTATTATGCCGATATTTTGATTACACAATATTGGCTTTATTTAGTACTAGCAGTTTACCCGCGTCTTCGTAGGCTTGGATTTACAATTGATAAACATACAAACAAAACGTATAGAAGATTTTCTGCGCTTTGCCTTCATTACACTTTATTAGAAAAGTTACTATAAATAGCACGCACAATCTTTACAGGAAGATTATCAACCCTTCTTTGGGTTCCGTAGAGTTGTCGGGCAAGGCAGATGCTAGTAACGCTTGGTTATCCGCCTGTCAAAATTCTAGCTTACCTTTATTACCACAATCGCAGAAGCAATGGGACGAGCCGTTATGCAAACAAGTTTTGGAGGGGCTTATATCCACATCGGCTGACACGATCGAACTCGCTCGTCTCACTGCCGTTTCGGAGAGAGAGTCAGGCCACTGGCTCCAGGCATTGCCATCTGCCAATGTCGGTACCTTGTTGGACGGGCCGTCTCTTACTCTAGCGGTCTGCCTCCGTTTAGGCGCCAGAATAGTCCACCCTCACCGCTGTGTGTGTGGGGAGGCTGTTGACGAGCTTGGCCACCACGGCCTCTCTTGCGCTCGTAGTGCTGGCCGTATGTTGCGTCACTCGACGCTAAACAGCATCATCCGCAGTGCTTTTGCCACCATTGGTTTACCGGCTGTCTTAGAACCAGCTGGTATTTCTCGCAGTGATGGCAAGAGACCTGACGGAATGACCATTGGGCCCTGGAAGCTTGGCAGGCCGTTGGTGTGGGATGCAACCTGTGCTGACACCGTGGCTCCCTCGCATGTTCGCGCCACTTCACTTCATGTGGGGGCTGCTGCGGTAAGCGCTGAAAATCGCAAACGGCATAAATACGCAAACCTAGGCCCAATTTATATATTCGTTCCGTTTGCGGTGGAAACAATGGGTCCATGGGGGCCGGAGGCAAAGCATCTAGTTAAAGAGTTAAGTGCTCGCCTTATCGAGGCCTCCGGTGACAAGAAGGCTGGCAGCTACCTCTGCCAGCGTATTAGTTTGGCAATCCAAAGGGGCAATGTTGCCAGCATTCTTGGGACCGTTCCCATGAGCCCACAGTTGGAGGACATCTTTTATTTATAGGTCTTTAGTTTTTAATTTTCTAATTATTTTTCTGTTTCATTTTTTTTTTTTCAAGTTTAGTTATGTATTGTTTCTTTTTGTTGTGTAAATAACATATATATAGATATTTCTATAAATATTGAAATGTATACTTAAGAGCGTTTACGCCGCACACTAGCGCCGCCAGTGAAAAAAAAACATATCTTGTAATTAGAGATAGAAAATCAAATTATGCTCAACAAACTATTCAAATGAATTAAAGCATTTTTAAGTCACCTAATGAACATCTGGCATGTTATAGTTTAGTTAAATAAGACGATAACATCTTTTGAAATGCCGATGAAAAAAAAACCATATCTAGTCAAATTATGCTCAACAAACTATTTTAATGAAGTAATTTAGCATTTTTACGTCACCTAATGAACATCTGACATGTTATAGTTTAGTTAAATACGGCGTTATAGTTAATAGTGGCCGTTTTTAGCTATAACGTCTTAAAAATGCTTAATTACTTCATTCAAATAGTTTGTTGAGCATAATTTGATTTTCTATCTCTAATTACTAGATATGTTGTTTTTCATTGGCGGCGCTAGTGTGCGGCGTAAACGCTCTTTACTCGTTATATGTTAGAGCTTATGCTAATGCGAATAAACGAAAACGCGCACTCAGTACTGAGCTGTGGTGCTTATCTCTTAGCCAGTGGATGGCCCTTCGTCCGCCCACCTGTCGAAGATCGGAGTAGGTGCTATGAAATGTAAGGGCGTCGTTATTCGCCCAAGCTCTGAACACAACATAAGGTGACTGCAGAAAGTAAGCTTCATAAAAACGCGTTCATGCAACGTACGCATAGACAATCGCTCACGGCAGGGATCTTGCAACAACCGCGCTCTCGGGCTGTCCCGACCTGAGTGCCTAGTGTGAGTTTTGTTTAATAATAATATCATCATCATCATCATCATCATCAGCTCATTTTATGTCCCCACTGCTGGGGCACGAGGCTTACCTATGGATAGGGAGATCGGGCCATAAACCACCAAGCGGGCCCAGTTGCCATTGGTGGTTGTTAACGACTACTAATGCAGCCGGAACTAACGGCTTTACGTGCCTTCCGAAGCACGGAGAAACTCTAGATGATACATTTTTGGTCACTTACCCATCCGATGACCGGCCTTAGCGAAAGTTACTTTGCCTTAAACACTCGCAGACCGGGCGCGTTAACCACTGCGCCATCGAGCTTCTCAATAATAATATAATAATTATAAATAAATTCGTTTATTTTCAGGCAACAATTTAAAGTTACAAAATAACAGGCCCATAGATAAATACCTTATAAACTAACATATACATACCAATATACAATTTTTGTTAGTAATATACAAAACTTAATCTATGTTAGTAGGTAATTATTTCGACAATTCCGGTGTCGCTTCGATGGCGCTTACGAAAATAAACGTATTCATTCGATTACGTTTTCGAAATCGATAATTAGTATGGCATTTTAGCAGCGCCTCTTAGCGACCTTTTCTTATGTTAAAAGGAGGCTAACGAGCAGGCGTGTCACCCGATGGGAAGAAATCACCGCCGCCCATGGACACCACGCAAAAGCAAAGTAATTAAAAATTGTAAAATAAGACGCCCTTGCGCGAAACTTATCGATGGTATCGATAACTTCACACTATCGATTGTCAGCGGCTATAGCTGTACAATACTGTGTAATTAGGTGCACCAATTTGAAAGGATTAATTTGTTAGTATTTATTTATTTTTCTTGAGTATATGACGTTTTTACAGAACTTCTGAAAATTAGAAAAGAAAATCAATTGGCACATTAGATAGGAACTAGTACTACATAGGATAATGATATTCAATTGATAACTTCAATTATCATTTGATTCAATACCTCAGTATTGTCCATAAAGTTATTATATATTGTCTCAACCCTAGGCATGCCAATTTGACATCTGTCATGGGTACCAATTATCATCTGAGGACTTCTTGGCGGGAAAGTGAAGGTCATGTCTGCGGTTTTGTTTTATTTTCTAAAATTGGTGTTATGTCGAATATTAATGTGAAATAATGGTGGATTATTAACCGTTAAGTTTTCGTGAGTGTGCATGAGTGTTGGCAAATGAAACAAAACAGTGCAACGTCACTTTTCAAATTCTCTCAAGAAGTCCGCGTGAGGACTTAGTAAAGCCCCACATCTTTACTGAGATACTCGAGGGGTTGGGGGTATATCATTTCTCACTTCTCATTTCTATTATCATTCTGATAAAAGAAACACTGTTAGTTAACACATCTTTACATTTATTCGTAAGACAGTTACACTTAATTTTCACGCCGACCCATCGCTTACAGCTTTACAAAGCACAGGTCAGGCCTCATATGGAATACTGTTCCCATCTTTGGGCTGGAGCGCCCCAGTACCAACTCCTCCCATTTGACCGCATTCAACGCAGAGCTGCTCGAGTTGTCGGCGACGTGGTAACCTCTGGTCGGCTCGATCCACTGGCCCTTCGGAGAGACGTTGCATCTCTCTGTATATTTTATCGCCTTTATCATGGGGAGTGCTCTGAGGAATTGTTCGGTTTGATCCCTGCCGCTGATTTCCTTCACCGCACTACACGCAATCGACTGTCTTTCCATCCACACCATCTTGATGGATGGCGATCTACTACTGTGCGTTTCTCACGTAATTTTTTACCACGAACTACAGTGCTGTGGAACCAGCTCTCAGCGGCGGTATTTCCGGACCATTATGACTTAGGAATCTTCAAGAAACGAGCCTATTCCTTCCTTAAAGGCCGGCAACGCATCTGTGATTCCTCTGGTTTTGCGGGTGTCCATGGGCGGCGGTGATTGCTTTCCATCAGGTGACCCGCCTGCTCGTTTGCCTCCTTCTAATATATAAAAAAAATAAAAAAATTCTCTAACGATTTTATAAGAGACTAAAACATAAACCACTCAAAACTATTCACAAACTTTTATGATCACTTTTAATTGTACTCAAGCAAGAATGCTATGATTACTATTAATTATTTGTTTAAACTCTAGGGCGTATAATCAAATTGTAGGAATTAACTTTCTACAATAACCAATGTAGGAGTACCAGGTCTCAAGGAAAAATAATAAAGTGTCTTAAAATACGTGTCTACGCTTCGGCTGCTCAGGAACAAGTGAAGCAAGCGCTCGCTCGAAAACGTGTCGACGCGATAAAATGGCGCGCAAGCGTCACTAACGTCTCTTGATGATAGCTCCCGGATGTGACGTCAGAGTCAAAGACATGCTTGTTAACGCTGGCGATAACATCCGGCCGTCCTGCTCTCGCATTCGTCCTCGAACTGCGTCATAGTCTGTTGCGGAGACTGAGAACATGAAAGAATAAGTTCATATAAATAAAAACACAATCAACTAAGCTAATCTAACTTCTGTAGCAATAATCAAATAAAACCGTTTCTTCAACATTAAAGAATATGCAGCAGAGTTCCAGAATCTGATTAAGGTCGTTATCCCATCGGCGGCCAACGACCTAATCTATGGCTTGAACCAAGTGAGGTGCATTATCCCAATGGTTGTTTATCGCCATACGTGTTAATGACGGTGTTCACCACGGATTTCCGTCACACACATTAACTGTCACTTTCTGCCACTCTTTAATGTTCGAAAAAGACGCATTAGACTAAAAGAAATAGTGCATATTGCAAGTGAAACAGTATGATTTTGTTACTAGAGTTTGAAAAACATACTTTCAAAGACAATAAGAAAATATTATACCTATGCGTGGATAACATCCGGATCCGGTATACCTGAGCTTGATATATTTATCCAAGGTTTCATGTTCTCCACACACGAAACTCCATTGTACTGCTTTGAGCTTCTTTCTGCTCCTCTCATATCTGTGACCTTATATCTGTCATGTCCCAGAACTTCAGAAACTTGGAAAGGACCCTTATAAACTGGCATCAATTTCGTGCTTTGTCCATCATTTGAGAAACTTGATACTTTGATAACTACCAAGTCACCAACTTTATAAACAGGCGCTGGTTTCCTTTTTGCATCAAAAGTAGCTTTCTGTTTCTCAGCATTTTTTTTTATGTTCTCATCAACCTTATTTCGCAAGGCCGTGATGTCAGCCGTATGTCCAGACACATCATCATCAGCAATCCCGTCCCCGTTCATACGGATTCGATACCCAAAGAATACTTCACTAGGGATGGCGGACGTGGTTTTATTAATTGTGCTATTAATACCCTGTTGTATACTAGTGATATGCTGATCCCATTTATTAAAGTCGGTATCAGCACCCATGCTACGTAAGGCTTCCAAAATTGTGTAGTTGTATCGCTCGACTTGGCCGTTAGACCGTGGTACCGCCGTGGCAATTACATGTGCTCTTATATTACGTTCATTGCAAAATTTTGTAAATGCCTTAGAAGTGAAAGCACTACCCGCATCACTTATAAGACGTTTTCGGTTTCCAAAAACTTTAAAAATTTTGTCCAGTTCATTTATAACTACTTTGCTTTTTGTAGTTTTTACTGCAGATATGAAAACAAATTTGGTAAAGGAGTCTACAATTACTAAAAGGTACAAATTCTGCTGGGTAGACTTTACAAAAGGACCTAAATGATCTAAGTGGAGGGTGTGAAATGGTCTAGCGTATTTTGGAATAGGATACAATTTACCAGGTTTCCTTCCGTGAATATTTTTATGATAAATACAATTGAGACAATTCTTAATGTATTTGGAAACGGTTTTCTTTAAATGTGGAAACCAGTATTTTGAGCGAATTCTTTCTACAGTTTTATCGATGGCAAAATGCCCTACATCGTCATGGTTAACCCGAATTATCTGCCAAATACATCTTTTAGGCACTAACCAACGTCTACCATAATCTGTTCTACGATATACTTTGCTACCAAGTAAATAATAAATAAATAAATAAATAAATTCTTTATTTGCCTCAAACATGGTATATAAGATGACAATAATATTAATAAGAGTACAATCATGTTTCACCAAGTTACAACTGGCATGCAAATATAATGATTACTAAATCAAATCAAAGGAGATGTTTAATTTTTTGCCAGGACCATGTACACCTACTCAAAAAATAGTATAAAATACATGTATTTAGTTGATATATTTAATATTCCGATATGCTTTACCATTTTTGCGTAAGAATAAAAAAATGAAACATAATTTTTAATAACCTGGCAACTTGAGATGTCTTTCTGAGATTAAACACAAGTGTCCAAAGCTGTAAAGAACGTAATTAAAAGTGCAACTGTCACCATGATTTAAAAAAAAACCGGTGTTTTGTTTTCATTCCGTTTTTACGTCGATTCTGAGTCGTTGTGTTTTTGTGCTGTGCTGTTTTTAAATTCTGATTTGGACCGATTACCTGCTACCGTTTACTGCCTCACTTGTTGACTTCTGCCTGCTATCCTGGACTTCCGTTTGCTGCCTCACTTGTTGACTTCTGCCTGCTATCCCGGACTTCGATTTGCATTTGACCCTGCTACTGTTGATACCATTGCATTGTTGCTACTACATTCGTTGTTTTCAGGTGAGTTTTTCGTATTTTAATTAGGCATTTACCAGAGAATTAATAAAATGCTTTAAACACTTCTTTTCGAGGAAATAGATTCCGAACCAACTCAGTTATCTATGACAGTAATGGAATTGATCTCAAATATTTACAGTGCTCTATTGAAATAACTATAATCAAAGTAAAATACAATAAACTAAATAAAATATCTATTTCAGCCAACAAACAATGTCTTCTTTTTGTGTGATGTGTGATGGACAGATAGATGTGTGTTCGGAAAACCATTATCTCGCATCTAATCTGGGGATAGAATTACTAATGATCTTGGAACAACATGTTGGACATGAGGTTAGTTGTTATTGAATGTAGTATTTATGTAAAACTATTTTTGTTACATTTTTATTTTCCTAATAATTAGAACCTAACACATTCTTCACAAGAAGACAAAATAAATATTAGTTTAAAACAAACTTTTGTATTTTAGGTTGACACTGATGGCATAGTTTGTCATCCATGTTTCGCAATACTAGAAGTAGGAATGTCATCAACTGAAAATGAAGCTTCTAGCCACCGAGAACATGTTTGCGTTTGGTGCAGATCAGCATTGTTTCAAAGACGAACACGTTCTATCTCAGAAGGACCTCAGAGAGAACTTATTGCTGCTAGAATTTATCCTAGACAGGTATTGATTAACTTTTAATACATAATACAAATTCATGTTGAAGTAATAATTAAAGTGAAGATTTTTTTATGAATTACTGATTTGAATTACAATCTTTTTTGTAGATTCCTGAAGGAGGATTAGTATGTTATGCATGCTGGGTCTACTTTAGTGGCCTCGTTAGTCAAAATGAGGGTCCAAATCCCAGGCCTCCTAGAACTTTGGCATCACAGGACTCAAATGCCTGTGTATGGTGCAGAAGGTCTTTAATTCAGAGAAGATCACATGCATTGTCAGAAGGTCCCGAAAGAAATGAAATCGCGAGAAGAATTAGTCCAAGACAGGTATCTTTTCATAGTTTTATTATCAAGAAATACAAGTGAGTGATCTAATTTAAAAAAATTACTTTACATTTTATGATTTCTTTGTTAACAGATACCTAATAATGGACGTGTTTGCTATGCTTGTTGGGTTGCTGCTCAGCGAAATATTCGCAGACAAGCTGCAAACAATGCTGTGAGGCAAATAGAGGAAGGAATTGTTGATAGGAGCGAGGATGAAGCAATCACGTATAATAGAAATGTTTGCGTGTGGTGCAGATCATCTTTGCTTCACAGACGGACACATATTCTGGGAGATGGTCCTGAGAGAAATATAATCTCAGAAAGAATGTTTTCAAGAGAAGTAAGTAGTTTCATTTATCAAAATTCTTTTTATATAATTGCCTTGTTACACTATGGGCCATATCTTCGTTCTAATATATGGGTGACAAAAATATCGTTTTTAGCTCAGAATCCACTAAATAGTCGATCCCTATTAGTTTTTCGAAAATATCTTCAGTGTTTTATAATAGTATAGATAGATATGGTAATAATTTTGTGTTTTCAGATTCCAGCGGATGCATTAGTTTGTATGGGGTGCTGGAGAATGGTCCAGGAGTTACGAGAGAACCCCAATATTATCGCAGTACCAGAAACAACTATGCAATTAGATGAGTTCACTCATACAACACATTCAAGTGCACACTGCTTTGTACCAGGTTGCACAGAACCAGAACGATTGAATGTGCCTCTATGTTTAAAGAAGAGAATCCTCCAATCGAAAAAAGTGTTTGTAACAGAAAATGCAAAGATCTGTCAAATGCATAGCACAGTATATGACTGGGACATTTTAGACCAATTCGAATTTAGTGACTCCTTTACTAAAAATGAAGTGCAATCTTTACTGAGACTATCCACAGAGGCAGAGGATGCCAGTGGAATACCAATTAACTTTAAAAATTATAGATTGGTTCACGACAATATTTTTCATTTTTGGACTGGAGTCACGAAATCCAATTATGAATCAATATTAAGACAAATACCTAGTTTACAAGAATCATGTAAGCGTCCACATTTGGCACTAGGGCTTTACCTAATTAAGTCTCGAACAGGGGAGTCACACGACAGAATAGCTTCTCTGTTTCAAATAAGTAAAGCTCTAGTGACAATATTATTAAAAAAAGCTAGAGAAGCTTTAAAAAATGACTTTGTACCGTTACATTTAGGTATTAACCACATAAGTAGAGGTGACCTTATAAATCGAAATCTTTTGATACCCGAAGGGTTATTCGGAAATCCTAGTGCAGAGAGAAAACCAATTGTCATCTGTGATGGTACATATATATACGTCCAAAAGTCGTCTAATTATCTCTTTCAAAAAAAAACTTACAGTCACAAGTATAGAAACTTTTTAAACCATTTTTAATTGTCGCTACTGACGGATATATAATAGATGCTTTGGGGCCATATCCAGCAACAACATCAGATGCAGACATCACGAAAGCCCTTTTCCAAGATGAAAATGCGGAATTAAGAAACTTTTTCAGACCTCAAGATATTTTCATTTTAGACCGGGGCTTTCGTGATGCTCTGCCTCTGCTGGAATCACTAAATTATGCAGTGTATAAGCCAGAAACATTAGAAGAAGGAGAAAACCAATTATCCACCCTTATAGCAAACAAATCAAGATGTGTGACGTTATGTAGATGGGTAGTTGAAGTGGTAAATGGCAGATTTAAACGAGACTTTAGATTATTACGTAATGAATATTTTAATGTGGCTTCAAGGCATCTAATGGACGACTTTAGGATTAGTGCCGCAATAATAAATGCTTTCCATAAAGTGCTTGTGAACCGGCCAGATGCTCAAATAATTTTGGAAAGAGCAAAAACCAGAATTTTGTTGCCTAATTATTTAGCAGAATATATAATCTTAAATAATGTTAACCGTCGGCGAGCCCATTTTTACAGAATAAATGAAGAAAATGAGCAATTAAGTATCTTCCCACGAATGACCATGAGTGATCTCACACTATTTGCTCTGGGTATCTACCAAATAAAACAAGCGAGATCGTATTATGGCGAACATTTGAGACAACATGGATCATTTGTGGTGGGGAGATATCAACTGATTTAGAAGTTACTAACATACCAGAATTGTCATCACATGAGACTGTGTTGCTAAGAGGACGTATAAAATCTCGCCATTTTAGTCAAAAAATATATTACACATATATCCTCTTAGCAACACAAGGTAATGAATGGGAAGATGTAATAAAAGGGTATTACTGTAGTTGCATATGTGGTAAAAAAAACTGTTCTTGGCATTCTTGTGAATGCCATCTAAAAATGTTGCTGGAGCGAGAGAATGAAGTCAAATTGAAATAAATAAAAATATAAAACTTCATAAAACTGTTTTATTTCATCACTACCAGTTACCTTCCCTACCTACTTAAGTGTGTTTACTAGGTAGTTGATTATTCACTGCATGTTACTACAATAGGACGAGTATGTTGTGTGTTTTCTCTAATGTACATTAAGATTTGATTTGATGTAAGTACATAGAGTTCAATCGAGGTTAGCTGCTGTTCTGTTATGTGTAGGTGCAGCAGTAGGTAATACATACATATAATCACGACTATTATCCCCGAAGGGTTTGTCATTGTCAGACACTAGGCAATGAGGACATCAAAAGCAGTCCTCTGCCATAGTCCACTTTTCACCAAATAGCGACTGCACATGTTCTCAGCGTGCACCGCTCTATGATGTTGGATGTATGTGCAGTCTTTAGTCCGTTAGTCGCCTTTTATGACACCTAACTAAGGAAGGAGAGTGGGTGGTAGTATTCTTTCACAGCTATGCGACATGGCAGTAGGTAATAAAAAGCTGAAATCTAGCACTTAATAGCTTAAGTTTAACTCTACTCTAACTACAAGTTATAAAAGTAATAGCCAGAAGTAAGTTAATTTATTAACATTAACAATTTTCATTCATACAGTAAGTACTTTTGTTATGACAGCTACTTGACATGACATGACATTGACAGAATACCACCATTACCCCCTGCGATCACGAAACTTGCCATTATTTGTTATTTAAAATACTTCTTACGTAAAAACTATTCATTTATTTGAAGAAAATCATTTTGAATAAGCTTATTCCATGCATAAGCTACATTTTGGTATTATGTACAAGGTGTTGGCATTTTCTCCATACAAAATAAAACATCTCCTTTCATCAAAACAAAAATAGAAAATACCTAGTAATTACATTTAAAAAAAAAATAATATATAGTATATCTATCAAATTTTAACAACAACAAATCAATAATAAATTAAATTAAATTAACACACAATAATTATTTCATGTCAAAGTAATTCATACTGATTAAATATCTGTTTGTTTGCCTCGGCATCTCCTGACATCAATATTTCCTTGATACTGCAAATACCGGGATCTTGCAGCTGGACAGATAACAACCAATCTCCTTCAGTTATTGTTAGCACATTCTCTACTGACTGCGAATTATTCTCTTTAACTGGATTACGGCTTAAGGCGTCTACATGATTCATTTGTGTACCTGGTCAATGAATGATTTCGAAACTAAATTCTTGAGTTCGCAAAACCCACCTACCTATCCTTGGTATAATTTCCTTTTTACTAAGGGCATGTCTAACTGCACTACAATCGGTAACAATTTGAAACGAAGTTCCTATCAAGTAGTGTCTGAATTTCTGCAACCCAGTTACAACCGCCAACAGCTCTAGCTCAAATGAGTGATATCTTTTTTCCTCATCATTTGTTTGACGGCTATAAAAATGAACTGGTCGTTCACCGTCTTCCGTAACTTGAATCAATATACAACCTAGTCCACCTCGACTCGCATCAGTGTATAATCGGATCGGTAACTTAGGATTAAATATTTTTAACACTGCATTATCTATAAGAGCCTTTTTCATAATTACTACAGCCTGGTCTTGTTGTGGCCCCCATTTCCAAGCAACATTTTTCTTTAATAATTGAGTGAGTGGATTACAAAAAATAGCACAATTTTTAATGAACTTTCTAAAGTAGTTTATCAACCCCAAAAACTGTCTTAATTGATGCACAGTTTTAGGTATAGGAAATTCTTCGATTGCTCTAAGTTTTTTTGAATTCGGTCTTATTCCTTCTTCAGAAATTTCGTACCCAAGAAATGAGATATTATTTAAAAAAAATTGCATTTATTAAAATTAATAGTCAGCCTATTTTTCTCAAATATTTGTAATACACTGTCTAGGCAAGCTATATTTTCTTCAAACGTTTTTGTGGCAATTCAAAAATCATCCATGTAACAAATGACATTTCCAAACCGCAAATTACCCAAAACTGTATTCATTAGCCTTTGGAAGACAGATGGTCCATTGCTGAGTCCAAACGGCATTCTTAAAAATTCAAAATGCTTGTCTGGTGTAATGAATGCAGTTTTGTGTACTGATTCCTCTTTAATAGGTATTTGATGATAACCACTTTTGAGGTCCAGTGATGTGAAGTAATTACAACCCTGCAACCTATCGATCAAATCCTCAATCATTGGCATAGGGTATTTCTCTTTAATCGTGATTTTATTTAATAGTCTGTAATCAATACATAATCGTTTGTCTCCTGATGCTTTATTTACCAGTAAGGCAGGGCTTGCATATGCTGAACTACTATGTCTAATAATGCCGTTTTTCAAAAGGTCATCGGTAATTTCTCTAGTAATTAATCTCTTAGATTCAGACATTCTATAAGGTCTACAAAACACTGGCTTATTTGAAGTTAATTCGATTTCTAATTCCACACAGTTAGTTTTGCCTAAAGTGGACAAATCTTCTGAAATGCATTGCGGGTATTTAAAGAAAAGTGATTTTAATAATGATTCGTGTTCATTAGCGCAGTTAAAAGTTTCTGCGTTAATATTGAAACTATCCAAAGTCTTCATTGGCTGAAAACTCAACACGTCTCCTATCCTAGAATACATTATACTACGGTCTTCCGTGAAATTCCGACCTATCAATACACCACAGCCAGTCAGTGTTTCTATGGCGTAAAACATTATATTTAATTCAACCGTATCGACTGTCAAAGTCGCTGATACCGCTTTAAAAACTTGAATTGAAGAACCATTGGTAAAACCAAGCAGGTTAACTGGGACCTTTAGATCAAATGTTTGCAAGTTGTGTTGTTTAATCAAGTCAAATGTAATTAATGAACAATCACTACCCATATCAAAAAATGCATCGCAAACAACATTATTTAACAAAACTTTTTTATAAAACTTTTCCTTAATTTTTGATTCGCTTATTCTTTTAACCTCATTATCAGTTTCAATTTTGCTCTTAGACTTCGACTTACAAGCTTTTTCCAAATGTCCCAATTTATTGCAGGCATTACAGCGAACGTTATCTTTGATTTTGCATTGATTTCTACGGTGCCCTAGTTCACCACAACGATAGCATGAAATATTATTGTTTGGTATACTAAAAGAGTTGCTAGTAGAAGGTTCAACCTTAACCGATTCGTACTTATTCTCATGTATCGTGGACGACTGTCTAGGTACCGATTTAAACACTGGGCCACTTTTTTGTAATGATACTTTTTCTGAGCACGTGTATATTTTGCTATGTAAAAACGACGCCAAATCATCGCAGTAAGGAAAATTACCCGCTTCAGCCGCGGTGCTTATGTTCGAATCACCGATGGAGCCTACTATAATTGACACTATATCACGTTCCTTAAAGTCTAACTGTAATCTATCTATCTTGCCTTTTTGCTGAAAATAAAACTCGTACAAGGACTGGTTAGGTAATGGCTTCGTCTCTACTAACTGCTTAAGCATGATGTACATATTACGTTTAGTTTGAAAAGTATTTGATAATCTCTTACGCCAGCTATTCCAGCGCCACATGGTCCACAACGTTTCATTTTTCTGAAGAGAATCTAACCATGTCTTAGCTGTATTTCGCAATTTTTGTAATGCCTGATATTTAATCATACTATCAGACCACCCAAAAGCACGCGAATTCGCTTCAACCACATTGATCCACATGTCCACGTCATCCACTAATGGGTCAAACTCGGGTATCACTGATGATAATACGACACTTTGACTTACGGTTGGCGATCCTTTTCTATTTTTCCTGTTTCGTTTTCGACGCCTGCGTTCTGCGCCATTACTTGAGCTCGAACTTGAGCTGCTGTCTGACGACAACGAGCTAATAGAATGCGCACGCTTGCGTTTCCGTCCTCGGCCCATGATGCGTGATGATTGTGTGTCAATCCCACTTCTGATGATAAAAGAAACACTGTTAGTTAACACATCTTTACATTTATTCGTAAGACACAGTTACACTTAATTTCTCTAACGATTTTATAAGAGACTAAAACATAAACCACTCAAAACTATTCACAAACTTTTATGATCACTTTTAATTATACTCAAGCAAGAATGCTATGATTACTATTAATTATTTGTTTAAACTCTAGGGCGTATAATCAAATTGTAGGAATTAACTTTCTACAATAACCAATGTAGGAGTACCAGGTCTCAAGGAAAAATAATAAAGTGTCTTTAAAATACGTGTCTACGCTTCGGCTGCTCAGGAACAAGTGAAGCAGGCGCTCGCTCGAAAACGTGTCGACGCGATAAAATGGCGCGCAAGCGTCACTAACGTCTCTTGATGATAGCTCCCGGACGTCAGAGTCAAAGACATGCTTGTTAACGCTGGCGATAACAATTCATCATCATCCTATATAACGCGAATGGAATGGAAACGCTGCATGTTTTTTAATATATTTCCCTATAAAAGCGTGTTTTAGCCGTGGAAAAGATTTGGCGCAAGAAACTGTACCTACAGTTCTTTTAGAGAGTGACTCATTAAAAAAAAATGTTTTTACTATATCATGCAATATACATTTACAATTACAATAGACTGTTGCAGTGAATTAAGCCTTTACTTAGTTTTGTCTTCTTTGAAATCAGGGACTTTATGAAAGTTTTTTTTTTAAAGATTTTCTGTAATAATTTTGACTTTAAATTACTTTCTACCTTAGAGCTTTCTACACCTAATTTTTATTTAATTTAGATCTTTTTTGTAAAAAAGCACAGGTCTCTGTGTGTAAATTAATTATTTAGTTTTTGGAGTTTAGTATAACTATTTAGTTGTTCTTAAACCAGACACAATAGAAATTCAATTGTTCATGTCGGATAATAATATATTACAAATAATTCTGCCTCCTTCTTTAGCATTATTTAAATAATGAAAAGCAAAGCCGGAAAACTTAAACCTTAATACAGTGGCGTGCATAAAAATCAGTTAATTCTACGTCACCTTAGTAGTTACTCGTACATAGTACTGTAGAGCTTTAACGCTCTACTTGTAATAAAAGGCGGAAAATCTATTATTTCTATATTTACATAAGCAATCAATACAGTATAGCCTTAAGCTTCTCCGCAGGCTGCCACCGAATCTATCTTCATCTGTTTCCTTCTAGAACTTTTCTTATAGCTCCTTATTTGAATTCAGGCCACGTAGTGTGCCATAGAGCTGCCCGAGCAAGAAGACCCGATCACCACATTACAACATAGCCTATATGGACAGAGTCCTATATAAACATCTGCGTCTCCCCGTACGCAGTTGAAAGCCTTATGCATTTTCTCCTGTACATAAATGCCTAAGCCCAACAGAAGGGTGTTTGTAGTCTGACGATTAACCTAATTCAAAGCGAATGGCAGCAACAACTGACCCTTCCACTGCATTATCATCAACAGTCAATTGCGAAGTGCTTCTTCGAAGGAAATCAACACAACATGGGAGCATTTCGGTGTCCAGAAATAGTCGTAAACATGTTCAGTGGATGCGTTCGTTGCATCCTGTAGTGGGGCATAAAGCGCCAAATCAGGCGCCGGGAGTCACAGATGCCACAATAGAGCATTTGGAATTAGGGTTGTCACATTCAAATGATAAAGGAGATGTTCCATTTTTGTATGGAGGCTGGGCCCCCTAATTCTTACAGTGATGAAATTATATTTTATGAAAAGAGCAAAAAATAAGGAACTTTTCCATGTATTAATATATTTTTAAAACATACCCAAACATTTTATTAATTAATAAAAAAGGTCAATAATAAAAAATCATAAAATAGCAACCCTAAACTTTTTCTACCTTGGCAACTTCGCTTTTCTAATGTAAATGTATGTATATAAAAAATATAACTTATTTTTAAATTAGTAATGCAAAGGTACTATCCATTACAGCCAGCAACCGCTTGGTTTTATTTTCAGGAAATTGCATTGAAACCTTAAAATACCTTTTCATCATCATCATCATCTCAGCCAAAAGACGTCCACTGCTGGACAAAGGCCTCCCCCAAGGATCTCCATAACGACCGGTTTTGTGCTGCTCGCATCCAGCGGCTTCCCGCGACCTTCACCAGATCGTCGGTCCACCTTGTTGGAGGCCTGCCCACACTGCGCTTTCCGGTACGCGGTCGCCACTCCAGGACTATCCCGCCCCAGCGGCCATCAGTCCTGCGAGCAATGTGACCTGCCCACTGCCACTTGAGCTTAGCAACTCTTCGGGCGATGTCGGTTACCTTTGTTCTTCTGCGGATCTCCTCATTTCTGATTCGATCACGCAGAGAAACCCCGAGCATAGCCCTCTCCATTGCTCTTTGAGTGACCTTGAGCCTTTTTATGAGGCCAATAGTGAGCGACCACGTCTCAGTCCCGTATGTCATCACTGGCAACACACACTGGTCAAAGACTTTCGTCTTGAGACACTGCGGTATATCGGACGAGAAGATATTTCGAAGCTTACCAAACGCTGCCCAGCCTAATTGGATTCGACGATTGACCTCTTTACTGAAGTTGGACCTACCTAGCTGGACCGTTTGTCCCAGGTAAACATAATTGTCCACAACTTCAAGGGCAGAGTCCCCAACCTTCAGAGGAGTGGGTACGACACGTGAGTTCGAGATAACTTTCGTCTTCTCCATGTTTATTTTAAGGCCCACTTGTTGAGAGACTCTGTTGAGGTCACCGAGCATTGCGCCGAAGTCTTCCAGCGTCTCAGCCATGACCACTATATCGTCAGCAAACCGAAGGTGAGTGATGTATACGCCGTTGACGTTGATGCCGAGTCCTTTCCAGTCCAGAAGCTTGAAAACATCTTCCAGTGCAGCAGTGAACAGTTTCGGAAAAATCACATCTCCCTGTCTCACTCCTCGCTGCAACTGGATAGGTTTCGAGCTCTGGTCCTGAAGACGGACTGACATAGTGGCGCTTTCATACAAACACCTCAACAGTTCGATGTACCGATAGTCAATTTGGCACCGCTGGAGAGACTGTAGCACGGCCCATGTCTCAATCGGCTTTTTCATAGTCCACAAACGCTAAGCAAAGAGGCTGGTTATACTCTTCGGTCTTCTGTATAACCTGCCGCAGCGTATGTATGTGGTCTATGGTGCTGAAGCCTTTTCGGAAACCGGCTTGTTCGATAGGCTGGAAGTCATCAAACCTGCGTGCGAGACGATTCGTTATGACTCTCGAAAACAGCTTGTAGACGTGACTTAGAAGTGAGATGGGCCTGTAGTTCTTCAGCAGGGTTTTGTCGCCCTTTTTGAAGAACAGTACCACCATACCTTCGTGCCACGTCTCTGGCGTTCTGCCCTCTAGTACGACGGAATTAAATAGCTTCTGAAGAGCTACGAGTACCGGTCTTCCGCCTGCTTTCAGAAGCTCGGCCGTAATTCCGTCAGTACCTGGTGCCCTGCCGTTTTTGAGCTGTTTGAGAGCCATACTAATCTCGTATAGGCTGATGTCCGGGAAGTCTTCGGTATAGTGCCGGGTTAACTTAGCTCTAGGGTCTTTAGCTAAGCTTTGTACAGGTGGCCATGTGGATGTGTAAAGCTGTCCATAGAACTTCTCGACCTCTCCCATAACATCGGACCTGGTCGTGACAGTTCTGCCGTCATCGGTTTTCAGCGTCGTCAGTTGGCACTGCCCAATACCCAGATCTCTTGCGAACACTTTTGAGCCTTTGTTCCGCTCAATGGCCTCTTTAATACGGTTAGTATTAAATTGGCGCGTGTCGCGAGTCATAGACTTCGAGATCTGCCTATTTAGCCGCCGAAACTGAGACGCATCACCTGAGGAAAGCAGAACCATTGCGCGCCGCTCTTCCATTAGTTTTAGGGTATGGTCTGAGAACTTTTTGGTTCCTTTTGCACGGTGGGTTTTAAAGAACTTGGACCCAACCGTTTGGACAGTTTCGACAAACCTGTTGCTGTATTCGTCCACATTTTCACAATTATTTAGGCGCTCGAAGCGATTCTGCAATTCGAGCTGAAAGCTTTCGGGGTTTTGGATTTGGATGGGTGCAGGACGGAGCGTAGACCTTACCAATCGACGTCTTTCCAGCTTAACGTTGATATTCAATGTGCCTCTTACCAACCGGTGATCGCTGCCAGTTTTAAACGCATTGATCACAGTGACATCATTGAATATTTGCTTCCTCGTCGACATGATAAAGTCAATCTCGTTTTTTGTTGCACCATCGGGACTCAGCCAGGTCCACTTGCGGTGCTCAGCTTTCCTGAAAAAGGAGTTCATCATAAAGAGGCCCTCCCTCTCAAGAAAGTCCGCCAGCAGTTGGCCCCGGGAGTTCCGATTACCAACCCCAAATCGTCCCACTCTCATCTCATCGCCGCTTCGTTTGCCCAGTTTTGCGTTAAAGTCTCCCATGACAACGGTGTAATGAGTTTTGGAGGCTTGTATGGCTCTAGACATGTCCTCATACGTAGCTTCCACCTCATCGTCAGGGTGTGTCGTAGTAGGAGCATAAACCTGTATGACCTTCAACGAATACCGTTTGGTTATTCTGAGTATAAGGTACGCTACCCTAGGCGACACACTCCCGGTTTCGACAACGTTGTTCACGAAGGACTTGTGGACGATGAACCCGACACCACCTTTGGACAATTGTTCGCCCTCCCGGAAATAGAGCAAGTTACCAGACTTGAGGATTATCGAGTCCTCCCCCTCTCTTCGGACTTCAGATAATCCAACTATGTCCCACCGTATCTTGCTCAATTCTTCCTCCAGTTCGTAAATCATCTCGTCAGTCCGTAATGTGCGCGCGTTAAATGTTGCCAGGGCCAGAGTTCGTTGTTGGCGGTAGCCAGGTCTCTGCCGGAGATTCTTAGCACCCCCTGCCCCGTCGCTGCCTTGGCCGCTACCGTAGCTAGGGCGAGCGGGGCCGCCGGGGACTAGGGGCCGGTTTTTGCTGGTGTGCATGTCATGGGGGGTATTTGCCATAGTCGCCACGCTTGGCAGGCGGGTTGGCGATCGCAGTAGGTTGAAGGTAACCTCAGAGAGATGCTGCTGCCCATCCTCTGGAATGGTCCCTTAGTCGCCTTTTACGACACCCACGGGTTGAGATGGGGTGATGCAATTCTTTATCCCCGGCACCACACGGGAAGAAAATACCTTTTAGAATGTATAAATAAGTTTAGCAAAATATAATAAAGACTTAAAACTTTCATTAGAACCCAAAAATAATAAGAAGAGCTTGATGAAGAAAACATGATTTCAATTTTTTTATATTATGTTGGGGCCTTTTTATATTTATTTTCTTTTTGGAAACATCATCTCAGAAGGCAGATCTATCAGAAAAACATCACTTCAAAACTGTAATAAAATAAGGGCCCAAAAACGAACATCTCCTTTAATAAATGATAAATAAATTATAAAATTAAATTTTCAACCGCCTCTGTGGTCTAGTGGTACCGGTTTAGACCCAGAGGTCCTAGCTAGCTACCACCGTCTTATCTAAGTATGTCGCCATAACATCAATGTTTGTAGCATTGTTGAGTTCCGGCAGCTAGAGATAAATTAAATTAAATTAAATATTGTTTTATTCAGATTTCGCATCCATATGGGTTAGTAAGACTTAAAAATATTGTTAGTATTATATTATATTAAAGAGGTAGGTGTACATGTATTCATTTATATTGTGCATGGAGTGACCATCACGAGAAAGGGTAAGTCCCTGTGATTGTCACTCTTCGCACAAAAGACCACTAGAAGGGTGATGTGAAGCGATCCGCTAATGTCTTTAGGATGCTGTTGGAATTGTTCCTCACTCTGCTGATCAGGGAGGCAGTTTTCTATAGATAAGATAGCCAGTGCCTCAGTAGTTGAGGTTCCGGGTGAATTGCGCTTCCACCTTCGGCCTTATCACTTAACATCAGGAGAGATGAAGGCCACGTGCTTAACCGCAAGATACATAAAAAAAAGTTGCGTCAAAAATATTTTATGTTATCATTGATGTTGATTGTTGATTGAAGTATGACAACGAAGCGCGAAAGTTCAAGAATGACATAGAACTATCTTAAATACAACATTCTGAACATCCAGAATGTGTCTAATCTTCAACATCCCTAGCAAGGTTGATGCGAGTCACGCGCTGCCGGAAAGGAATTCATTTGTTGCGAAAAACTCGTGAGATTGTGCCGCGCGCGCGTGGAGCGCACATTAAGTTCTATACGACCTAGCACGTGTTAAGGACCACCACGACATAAATAATGCAATATATAAAGGTTTAATAGTGAGACTTTTTCTTCGACAAAAGTCCGGCTCGAAGGATCATCCGGCTCGGAGGACCACGTCAGTTATGTAAAAAAGAAAATTTTATTTTACTTATTTAAAAATGATTATATACAATAGAGAATAGGATTAAAGAATATTGGGCTATTTTTGGCTTTAAACATGATTTCAAAATTAAGTTCTAAGCCGTTATCGATAAAGATCCGGCTCGAAGGACCAGACGCGTTAAAAGAGTGTTTTTTGAAAAAAAAAAGTGAGAAATAAGGCTATAGTATAAGTTAATAATCAAGTTTTAAGGCTGCTAAAAATTGTGTAACTTTACTCTTCTAGGTTGTATTCTGTCTTGCAGCTTTTTTGTAAATATATAAAACCATGCAATATGTATAACCAAATAGTTATCCAAAACTCTTTAGGATATCTTTAAATACTAAGTATACTAAGCATAGAAATGTACGTTTTCAAACTAGTATTTATTAATCAATATCTATTTTTTTTAATTTCAGTTACAAATTGAATTATCCGAAAACACACAACACACAGTGTTACTACAATAAAACACGTATTCGTATATCTATAAAAAACCACATTCAATAACATAAGTAAGTTACGATTCCGAGGGGCATCGACACCGAATTCAGTTCTCCGTATTTTCCGTGATCTGCAGGTTCTAGAGAACATAAAGTCTCATTACTGGGAAACCTTCAATGGTACAGCTTTGCCAGAGGAATGAGGACGGAACGTACGTATGTAGAGCTAGCTAGACAAATAAGGTTGGCATCGGGTTTCATTCTAAAATCTGTACTATTAAATATATTATTTTACGACAATTTTTAACTTGTACCTAATCTTACTTGATGTATTTTACCAGGAATGCTCAACAGACGCCCAATGCCATGATTCTTGAATATGCTTTAGTTAAGTTGTGTACTGACATGTAAGGACCAGTTTAGTAAACCAAAAGTTTAGTAGTAAAAATAAACTAGGTAAAACTACTGTTTTATCCGTTATTGTTGGAACACAACAATATTACTAACATTGCTTGTTGTTGACAGACTTAGATGAGATGATGAGATTAGCCAAGCCGACTTAAATGTAGCTATATACCAAACCCAGTATAATAATACACACCTTTTTCTGAGAATCGAAGCAAGGACCTCCTCCTCTGAGACCAGTGGACTTCAACCTAGTGGTCTATTGAAGTATTGACCACTTGATCAAATGATATTGATTTCCAAGTGAATGTACCAATCCCAACGCAACCCCTGCCTAGTCTGTGTAACGTGTTTAAAATAAATGATGCTTTGAAGTTAAGCTTAGTGCTTGTTACCGTGCTTGTTCCACGGTGAGGAGCGCTCTCATTATTTAGGACTGCATCGGCTGCTTACCATCAGGCAGGATGTGGTCACTATGACGAGTTAATATAAAAATAGCAAAGCAACGAGCTAATTATAAAATAATACACTGTTCTTTTTTAACCGTCTTAATCCCGTAGGTGGGTTGATCAGACTATGAAACTGAATAACTTTCCCCAATAAAGAAAAAAAAAATCTCGTTTTTTGACTTATGTCAGGTCTAAAAGATGCTTTGTATGGAAAAGTAAAAAAGTATCTCGTTTTTTGACGTATGTTTCTTGGGGAAAGTTGTTCAGTTGCATGGTCTGATCTACCCACCTGCCGGTTTAAGACGGTAAAAAAAGAACGGTGTATATATAAAATTATAATGTATGGTGACAAAGCTTTGTTTGTTTCCTTATAAATCTTCATCCGACGTTAATTTGTTAGCTCGCAGCTAAAGCGTGACGGTTATTATTCTGTAATAGCGACATCTTGCGACGTGATTCGTCATTATCATTACCCAGATGAGCTCGCAAATTAAGTAATTAATCATATGCTATTGTTTAAGGCGGCTATTGGGAGCTGCGGATCTACTTTGTATCTGCACGATGGGGAAAGATGGCGTATAACGTTAGGGTGTATGTAGGTCATGTTAGTTTTCCAACTTAGGTATAGGTACCTAATCATTGATTTTCTTGCCGGATTCACTTTGGTAGAACACTGCATTCCTTACCGGTATTAAAGATAAAGATAAAGATAAGATAAAGATAAATTTATTGCTGTATAAAAACTTATCCTAGATACAAAAGACTTAGTATAATATTAGAAGAAGATTAAGAGATTAGTATAGTATAATGATGGCGCAGTGGTTAACGCGTCTTGACTACGATTGCTGAGAACAAGCAATTTACGCAAAGGCCGGTCATCGGATGGATGACATAAAATTTATCATCTCGAGCTTATTCGTGTTTCGGCCCGTTCTCCCTATTCATCTGTAAGGAAGGCTCGTGTTTTTTTTTTATGTTAAAAGGAGGCAAACGAGCAGGCGGGTCACCTGATGGAAAGTAATCACCGCCGCCCATAGACACCAAAACCAAAGTTATCGCAGATGCGTTGCCAACCTTGGAAAGGAGTTGGATCTTGAGGAGGGAGTAGGAATTGGGAGGGGGGAGGGGTGAGAGATGGGCCTCCGGTACTTTCACTCACCGGACGAAACACAACAGCAACGCCGTTGTTTCACGCCGATATTCTGTGAAATCGTGTCCCAGCAGTGGGGTACATATGATGAGCTGGTGATGGTAACATGATCAGTTTATAATGACGAATATTCGAAAATGCCTATGATTATAAACTTTATTTAACTATAAAATATGACAGAAGAAGCAATTTAAAATTTCGCCATACAAATGTTCGTGAATAGCAAATAAAAGTCGCACAAACACGCACTAGGTGTAATAGAGAATAACAACGGTTTTACTTGACTAGTCAAAAAGAAAATATTGTTTTTTTTATATTTCAAGTCAATACTCAACATGTTTATTGAATAACCGTAATGTAGGTACATAAGATAGACATAGTGGACTAGTATAGGCTGATGATGATGATGATGATGAAGATAGTAACAAAATATAAAATTTAACTAAAAAGAAAGGAGATAGGAAGCGTGTTTATATTCTACAGTAAAGATACAACAACATATATAAAATAATTAGGACAACCAACACGATAAACACAAATTTATGCAATAATTAGGTTATAGACAAAAATTAAAGTCTCAAAACTAAGTGTCGTCTCAATTAGAGGCTGTAAGTAGCTAAAGAACTCGTTTCAGAAACAACGACAGGTAGCACAACCACCCAGACCCGACACAATATCGAAAAGTTCGTTTTCGACATTGACCCGACCGGGAATTGAATTCGGGACCTCAGAGTTACAAAGTCCGACGTGCAAGCCACTCGGCTACGGAGGTCGTCATTCATAAATGAGTAAACAGTGCATCGAATATTTTCTTCAGCCTTAAATCACTTGCGTACCTACATAACAACTACGTCTAAAGCAGCTTTCCTATCCTAACCCTAAAGTAATCCCGTGAACCAGCTCCTAGCAAATTACTTCCATTGCATCCTAGTTACATCACAGAAGTTATCACAGTAGTTCCCCAAACACATAGTTAGCAACTCGCAAGTCGGCTGTAATCGTCTTGTCTGCCGGAATTCCGGACAGTCTGAATTTGCCTGTGCATAGTTCCGGGATACATTCTGAATGTAATGTATTAGTTTTATAGAATACTAGAAGCCCGCTCGCGACTTCGTCTGCTAAGAACACCCGTATCCCATGATGGACCCCTATTGTAGCGCCACCTGCCGGGGCCAATTGAATATAAATATATTTTTGTATACAACGTGTAACAGAAAGGTGTGGTCAAAATGAAAAGATCCAAAGTGTATCCGATCTAGATCTTGTATGCAGAGTTACTAAGGCATAATTAATTTGTAAATAAATGCCTTGCCTTGAAGATACCCAGGTTGTAGTGATCAGAAAACACATAAATAAAAAACAATAATTATAATAAAATCTTTATTTAAATACATTAATACATCTATTTTTAATAATGAGTTCTTTTAACAAACCCCTTTATTCATAAAAACTATTTATTTATTATTTAGTTAACTAAATAATCAATAATCATTGTTTTCTCTCTTTTTCTCAAATTTAAAATGACGGTTGTGTGACGTTAACAAAATAATATTTAACTAAATAATGCTTATATAGTTGTTATGAAATGAGTTCTCGACATGAATAGGCAGTGCATTTCATTCATTGGTGATTCGCATAAGAGAAAAACTAGAAAATCGCTTGGTACAGACAAGTGGATCGTCAATAACGTACGGGTGGTAGACCAACTTGCAACTAATTTGGGATTTGTTCTCCGCAGAGTAAATGGCTTTACAAATATGAAAGCGATGATTATACAATGCATTGGTCAGAAGCCATCTCGAATGCAACGCAATGATTTGGGCTCCACATCAGATCAAATACAATCTTATGGTGGAGCGAATCCAGAATAAGTTCGTAAGATATATATACTTGAGACAATACGGGGTGTACCCATTCTATCCTTTAATGTACTCTACTTTATTCGTCCTGGGGATGGTTGGTTATAACGAACTACGAGTTCGACGAAATTTGGCATTAGTAAGTTATATTTTTAAATTACTAAGAGGTAAAATTTATAATCCCGTGTTTTTGAGCTTGATAAGTTTTTGTGTTCCGGATCGATATGTGGAACGCCGCCGGCAGCCGCGGCTGCTGGCGGTGTCTCGCGGCAGGACCGACCTGGTTAGCAAAGCACCTCTGGCGCGCTCGCTGCACTCCCTTAATCGCATTGCTGACACTATTGATTTGTTCTCGTGTTTTCTGTGTGAATTTACAAGGATTGCATTGTATGTTATTTGTTATTGTGAATGATTGATGATTGAATTGTTTATAATTTAATGAAAATCATATTTTATTATTATATTTTAAATTTATATTATTGCTAATTGTATTAATTGAATCAAATTGTATTTTATGTATGTAATGATTTAAAACTATATTAATTATTATTGTTATTGTTTTGGTAGGTCCTTAGTTAATTGCCCTAAAGACTAGGTATTGTATTATTTGATTTAAATTGTAATGTAATGTTTAATCGGTAATAATTATTGATATTTTATAATGTTCTCAATCTATTGCCTTGGGCGTGCCTGGTATGATAGATCTGAGTTGTAAAATAAATAAATAAAAACAATAAGTATTCCAATAATAAAGGAAGGTGGAGGATGAGGTGGGTTAGAAGAATGGTTTTATAGGTTGATTACCCTTGCTGAGTTTCTTGCCGGTTATGTACCAACACCGTTACTTATGACGTAGTAACTTTTAATCAGTGATCGCGATAGGTAGTGTTATTTTACGGGATTGCTGAACGTAATCTTAGCATAGATATGCCTTGGGAATGCCGGGATGTTAATGTAACGGCATTATAATTAAACACCGTTTTTGAAATGAATACAAACAGATTAATGTTTGGAATGTACCAAGATTTCCCAACATTTCGACTTTTCTGTCAATTGGTCCTGTAACAAAAAGTTCAAAATGGCGGCGACTTATCCAATTACTGACAACTTCTTTTCTTTAGGCATAAGCTTAGATGAATGATTGGTTTCGCTGCGCTCGACTAGATACCGCCGGCGGGCGTACTTGTTAAATGCGGCAAAAAATACTACGCCGAAGTCGGCGTACCAGAATCTGTCGCTTGCTGTCAGTCGCGTTGCAAACTGTGTGTGAGGTGCACGTACCGAATGTTTTGTTAAATTTTGGTCACAAACCGAAGTAAAATGCCAGTTTGCGTAGTTCAACTGTGTAAAAATAATACTACAAGAAATAAGAAGGACACCGTTTTTACACACACTACAATACTGAGTTGCCGCATTCACGGAGCTATTGTTTTTAGGTAGCGCGGTATCTAGTCAAGCGCAGTGAGACCAATCATTCATGTAAGGGCATAAGATATTTTATGTTTCTACTAATGTCCTTTATCGAACTTACAAAGTCTCGCGTCATTCTTATTATTAAAGTATACGTAATCCCGCAATCTCGCGGTCGTGTCCGTATTTTATTTATTTATTTATTTATGGACATCCTACAAAGGATACACCAAGACATTCTTACATTAAAACCCTTATAACTATTACACAGGCGCTGCTTTAATTAAAGGCTGCCACGCCATGTATAATTTCAAACAAGTATACAAAAGTAACTTAAAACTAGAGATAACAGAGCAAAAATTATTCCGCTTAGCTTATAGTAAGTGTTATCTATTTTTTTAAAATTATTTTGGAATTAGATGTGCATTAACATTGATCTGTAAAAAAAAGTATACAAAAAGGACTTGAATTAACATCAACATTCGAGTTCATTCACCCCATTTGGCACTAACTATCGCGATCACTGCTTAATAATAAACAAACACGCATCACACTAAGCAATAGACTTACCAGTCACCACCCACCCTTATGATGACCAATGCCGTATGACAACAGGCATAAACAAACGTTTGCCAACGTCCAGAAAATCGTATTAATCATTTACTAGTATTTGGAGCACGGTCGCACGTCCCCTAGGATGGATTTCACGGCTAAATTGCTGTGAATTGCCGCCACAAAGTCCACTGGCGTTGCTATAGTAATTTGGGAACTAGTGGAGCGAGCTTGCGTTAGTGGGGGCTTTATAGAAATCAAAATCGAATTGAAACATCGCTTTAAAAGGTTTAGTTTGAAAGAAATTTGGTGAATAATTTCTTTGTCGCGTCACCAATCCTACACCTACACCTTCTTCCTACAACATCCTTTAAACGAGGGGTGAAGAAGAAACTTGCGGGTCGACAATGTTAGCAGTGCTATCTCTAAGCAAAACAGCGTCGACCTTGATATTGAACTCGCTCATAACTTGCAAACGAATGTAGACTTTATTACTATTTAAAAGTAGTTTGAAAGTCGTTTGCAAGTTGTGAGCGAGTTCAACGTCGATTCGACGCTGTAGGACGGCTGAGGCACAATCGTTTTTTTTTTGACAGTGTTTCCTGATTGCCCCAAGTGGCATTTTCAGCTTCACCGGGCTTTTTTGGAGGCGGTGAGAAACTTAAAGAGCCTTGTGAAACGAATCACCTTCGGAGGTTTACTAGTGGGAACGGCATCACGCACTAGTGCGTGTGGGGACGGGGGTGCCCCACTAGATTCTCCGAAGAGTTCGGATCGGATCGGGTAGCAGAAGAACCCGAGGGCGCCTCTAAAGGCTCGGACCTCGACTCGGGTTGACCAGGTCGTGGTGGGGCACAATTCTGCTCCATTAGAGTCCAGATGACTCTGCTTCTTAACATC
Source organism: Eudonia lacustrata (assembly GCA_947562085.1). Lineage (NCBI taxonomy): Eukaryota > Metazoa > Arthropoda > Insecta > Lepidoptera > Crambidae > Eudonia > Eudonia lacustrata. The sequence goes on from OX387322.1 coordinate 2,799,886, forward strand.
AGGCGACGGTATGCAATTTACCATACTTAAGCATTATTGTTATGGCGACAGATTCAGTCACAAGATCGTGGTAGGTAGCCTTAAAACAATCCTTATTGACGACCTCCGTAGCCGAGTGGCTTGCACGCCGGACTTTGGGCGGTGCTAACTCTGAGGTCCCGGGTTCGATTCCCAGTCGGGTCAGTGTCCAAAACGAACTTTTCGATATTGTGTCGGGTCTGGGTGGTTGTGGTACCGTCGTTGTTTCTGATTTCCTTGAAACAAGTGCTTTTGCTACTTACCTTGGGATGAGAACAATGTATGTGATGTAGTCTTAATATATATTTAATATACACAACCTTATTTTTAGTTTATACGAAAATCGAAACACGGGTCAAATATTTTCTTTTAAAGAATCAGTTCAAAAAAAAAATATCTTGAAAACTCACGAAGTTACAAGCGTTTTGTGCTGTCCCGTTGTGTTTTTTAGTAGGGTATACTTTTAAGAGATTTTGTAAATATTATTATGTCTAAATGTAACATGATATAAAAAATATTGAAATCGATTCTATTACTGATTCTGAACAACAGTTTTCAGGTTTCGTATAAATTAAAAATAACGTTGTATATACATATGTTTATATATATTTACCGCTGGTTAGTGGTTCTGTGAAAACGAGTAGGTATTTTTACCGCTACTGAGAATCAAACGTGGAACTTCCAGGTCTGAGACTGAGGAGCTAACCTTTAGACCGGGTGACTAGAGAGGTGGTTGAGGGATTAATGCACTATATTAGTAAGTAAGTGAATAGCCGATAATTGTCCCACTGCTGGGCAAGAGCTTCCATCATTGAAATCAAGTCATCACTACAATTGATGGGTAATGGCTTAATCACCACGCTTGCCAAATGCGGGTTGGTGATCACAAACCCGGGCTATGCATCGAAAAAATCCGATACACACACATTTTCCCCGACCTGGGAATCGAACCGAGTGGCAAACCGCTCGGCCCGATACCCGAAGGTCCCGCCTTCGGGTATCGGGCCGAGCGGTTTGCCACTCGGCCACCGGGGCACTATATTAGTACGTACTTAAAATGAGAATTAATGGAATCAGGCATTACTTTGTGGAAATCTATGGTACAAAAAAATGCAATTAGCGGAATGCACACTACATATTATTTCAATTACGTTTTTTTGTAAAATTGATTTCCGTTTGTTTGTATGTTTATTTTGGATAAGGAGGTACTATCAACAAATTTTCTGGATATCCACCCTTAGGGCGATTTTTCTGTGCACGGGTCAGTGGCTTTACCCGCCCCTTTTATTTTTAACAAATTTTCTGGATATCCACCATTAGGAATCTTAAGAAAGAAATGAATTTCTATTTAACACGTTGACTGCCTTAAAACCAGACACAATAGAAATTTAATTGTCGCCCCGCACATGTGCGGGGTCCGGCATTTACAATGAGGCTTTAACAACGAACTGAAACAAATGGCTTTGACAAAAAAAAGGTCGGCAGATTTGTATTGGTCATTCTATGGTCATCTTCATGGTAGGCGGAGTTAACTACGATCGCCACGTTAAGGCAAAAATGTTTGTAACTGGATCTTATCTTCTTATCTTATTTTAGTGGGGCCTGCCGAGGTTTCCACCTCCCAGTAACACTTCGACCCATTGGGATCTTTTATGCAACCCCATCCTTTCACTCTTCCTCCTCTGCAAAGATAGATGCCATAAGTTTGGCAACGTCCTTAAGAGCGAAGAGCCTGAAGTCCTCCGGTTTCGGATAGGCCGACCCCAGGAGTCCTATTATTTTCCTAGCCAGAGAGTCGCAGTCACACAGTAGGTGCTGTATTGACTCGGTTTGCTCTCCACATGCCCTACACAAACTATTTGTTGAAAGGTGCATTCATTGTAACTGGATACTCAGATTATTTGGTCTGAGACTGGATATCCTTAAAATTTGTCGATAGTACATAGAATGAAGGCCGAGTGTCAACATCGTATAAAGTAGGCCAATAAACATACTCGACCACATCTCGACAAGCTTCAGATGGATAGTAAAGACAAGCGAAGATCGTTGACTTCTCTCCGCGCTTGAGGTCAGTAATAAAGTCTAAACTCAATACACACAAGGAGATTTCCCCGAAGAGTTTCTGTAAGAAATAAAATGAGTTCATAAGACTCGCTCTAATTAATGAATAATGTAATTCGTAGCTGGCCATCGGATGCCTTGGCTATTTAATAAATTTCTATGTTGCTGTAAAAACTACAATACCTACAAGCCGCCTATGGTCTAGTGGTTACGACCACCGGTTTAGGCCCAGAGGTACCGGGTTAGGTACATGTATGTGTACTCGGTTTGGTTGGTGGTAGGACTTGTTTGCCCGCCTGTCTAGCTACCCATCTTATCTAAATATGTCGCCATAACATCAATGTTTGTAACATTGTTGTGTTCCGGCAGCTAGAGATAAGACAGCCAGTACCTCACTAGTTGAGGATCTCGGGTGAAGTGCGCTTTCATCATTGGCCTTATCATCACTTTACATCAGGTGAGATCAAGGCACTGTGCTTACCCGTATAATATAAAAAAGAAAAAAAGCCTACTTAAGGCACTAAGAACAAACGTACGTTTACAAAAACACAAAATAAAGATGTTTAAATATTTATAAAATTTATAAAATACAGTGAAAAAATTAAACGCCCACCCGACTCAGCCAGGAATCGAACCTGGGTCTTCCGCAATCCGGGCGGCTGCACTGACCGCTATGCTACCGGAAAGGCTGACGTAAGCGCTGAATTTTGTCACTGCTCTTTTAATTATTTGAGTGCTAATAGCGGCACAGTGCGCCATCTATTCAATAAAGATATTTGAAAATTTTGGCATCCCTATTTGTATGGTTAAGGTTCCACTGGCAAGTAACTATGGAACGCTTCCTTAGGTTATAAAATAAAGCCTAAGGGGTGGATCACTTATTGAGCTGTAGTTTAACTAATTATTTTTACTAGATGAAATATGATATATGAGTGGACTGTATTTTTTAAGAGGTTTGGTTCAGCTCGGATCCACAACTAAGGTAATTAAGCCTCGTTCAGTAGAACCTGAGATTAATTAGAAAACACCAAAAAAACATCATGGGCAAGGCACTTGTACCAAGATTTAAGGGAAGGTTATATGGGAAAAAACACTCACTGTTGCTGCAGATGAGATCCAGTTCACCACTCTTCACAATTACCACAATTACAAGCAGGCCTGCTGTATTTAGTGTATCCATATATCCAATTATAAGAATAAAGTGTTTTTGGAAGAAGATTAGCTTGATTTACTTAGATTTTTAAAACACTGTCGCGTAGGCGAGGTCAGCCATTGCAATCTGTTGCACACGGAGCGACGAACCGAGACGTTATGTTGTCAGGAGAGGGTAGGAAGAACCTCATACAAGTGCGTAGTATCAAAATATAATTAAAAATGACGGTATGCTAAGTAATTTATGAACGAGACTCAACACTATTCCTGTTTTTAAGTTCTCTGAATTGAATGCTTGGCGTACAGGACACAGTGTCGCATTTATGCTGCGCTCGTCGAAAGGTTAATGATTGTTAAAAATATTACTACGTGCGTAAGTACGCATCACGCATAGTCTAAATGGTGACTGTAGCACGTGCCGTGCCCAGATACGGAAAAAAATGCCTGTAGGCCGGAAACACAGTGATCATTTACTGTGTAGTCCGTGCTATGGCGCAGTGCCCCAGGGAGGGATTTAGACCGTACAAGACTAATCGGTCTAGGAGACGTGCGATCGGTCTCCGAAAACGTACCAAATGGATTTCATTCGTTCATTTATACTAGGATGTGCACTTTATTTATTTAATTTCGAAGGGTAAAGGGGCTGAATGGATATGCTCGGATTTAATGCGAGCATTCGTGGTTCAAACCCTGCAACTCAGTTTGTCTACTAACTTGTACCCACAGACCAAATATCTTATACACATGGCGGCAGATCAACCTACCCAAAACTGTCAAATTTCTACAATCAATTTTGAACTTTATTGTTTCGTTATAAGGATCAATATTCATTGGAGAAACTTGACAGGTTTGGGTAGGTTGATCTGCCGCCGACTGTACCAATACCTAAAAACAAGCGAACAAGTTTTTTGGATGGGTAAACAAGACTATTGATAATGTGTTACTAGCGCATTTGTAATTAGTTTAGTCGTTCATGGACATGGATAATGACTGATGGCTGATTCATATGTCATAGTCGTGAACGGGTGCCGCCTGTGGAGGCTGGTCTGCTCTTGCATACTTATCTTATTTTTAGTATTATTAACTAAAGTTTGACTTTGTTTTACTTAAACAGTTTTTGACTTTAGTAGTGGTACCTACGGTATGACATGTGGAAATTGAAACTTTTACCTGATGTAAATTTGTTAACTTAGATTTTTTATTTAGTTTTTTTTACATGTTGTAGTTGTCTTCTGTATTTTTTGTGTTTATTTGTAATAGAAAGTGTCCTGCTATGATAGGGCATTTTCCAATATTTTTGACGCTGTAAGGAAGAAAAGAGCTGGACACTTGCTGAGTTTCTTGCCGTTTCTTCAAAGTACAAGATCTCCCGCCCAGAGTAGACTTACGAACCGATGGCATAGTGACATTCACAAGAGCTACTTGTAGCCTAAACTGAATAAATGATTTTGAATTTTGAATTTCTTTTTAACATATGAATGGGAGATTGGGCAAAATACACTTCGCCAATAATTATAAAATTGAGTCAACTTATGTAGTTACCTCTCTAAGAACTGAAAAGAATATTTAAATATTGAGAAAACTAGAACTGTGACGTTACGCTATTTTGTTTCGTTTGATAACGGCATTAGTTCTTGAGACCAATAATTACAAATTCATGGATTCAAAATCCCAACATTATAGAATATCAACAGCTTATAAGGTATATCAATAGTTTATGAGACTAATCAACAGTCAAAAACAACCATTATGTCACATTAACAGTCGACAAAAAACAAATATTAGACACAAAAACGCAATTGAAACAATCATCATCATCTCAGCCAAAGACGTCCACTGCTGGATAAAGGCCTCCCCCAAGGATATGAGGGGTATTTGCCGTAATCGCCACGCTTGGCAGAAACAATTGAAACAATATGTAGTATTAATTCCGCTAAATCACTCGTTCATCAAGTTTGGATGCAGTACGCATGACGAACGAACAAGCTTGACGAACGAATGATTTACCGGAATTAACACTACATATTATTTCAATAGCATTTTTGTTTGCCATGGATTTTCGTAAAGTAACGCCTGATTCTATTAATTAAAAATATTAAAATTTAAAACCAAAATGCAAACATGACTCTTCACTTTCCCGCCAAGAAGTCAGCTACTTAATTAAATGGTGCACTTCAAATACGTTGCGACTGTGACAAAGTGTCAGCAGTCAGCACGCGAACTTTCAAGCATATTCATTTTGTGTCAGAACTACTTTTGCATGTCGTAAGATTAAACTCGTAGTTCATTTCTCGTTGAATAATTCTTGGGAACGACTGCGCTGTATTTTGTGGCGTACAAAGTATTATGTGGAGAGCTAGCAGCGATATAGAATGGCAAAAATATTCTGTGAAAGAAGAACAAAAAAGAAAATATGCGCGAGAACATATATCGTTCATCAAGATACTACTACTACTACTACTACTTACTACTAAACAGCATAATATATTGTTAGCATAATTATTCCACAGCAGAGCAAAGGCCTCCATATAAAAAAAAAATGTAACATAATATATACGCTCATCCTGAAAGCAGTTTGTTATACTCGTAGTAGGTAACACTTTTGATTCGAACATGGTAATTTTAGTTTTAGCTATTCGTTCTGATAATAATTGGCAAAATCTTGTTTCCCTAATTTTAGGAGGTTTACTTTAAAAAATGTCTACTTATTTCTATGTATCTTTGTAGCTAAATAGCTAAGAATCCAAGAATCTGTAAATACAGATTCTTGGACTGTAGATCCATAGGTCGCTGGTTCATATCCGGCTCGAAGGACCATGGGCGAGTTTTGTAGGACTTTGTTGTATTTCCAGTTAAAATAAGGACGCAGTTCAAAATAAAATATATTTTCATAGCAAAACAGGTCTGTTACGTTACACACAGCGGATGAGAGAGAGCAATGTTGCTAACAACAAAAAATTGTATTATTTTTAATTCTTAATGTTGCCAACAAATACTATTCTACAACTATTTCATTATAACTGTTTTTATTATTACAACTATATTACGCATTACTCACTTTATAAATGCGAATTTAGAACTCCTTTTGAAGTTGATTAAATTAAAACCAAAATTACCAGTTACTTTCCCACTACACTATTTCAATTCAATAGTGTAGAGAACGTAGTCCAAAATATTCTCCACTCATAAAACAGCTTGCAATTTGCTCGCTGCAACTTCAGGCTACGTATTCAAAATTCGAATGTCCTCCGTAACGCTCCAATATATTGCAATAAATTAACAGTGCCAATTGCAATACGAATAGGACAGAACAAAGCGAACGACGCGGACAAAAGTAATAGTGGATCGGTTCGGTTCATTGAAACTTATTTCATCCGACTCATCTCAATCAAATTATGAAAGAACTTTTCTCTAGAACTATCTCGAATGTTCTTCTTCGCTCCGGAGAGCGAGACCGTTTTTTGCAATTGAAGGGTTATATCATGGAACATGTAGGTTATATAATTTACTTAAGTAAAAACTATTATTCCGACGATTGTTCGGATAATGACGTTAATTGGGACGGACTAAGAATTGTCGGAGAGAAAAGGCGGATTTAATGAAGTGGCGCTTTTCGTTTGAAAGCTTTAATGGTTTTTATTGAGTGTCATTTGGATGTAGCTTTGACGTTCTATAAAAGTGTTGAGAAATTGTCTAGAGCGGGAGTTGAACCGCACCGTCTGGCCCGAAGGGGTAGGGTTTCTTGTTAAATCATCTAGGTTTTAACATCTCCAATATGACCTATGAAAATTCTCTATAAGACCATAGAGAATTTTCATAGTATTGTATTTTTTTAGGCAAACTAGTTATAATGATTAAGATAATAATTTATGTTAAAATATTATTTGCACCACCTATCTTTTAAAGACACTACAGAGGTACAGTTTCTCCTGACTTGTTTATCACTATAGGTCAGGTAGGCTTCTTATTATTTGCGGAAAGTCGCTGGTTCAAATAAATTTCAATGTTAGTAACCGTTATTTAGGTCTGTAAATATGATATCACAATGATAACTTAGCATAGTTACGGCAACAGTCGTATGAGCACACACTATCAGGACAGACAGCACTAAATCACACCCCGATCATAGACAACAACTTGCTCTCCGCGCGGAGCTACGAAGGTCTGCATATGAATCAGAACATTTATTACATTTGTTACGGAGTACAGTCAACAGCAAATGTAGATGATGTTTACTAGATTTCAAAATTAAGTTTCGATAGTGTAGGTCGGTATTTTCTATATAACTACAGTCAAAGTCTGCAGGTATTAGTAGACACTCGAAGGGTTTAAAATAGTTTTTTTACTGATTTCATATTTTGAAATTTGACCAATCATTAGTTACCTTTGCTGTTGACTGTACTAGCGACCGTTCGCAACTTCGTCCGCGAAAACACACGTAGGTATACCGTGATCGCAAGAGAATTTCGAAATTTCTTGCTTCCGTCATCAGGAATATGCCTGCGAAATTTCCTGCGATTTCAGTAAGCCGATGACTTCTTTTTTAATGTCCGTGACCCCAGCGGGATAACTCGTTCAGATCGGCTTCAAATTTCGCCATGATTTAGTTGATATTATGTTTAAATTTGTTAGCAAATATCAAAATTTGTTGACCAATAGTTATCGAGATATCCCATGTTAAAGGGTATCCCGCTGGGGTCACGCTCGTCAAAATTATTTGACCTAAAACGAGCTGGAACGAGACAAGCTACTGATATAGTTTTTGTGTTAAGATTTTGTTGATTCAATTAAGAATCCATCAGTGAAAATTCCAGGATTCTACCTTCTGTAGTTACCGAATAATCAAATATCTACTTTTCGTCAAAATTCCTCCGAAAAGTAAGTTCTAGTTGAGGTGTAAGAAAAAAGGCTACGTTCATGAAATCTAGGGAAGATTTTGTTGACTCTGAGAGAAAATTTGTTAGACAAAACCGAAAAATCTAGCTACAGTACATCCTGAGATGGGGTTATCCCGCTGGGGTCACGGACATCTTTTTTTAACCACTTCAAAAATGGTGGAGGTGAATGCGAATTTTCCAGGGCTCCATGCACGGTACCGTATCTGCCATATTCAGTATAATAACTTATTATTATTCTTTTTTTATGACCTCCGAAGCCGAGTGGCTTGCACGTCGGTTTCTGGTGTTGCCATATCCAAGGTTTGATAACCGGTCGGGTCAATGTAGAAAAACTAACTTTTTCTAATATTCTCTAGTCTATGAAAATTATGAAAACCGTTTTTTTTAACTTTATCATCAGCTCATTTTATGTCCCCACTGTTGGGGCACGAGCCTTCCCTATGGATGGATAGGGAGAACGGGCCATAAACCACCACGCGGGCCCAGTGCGGTGCGGTGGTTGTTAACGACTGCTAATGCAGCCGGGACCAACGGCTTTACGCGCCTTCCGAAGCACGGAGGAGCTCGAGATGATAAATGTTTGGTCACCCATCCAATGACTGGCCTTTGCGAAAGTTGCTTAACCTCAGCACTCGCAGACCGGGCGCATTAACCACTGCGCCATCGAGCTCCTCATGGAGCTTTTAACTTATTGCCATCAAATCCAAAATTCTTGCCATGGAGGCCTTAGGTGCAATCAGAGTTCGCCGCATTACAGCACGAGTCAAAATACAAGGCCGCGTCCACAGCGCGGCGTGGCTCGGCGCGGCTCGTAAATCAGGGCCGCTGAAAGTGGGCCGAATATTGCGGCCTCCCGCTCAGGAGGCGAAGCCGACGGCACGCGAGCGACAGAACGACTTGCGACCACGTTGTGGTTGCAAGCGTTTAGTGGGTTTTAATGACTGCCACCATACGGGATTCCCAACGTGCCAACCGAAGCAGGAACGAGCTCGAGATATTTCATTTTGGTCACCAATTTTTAGATGCCTTTTTTAGTCTAATGGTTAAGACCGCCGCCGCCGGTCTCAGACCCAGAGGTCCCGAGTTCGATTCCCAGCGGGAGGTACATGTTTGTGTACTCGGTTTGGTTGGTGGTAGGGCTTGTTGGTCCGCCAGGCTAGTTACCACTATCTTCTCTAAATATGTCGCCAGAACATGAATGTTTGTAGTGTAAGGATTACCTACTAGGATATAAAATAAGAATAACAGTTGCACTTAACTTTGTGTATTATAATAAAAACATTACATTAGATTAAATCGATCTCAGAGCACCTCGGCTCTTAGCTGGGCTGTCTAGCCCCTGTACGACTGTGTCAAACCGTTGCAAACCTTTTTAATTTTACATGTTCGATGATTCAAATATTCATCCAGACTAAAAAGGCTTACATACAAATACAATAAACTAACTTTTACTATGAGCTACATAAAACCTCCTTACAGTAGCATTGTTGTGTTCCGGCATCGACAGCTAGATACGATAGCTAGTGCCTCAGTAGTTGAGGATTTCGGGTATAGTGCGCTTCCACCATTGACCTTATCATCACTTAACATCAGGTGAAGACTCTGTGCTTACACGTAACATATAAAAAAATCACCGGTTTTGCAAAGTGACATAACCTGCAAGATTCTGAACCTGAAAGAAAACGCAAACCGTTGAACCATCGACTTTCTTGCTCGTTGTGAAATTAAAAATAAGTCTTTCACAAAGTCGTTAGGCTGCAGCCGGCCTACTTCGCTCCGCAGGAGAGGACGGAACCGCGGGCGGTAGCTAGTTAGTCACATTCTTGACGATTCAAATACTTGACATCCGTATGTGATATTAAGGTTTGGCGGGAAGATGACGTTATATGAAATGTAATCTGGCGCGGCGTGTTTACGACTTTGGACTAGGTTATTTGTATGTTTTGTTCAGGTTGCCACTGTTCAGGGTGCCAAGTGTGTTTCATTCGCTATTCGATCACGTAAAAGAAAACGTCAAATTGTATGGGTAAATGTTAACTCCTCTCTTATGCCGCCAGGAGGCGCTGCTTCAATGCCATACTAATTTTCGTTTTCGTAAACGTAATCGAATGAATACGGATAGTAAACAAAACTCAGACTAGGCAGTCAGGTTGCAAAAGGTTCAATCTTGGCTCTTTCTTGGGGCAAGGTATACACTACTATAATAAAATACTTAGTACGGTACAAGATTTACCATTTGATAAGTTTAAAATCATGTAAAATCTTTAAGAAAGTTTATCGTTAGTGATGCGACGATTAGGATTCGGATGAATCCTAATCGCCGATTGTCAGCAGTTTACGATTAATCCATAATCGGCGATTATTGGGTAAGAATTTCATAACGATTCTTATTTTATTATTTTAATTACAAAAAGCTCTAAGCATAGTTTCTGAACGCATTTACACATATCTATGGTCACAGAAGACTGTGCTATGGTTGACATTTGACATTGATGACAATGACAGTGACAATGGCGCAATTTGAGGTTAAGTTTTATTACAATTTTTCAGTTAACATACAAATCTAAGTTCGTTCAATTGTTTTTATGTTTTTACGATTGGAAATGTCGGGAAATAAACGTAGAATATCAATAATTATAACCAATAAACAGAGTTATATTATGAGGTAGTTTAAGTCAGTCTGCATTTCCTTTCCTCACTAATCCTAATCCAAATACTAATCGGGGATTATCAGATGCAATAATCCTTATCCTAATCGTAATCCTCAAAACAGAAATCGTCGCATCACTAGTTATTGTACAGTCAAAGAATATTTAGATGACAAAACAGCCTAGTTATAATAAAAAATCCACATTTTGTTTTATTTGGATCAATCATTATACTTTAATATCTTAGCGCTACGAGGGCGACACTGAAAGTTTTTAGAACTGGCCACTTGTAAACGATATGTAAAAAAAATAAGTACAAATTTTGAAAATGGAACTCTTTGCCAATATTATTGTGTAGGTATGTATTTTATTAATTGATCATTGTCATTTATTTATGACTTGGCGGCAAATTGAAAATTGTCTGTGTAACGTCAGCATGAATTTAACGCGAGAAAATTTTCGTGCAATGATTTATGCCTTTCGATGTCATATAAGTTAACATAAAAGTTATATTTGACTTCGATTGGCCTTTTGCGATGAAGCGCCATCTCGTGCTACTGTTTACAACTGGTTTAATGAGTTTAAACGTGGTCGCACTAATCTCACCGATGATCTGCGTGAGGGACGGCCATGTCTTCCTTCCTAGCGGGACTCCCCGAGCTAGACTCATAAAACTAATGGCAATGCTTCAGTTGCTCAATGTACCTTTCGAATTTATCAACAAGATTCATTGTACCTCAACCGTTTTGACAGAAATTACGATAAAATGCCCGATCTTCCCAGTTGGGCCCTCGGCTGTATAACGCTCGAAATACATAAAAAATATACTGATCTAATGTACCTCCCGATTTATGTATTAAATTCAAGGAATCTTCATTATACCAGTAGAAATTCAGCTTCAAAGTTTTGTCTTCCTAGCGGGGCCCTCTGTAATCAAAGTGAATACGAATGTAAAGGTATACCATTTTTATGGTTTTCCAATGTACCTCTTAGTTCTTCGCAATTTACCAAAACTATGATATTGGTAAATAGCAGTACGCTTGGTAAAGTAAGGTCAACAAAACAAATAAGTAGGTATGCTAACTAAATGATAACTGCTTTTTTGTTAGGAATGGATTGAATTAACAGGTTAGGTATATAAGGAAATAGATGGTTAGTTATGTACGAAATTAATAATTTACGTAGGTACTAACTATTCAGTTTACCAGCCGATTGAAGAGGCAACTTGATTTCAAGAGGCCTTTGCGTAGCAGTGGAATAAATAGTGTTTCACTTTACTTTACTCTACGTTGGTATTGGGTTCCGGTTTTTATGTAACTAGAATAGTATAATAAAGTAGATACTCAATTTTACTTTTTATTTACAAGTGCTTGCACTGGAGCTAAATTAAATATTTATAATATACAATGAAAAACGCTTGAACGCGTGAAGACCCAGGTTCGATTCCTGGCTGGGTCGGGTGGGCGTTTAATTTTTTTACTGTATTTTATAAATTTTATAAATTTCAAATTCAAATTCAAATTCAAAAATCATTTATTCAGTTTAGGCTACAAGTAGCTCTTATGAATATCGCTATGCCATCGGTTCGTAAGTCTACTCTGGATGGGAGATCTTGCACTGAGAAGTACCGGCAAGAAACTCAGCAAGTGTCCAGCTCTTTTCTCCCTTACAGCGTCAAAAAAAATAAAAATTGGAAAATGCCCTATCATAGCAGGACACTTTCCATTACAAATAAACACAAAAAATATAGAAGACAACCAGAACATGTAAAAAAACAAAAAAAATAAACAAATCTAATATATCAAATTTACATCCGGTATAAGTTTCAATTTCCACAATGTCATACAGTACCACTACAGTACTCTAATAAAAGTCAAAAATTGTTTAAGAAAAACAAAGTCAAACTATAGTAATTAATACTAACAATAAGATAAGTATGCAAGAGCAGACCAGCCTCCACAGGCGGCACCCGTTCACGAGTATGACATATGAATCAGCCATCGCTTCGCTCAACCATATTTTAGGGAACGTAACGACCCGACGCACACGCCACCACCGCAGAGACAATAAAGAGAGCATGACACACTCAAGATACTTTAAATAAAAACTTAATGATCTATTATTAACTATTTAATAAATATTTAATTTAGCTCCAGTGCAGCAACTAGCACTTGAAAATAAAAAGTAAAATTTACTATAGCGTTGTGTTATCAATTTTGTGGTATTTCATCTGCAAAGGTGAATCTGCATAGCCATCGGTTACAATGACCGTTGGATAGATGGCGCACTGTGCCGCTATTAGCACTCAAAAATAAAAAAAAGTAGTGACAAAATTCAGCGCTTACGTCAGCCTTCCCGGTAGCATAGCGGTCAGTGCAGCCGCCCGGATTGCGGAAGACTCAGGTTTGATTCCTGGCTGGGTCGGGTAGGCGTTTAATTTTTTCACTGTATTTTATAAATTTTATAAATATTTAAAGTAGATACTTTAAAACTATTCTACTTACATAAAACAACCGGAACCCAATACCAACGTAGTGATATTATTTAATTATTTACGCAACAAGTGATTTAAAATCTCACACAAAATATTTTTTACATAGAATAAAAAGCACAAAACTTAAAGGAAACAATATTCAAAAATACGTACGAGTATTTCATTGACTCGAATCATACTCAGCGTTCAGTTTCGTGATGTCAGACCTCATTAGTGACGTCACGAGTGTCAGGAGCTCGCGAATTACGTCACGCCTACGTCACGCCTGGCCATTTTAATTGCTATCGAAAGATGAATGAATTGGCAAGCCATTTGGGAGGCGTTGAGGGTGTGAATGACTCAGTGGTTCTGTATCTGAAGGCCCTGGGTTCGATTTCAGGTCAGGCAAACTGTGTTTCGATATTTTCGATGTCTGGCTTTGTGGTTACCAACCCGCAATTTGACAACCGTTGTTTAAGCCAATACTTATTAATTGTAGTGATATCTTGATTTCAATGTTGAAGAACTTTGCCCAGCAGTGGGATAGTTTTAGTTCAGTCTAGGTTACAACAATTGAGGCTATCGGTTCATTAGTCTACAGAATGAACGAATGTGTTGAGAAAAACCGATAAGAAACTTATTAAGAGCATTTTTCTGTCCTTTCTATCAACAACCTATTTTATTTAAAGATTTTCACAGATGGTTAGGTACCAAACTTATTCCTATTCATAATAGTTTTCGTCTTGGAAAAAGGCCAGGTCAAGAGTACCCTAAACCGAAGAGCATGTATCTTCATACACAAAATAATGAAAGTGGACGAAGCGAAACAAGTATGTATGGATCGTAGCAAGTGGAAAAAAGTGGTCTCTGCCTACCCCTACGGGAAAGAGGCGTGATTATATGTATGTATGTATGTAATAGTACCACAGTCTTTCTAACTTTACGCTGTGATAGTACTATCAAGAATAGCACCTTGGCACAACAACAACTGAAAATTCACAGAGTATATTGCCTTTCTCTATCAAGAAAGGACACTTTCCATTACAAAACATTCACAAATATCGAATAGTACTCAAATTTTAAACTAAACTCATTTATTAAGAAACAAATTAAAATTTATATATTAATAACGTAAGCCGATTTTTGTCCCAGTGATTATGGGAAGATAGCTGCACATAAAAATCGGTTATGGTCTCATTTTGAAGAGCTCCAGCCGTAGATGTGCAGAAAAATAAAGAAACCTGTCATAGGTTTCGAAATTCCAAAAAAATCTGCTGAATAAACGCGAAGTTTTTAGCTGTGCTCGCGACTTCGTCCGCGTGGAATAGTGATTTTCGGCAGCATTTTTAATTTTTTAAGCTCTTGTTCCCGTTTATGCAACATTTTTCACTGATGCTTCGCTCCTATTAATCGCAGCGTGATGTTATATAGCCTAAAGCCTTTCTCGATAAATGGACTATCCAACACAAAAAGATTTTTTTAATTCGAACCAGTATTTTCTGAGATTAGCGCGTTCAAACAAACAAACTCTTCAGCTTTATAATATTATAATATAGATATAATATAGATTAAAAGTAGACATAATATAGTACGATTCTACAAGACTGTTTCCAAAGCAATCCAAGAAATAAACTGGTCTTTGCCACAGCCACTCTTTGCCTTTCGACAATAGTAGAGCAAACTTATTTATTCAGTGATAGTTGGATAGATGGCACGCTGTGCCGCTATTAGCACTAAAAAAATAAAATAAAAAAAGCAGTGACACAATTTAGCGGTTACGTCGGCCTTCCCGGTAGCATAGCGGTCAGTGCAGCCGCCCGGATTGCAGAAGACCCAGGTTCGATTCCTGGCTGGGTCGGGTAGGCGTTTAATTTTTTCACTGTATTTTATAAATTTTATAAATATTTAATTTAGCTTCAGTGCAGTAATTAGCACTTGAAAATAAAAAGTTAAAATTTAATCAGTGATTCCAATACATTAAAATTACAATAGCTTTCTTATATCTAAGGTATTATGAGAAACAGCTGATAGGGCTGACCAGCTCCGCTCGTGTTGTAGCTTGTAACTGCGTTAAAAAAAAAAAAGAAAACAAAAATATTATGTCAACAAAATTTTCGTTGTTTATTTATACATATATTTCAATGAAAGGACATAAACGGCCAAGGCTACTCTCAAAGGCGTACCTTGTTAGGGCGTGTCGCGTTTTTGTTCGGTGACGGTTCTCGCACAAAAACGTCATTAGCACGGTCCCGGGTTCGCTCCCCGGCATCCATTCACCGCCTGATTTATATTTGCACACCCACCGATGTTAAAAATGTTAAAGATGGTTAATTTATTGACTTATATTGTTTTAAAGTGAATTTCGATAAAATATTTTTGGTAATAAATTAGATGAGATACAAGTATAATTAGATCTAACTATACTTTTATACGCTGATGATGATGATGATGATGATTCTTTTATTACAACGAATTTAATTAAAATTAAGAAATAAGAATTATTATGAATTAAGAATTTAAATTTAATTTGGAGGTCAAAGCTCACTTGGGGCTACAGCGCCAGGATAGTAAAAGTAAGTAAGTAAATTGACTATAACTGTCCCACTGCTGGGCAAAGGGCAAAGTATGCTGTAAGAAGGTAATTTATACAATTTTCAGAAACTCAAAAAGGTTATTAATTTTAAAATTTCATACAGTATAAGATTATTAACATATAATTTTACGCAAATATTGTTGCGAAGAAATTACAATTTAAAAAAAAAGACAAAAGTATAGATAGCGTTGATTAATTTCGGCGAGTTGGATTGAGCCACGATAGCATAGTTGGCAGTGCACCTGACCCGGCATGTCATGGAGTGCGGGTTCGAATCCCGCTTGTGGATTTTTTCAACACTTTGTCTTTTTTTAAATTTATACAGTAAAGCTTAACCTCCTTTTAATTCAAAGATTACACCGTATTTAATAAAGCAGTATGAATTGCTATTATTATTATACAAGTATAATTAGATCTAATTATACTTAAATAGGCTGATGATGATGATGATGATTAGTCTCTCGATAGAAGATTGCATTCCAAGCTGGTTCTTGATAACATTATGACTATTTAAAATGCTTTTGCAAGTGAATTTACTTGGATAAGAACTTTTCATACATCAGATAATAAATGGAAATTCACCTTTCTAAATGGGCCTGGGTTTTTATTTTTTGTCATCGATTAACATATGTGGTGACAAAGGTATTCATGAACACGTTAAAAACATTATATTGTACTAGCTGTGCTCGCGACTTCGTCCGCGTGGAATAGTGACTTTCGGCAGCATTTTTAATTTTTTAGGTTTTTTTCCCGTTTTTGCAACATTTTTCACTGATGCTTCGCTCCTATTGGTCACAGCGTGATGTTATATAGCCTAAAGCCTTCCTCGATAAATGGACTATCCAACACAAAAAGAATTATTCAATTCGAACCAGTAGTTCCTGAGATTAGCGCGTTCAAACAAACATACAAACAAACAAACAAACAAACAAACTCTTCAGCTTTATATATTAGTATAGATATAAAACCAGCTAAAACATAGGTACTTATTTATAAAAGAGTCATGGCTATATGACAGGCTATCCTGAACCGTAAAACTCGTACGGTACTGAAAGTATACCAAAAACCTTACTTTAATGATATAGTTGGTTTGATGTTCATTTTAATCCAAATCTTAAATACTTGGACGCCCAACGTAAACACAGTGCCATAGAACAATTGAATTTCTATTGTCTGGTTTAAGAAAAACTAAGTCGATAGGATGACGGAATTATACCATTTAAAGTTAAAGGGGTTAAAGTTACTCGCGTCCGTAGGTTTACCCTTGAGACCCTACACGTGACCCCTGGGTGGTGCTAAATGAGTGACACTGTCTGAGTGGCAGAGCCACGCTGCGGTGCAGCACGAAATTGGCCGGCTCGCCCGGCGTCATACCCAGAATATCGGCGTGAAACAATGGCACTCGTTGCTGTTGTGTTTCGTCCGGTGAGTGAAAGTACCGGAGGCCCACCTCTCACCCCTCCCCCCTCCCAATTCCTACTCCCTCCTCAAGATCCAACTTCTTTTTTCAAGGCCGGCAACGCATCTGCGATTACTTTGGTTCTGCGGGTGTCCATGGGCGGCGGTGATTACATTCCTCATAATAAAATAGTATTTAGTTTATAAAATGTATTTTTTAATCTTGTCTCTATACTAACTAACTCTTGTATTTACTAACAAGACCGTGTTTTTCCTCAAGATTTTTATTTATTTATCTAAAATAACAAAAATAATACTTAGTCTAACAGCAGGGGCTCAATGGCGCAGTGGTTAACGTGCCCGGTTTACTAGTGCTGAGCTTAAGCAACTTTCGCAAAGGCCGGTCATCGGATGGGTGACAAAAATGTATCATCTCGAGCTCCTCCGTGCTTCGGAAGGCACGTAAAGCCGTTGGTCCCGGCTGCATTAGCAGTCGTTAACAACCACCAATCCGTACTGAGCCCGCGTGGTGGTTTGTGGCCCGTTCTCCCTATCCATCCATAGGGAAGGCTCGTGCCCCAGCAGTGGGGACATAAAAAATGAGCTGATGACGATGATGATGATCAGCATTATCAAAGCCACTGAGGTTTGTCAAATGCCAAATGTGATTAATAAATTGTATTAACAATAATTTGAATTGGTTTCAGATCTGGTTAATTTCGCGGGAGGCCGCGGAATGCGAACAGCACAAAACCGGTCGTTGTGGAGATCCTTGGGGGAGGCTTTTGTCCAGCAGTGGACGATGACGATGATGATGATGAATTGGTTTATCGTGCGGCCTGTTATGTAATGCCAAAGTTCAAGTGTATATAGTGCATACCATAGTGTACATAAATAATAATACCCGAGACTCCCCGGCGAAGATTGATCGATTGATGTGCCGGCATTACTTTTATTTTCGGAAACAAGATTATACCGTTGGTAATTGGTACCTATTTCGGTTGTTTTACGCTTTATTGCTCGAAGGTTGCAATCGAATACAATAAAATGTACGTAAGTAAAATAAAATAAAATGTTTTTGGTTTTGTTTATACAGGGTCTAACAAAATCAAGAAGCGAACGTTTAAGGGCGGTATCTATACATCATTCTGAATACAATGACAAAAAATGGGCTCCAGCTTTATAGTGATTTTTCAAAGTTATGTTATCTAATAAACTAAATCAATTAAAATAATGCACATCATGAAACATGCTGTATCTTTACTAACACGCACGCAAGCGTCAATAAAAAGATAATGTACAGATACACGCACACAATTGAAAAACCATTGTATGACATTCATACACACACGGTTATCTTTGTGTGTGTGTAGTACATCTGTACGGGTTTGGAAAGGGTGTATTTTTTGGTGAATTATGATAATGTTTTGTTGATTATCTCGGTAAAGAGCCTGTAGTTTTAGACCAAATTTGGTAAGCATGCTCAGTGTGATGTATATATGCTCCCCTTAAACGTTCGCTTATTGATATTGTTAGACCCTATATAATTTTTAACGCAAATTTTGTTGCAAACAAATTACAGAAACACAAATGTATGAATGGGCGCCTTTGGCTTTCAAAGTAAAAAAGTCAATAATGTTAAATAATTTCGGCGGGCTGGTTAGAACTACGATAGCTCAATTGGGAGAGCATCTAACCCGGTAAATCAGAAGGGTGCAGGTTCAAATCCTGCTCGTGGAAACTTTTTCAACATTTGTGTTAAAGTAAAATAAGTAAATAGCCTATAACTGTCCCACTGCTGGGCAAAGGCCTCCATCATTGAAATCAAGTCATCACTACTATGATGGGTGGGTTTCATCACCACGCTTGCCAAACCAAATGCGGGTTGGTGATCACAAACCCGGGCTATGCGTCGAAAAAATCCGAAACACACTTTGCCCGACCTGGGAATTGAACCCGGGACCTTCGGGTATCGGGCCGAGCGCTTCGCCACTCAACCACCGAGGCGATTATTATTAGAAAATTAAATAATTGATAATTATATAGACTAGTGGTCACTAGTAATTTTCTAAGTAATTTAGAAATGTGTTCAAAAAAATCCACGAGCGTGTTATGAACCCTATAACTACTCTTACTATGTAATGCCAAGGAGCCTTATTTGATGTGTCACTGTGTTCAATGCCATGCTTAAGGTGGGGCCCACGAATATTAGCAGTCGGGCGAAAGGTCTTCGATTTAAGCTAAAATATCAATAGATCAATATATGTATATCTTTAGCTATAATAGATTAATTATTCATTAGCCAAAATTATTAATGCAATATTAGTAGTAATATTGTATTATTATTATACTCTATATTTATTTTCTTTCTTAAAACTAGATTTTTACAATATTTTAATATAAAAACAACAAAACATTATAAAAACCTAATCCTAGAGTACCGCCAGCAGCGGGGCAGGGCCCAAGCTACCGGTGGTCAGGGCTGCAGAGTGAGGAACCTCCTGACAATATATTATTATTATTCATATTTTAGTTTAGTAATAGTTTTAGTTAATTAAGTTTTTTATTAAATTGTATTATTTCTATTTTATTAATAAAAGAGTAATTTCGTAGTTCCATATCAGTAGTATCTTAAAGCCTTTATTAGGTTTGTCTAGATACTAGGTTCTCAACATAAATAATAATAATAATTATTATTATACGTAATTCAGGCTGGCAGCTGGAACAATTGATAGTTGCCTGTATCCTATGTAAACTAAAATTATTTGTTTCTTAGTTCCTTTTATTGTGGTATAGGTCTAGTCTATTCTTATTTATAATACTACTAGCAGCCGCTCGCGGTTTCACCCGCGTGGTTCCCGTTCCCGTGGGAATATCAGAATAAAAAGTATTCTATGTGTTAATGCAGGTTATGAACTATCTGTATGCCGAATTTCATCCAAATCCATTTTGTAGTTTTTACGTGAAAGAGTAACAATCCATCCATATTTACTTACAAACTTTCACGTTACACGTTACTCGTAGTAGGATTAAAAATTTCTGTTTAGAGTTTATTTCTAAAAACAAAATTTCCAAATGTAAGAAAACTTAATGTCGCAATCGGCAACACACAACAAGACACAAAAGATTTTCAGTTTATTCGTGAAACCAAATCAATTTATCATTCGGGCCGTCCTCGTCTGTCCGTCGGGCTTCGAGAACGTGCCTTTCAAGACTTTCCCCCGCTTTAGCTAAATTACAGAGTTCAGATGGCGTGTTGAACCGATTAAAAAGACAAAATCACAAGTCTACTTATCGCTTCCGAAGATTGTCACGAATTGCATTTGCAAGATCATGGTGCTGTGTTGCGTAGGCGCAAAATTCTTGCTATCGATCGTATCATAGTAGTTTAATTTATGACAGATATGAAGGGTCCTAAAAAGGGTTCCGTTTCAAAAGTAACGGTATAAATAGACTTCGACATTTAATTTTATGAATTCGACATTTTTTACCTAGTAATTTTTCCATAGGGTCCTTAGTCGCCAAGAGGATGCTAAGGCCAATTTCAATATGAAATGAGTCACAATTCTAATTTTGAAACAGGCCATAAACTACCACGCAGGCCCAGTGTGGATTGCTGGTTGTTAACCACTGCTAATGCAGCCGGGACCACGGCTTTACATACCTTACGAAGGAGCTCAAGATGATACATTTTTGGTCACCCATCCCATGACTGACCTTTATGAAAACATTTGGCATCAAGTAGCAAATCAGCATTTGGCCATTTTCTCATCTGATGTTAATTGAAAAAAGACAAATTAAAAAAAAAAGAAAAATAAATAGTGTTGAATAATTTCTGCGGGCTAGTTAGAACTATAGCTCAATTGGGAGAGCACCTGACCCGGTATGTCAGAAGGGTGCAGGTTCAAATCCTGTTCGTGGAAATTTTTTCAACATTTGTGTTTTTGTAAAAGACAAAGTGTTGAAAGAAATCCACGAGCGGGATTCGAACCCGCACCCCATGACATGCCGGGTCAGGTGCACTGCCAAGTATGCTATCGTGGCTCAATCCAACTCGCCGAAATTAATCAACACTATCTACTTTAACTTTATAAGTCAAAGGAGCCCTATTCAATGTCGACAACTACGTCATCATTATAAATAAATAAATAAATAATATGGTTATGATGATAATTGATTATAAGGCAACCTGTAGACGATGTTTGTTAGCGCGGTGATCCGATTACGTACCGTATAACAAAATTAAGCAAAGACACATATTTTCTAATATACAATAATTTTAGGTTACAGAAAAAATCATCAAAAGGTTAAATTCAACAAATAGCAGCCGCGTCGTCTACAGCAACCGGAATCCTCAACTATTGAGGCAATGGCTTTCTCTAGCTGCCGCACTGCAACAATAAAATAAATAATAAATAAATTTTCCTACATTCACACCAATTATCTAGCCCAAGAGAAGCTTCGTCATGAAACTCGTTATATGGTTACTAGACAACGGATAAACATACTTAAAATACTTAAATACATACTTATTTTACATAGAAAACACCCAGACCCGAGACAAATTAGAAAAACAATAATTTCTAAATTTACCCGACCGGGGATCGAACCCGGGACCACAGAGATGCTACAACTTTGATGTAATGGCGACATATTTAGATAAGATGATGGTAGCTCTAGCCAGGCCAAAAAACATGCCAACACCAACCGAGTACACAAACATGTACCCCACACCCTAAGATTCGAACCCGGTACCTCTGGCTTAATAATAAGAGGCTACCACCACAGTATACAGGGTGGAAAAAAAGACCGTGGTTGGAGGAAAAGTACCCTTAACATTGATGATGGCAAATTTTACTGAAAGGAAACATTCCTTTATTTTCAAAAATAATAAAAACTGCATTTAAGGATTAAAAAAAAATCACCTGCTTGAGCCAGGAATCGAACCGGTGTAATGTGAAAAAAAACATTCTGTATTTTATAATACCAACTGAAAGAATCATTCATAAGGATCAATTCCTTTTACACAACATAGTGTCTTAAACTAAAGAAAGACCAAGAAATATTTTTTTTTTATTGTATTGCTTACTCACTACTTCTAAAGAAAACAGTTCACTTAACTTCTGATTTTTCAAAAATCTTTAAATGCAGTTTTAATTATTTTTGAAAATAAAGGAATGATTTATTTCAGTAAAAGTTGCCATCATCAATATTAAATCAGTATAAATCTGTCTGCCGTTTCATATAATTGTATAAAGTAATGGTGAATAATATGTTTACAATTTCAATTAGAATAGAGAATAGGTCAAGTTTGATTAGTTCCCTCGATGTTGCGATTATTCTCGGTACGGACCGTAAAGGCGGGACGTGCTTGCCGCCCCGTCCCTCTGCTTTGCTAAGTACACTGCACCAGTGCCGCGTCTTCCACCGGATGGGATCAATACACCAACACCTTAAATACGTATTGAGTATAAATACAGATTTCCTACATCATCATCAAATCATCATCTCAGCCAAAAGACGTCCACTGCTGGACAAAGGCCTCCCCCGAGGATCTCTACAACGACTGGTTTTGTGCTGCTCGCATCCAGCGGCTTTCCGCGACCTTCACCAGTACGCACTGTGGGCAGGCCTCCAACAAGCTGGACCAAC
Organism: Eudonia lacustrata; assembly: GCA_947562085.1. Taxonomy (NCBI): domain Eukaryota; kingdom Metazoa; phylum Arthropoda; class Insecta; order Lepidoptera; family Crambidae; genus Eudonia; species Eudonia lacustrata. The sequence goes on from OX387322.1 coordinate 2,822,779, forward strand.
GATTTCCTACAATGGTATTTAGTTATTAAGTGTATGTAAGTGTGTGTGTGTATTAAGTTAGTTATGCGGTTCAAAATCAAAGTCAAGTCAAATATTTTTATTCGAATAAACTTTAGAAAAGTGTTTTTGAATCGTTCAAAATTTTATTTACCTACTACCCATTCAGGACGTCTATTTTTTAGCTGTGGAGAAGAATGGGCGCAAGAAACTCCACAGCTTTAATATAATATGTAACGACATTTACAAAATTATATGCCGTTACCAAGTTATACCAAGTTTAAAACACCTTAACAATATTTTAGATTAGAAATACCTGTTGGTGTGATTGGAGCATTTTAAACCCATGCTGTTTTGTCTTCAATGTAATCAGACACTTTATAATAAGCTTTTTTAGAAAGCTTTTCTTTAATGGTTCGTTCGTGCACTTGGAGCCCTTGGAGAGGGCTATGTCTAGAAGTGGACTAATATATGCTGATGATGAAGTTTGTAATTAGACGTTTTGCCAGGAAGGCAAGTAAAGTCGTTGGTCTAAGATGCGTTAGCAGTCGTTAACAACCGTCAATACGTAAGGTAAGGTAGGTACGTAAAACCGTTGGTACCGGCTGCATTAGCAGACGTAACACACACCACCGCACTGGGCTCGCGTGGTGGTTCATGGCCTGTTCTTCCTATCCGTCTCCAGCTGTGGGACACGAGCCTTCCCTTTGACAGCGGGCCATAAACCACCATGCGGGCCCATTGGGGTGCAGTGTTTGTTACGACTGCTAATGCAGCCGGTACCAACGGCTTAAGAGGAAATACTAAGGTCGACTGAATTGAAAAATATGTATGAAAAGTAGACAAAATTAACGTTTCGTAGTCCCCTGATTCCTCCTCAAAAACTGGACCGATTTAATGACTGTTTTCATTAAAAATTAAAGAAAGGCTTTGGCTGTTTTTCTATGTTTAGCTTTTTTTATATAATATCGTCATATTTCGAAAAAACAGCGGAAAATCTGGCCAATTTTTAAGGGTTTTAAAGGTTCATATCTTTTTTAATAATTGATTTATGAAAAAAAGAAAAACATAGGGACACAGCCAAAGCCTTTCTTTAATATTTTCTGGACAAAGTAATTAAATCGGTCCAGTTTTTGAGGAGGAATCAGGGGACTACGAAACGTTGACTTTGTCTACTTTGCATATATATTTTTCAATTCAGTCGACCTTAGTATTTCCTTTTAACGTACCTTCACGGCACGGAGGAGTAAAGTTTATCATCATCAGCTCATTTTATGTCCCCACTGCTGGGACGAGCCCTCCCTATCCATATATGGAAGGATAGGGAGAACCGGCCATAAACCAAACGGCTTAACGTACCTTCGGAGGCACGGAGGGGTAAAGTTTATATGTCAACACAATTACTACTTGCCGATGTGTTTCATGTGTGCAAACCATAACTGGAATTTGTCTCCCGCGTTGATCATGTTTGCTGTGAACGCTCTCCAAGGAACGTTGATACAGCGATGGTGACTAATATTTGTTGTACACCAATTAAATTTTGTGCGGTTAGCTAGCGTTATAGAGCGTTAACACCGTTACGTTAAATATCATTTGAAACATTTTTTTTTTCAATTTAGGCATATAAATTGCACTTATGATTTATGAACGTCAAGGAGGTAGTTATATAAAAAAACAAAAGTACTTATATTAAAAAATAATATAAGTACAAATACACACAATAATACTTAAGATATATAATTTAATAAACAATACATATATGTAATGCGATTCTACTGCTGGCTTGGAAGGTTGATTCTGCTAAGAAGACTCCAGCAAGAAACTTAGCAGCAACTCTTTTAAACTAAGAGTTGTATACGAAAGTGTAACTACTTATTACAATGTGAAATAACATGCGCAGGCAAGCAGACTAAGATGACCACACATTATTATCATTAAGATAATCAACGATTTTATAGTAACCTTTTTTTTTTGGAGCACCAGTGGTTACGACCGGTGGTTATATGTCGCCATATTATCAATGTTTGTTGCATTGTTGTGTTCCGGCAGCTAGAGATAAGATAGCCAGTGCCTCACTAGTTGAGGATCCCGGGTGAAGTGCGCTTCCACCAATTAACCTGATCATCACTTAACATGAGGTGAGATCAAGGCACTGTGCTTATCCGTAAAAATATGTATAAAAAACCGTTTCTTGTGCAGTGTTACGACATTTAGTAAGACGTTCCAGATTTGATACACATTTACCCTAGTTAAACTGGTTAAACAACTAATAACGTTATAAAAACACAAAATTTTGAAAAATTTCCACGAGCAGGATTTGAACCTACACCTTCTGACATACCGGGTCAGGTGCTCTCCCAATTGAGCTGTCGTGGTCCTAACCAGCCCGCCGAAATTATTCAACACTATTTACTTTTTTACTTTGAAAGCCAAAGGCACCCATTCAATGTCAACAACTACCGTCATTAAAAGCGTTACTTATATTTAGTTTCGTAGACAAGATTCACACATAATGTGCTTTTGAGAATCGGATGAATGAGGAGAATGAGAACCCTTTGCAGGGTCCGTGGTCACAGGGAGAGGGAAACGCGAGTAGATTCGTAAAAGTTGTTTCATTTCAATGTATAGTGTTTGCGTAAACTTTAGAAAACAATATATTTATATTACTTTGAATTATGCATTAACAATGCTATACAGGGTGTAATCGTTAAGTGTGACCAGGCGATTATTCCGTAACTGTTACAGATATCAAAAACTTTAAACTGATACCGAAAGTACGTTACCTAATGAGTAAAATGGCATCAAACAATCAAACGAGAAGTATCCAAAATTTTGACATTAAACACTCCCATACATTTAGTATGAGATTAGTAGAAAGGTTTTAGTTTCCTTATTTTAAAAGGTTATTTTAGCTTAGTACTGATATTAAAGGAAACTGTTTATTAACCTAACAAAGTAATAAGACTATCTTTGAATTGAATAATATTAAGAGTACATTTTTTTTATTCAAAGCAGATGTTCGAATTGTCATGTGTCCTTGTTGTGAGATACAATGACGAGCTCTATTTACAGTTTCTAAATGAACTTTCCTTAACATTTGTGGAGTAATTATTATCATATCATACGTAATCATAAAATATGATTAAGGTAAAAGGAGTACTAGACCACTTAAAATAAGGAAACTAAAACCTTTCTACTAATCTCATACTAAATGTATGGGAATGTTTAATGTCAAAATTTTGAATACTTCTCGTTAGATTTAAAAAAAGTTATTGATGTCATTTTACTCTTAGGTAACGTACTTTCGATATCAGTGTATAGTTTTTGATATCTGTAATAGTTACCGAATAATCGCCTGGTCGCACTTAACAATTACACCCTGTATAAAGTTACAAGATAAAATTTTACTATAAAAGCCAGCCAATCAGCCTCAGGTAGCTCTAGTGAGAATTGAACCCGCGACCTTTGGATAACCGGTCCCAATGCTCTGACTGGGCCCCGGTAGCTCAGTGGTTTTTCTAGTGAAATTCTATCTTGTAACTACTTTAAAGCTAAATACCTTTTCTTTTTAATTCTTTGTTCATTAAATAGATAGTCCAATGGCCATGATCCACCAAAACCCATTGGGTGTAAGCAAGTATTCAAATTAATAAAGAGAATCATTAACTTCCCTACGCATAAAGTAACACAGCTGTCTTTAAGGAGATTCATCAAAATTGATGACTTTGCAGATTTATATCAAGATAGGACTTTGAAGTGAGGGCTCGAAACATAAATGAAATGTACGGGGTCCATTAGCAGTGTTCGAAAGAGGTCCGATGTCTAATCTGGGAGATAACCGTCGGTGGAACTCTCGGGAGCTCATCCGAAACTTTGTTTAACTCTGTAAAGAGTAAAGAGTAAAGGGTTCGTTGCAAGGTAAAAACTTTTTGCGATTTTTGGCGGGTACCTATAAATTGGTCTAGTCTGTAAACTATCTACTGCTATTCATAGGTCCTTCTGAGGTCCTTCTGAGGTCTTTATGAACATACCACATGGGGAATGTTTAATTTTTATTTTATTTTAATTATAGTATCTTAAACAAGTTTATAATAAGGCTTAAGCTAAAACTATATAACTTAGTATAATGTACTTATTTATTGTAAACTCAGCAGGGATGGTCAAATTTTTAACAAAAACACAATTTATATAATTAAAGAATGATGGCGAAATTTGTTCATAAAAAAAATAAAAATTTGAGAAAATTATATTGATATGTTTTAAATCCTTGCCTTCAGAACAGTAACTTTCAGCAGGAATTATAGTTTTGGAACCCGGGGAAAATAAGTTATTTAATTTTGTAATTAATTGAACGAAACGCATTTTTCACACTACACAGCAAGTCGGAGCCATAAAAAAACAGCAACTGTCATCTGTCTGTGACTGTCATGTCTTGTCTTTAACACCGTAACGTAAGATACAACTTAGTTGGTTGTTTGACATTGTTTCAGGTATCCCAACAGAATCAATCAGTAACCACCTGTATCCTCAAAATTGGGTCTCAGTGTTAGACATTTTGTCTCTTGTACAAGCACAACGCCTATCAGTCTTAAGCAGAGTTACGGACAATGTCAAAACACTAATAACCTGCCCTAAAACTAGACACTGGCTAAATCGTAGCAAGAGCCATTTTTCAAGAAATTGAAATTGTAAGATACAACGATTTATTTACCTTAAACTTTGCAGTTTGCATTTCTATTTCAAACAAACAAAACAAACGAGCCGAAAAACCAAAGAGAAAAGAAGAATCATAAAGAACGGCACGTATTTTAAAGCTTTTTTTTATGTAGGCAATGGAATTACCTTAGATGAATAATTGGTTTCGCGCAGCGATGATGATAATGATTTTTTTAAAATTTTTTTTTAATGTTAAAACGTGGCAAACGAGCAGGCGGGTCACCTGATGGAATGTAATCACCGCCGCCCACGGACATCCGCAAAGTCAAAGTTATCGCAGATGCGTTGCCAACCTTGGAAAGGAGTTGGATCTTGAGGAGGGAGTAGGAATTGGGAGAAGGGAGGGGTGAGAGATGGGCCTCCGGCACTTTCACTCACCGGACGAAACACAACAGCAACGAGTGCCGTTGTTTCATGCTGATATTCTGTGAGAGGGTGGTGTTACGCCGGGCGATCCGGCCCATTTCGTGCTGCAACGCAGCGTGGCTCTACCATTCAGACAGTGTTACTCATTTAGCACCACCCAGGGTCTCAACGGTAAACCTACGGACGCGAGTAACTTTAACCCCCAAAACCATTATGACCAATCATTCATCTAAGGTTTTACACCATCGATATATATGTTTTACACTATACTTATTAGTTTTTGTTTATTGTGAATATTTTGATATTGCTGGGTTGTAAAAATATTCTAAAGAAATTTAAGTATTCCCAGTAAGATTATCTTTCCATTAAATAAAGTTTCAAACTCTCTATATTTTCTTTTTTTTTTGTACAAAATGGTGTATGGGACTCGCCATCATTCTTTACGTTAGTAGTATTTTTTATAAAAATACACAATATAAATATACAAAAAACTGAAACTGTAATTATAGAAACGTCACACAAATTTTGTTGCGTATAAATTCCAATTCGGAAATGTGTTTAAAAATGGTCTACTGGCGGGATGCGATCCCGCCCTCTGAACATATAGGGTCAGGTGCACTTCCATAGTTGATGAATCTAGTAAAAGCGTGATGCCATCCCCTCTAGAAACCCTCTTTAGGATCTTCTCTTGGCCTCTTAATTAAGGTAGGGTAAAATGTAAATAGGTTAAGTTGGAATAAGAAAGCACTATATGGAGTTAAAAAAAATCTTCTTACTGTTGGCATTGATACTTTCGTAGCCAATAGATCACTCACTTATCAAAATCACTGTTTAAACAGTACCTATTTATTAAAAAAAATATGCTGTTACGACCAACAACGATCTTCTCTCCATCTTTGCTGCCCACTGACAGCCACTTGACAAGCTTCGTCTCTTTTTTTATTTTTTTTAATTTGTTCATGACCATGGATACTAGTCTTTCAGTCGAAAACTTAATTTATACGTTTCTCAAAATTAAACTCTCTAAAGGATGATGATGAATGATAAAAGAAATGAGAAATGATATACCCCCCAACCCCTCGAGTATCTCAGTAAAGATGTGGTGGGGCTTTACTAAGTCCTCACGCGACTTCTTAAGAGAATTTGAAAAGTGCCGTTGTACTGTTTTGTTTCATTTGCCAACACTCATGCACACTCACGAACACTTAACGATTAATAATCCACCATTATTTCACATTAATATTAATATAACACAAATTTTAGAAAATAAAACGAAACCGCAGCCATGACTCTTCACTTTCCCGCCAAGAAGTCTCATTTACACAAAGCATTAAAATATTGCCATTTATATAAAATTACGCATAAATGAACATCTACATTGTAAATAGACACTTTTATAAAAATAATTAAATAATAATTTAGAAAACGCTAAATTACTATGTTATGAGGGTAAAATGCCAATTATAATAAAAAACCCTCTTAGGGTGTTTGTTTACTACAGCTACAGTACAGTAACCTTAAGTAAAGGCCTTAAGTAGCTAAAAGCAATGGCCGTTACTTTGATAAAGGAATTATAACCCCTATTAAATATGGTTTTCTAAAGTTTACGCGAACACTACACATTGAAATGAAACAACTTTTACGGATCTACTCGCGTTTATTTTACACATTACTTATTACTATATTTAATGTTTATCCTGACGTTTCTATTCAATTACAAATTTACTGACGTCCAAATCAGGCAACGTGACGTCCGTGCTGTGCTGCAGTCACTTGATGTGCGGAAGGCTAGCGGTCCTGACGGTATACCGGCAGTCGTTCTAAAAAAATGTGCTCCCGAGTTGTCTCCAGTATTGACACGCCTATACCACCTCTCGTACTCTACTGGGATTGTGCCGGAAGCTTGGAGAAAAGCGAACATCCAGCCGGTCCCCAAAAAAGGGGATAGGTCCGACCCAGCCAACTATCGACCTATTGCTGTCAACTCTGTCCTTTGTAAAGTTTTTGAGCGAATCATAAACAGGCAACTCATTCGCTACCTAGAAGATCATTCCCTGATTCATGATCGACAATACGGGTTCAGACCGAAACGATCAACGGGCGATCTCCTAGCGTTCATAACACACCTGTGGGGTGAAGCAATGGACAAGCACGGAGAAGCACTGGCTGTTAGCCTGGACATCTCCAAAGCTTTCGATCGAGTTTGGCATCGTTCGCTTCTCTGCAAGCTTTCGGCATACGGCTTGCCACCTCGCCTACGCGATTGGGTCGCCGGGTTCCTGCATGAGCGCAGCATTCGCGTACTCTGCGAAAGCAGTGCCTCACAGTTTCTGCAGGTGAACGCCGGAGTGCCGCAGGGTTCTATAATATCGCCCACGCTGTTCCTTCTGCATATCAATGACATGTTATCCTTGGGTAACATTCATTGCTATGCAGACGACAGTACAGTTCATCGGCGTTATTTGGGTCACCCTGCGGCAAAGCAAGCCGATATAGTGGAGTCAAGACGTAAAATTGTCATTGAGCTGGACGAGGAATTAGACCGCATTTATAAATGGGGCTCTGATAACCTCATCCAGTTCAATGCCAAAAAGACACAGGTCTGCGCTGTCACTGCCAAAAAGTCCGCATTTCTCCCCCAACCCTCCTTCCAGAGCAACCTATTACCCATCCAGACTGGTCTCAGTCTCTTAGGTATGGACATACACAGTGACCTCAACCCGAAGAGCTATATTGAGAGCATCATAACCACAGCCTCACGTAAACTCGGAATCCTGAACAAAGTGAAGCGGTTCTTCACGCCTGAGCAACGTTGTCTTTTGTATAAGACTCAGGTGCGCTCCTGCGTGGAGTATTGCTCTCATCTTTGGGACGGATCCGCCAAGTACTTGCTCGAAGCTCTTGACAGGTTGCAGAGACGTGCTGTCCGTATTATCGGTAACGATGACGTTTCAACCAGTCTGGAGCCGTTACAGCTACGTAGGGACATTGCTTCCCTTAGTGCTTTCTACCGCCTTTACCACGGTGAATGCTCTGAGGAGCTCTTTAACCTCATTCCTCCCTCTCCATTCCTTTCCAGATCGACGCGTGCAGGTCTGAGAAGCCGGGTGGCTTCTCAGACCTGCACGCCGTGCTGACCATCAAGACACGTACCAAAAAGTTTGGACAATCGTTCCTTTGCCGAACTGCCCGTATGTGGAATGCGCTTCCCGCACACGTGTTTCCCTCCTCTTTCTCTCCCGGGTTATTTAAGCGGGGCGTGAAAAAGCAGTTATGCAGGCCTCCATAGTGTGAGCGTTCGGCATAGCGTGGTAGCGCTGTGATGAACGCTTTCACTTCTTGGGAATGACCTTTTCAGGGCTTATGAAACGTTGAAGTCAAAAGTCAACTTTAATTATTTGAGAAATCGCTTAAAGCTTTAACCTTGATATTATTTTAACGGTTCGCTTAAGTTCAAAAGTTTCACGCGTCATTACCCGAGCCTATGATAGAAAAGAATTACCGCCCCCGATCGCTAACTACGCCGCCCTGTCAGCCGTTAAAATGTTCGCTTACTTTATGAGGCATAGCGTAAGTTTGTCTCAGAGTTGTTCACGGAGCACCGAAAGCTTGTCGCTTTGCTCTTCTCTCTCTACTCGCGTTTATTTTACTCATTACTTATTTGTCTCCCTGTGACTACGGGCCCTGCAAAGGGTTCGAAACGTTAGGATAAACATTCAATAAGTAATGTGTCAAATAAACGCGAGTAGACCAGTATAAGTTGTTTCATTTCAATGTGTAGTGTTCGTCTAAACTTTAGAAAACAATATGTGATATAACGTTTTTATTATTTAAATTTTTGTATTCGTAATGCTATAATTACAAGATAAAATTGTACTAGCAAAAATCAACAAGTCTCATGAAGGTCGAGTGGGAATCGAACCCACGGCCCTTGGATTGACGGCTGAACTACTGAGACCCCGGGGTCTAACGTCTAATAAACTAATAAACATTTCGTGTAATGCTTTTATGCTTATAACACACACACGATCGATCACAATCATATTATACATTTTTACAAGCTTTTATTTAGCTTGAAATGTATTTACCTGTCTATAGTCAAAGATGTCTGTATGTATGTATGTATGTAATTAGTTCAAATGAAATCTTGCAACTCAATTTTGAAGCAGATATCTTCAACCGATTGAGCTGAAATTTTGTATACATGTTCAGTTCGGAGCACAATGCATGGTTAATTGTGTGACGTCATTCTAAATCCAAGATGGCGGACTAATTATTTTTAATGCACCTATACTATGGGTTTCAAATGAAAGGGCTTGCTGAAAATAACTCGAAAAATAAAGTGACGTCACTCTAAATCCAATATGGCGGACTTCTAAAGCTTGAAACTCAATTTTGGAGCAGATATCTTGAGCCGATTGAGCTGAAATTTTGTATACGTACACGCTCAGTTTGGATGACTATGCATGGTTAACTGTGTGGCGTCATTCTAAATCCAACATGGTGGCACACTCAAGATGGCGGACTAATTATTTTTAATGCATTCCTACAATATGGGTATCAAATGAAAAGGCTTGTTGAGAATAACTCAAAAATAAAATGACGTCACTCTAAATCCAATATGACAAACTAAGTTTTTAATGCTTGCCTACAAAATTTTCTTATAACTTTTGCAGGGCTCAAAGCATGTCAATTCACAAAGGTATGCTCACTGTAGGTTCTAGGGGAGGTTGTGAAGAACGAAGCGACAAGCGTCAAGATGCCTAGTGTGAGTAAACATAAATATTTACTACAAACTTACTTTCAACAGTCCACATTTCTAGAACAAAAAATATGCTATCCAAAATATTATTATTGTAAACAAAATCCCTTCGGCTAACAAAAGCCGCACCAAAATCCGCCTAAAGGCCCCAACTAAGTTGTGTTTGTCAAAAAAATAAAGATAGCACAGTTTATCGAATCAGTTGGGACAAAAATACAGTTAAACTAATCTTGCGCAAGCCACCGCATATGCTACGGATAGCTGGGCCTAGAAAGATGATCGGCTTTCGAGATCAACTTTTCATGAACGTTAGACAAATATGAACGCCCAATTAATTGAAGCTTTAACAGCTAACTAATTTGGAAAAGTTTTGATAAATAAATTAATACTTACATAAATGAAAATGAAAATGAAAATAAATAAATCAAATTCATTTGTTAGTAAATATTACTATTGTAACAATGGTCGTAGGTGGACCCTATAAAATAAATAAAATTTTCTACAAGCGGGATTTGAACCCGGCACACTGATATGACGGGTCAGATGCACTTCTAACGATGCTTTCGTAGCTCTGCCCAAATCGTGTAAAGTTAGCTTGTTGATTTAAAATTTTTAAAAGTAAATAATGTCACCTAAAAGCCTCGATGAAAATCGGCGACACTCTTGGCACGATATCTATTATAGTTCAGGTTCAGTTTCCAGATGGGACAAAAATTTTTTCGTATTTTCAAAAAATTCAAAATTTAAAACTATTTATACAGTTTAATTTTAGTCAACAATTTGCTGTTATGTCATTATGCCATCGGCACAGAAGAGGCATACTATCGGTTCGTAAGTCTACACAGGGCGGGAACCTGTACTCAGAAGATCCAGCAAGAATCTCAGCATAGGGAATTTCCTTTTTCCCTATCTGTTAATGCGTCAAACTATTGGAAATTTCCCTAGAGAGGTTGTAGGTACAGTTCCACGTGTTTCCGGTCATATTTTCAGCTTGCTATTACAAATTTACCGCAGTCATTCATGGGTAAATTAACTTTAATTAATGCTCGCTGCAAACGAAATGTTACATTAGTTTCATCAAAACTCCCGCCGTTTTGGGTAACTACAAATTTTATTTCTCCTGTGGGATTACGCGGGGAGAATTCGGTATTACAGCTCTTGTCTAAGGTATGTTCGCGTTTTGTGCTAGCTTTCAACAAAGTATTACTACTTTTTGTATTTATAATAATAATAATAATAAGTATTTATTTCAGAATTATTCCATGGCCTGTTATTACAATAGACCTTAAACACTAAAGTTAGTCACAAAACAAACAAAAAAAAGCACATTACACAAAAAACAAATCTGAACAAAAACGACCTTGGGCACTGGATACGACCACCCACCGTTAGAGGACGGTGTGTAGTCGCACCCAATGTTTCAGCATCGGTGAGTCCCAGCGCAGCGGTCAGACAACGCGTTCGGGATATGGTAGATTATCTATACTAATATATAAAGCTGAAGAGTTTGTTTGTTTGTTTGTTTGTTTGTTTGTTTGTTTATTGTTTGTTTGAACGCGCTAATCTCAGGAACTACTGGTTCGAATTGAATAATTCTTTTTGTGTTGGATAGTCCATTTATCGAGGAAGGCTTTAGGCTATATAACATCACGCTGCGACTAATAGGAGCGAAGCATCAGTGAAAAATGTTGCAAAAACGGGAAAAGAGCCTAAAAAATTAAAAATGCTGCCGAAAGTCACTATTCCACGCGGACGAAGTCGCGAGCACAGCTAGTTATCTATATAGATAGATAGATAGATAATACTTTTATTGCTACACTATAAAACATAAACATGAACAAAAGAAAAAAAAATACAAAGTTACAATTTGGCGGTCTTATCGCTTTCAAGCGATTTCTTCCAGACGACCAGTCGGATGGAGAGAGCTAATAAACTGTAAGATCAGAGGTAAAACTATGCATAAAAAATATATTAAAACAATAAAACAAACATTACACACACTACCATGTATTTGACACACACGCATATACATCTATTTTCAAAAATTTCAAAAATGGTAGAGGAGCGGCCATAATCTGTCAATGCCAATCCAAACGTTTTATCTTTTTTAATTTTTCATAGCTTAGGATACAATCCGTGCAGCCTTAATAAAATTACGGTCGAATTTCGACCACTGAGCGATTTATTTATGAAAAATGAAAATGAAAAATATTTATTTGTGTTACAAACATAGGAACAGTACCTATTAAAAAAAACATACGAAAATTTCTATGTGGCACAAAAAGGCTCCCATTCAGCATAATGTCAGGGCATCTAAAAAGTACTCCGGCACAGGTCTTCCGTTTTTTCCGATATAAGAAGATTTTTTTTGCCGCGTTGATATTTAACTTTTCACAAGCACAAGATCGGATAATGAGGACGCAGTTGTTAACATTGAAAAAGGCACCTTTGGCTTACAAAACAAGTGAAGATATTGTTGACTTTTCAGGGGTTGGACAGAGCCTCGATATCATAGTTGGTAGTGCACCTGAGCCGGTATGTCAATCTCCGGTCGTGGAATTGTTTCAACGTTAATTTTCCACAAGTTTAAAAGTGTAGTTAGGGTTCTGCTAATGTTCTTAGTTGGTTTATATGTTGTTCAACTATTGTAGGTTATTAATAAATGAATAAAACTTTACACTTGAAGTTCATCATCATCATCATCATCTCAGCCAAAAGACGTCCACTGCTGGACAAAGGCCTCCCCCAAGGATCTCCACAACGACCGGTTTTGTGCTGCTCGCATCCAGCGGCTTCCCGCGACCTTCACCAGATCGTCGGTCCACCTTGTTGGAGGCCTGCCCACACTGCGCTTTCCGGTACGCGGTCGCCACTCCAGGACTATCTCGCCCCAGCGGCCATCAGTCCTGCGAGCAATGTGCCCTGCCCACTGCCACTTGAGCTTAGCAACTCTTCTTGAAGTTATATATTTCAATTTACCAATCAGAAGTGCAACACTATTTCTATTATTACAATGTAATATTAGGCTGTTAGTTACAGCGGCTGAACGCTACGCCAGTTAAGCTACGACTGGTGAGGGCGACACGTAACGCCTGCCTGCTACGACTCGTAGTACAATGTTGAGTCGGCAGATTGTTCGTAGCAGTGCTACGGAAGTAAAAATTAATTTTACTTAATTTTCTTATAACTTGTCTAAGTATCTCGTTTTATTTTTATTTACCCTGCAACGACTGCAATGGATGATAATAACAATGTTGAAATCGCTCTTTACCCGGTATCCTCCCATCTCCAGACCGGCAACGCATCTGCGATTCCTCTGGTATTGTACATTACATAGTACATTATGTCCATGATGTGATTGCTTCCCATCAGTTGACTTGCCTGCTTGTTTGCCTCCTTCTAATATAAAAAAATCTCCATAATTAAATAGCCATTTTATTTCTTACTGTAATTGTGACTGTAATTACAATAATAATTGTAATTGTAGTAATCATTATCATGATCAGCTCATTTTATATCCCTACTGCTGGGGCACGAGCCTTCCCTATGGATGGATAGGGAGAACGGGCCATAAACCACCACGCGGGCCCAGTGCGGATTGGTGGTTGTTAACGACTGCGAATGCCGGGACCAACGGCTGTACGTGCCTTCCGAAGCACGGAGGAGCTCGAGATGATAAAATTAAATGTTTGGTCACCCACCCGATGACCAGCCTTAGCGAAAGTTGCTTAACCTCAGCACTCGCAGACCGGGCGCGTTAACCACTGCGCCATCGAGCTCCTCCGTAGTAATAATATATATATTTTTTTAATGCTGTGTACTTTTTTGAAGAGAAGAAGAAGCAGTAAAATTTGCAGGGTTTGACGACCTCCTTGGCCGAGGGTTTGTACACCGATTTCATGGTGTCGCCATCTTTGAGGTCCCGGGTTCGATCCCCGGTCGGGTCAATTTAGAAATTATTGTTTTTCTAAATTGTCTTGGGTCTGGGTGTTTTTTATGTATAATAAGTATGTATTTAAGTATTTGAAGTATGTTTATACGTTGTCTAGTAACCATTGAACGAGTTTCATAACGAAGCTTCTCTTGGGCTAGATAATTGGTGTGAGTGTAGGAAAGTTTATTATTTATTTTTTTAAAATGTTAGCAATAGTAATGGCTTTAAACCATAAAAACTTAATATTCAAGATAAAATTTTACTAGAAAAATCAACCAGACACAGGAAGATCAAGTGGTAATCGAACCCACGACCGTTGGATAACCGGGTCCAATGCGCTGACCGAGTTAAAGAGACTAGTTAGTAACCCAGAAGACTAGTTGAATTTTTCTAGTACTTTGTGATTTACGCTGCAAGTCGGCGGTATAATCAAGGTTGATACTCAAGGTTTGCAACGCGTACTATAAGTGGCGGCACGTAAGTCTAGCGCTGAACGAAACGTCGAGGGGATAGCTGCGCATGAGTATTGTCGCGCGACCAATGAGGGGCACGGAATGCGACTAAAGAGCCAATTGGCGTTACGCACGCACGCCCGCCCTTTCCCAGGCCCCTGTGATACCTTAATTTTGACTTTGCGCAAAAACGGTCAGCGCTAGACTTACGTGCCGCGACTTATACCCTTAGTGTCCCACGTCAATGGGATGCGATGGCCGCTGTCTAACAGGCGGGTGGTACGCTCGTCTGATGGTACATTAACAAAAAAAAAAGCAACAAAACACACTTACTTGGTGGCAGAAATTTGCAAAAGCTTTTTTTTTAAATTAATGCCTTAATCTCACCTGATGTTAAGTGATGATAAGGCTAATGATGGAAGCGCACTTCACCCGGGATCCTCAACTAGTGAGGCACTGGCTATCTTATCTCTAGCTGCCTAACCGGCTTATATAGCAAAGAAATGTCCTCAAACGATTCACTTGAAGCAACGTTCTTAGCCTTAACCCCGCCCGGGGCTGCGGACCGTATTTACATGTCCACCCGACATCCCCTAAGACTGCGTTAGGTATAAGCGGGGTGACCCGGGGAACCCAAGGTGTTTGCCCAAAACGATTTATGATGTTTTGCTTTTCTAACGTTAAGGGAGCAGAACATTCAATTTTATGTGCCTATAAAGATTTTGCTATTTTTTTCGTGGTCTTGACTTTGTCCCAGCTCGTGGGATTGTTTCAACACTTTGCAGGGCAAGAATAAGAATAAGAATAAAAGACATTTATTGGAATCACATAACAAAACACACAAACATACAACATGTAACAAAAATAATAAAAAATAATAACAATTGACATTGTCCCTGTTATGTGATGCCAACACTGTGCACAGCTCAGTATACGCAGCAAGCGGGGCCTGCTGCACTGGTATTCTGCGGGTAGGAGTAGTTACTCAACTAACTAACTAAAAACTAACTAGAATGGCGCAACGACCCAAAGTGAGTCTTGGCCTCCGGTAATAAGAGTTGCCATCTGGGTCTGTCCTGCGCCACCGGGTCAGTCATCCGCGTTGAGCTCGCGCAAGTCCGAGTTACTTTTTTTTCTTTTAGGTGATGGCTTCGTGCGATTAGCACATTTAGCCAGTGTCAAAGTAATTTTTCTTACAAGTAATACATAAATAAACAATATTTCCTTCCTGTATGATGATGATGAATGATAATAGAAATGAGAAGTGAGAAATGATATACCCCCCAATCCCTAGAGTATCTCAGTAAAGATGTGGGGCTTTACTAAGTCCTCGGGCGTACTTCTTGAGAGAATTTGAAAAGTGACGTTGCACTGTTTTGTTTCATTTGCCAACACTCATGCACACTCACGAACACTTAACGGTTAATAATCCATCATTATTTCACATTAATATTCGACTTAACACAAATTTTAGAAAATTAAACAAAACCGCAGACATCACTCTTCACTTTCCCGCCAAGAAATCGTAGTTACATAACTACTTTTTTTTTAATTATTTTTTTTTCTAAACTCGTACATATAAAATATGCCACAACGGTTCAGGCGTTTAAAAATAATTACAAGCTGTACCTGCCTTTTTATTTATTTATTTATTTATTTATTTATTCAGATATCAGAGATCCAATTATGGTTAATAACAATGTATACTTGACTACTTAATACTACTTAATAACTATCCCCCTTACAAATAAACACTATTTAAGCATTTATTTAGTTAATCATTGTTTTGTCTCTTTTTCTCAAATTGAGAACGACGTTTGTGTGACGTTGACAAAACAATGAATATTAACTAAGTAAATGCTTAAATAGTGTTTATTTGTAAGGGGGTATGTTAGTACATTTTAATTCAAAACAATAATACTAATAACAATAATTCAATCATTCATAAAGTAGGTACATATATAATTTTATTTACTTACTTGTCAGTACATGAACCATACAACAATGGTTCACGTACTGACAATCAAATCTTTTCGCAAACATGTTTAGGATGCTGTTGGGGCTACCCCGAACCCTGCGCACCAGGGATGTGCACCGTTTTCGCATGGTTGTGTAGAAACAGTCCACCCGCGACTCGGCGAACATCCCCGATGCGCGATGCAATGCGATGCGATTTATCAGTGTAAAAATCGTTTTAATTGAATTTGGTGTGGATGTTATGGTACCTTTCGCATTCCTGTCTTTGGTAGCGTTGGTTTTACCTTGTTCTGTTTTGTTTTAATACCGTGGAATTTATCTGCAAGCTATATTGTTGCCATTCCCTGTTTATCCACGAGGTCCACGAAGGACCAGGGTCGAGGCACCTTTTAGATGCCCTGACATTATGCAGAGTGGTAGCCTTTTTGTGCCACAGAAAATTTGCATATGTTTTTATTTTTGTGAATACTGTTCCTCTAATTGTGACCTTTGTCCAGCAGTGGACGTCTTGGGCTGAGATGATGATGATGATGATGATGAATGAGGTGTATCTCAAAAAATCAGTAATAATTAGTAATATAATAATAACCATACGAGATCGTGATCCTTACTGGCAGACAATCGTAATTGCCTGTTTTATTATTCAGGCGCCGATTTTATTTCTTTAATTAATACTTTTGTTTATTACTCAAAAGCCTCAAAATACGATGATAGTACGTCAAATAGTAATATATCATCATCATCCATAACTAATACTTTAACATGTATGTTTGTCATACTGAAGTATGTATGTATACTTATACATACGTAGTCTACCACCAAATTAGTAAACGACATAAAAAAATACAGTTCTTAAACAAGTAAAGATGTGCTACTTTTCCAGTTATCCGAACTAATTTCGAATATACATGTTTTATCGATCAAAGTTAAATTGATACTCATTATCTCGTATACGTTTTTTCCGTATTATCAAATTATAAAGCGTACTTTCTCGGTGTACAAAAGAGAGATGTATTTCGCAGCGTATAAGAGGCTATTGATTATGTTGACAGGCCATTAGGTAACCATCGGCCTAATGTATTAACCCATCGGCTGTGTCAAAGATAAATAGAGAGGGGGAAAAAATACCTTTTAAGGGATATAGAAGTGCCTGTGCAGTGATTCTGTCCGCATGGACTTTGCTTCCGCATTAAAAGAATAAATTTATTTTCTGTAAAATTTTACTAAATTCAAAAAATTCAAAATTCAAAATCATTTAAGTATTCATTTTAGGCTACAAATAGCTCTAATGAACGTCATTATGCCATCGGTTCGTAAGTCTATCTACTCTGGGCGGGAGATCTTGTACTGAGAAGTACCGGCAAGAAACTCAGTAAGTGTCCAGCTCTTTTCTCCCTTACAGCGTCACAAATATTGGAAAATGCCCTATCATAAAAGGACTCTTTAAATCACAAATAAAAACACAACACAGCACGTAAAAAAAACACAAAAAAAGAATAAATAAATAAATAAAATATTTATAAGTTTGCAAAAACATCATTTACAAGTTTAATTTTTTACAATGTCATTCAGTACTAGTAAAAGTCAAAACCTGTCTAAGAAAAAACAAAGTTAAACTATAGTTAATAATAATAAGACAAGTACGCAAGAGCAGACCAGCCTCCACAGGCGGCACCCGGTTACGAGTATGACATATGAATCAGCCATCGCTTTGCTCAACCGTATTTTAGGGAATGTAACGACCCGACGCACATGCCACTAACGCAGAGACAATCAAGAGAGCACTAGAAACGAGTCTTTTGGGGCCTCGGTAGCTCAGTGGTCAGAGCACTGGACCGGTTATCCAACGGTCGTAGGTTCGATTCCCGCTCGAACTTCATAAGGCTGGTTGATTTTAATTTTTCTAATAAAATTTTATCTTGTAACTATAATTCAAAATAATATTCTACTATAAACTCAAATGGTAGAGTTAAACTTAAAGGTTAGTAGTGCAAAATAATAAAAGTGATACTTAAGCTATGTAAAAGTCTATGGTCTAGAGGTGGAACCTGGTGATCTGTATCACAGACTTATGTCTACTTCAGAAACCAGCTTCTCACATCCACATTGATGTAATTAATATCGCTTGTTTATGTATTATTCTGCACCGTATGATGTGAGGTGAAATAAATAAAGTTTATTAAAAAAAATTGCTACAAAATCAAGAATCTGCCCCCCGACCGCCTAACCGATCGCTTTGACTACGCGTATAGTTTATGACGTCATCTTGCCACCTCGTACCGCTTATGAAACCAATATCAAAAGCTAAAGGGTATAGCTTTCGATATTGCTTTCATTGGCAGCACGGAACGACAAGATGACGTCATAAACCACACACGAAGTCAAAGCGATCGGTTATGCGGTCGGGCCCGGTCCGCCATAGATTCGTTAGTAAATATTGGCACGCGAAGGAAAAAGTTTGCCCATCTCTTGTCTAGTCTAAGATTATCAATCCTAGTGTGTTTTATCTAAGTACTATGTCGGGGTTCAGTTTAAGAGTAAACCAAACTTCCGAAGTTGCTGATGCTGTGAGTGCCGAAAACCGAGATGATAAATGATAACACAGTATACATGTGCTTGTCGCGGTCTTTATTCAACACTAAATTATAAAATATAATTATAGATACAAATAACGTTGCTTTGTTTAGACAAACTGAGACAAACTGGGTCAATAAGCGAGTCGGTGAAGTTATTCGCTGATGTCGCGTATTTCCCATACTATACTAACTGTACGTGTTTACTCGTACATACTATGTAAAAATACTACTGAGAGATATGCAAAGGCCAGTGCTCATTTTCGAAAAATATGAAGCTTATTTAAAAAAAATGTTGTTCACTTCTGACAAAAGTGTGAGTATCAAAGGTCCCGACATAGTGTCTAACGCCCGTTCCCAATAACCTATCTATCTGTTGTTTTGCCTACTATAGATACAAATTTGACATAAGCTCCATACAAATTATGTCAAATTCTAACTCCAGTAAGCAAAACAACAGACAGATAGAACATAAGGAACGGGCGTTAATCGCCGCATACAGGTGTTGCAAACATTTTTGTGTGATGAACGATGTCTCATAATCACTTAAGAGCGTTTACGCCGCACACTAGCGCCGCCAATAAAAAAAAACATATCTAGTAATTAGAGATAGAAAATCAAATTATGCTCAACAAACTATCTGGATGAAGTAATTTAGCATTTTTACGTCACCTAATGAACACCTGACATGTTATAGTTTAGTTAAATATGGCGTTATAGTTAAAAGTGGCCGTAACGTCTTATTTAACTAAACCATAACATGTCAAGTGTTCATTAGGTGACGTAAAAATGCTAAATTACTTCATTCAAATAGTTTGTTGAGCATAATTTGATTTTCTATCTCTAATTACTAGATATGTTTTTTTTTCATTGGCGGCGCTAGTGTGCGGCGTAAACGCTCTTAATATTCTGCGGAGTCCTAAATTTAAGATATTCTGGAAAACAAGACAGCATATACGTCCATATACTTTCCTGCCAAGAAGTTAAAAGTCAATCGTTTCCCGTCCCAACATTAAATTTTATTGAGCGACTTTGATTAAGACACGCTGCCCTCAATCCCTTTAAAGTGAGTGATAAAGTTTTTATTGCATTCCCACTGCTGAGTAAGTTATCGACTGATGTTTGCAGACGAGCGGTTTGGTAATAACACGCTTTCATATGACAGGGGTCCAAGGGGTCCAAGTGTTTAAAAGATAGCTGATTCTCCAGTTACAGGCATGTGCCTGAAGTCTACTTGAAGTAGGTACTGCCACTTGCTACTAGAAGTGGAAGTAGCCTACTTCCCGTTTGGCAAACTTCCCTTAAGGTAAAACTCATTTTAAACAGTCTCCATAGTTGGGTTTAGTGTTTTTTTAAAATTTATTAATAGCAACTAGGTATAGAAAAAAAGGGAGGACGGGCCATAAACCACCACGCGGGCCCGTTGCGGATTAACGTGCCTTACGTGGTAGAATCAATACTATTTAATATTAATTAAATTTATTAATTTTATTGCACATCTTACATTACATTTTATATAAACTGCTAAGAGTAATCTCACTTAACTTTACTAAGTATAATGGATCGCGAAAGTTAAAAAAGTACCTATACTCAGTACACCGTCAAATAATACTGATATTACTTATTATTACAATAATGCCGATTCACCTACAGCCGATATGGGTAATATTCTGATAGGCCGCGTCATCTAAGCCAGCACTACAATGTGCATGAGTATGTAAGCATTACGCAAATGGAGGCACGTCGCTTATACAGGCAGATAATATACAAGCAGAGGGACTTTTTATATTGAAGAGCCACGAAGCATAATTGTCAATAGAAGTGTATCTGACAGGGTGCGTGTTACTATTTCAATTGCGCAGATGTAAGTGTCCTAGTCAGTAAAGCAACTCCATATAAAATACAGCAAATCATAAAAAAGCTTAATGCCCTTAAAGCTCCAGGTCAAGATAAGATTAAAGTTTTAGATATAAAGAAAATAAGTAATAATATATCAGTTGCTATTGCCAATCTCATCAACGCCAGTCTTAAAACAGGAAAGTACCCAAACGAGCTGAAACAAGGATGTGTACGTCCTGTCTATAAGAAGGGTAAGCATGACGTCGTTTCAAATTATCGCCCTATTACTCTTCTCTCGTCCATAAACAAGATTGTGGAGAAATTTTTAAGTGAGCAAATTCATACATTTTATCAAAATCATAGCATCATAAGTAAAAACCAATTTGGCTTTCAACCTCGTAAAAGCACAACTTCTCTCTTGTCTCAATTCACAGATCATATAAACTCATGCTTAAACTCTAGAAAACATGTCTTAGCCCTTTTCATTGACTTTTCGCGCGCATTTGACACGCTAAATATCTGAGGCTTGTAATGAAATGA
Source organism: Eudonia lacustrata (assembly GCA_947562085.1). Taxonomy (NCBI): domain Eukaryota; kingdom Metazoa; phylum Arthropoda; class Insecta; order Lepidoptera; family Crambidae; genus Eudonia; species Eudonia lacustrata. The sequence continues at coordinate 2,843,935 of OX387322.1, forward strand.
AATGAAATGAAATGAAATATATTATAATTTGCGCTTGAGAAAGGTACATTTTTGGTCTTATTCTAGTTTTCTTCTCTTTCTCAGCTGACAATGTAGCATGCAAATAACTTTAAATGACAATGACTAAATATTCCAATTAATTACATACACATAAAAATACAAAATTAATACTCCAAAATGTCAAATACCAATTAAATTACATTATAATAAAAATACAAAATTAATTACTAAAAATTGTTGTACTAAATATTCAAAAATATGTCAAAAATATGTCAAAACAGTATTATAACCACAGCGCAGCGGCCTAACTTAATCTGTGGAGCTTGTAAACTTTACTTCTCTATGGTAGTCCATGCCATAGAGGAAAAAAGAAAAGTTTGTGAAAAGTTACAGTTGTCAAAAGTTACTAAAATATTTGCAATTCAAATAAAATAATATACAGAAATAAAATAATAATAAAAGTCAAATGATTTATCAAGTTTGGTCAAGGTGAATAGTATTTTACAGACATCAAAAGAAATTAATATGTCGTTAACTTATAAGAAAAATAAAACTAAAATATTTGCTTGCACACATCTAGGTACACATCTTACATTTATTAAGTGTATGTGTAAGAAAATCTTTCACTGAATAAAATAGGTGTGCCATAAGCCATTTATGTAACTCTGCTAGAAATTGTTTTACAATAAGTTTTCTAATTGTTTCAGGCAATTTATTAAAAATACTTATGCACATCCAGAAACAATTCTTTTGCATACGAGTGCTTTTTGGAACAAAGGCCGACATCAACCTTTTTCCATTTCTAGTGTTTCGGGGATACATAACTTGTGCTGTTTCAAAATAATGATGGTTAAGTTTGACAAATTTGGCTATTTCAAAAATGTATAGACATGGCAGGGGTAAGACTTTTAACCTTTTGAATAAGGGTGCACATGGCTCATCTGGTGCAGTGCCACAGATTGCCCTAATACATTTTTTTTGAGCGATAAATGCTTTATTTGTGTCTGTGCTGTTTCCCCATATGATTAAACCATAACGGAGGATGGACTCAATATATGCAAAGTATGCTGTGAGTGCTGCACTTTGAGAGGCTACTTTAGTGAGTTTATATAGTGCAAAAGTAAATCTATTTATTTTACAACATATGTTTGTGATCTGTTGCTTCCAGTCCAACTTATGATCAATTTGTATACCCAGAAACTTAGTTATATTTGTGCCATGTAGTCCTAGTCCTTGATAGTGTACATTTAACGTTTGATAAGGTGTATTATTAAAATTCATGAAATAAGTTTTGTCAATATTAATGAAAAGGTTATTATCTTTAAGCCAATTTATTGTTAAGTTGATTGTATTGTTAATTTCATTACTATGGTCATTTAATGTCAATTTCTTACTTGTAGTCACTATGATTGAGACATCATCCGCAAATAAGATGCAGCGGTGCTTTGTCAGTTTTGGTAAGTTATTTATATAAGTGAGGAACAAAAATGGGCCCAAGACACTCCCCTGGGGCACCCCAAACTTGATTTCTTTAAACTCAGATAGATATTTTTGGGTTATATTATTTTTATCGAGTTTAGCTACTTCAACGGCTTGCATCCTATTGCTCAAATAAGTTTTTAGCCAATTTAGTGCCGGCCCCCTAATGCCGTTGTTTTCCAACTTTTTTAGTAGGGTGTCATGTAAGCAATAATCGAACGCTCTAGACATGTCAAGGAAAAGAGCTGTTGTGTACCTATTTTCATTTATGTTCATTAGTATTTCATTCACTAGGTTGAATATGGCATGGGTTGTGGATTTCTTTTTTGAAATCCGAATTGATCTTGATTTAATATACCATACTTTTCAAAAAACACCATCAGTTTCTCAAGTACAATTTTTTCATAAACCTTTGATATGATTGAGATTAGTGTAATGGGTCTGTAGTTGTCAACTACTGTTTGTAAAGAAACTAGAAAACTCTGGTGTGCGCGGCCCACTGTTAAAATGGTGCGAGAACTACCTGCAAGACAGGTCATACTGTGTCAATGTTAACAATAACTATAGCAATATGATTACGGTAAATGAGGGAACAGCCCAAGGGTCAGTGATCGGTCCCCTTCATTTCATTGCATATGTCAATGATATGAATAATGCTCTCAGTCACTGCGCTTCCTACCAGTATGCGGATGATACCTGTCTACTAATTGCAGATCGAGATGCAAAAAGATCTTGATAACATTAACAAGTGGTGCCATGACAATGGATTGGTCCTCAACGCTGATAAAACCAAACTTGTCCACATTTGCTCTCCATCTTCCAGAACCCGTGACACTGGTGGAAGGCTTGTGGCTCACGATCATCTATGTATGCACAACAATAATAGCACTTGCAATTGTCCAGAAATTGAATTCGTTGATAGACCTACTTACTTGGGTCTGATTATCGACAAAAATTTTAACTGGTTACCTCATGTTACCCATGTATGTGAAAAACTTAAGGCTTTTCTCGCTAACCTTTATATTATAAAAAAAAGAATACCTTTCAAGGTTAGGCTTATGCTATATAATGCTCTCGTTGACTCAATCATTGCATATGGATTAACGAGTTATGGCAGAACTTTTAAATCTTATCTAGACTGTGTTCTTAAACTTCAAATCAGAATATTAAAAAAAAATTGTCTCACCCAATATTAGAGAAAAAGTTAAGGAAAACGAAGTGGAACTATTTAGATACTGTAAGGTACTTCCGATACATACTAAAGTTATATATAGCCTTTTAAAAGAACAGTTCTTTAATAAAGATATCGAAAATGAAATATCCCACAATATTCAAACGCGTAAAAAAACAAACAAAAAATTACTTACAACTAGGGCAACTAATGTTTACGGTGAGAGAACCACCCTGTATCTCATTCCTCGTCTACTGAATAAGCTGGATCCATCTTTTGTGCAAAACATTACGGAAAGTAATATCAAAAGTAAACTAAAAACACATTTCCTCAACAACCTGTAGATGTCTCAACAAACACTAACACACAGATGTTTTTTGCACACAGGCTGGAGCAGATGCGATCGCTCGTTGCAAGGCATTTGCTTGTTGCAGCCTATTCATTTATTTAATGTAGTACTGATGTCGTCATAGGAATATAATTTTTAATTTAATGTTAAGTTCGAGCATTCCGGACAAACCTCAGTGGTTTTTGGTCTGCTATGATGCAAAAATATTATATGTTTTAATGTAAATAAATAAATAAAAAAAAAAAAAAAAAATGCCGATCGTAGAAAATTAGCATTTAGTGCGGGCCCACGTCCGATAATCGGTGACCGATTTTTTAGTCAGTAAGGAGTTCTATGTTACAACGCACACGTCCTACAAAAAAGCGGTCACAAAATCGCGCTCTGGCTGACAATGTCTAGTCTCCTACAAAGTCCAATATGCTAAAGAGTCCAGTGTCCTACTACGTCCAGTCTCATAATGACCAGTGTCCTAATACGTCCAGTATCAAAAGGTCCACTTACTTAAAAGTCTGGTGATAAAACTTCGGCGAAAAAATCGGTCCGATTATCGGTCCTACAAAAAGACAGTTGTGGGCTGGCGCGCTTACGCGCAACAAAATTTGTTAGAAATTGTTCAAAACCATACTATTATAAATGAAAATATATTTCCAAGTTTTATTTGTTAAGGTTTTTTTTTTTTTTGTTTTGCTTTTATAACAATACATCTATGTGACAGTGTTTTATCGAAACAAACGTTTGTGTATTAATATCATAAAAAAATTAACGGTGATCGAAAGCTTCAAAAAGGTATTAAATTTTACTTAGTACAAACTTCTTTATTATTCTCTTTTGATTAATATTCATCTACACAATCTTTATAGCACGATTAAGACCGCTAACAGCACTCTTTGTGAATTAATACCTGAACTTACTTTAATATATGAAACTTTAATTAAAAAATGCTGTATGAAAAAGTGTTTTCGTTTGATATAAGCTTGAGCACAATGCTATGTCTATATCGAACTTAATCTATTTCCAGATCAATTGCGAAACGTCGTCGTAATCACCATCGAAGGAAATTATCGCCAACAAGGGCTATTTTTTACATCTTATAGGCAAGTATTTGACTAAATCTCATTTTATTGTCTTGATTTCCAGTTCCGATCCAACCTTCTGTCTCAATATTCCGTCGCCGCGCCAGCCCCACGATTCCGATCAGCACTCATGTGAAAATAAAAGCCATAGAACGTAACTGCCGCAGCGGTTATGCTCACACGCATTAATATTGACTGCCGGAGGTGTTCAATGCATCGGCTTTAACAAAAAGGTGCTTTTCAGATTATTATAGCGCGCGCAAACGGTCTTGATGCTTTCTGTTAAACCGTTCTGCTTGTTTCATTTGTTTTTAAAACTGAAATGTTTTAATTTTAATTTTTGCAATTTAAAGTTACAAGATATTTTTTTACTAGAAAAAATCAATTAGTCTCAGGATTCTCGGGTGTAGTAGTGGACTGTAGTGTTGTCAGTTGTCACGCTCTGTGTTAATGTGTTTTTATTATAAACGGCGGAAGTGCTTGGCCTTCGTCTTACCTGATAATAAGTAATGATAACACTGAAGGTGGAGTTGTACTGAGGAACTGGCTGTCTTACATCGAACTATCGGAACACAACAAACCTATTTATCGCAAAGGGCACAAATACGCAGACATAGGTCGAAATTATTTATTTGTTCCGTTTGCTGTGGAAACAATGGTCCATGGGGGCCGGAGGCAAAGCAGCTTGTTAGAGAGTTAAGTGCTCGCCTTATCGAGGCCTCCAGTGACAAGAAGGCAGGCAGCTACCTCTGCCAGCGTATTAGTTTGACAATCCAAAAGGGCAATGTTGCCAGCATTCTTGGAACCGTTCCCTCATGGGAACGGCCCACAGTTGGAGGACATCTTTTATTTGTAGATCTTTAGTTTTTTAATTTTTTAATTATGTTTCTCTGTTTTTTTAAAAGTTAATTTTTTCTTAGTTATTGTGTTCTAAAGTTTACGCGAACACTACACATTGAAATAAAACAACTTTTACTGATCTACTCGCGTTTATTTTACACATTACTTATTTAATGTTTATCCTGACGTTTCGAACCCTTTGCAGGGTCCGTGGTCACAGGGAGACTGAGGTGTTGGTCATCTCATAATTAGTTGGTAGCTTGTATACCCTCATTTAAATTTAATCAGGTGCGTTCCGTTTTTCGCAGAAAGAGTTTACAGTATCTTTTGGTCTGGCAGTATGGTGTCGGGGCTGGGATTTAATATTTTGTATGATGGGATCCCAGGCTGGTGGTAGATTCCAACCATCTTCTCTATTAAAATTAGGATGTTTTTTAATTTAATTTTAATTAAAATTATAAACATCCTAATTTACGAACGATAAAAGTTGTTTCATTTCAATAAGTAAGTAATGTTTCTTTTTGTTGTGTACATACTGTTAAAAAAGTTATGTTCAATACTTTTTTGTAAGTATCAAAGTTTGAAATAAATTTTTTAAATTTAATAAACTGAACTTGTATAAGTAAATGTTCTTCATTTAAGTTGTTGTTATTGCGATATAATGTTAGCAGCATTGTTGTGTTCGGCTTCCATTTTGGCCTTATCCTCAGTTAACGTAAAGTGAGAGACCAAGACCAGTACCTAGAGGAATAAAAAAAAGAAGCTTAGGCAAATGTTTTGTTATGTTATTAAAATGTATGCTAGCTAGCTAGCTAGGCGGACTTAAACGAGCCCTACCACCAACTAAATTGAGTAGAATATAAAAAAAAAACGCGGGCTGGTTAGAACCACGGTAGCTCAATTGGGAGAGCACCTGACCCGGTATGTCAGAAGGGTGCGGGTTCAAATCCTGCTCGTGGAAATTTTTTCAACATTTGTGTTTTTGTAATTTGTTCGCAACAAAATTTGCGTTAAAATTATATAAACAAACAAAAACATTGAGTAGAATTTTTTACGCTAGGAATCGAACCTAGATCCGGATCCTGTCCAAGATAAGTGGTCTAACGTTGCAGTGGTGACTTTAATTTGTATGAAGTGTTAATCTCTTCTACACTGGCAGCGAAATTGAAAATGCCTAATGTTCCATGAAAATACACACTTTGAGGAGCTCGATGGCGTAGTGGTAAACGCCCGGTTTTCGATTGCTAAGGTTAAGAAACTTTCGCAAACGCCGGTCATTGGATGGGTGACCTAAAACTTGTCATCTCGAGCTCCTCCGTGCTTTGGAAGGCAAGTTAAGCCCGGCTACATTAGTAGTCGTTAACAACCACCAATCCGCACTGGGCCCGCGTGGTTATTTATGGCCTGTTCTCCCTATCCATCCATAGGGAAGGCTCGTGCCCCAACAGTAGGGACATAAAATAAGCGGATGATGATGATGACACACTTAAAAACAATAGAAGGATAAAGGAATATCTCGAAAACGTCATATTTAACGGATATTTTTTTTTGTTAGCTTTCCTTTCGTATTCTATCTTCGATTTGATTGGTCATAAGACATCTCATAATCACCATCATACTCTAAAAAAAGGTAAAAAGGCAGCCAGGTAACTATGCTACAAGGCGCTACCCCCTTTGCAAATTCACATCACATTCCAAATGTAATACAATGTGATACAGAGATTTTACACTAAAACACCAGTTTAAAACTTTAATCTCGCGAATGTACGCGAAGAAAATAAAATGCACCGCCTTATCTATCCACAAACGAAAATATGACATCGCTACACGCGAGCTGAGCCAATTCGCTCGGCAAACTTCAAAACAGTTGTTTGTGTCGGCGACGTCACAAAATCGCACACGAACCTAAACAAACAAATGGACTGAAAACAAAACAACAAACTGCACGACACATGGAAGCAAGACGAGCTCGGGAATGTTGTATGGATGCGGGAATTCGTGTTTTAGTGTACAGACAAAAAATTAATAAACGACTCTATTGATGGGTTTAATGCAGTGTTGTGCCTGAACCGACAATTTATGGGAAAATGACGAAGTGGGAGTAAATCTAACCTGGGGACTTTACACTATGAGCCCTTGAAGCAGTATTAGCCACCATAGCAGTTGTGAACACGAGACGAGTGTATATACGACGACGAGTGTATGTAAGTATATATACGCCTTTCACAACTGCAATAGTCCTGCTTTCAAAGACTCGTAATAAGAAAATTGCCTGCTTCAACAAAAATAAAATTCTAAATTCTGTCTGTCTGTCTGTCTGTCTGTCTGTCTGTCCGTCTGTCCGTCTGTCCGTCCGTCCGTCAGTCCGTCAGTCCGTCCGTCCGTCCGTCTGTCTGTCTGTCTGTCCCGTCTGTCACCAGGCTGTATTTCATGAACCGTGATAGTTAGACAGTTGAAATGTTCACAGATGATGTATTTCTGTTGCCGCTATAACAACAAATACTAAAAAACAGAACGTGACTTTTTTGCTCGTTTTTGATAACGGCAGGTATACGCAGGCAGGTAGACGCTTGAAATATTCACAGAATATTGAGTTATATAATTCACTTTAAAAATAAATAATTAAATTAAAATAAACTAAATATTTAAGGGGGGCTCCCATACAACAAACGTGATTTTTTCCCAATTTTTTTCTCGGTCTTAACAGGTAGAAACTTGAAATATTTTTATAGATAATGGTACGGAACCCTTCGTGCGCGAATCCGACTCGCACTTAGCCGGTTTTTTGAATAATTAAAAAAAAAGTGGAATGCTCTCCCAGCATACGTATTTCCTCCTTCTTTCAACATGGGGTCCTTTAAACGAGGTGTAAAAAGCAATCCACAGCTATCTTCTTAATATAGGTATTTAATTGTTCAATTTATTGTTTTATGGCTCGATAATACTACTAAAACTCTGTAACCTAGAAGTTTTCTGCCATGGACAAGACAGATTTTAAATTGACACAGTTGTTCAAAAAAGGCAGAGGAACTGCACCATACAGCCTTAAATTAATTTTAATTAACTATGTTTGTTTTGTTTGTAATTTTATAATTTTATTTTATTGAAATTTTTACTCTAATTTACTTTTGAATGCTACCATAGTTAGCTGAATAGGATGAGCCTAACAATGTAATAACATCTCCTCTGTTCATACGCAATAAAATATTATATTCTATTCTATTCTTCGCATCTTAAGAATAAGAATAAGAATAAATTTATTTTCTTAGAAAATATCGTTTATTTACATTATAATGGGATAAAACTAATACGTAAGTACTAATTATGTATGTACTGCTGATAATGTAAAGTTTTAGTGCAAAATAATCTAAATGATACCTAAACTAAGTAAATTGCTTTACCCGTATCTTAGGCACCTATTTGGTGGCTGCGCTTGATTCGGTGGAACGCAGAGCCAGGAAAATTATAGGTGACGATAAGCTTGTTAAAACTAAGCTTCACAGTCTCGCTCACCGCCGCACAGTTGCCTGCTTGTCGGTCTTTTACAGGCTATATTTTGGAGAGTGTGCTATTGAGCTGCATGAGCTCATTCCACCTTCCCCATTTTACCATCGAGAATCCAAACGTACGGCTGGCTACCACCCTTACCTGGTTGATATTCCACTTCTGCGCACTAAGCGTTTTGCTTCTACATTTATAATGCGTACAGCCAAAGAGTGGAATTCCCTACCGGCGTCTGTGTTCCCGAGTGCATATATATAACCCTAAAGTTTTTAAAGCCCGAGTGAATAGGCTATTTCTGGGCAAGCTTGTTCCATCGTCGGCCTCTTCTTAGCCCTAGGGATTAGAATGAGGCCAAGAGCAAGCCCATTTCTCAATTAAAAAATAAATAAATAGTAGATTAGTGCTAACTTAACGTTAACCGCAATCCGGGCGGCTGCACTGACCGCTATGCTACCGGGAAAGCTGACGTAAGCGTTGAATTTGGTCACTGTTTTTTTAATGTTTTTGAGTGCTAATCCTTCCGGGTAGGATAGCGGTCAGTGCAGCCGCCCGGATTGCGGAAGACCCAGGTTCGACTCCTGGCTGGGTCGGGTAGGCGTTTAATTTTTTTACTGTATTTTATAAATTTTATAAATATTTAATTTAGCTTCAGTGCAGCAATTAGCACTTGAACATAAAAAGTAAAAATTTAATAATAGATTTTCTGTCATCATATGTTTTTTTTACCATTTTTAACTTGACTCCGCTTCAGCTTAGCATCAGAAAGAGCATGGTCACATGACACATCAATGTTTAAAAAAAATCGTCCAATATATGCGACAACTTTAAGCGAAAATATATAAAGACAACTTGTTAGTATTGTGACATTTATACTCGTGACAGGACCTCCTTAAGAGAGCCTGCGAAAAACTATGTTGATGATACCTTTCACGTTCGCTAGGTATATGCCGTCCGTCGTAATAAGAACGCCAAGCTACCGCAGAAACGTAAACATACAACCTCCAGATTGCCCGAAATCATTACAAATAAGCGGTGCCCGCCAAAAGAACAGGTGTTTTGTACAGAAAAAAAAAAATGTTTTTTTTCTTTTCCGACGGACGGACGCCTAAAGAAATTCTTTCATTAACAGAACACAAAGACCACAAAGTAAGTAGGCTGTATTTCTCTTCCCAAATTGCCTATAAATTTTTATTATGGCCTCTCTTATTTGAGGTACAGAGGTTTTCCACATAAATAGCCTGTTTTATTATGGAAACGTTGCGTACTGACGTTATGATTCTAAGGTCGAGATAAATAAATTATTTGTTTTCTGCAGTATAATAGCCGTCAAAAAATATACCGGAAAGCGCAGTGTGGGCAGGCCTCCGACAAGGTGGACCGACGAACTGGTAAAGGTCGCGGGAAGCCGCTAGATGCGGGCTGCTCAAAACCGGTCGTTGTAGAGATCCTTGGGGGAGGCCTTTGTCCAGCAGTGGACGTCTTTTGGCTGAGATTATGATGATGATGATGAAATAGCCGCCTGGGTGAAATCGGTGCTTGCGTTCGTGATCCCGAGCCATCCCCGTGGTAGAGAAGGGTTGGTAGTACTAGATTTTTAGTGAGTAGGCCTCCCCTCGAGCTTCATGCGGCTGCACGAGGGAAGGGGAGAGAGCCCCACATAACCTGGGGTCATCCCGGTGTATATATCGCAGCCAACTGAACAACGCCATTCAACTATACGTCTAGTTTAGTATTTATCAAAGGTGTTTAAAACATTCAATATCACGGCTGACATAAAAGCCGCCCCAACATTAATAGTTCCTATGTTTTTCTATACAAGATAGCATTTTGCCTTGTTTTAGAGAAAGAAAAGAAGTTTTTCTTTACAAGATAGAAGTTTTTTGCCTAGTTATAATAAATGAAAAAATAACCAATAAATTTTTTAAATTAACATGTAGATACTTTCGTTTAAATATTTATTATTTTTCTCTAAGGTTTCTCTAAAGAAATCAGAAATAAGTATCACGACCACACCGTACGTATTTCTGTACTTCTTTCACCAGGATTTCACCAGGCATTATTGCCTTGCCCAACGTTTTTATATCATACCCAAGTAATAAATAAAAATGTTTAACATCGATTCAGTAGTGGATTCTTACTAAACTACTTTCAGGGTTTGCGTTTATTGTATTACCTATTACTTATTCTGTGGTATTACCTACAATGTTGTGTTGTATTATTATAGGCCAAAATTAGTTAGTTCTGGTGCCAAGAGATGACGCTGTCTAGTATATGCTGAATCGCGGTGTCAAGATTTTGTCACCGTTACATAATATATAAAATAATGTACTAACCACATAGTAACTTGTATAAACGAAAAATTTAAACCGATTATGGTCCTTACGCTCCGTAATCCGCTGAATATCATAAAAGCAAATCATGATGTTCGCAAAATATCATATTAGCAAAACACCATACTCGCAAAACATCATATTCTCAAATCACCACATTCTTAAGTACAATATCATTTTCTTGAAACATCATATTCGCAAAATAACATATTCGCATAACATCCTATGATTAACAACATTTTCTGACCAAAAAGAACACTTGTGACAAAATAGTTTCTATGCCTCCTATTTTACCTCTTTATTCGTTTATGCCTTTTCGTTCCAAAAATATAATATGTTCTTCGATGCTTGCTTATTACAAAAATTATATTAAAATTCTAAAATGTTAAATGAACGACCGCTTATGAATGAATGGCAACTACGGCTACAGATCCTGTCCTGATGGAAGCGAGTGGCGAGGTCCTAACAAGAAGTGGTCGAATGAAGTCGAAACCAGAACTGGTCATTATTAGAAGACCAATAAAGAACTGGGCACAGAGACAGACCGCCTGAACGACGTCGACGGACGGCCCTGTCTGTCCATCGACAGCCACAGACCACTCTGCCAAGAGTGCCCGATTTAGAATATACTATTATGCTACTGCAGGGTACAGGGTTTGAGGGTTGCATCGCTTTCTGTACACTAGTTGTGATCCTGCCAGCGTTTCATAGCACGTACATAATTTCTACAGGAAGACTAACATTCTAACCATCTTTGGGTTCCGTAGAGTTGACGTGCAAGGCAGATGCGAGTAACGCTTGGTTATCCGCCTGTCAAAATTCGAACCTACTACAATAAAAAAAATAAGAAACGAGAAATGGCCACGCAAATAAAATAAAGCTATAGGTGTTCTTCTAAACAATATTCCTAACGAAGGTAAACAATTTGCAGAGTATTACGTAGGTGGCTATATAGCTAGCTATTTACTTAACAAAGTTACTAAACAAGAGGCGAATTTATTATAACAGTGATTGAACAAACATAATACTTATGTGGTGATTATTGAATATATTAAAACTTTTTGCCCTTTTCCATACATAATCATCACACAAATACCTCTCGGGATGGTAAAAACCTTCCGTGGATTTTGTAGTCAGGATCGCTATTACCCAACAGAGTAGTGTTGGGTAATATTCGTTCTATTGAAGCTGTGGAGTTTCTTGTAACAACTGCGATTACTGATGTTTAGCATCTTTGGAAAATCGAATAGGTGTCGAATGTCACAAAGCCGTGTTTCCATTCATAGTGAAGGTTCGTGGCCCAGGAGCGGGGTCATGAAATTAACTGGTGATGATGATGATCATAATTTACTTAATTACTCTGTATTTGGGGTTTTCTTAAGATAAAAGAGATTCGTTGAGTGTCCTACAGCCTATAGAGTTTATGACTCGCCGATATGGGACGTTCATCAATCGTTATTTGAAATATGAAAAAGGAAACCTTGTGTACAAATTTTAAATAAACATCTTTATACTGGTAGTGATAAATTCACTAGGTAAAAGTCAAAATGAAAGTCAAAGTCCACAGAAACCACAGATATTTGAATAAAAGTAGTAAAAGAGACTATAAGACCGATGACGTAACGAAACGTCAAACGTCAAGGTTAGGAAATAAATTATTATTAGCTCCGGTCGGCCGCGAAATCAAATCACAGCGCACAGCGGCGAGCGGTCTCTGCAAGTCAATAGTTAAGGCAGCGGTCCACTGTTCGCACGGCGCTTATTTATGGCAATAAAATTGTATCATAACTTATAATTTTTTCTTGATTATAATTATTGATATTCTTTTTCTCTGTAATGATTATCTATTATAAATAGATTTCTTTTTTGTTGTGTTTGATGAAGTCTGAGGAAGGTTTATAAGGAGAGAAAAAATGTAAAAAATACGAGGAAAATAGTAAAAACAACAATTTTCTTTTCCCATACAAACCACTCTGTCCCCAGCTGTCAAACATTTGACGTCAATCAAAACAAAACAAAGGCGCGTTAGGATTATCTTTGCCTTCAAGTTGATTAGAGGTCAGATTTATTTATTTACGCGCCAAGTAATCAAACAAAAAATATCGTGTACCATAAGGCATTACAATTAAAATATCATCACATTAGATATTACTAAAGTCTTTCAATGTTATTTTATTTCTATCAGACTGCGACAGGCCAATAACTTTTGACAGAACGAAATCTGTCGGGGCAGCTATTAACATAAAAAAATCAATGTAACTCTGTTTTAGAGAAATAGGGCAGCACAAGGTCTTCCGGGACAGCTAGTTTAAGATAAAAATTATAAGATTAATTTCGTTTGAAAAGAAACACATTTTACGAATTTAGTCGTTTATAATTTTACATACATTTATTTTTATCATGACTTCGGCGTGTCTTGTGTGACTTTTATTTGACATATGATCTCGTTAACGTAAATATGAATTTTTATGGCATTGAAGTAGCGCCTCCATGCAAACGAAATAAGATGAGCTTTGCCATACAATTACGAATTCTCGATTTCGAAAGAACGGCATATAGAAATCGCGTAAGTCGTTATTTTGATTTCAATTTCTTAGTATTCTAGACATACACACACTACAAACATCACATAAATCACTACAAATGTCATCTGCTGGAAGGAATCAGCGCAATTTGTACTTGTCTATTCTTGCTATGCTCTCCCTTCTGTTTGTTTGTGTGTACATAAATAAAAAACATAGTTGGCAAGTAAGTATGTTAATAAAGGACACAATTTTGGACCCTTTATTTAACTTATTATATTCGGAAAACAAACAGCGTTTATCGCTGTGTAGTGAAGCAACGCCTTTATAGAGTAAGGCGTTTCCTGAAAAAGAACTGTCAGTGGCCAGTGAGGGAGGCTGGCACTTCATTACAGCCGTCGGTCGGCGCGTGATCCGTGACACTCGGCGATTGATCAATTATGGACCAGTTTACATATACTATACATTGTTTCAAGGCCACGAGTCACTGAAAGAGTTACCTGCGCTGTTTAGATTTGTTATTTTTACGCGTATAATCTTACGACATCTATCAGTTCCATTGTAAGTCCATAGACAATCTATTACAAGACGGAATGGGCTTGTACACAAAACTGCGATGCGACTTCGCATCGTAAAAATCTAACTAATCTATCTAGTTTTTTGCGTTGTCTAAACACTATCTACTCTTATTTTGTAAGCCAAAAAAGGTATATTTATTTTAAAAAGGTCAAGGTCAAAAAAGGTCAATAAGGTAAATGTTTTCATTATTCGTGATCCAGTTTTTAAGGTTTTATTGAACTTATCGTACTTACTCGTTTTGTAAGTGTATTCGCAAAAAAGCGAATTTTACTTTATATCCGATGAATGACGATGTGATCCGTAAAAGTTGTTTCATTTCAATTTATATAGGTACTTATATACTAGGATTATAGAAGCTAACTGTAACTTCAATTAATTAATTTAATTATTTATTTTATAAAGACAACAAATATCCATAATTGTTAGTAGACTTAAACTTATTGTTAGTATTAAATTACTTTAACCTGTAGTATATTTTTTAACTACCAACATAAAATGGATGTTTACTGTACAATAATGTACAGTGCATCTATTTTCTTAATGTCGCTCGGTAATCATCGCATTTCCAAATGCAACCGAATATTATTTTCCATATCCATATAAGTAATAGTATTTCCCCTCATTCCTTAATACATTAATAATAAGTAATAGGAGTAGTAGCAACTCTATATACTCCTAAAGGTGTAAGGGTCGTTTATTGCACAGATGCAGAACAAGATGGCTCCCAGGTCACCGAAGCCGAAGCCCGCAACGAGTCAACTCTTGATACATCAAGCGACGGACCAGCCGACGAGTTGCCGGTTGTCAACATACCACAGGAGAACGAGAACGTTCTTCTGTCAGGAGAGGGAAGAGAGCTGAGAAAAAGGTCGTCGGGCGCGCGGGAGTGGACAAGCAGCGTCATAGGGAGTCGCTGCAGGAAAGACGTGTGCGTGAACTTTAGGCGTAGATTTAATTAATTTAGTTGACACCAATTCTGTTAAGTTTTTAGTAAACGTGTTAAGTGATTTAATGTGTTTCTCTTATTAGTTTCACTCCTGTTATTATTCTTTTCTATTTTACTTATACATATAACTGATAAAAATCCGACGACAGCCTAAACACGAAGTTTGTCGAGAGACAATATGAGAATACGTGCTCGTAAATGTATTTGTATGCATTTACATTTTACTGTATAAAAAGCTTTATAACTGTATTTCAAGCAAATAATCTGATTGATTTAATTTGATAGCTATATACTGAATACAGCTTGGGACTATAATATTCAAACTCAGAATCGTGAGTTCGTGCATTGGTCATGTCGCGTGAAAGGTTGAATAATCATTTAGCGTGTTTGTTGGTCATAACTTTCGCCTAATATTTAAACCAAACCGGAAAACTTTCCCCTAATATTTAAACCAAACCGGAAAGATTGGCGCGACTTATAAATAAAGTGTGTGTGGTGGAAGCAACCTGCAGTCTGAGATCGATCGACAAACCGTAATGACCGACACAAGAGTCCAAATATGTTTTGTTACTTAGTAAACTAGTTACTTTGCAAATAAATCAAATAAATAAAGCCTGCGCTCATATTTTGATGTCGCACCCGCGTTCAACCCGCGCGACTCTAACCCGCTTTCCGTGTGCGGAAGCCTTAACAGCGTTCATTTATATGATACAACGTTAAGCCCTTACCAATTACGGCGACAACAAAAACAATTTCGTAATAATATTGGTGATAGCGAGCTCACGGAGATTACGACAGACGTTATTCTGCTCCGTATACGTAACAATAATTCTGCTGGATATAATCCGAACGGCATTTAATAAAGGCTATTTGCGTCTATTAATAATCTAATTAGATTGAGGGTCGGTAACGCGCGACCCCTGCTACGGCAAGGTCATTGCTCTCCATTAGTGAACTGCTATAGCATGCACCTAAAAATTAAAAAAAAAGAAAAAGTCAACGCGCATTACAATAGTAGCATATGATGTGTAACATTTGACATCTCACCTTAAGTAATAAGCAATTTTAACATTATATTTTGAAAACAATGACGTAATTTTTTTTACAAATCTTATAGAGAATGCAGTAAATACTCATTAGAAGACATCTGACATATCAAAATGATGACACAATATTAGAAGGCAAGCCGATCACACTGTTACGGATCACACTGTTACGACCCTGCTTCCGTCCCTTTTCTATGAAATCACTCCCACAAATTGTATATATAGAAGGCGAGCAGAAAGATGTTATGATGAGCAAAATTTCTTTTCGAGTATGCTATGTGCCTTCATCACACCGTTAAGTAACCATCATCACTTAACATCAATCATCATCAGTCATTGGTGGTATCAATCGTGGAAGCGCACTTCACCCGGAAACCTTAACTACTGAGGCACTGGCTATCTTATCTCTAGCTGCCGGAACACAACAGTGCTACAAACATTAATGTTATGGCGACATATTTGAATAAGATGGTGGGAGCTAGCCAGGCGGACAAACATGCCCTACCACCAACCAAACCGAGTACACAAACATGTACCCTCGCTTGGAATCGAACCGGGAACCTTTGGGTCTGCGACCGGTGGCCTAAACCACTAGTCGGTTCGAATAATATAATGATTGAATAAAGAAATATTTTAAATGACTTACTCAAGTTGGTGTGATCTTATACCTAAATCTTTTAATTGTATTATGAGATCTTACTAATGACATTGACTGTGTTTCAGTAATTTCGTTAAGCTCTCTTGAAACATAGAAGGCGCAAATGATATCTCCTTAGAGATATAAATTTCATTTGCCTAATACCAGCTTTCTATTGACAAAGACAATGAATCCAAAGGGGATTTACTTAGTACTAAATAATTTCGTCTAATGGCGATGTAATTAAAGTATTAAGTTATAGTAGAAAAGTAAGTAACGTAAGTTTCATCTCAGCCAAAAGACGTCCACTGCTGGACAAAGGCCTTTCCCAAGGATCTCCACAACGACCGGTTTTGTGCTGCTCGCATCCAGCGGCTTCCAACAAGGTGGACCGACGATCGGTGGTGAAGGTCGCGCTTCACCACCGATCGTCGGTCCACCTTGTTGGAGGCCTGCCCACACTGCGCATTCCGGTACGCGGTTGCCACTCAAGGACTATTCCGCCCCAGCGGCCATCAGTCCTTCGAGCAATGTGCCCTGCACACTAAATTAATATATTCAAATAACAAAGGTTTTTGTTGCACTGGTTTTAGCATCTTTGAATGCATCCAGTTTTAATTAAAATATCCAAAGAGAGTGTTATCCATCATAGTTTTGAGATTAAAACGCGAAACATCAGGAACTCTAGCGTCAATAATGTTATCCAAAAATAAGGAACAATACATAATAACAATAATACATTAAACTAATTCAGTTATACTAGGTAATAAATTATAGTAAAACTAGCTGTGCTCGCGACTTCGTCCGCGTGGAATAGTGACTTTCGGCAGCATTTTTAATTTTTTAGGCTCTTTTCCCGTTTTTGCAACATTTTTCACTGATGCTTCGCTCTTATTGGTCGCAGCGTGATGTTATATAGCCTAAAGCCTTCCTCGATAAATGGACTATCCAACACAAAAAGAATTATTCAATTCGAACCAGTAGTTCCTGAGATTAGCGCGTTCAAACAAACAAACAAACAAACTCTTCAGCTTTATATATTAGTATAGATGAGACAAACCTGAAAATAAAATGAAGTACTTAAAATACCTACCTAGTTCATTTAATTACAGGATAAAATTATAACTATTTTTAGACTATATACCTAATAATATTTGTACTACTTTGAGACAATTCTTTATTTTTCTTTTGAATTTCAGTAGGCTCCAGTCGAAAATGTCAATATCTGTGCACTGTGCAGCTAATGCTTCAACGTCAAGACTCTAAAATTCAAATAATTCAAAATTCAAAAACATTTATTCGGTTTAGGCTATAAATAGCTAAAAAATAGTAAAAGTAAAAGTAAATAGTGTTGAATAATTTCGGCGGGCTGGTTAGAACCACGATAGCTCAATTGGAAGAGCACCTGACCCGGTATGTCAGAAGGGTGCAGGTTCAAACCCTGCTCGTGGAATTTTTTTCAACACTTGTGTTTTTTTTTTTTTTTTTTTTTTTTTATAAATAGCTCTTATGAACGTCACTATGCCATCATCGGTTCGTACGACCGTCTACTCTGAACTTTGGAACGCAGGCGCCAGTTTTAACGAAGCCATAACGTTTACTTAACCGGAAATTACTCTTTTGTATCTACGAGTATTACCTATAGTACATTTATATTCAATAATAAAATTGACTTTTACCTTTGACATTTTCTAAGTAAGGCGTGTTCTACAATATCGATACAACAATAACTTCAAGCAGAAACAATCTCAAGTTTATGAAGCCGTAACAATTTTATTATCGACTCGCGGCACGGTGCAGCGTCTAATCCCGGCTGAAGGATTATAAACTCCCTAATAAAAGGTCGAAAGGTCAAGATGGCGGCGAGGAATGGACAGGAATTATACAGGAGGCATCCCTTAATGCGATAACAAGGGCTATATATTAAAAAGGTCATAAAACTTGGAAGCTTTTGCTGTGGGAAACACGATCTTAATGTCATGGTTTTAGAAGGTTGGTAACTTTAACACAGTGATGAATGGAATGTTGATTTTAAAATGGTAAAAAGGGAAATTATTATTGAATTATTAGTGAATTAATGGGTTTGCATCCCAGTTAAATATTTTCGATTTTAATTGTTGTTATGTAATTTTGGATGTGACCTGTTAAGGTACCTAAGTAAATAAATAAAAAAAATATTAGATAACTGGAGATGTAGGTGGCGCCACCACGCGAACACTAATAAGCTTATTATCCTCTTTTTTTAGCATTTTTTAAAGATATTGCTGTTGTGGGTGGCGTCACCAATCTCTAGTACTTACCGACTTTGACTTTTGAGTGAAGTCATCTGCCGAGCTAACTATAAAAAGAAAATTTAAATGTAACATAGAAAATCGATCTGACCGTCAAACAAGTTCGTTATATTAGTTTACATTTATCAAACGCAGAGTATTATAATATAAAAAATATTAATTTGTTTAGTTACCTAACTACATACTTATACATATACAGGTATATACATTTTAGTGTTAGCAAAAGCATAATATTATATTACAGAGTAATGGCGATTTCCTACCGTTTGGCTTGTGGCGTTGCGTTATAGAATAATCAGAATATTCATTGCTGATTTGACCAAGGCCGAGCTTTATTCACCATTCATTTCAGAATATATAGAATATATTATAACTACCTCCGTAGCCGAGTGGCTTGCACACCGGACTTTGGGCGGCGCTAACTCTGAGGTCCCGGGTTCGATTCTCGGTTGGGTCATGTCGAAAACGAACTTTTGGATATTGTATCGGGTCTGGCTGGTTGTGGTACTAACCGTTAAAAAAATAAAAAATATATGTAGGTATCGGAATGAATGAATATCGGCAATTTGTTTAAAAAATGCTCGGGGAAAGACTGGTTAAATCTATCTATCTTATCTTACATATATATATATATATATATATATATATATATAAATGAATCACTGAAATGTATGTACGCGCATAACTTCCGATCGACTGCACAAAATTGGATAATTCTTTTTTTTTTGAGTTTGTTATTGTCAGGACAAGGTTTGTACAGAAGAAAATTGAAAGAAAAAAAGAAATTTTTAGTAAAATATGATTTTTTTAAATATCATGTTGTGAAAAGTGAGTGAGTGAATAAGTGTGACTGAATGACGTACAGAGCATTTGACAACTTCAAATGGACAATACGTCATCCCAATATATTATAATACTCTTTGTCATTACCTCTTTTTTTGCAAAAGATATCGGTGTTTCGTGTGTTTGAAGGTTTATCGTAGTGTTATTTAATGTTATTGATTTAAAGAAAATGCCAACTGTGAGGTGTCAAAATATCGGTCGGCGTACGCGTAATGCATATCGAGTTAACAACACGGTCCATGAATCGTGTTCTTCTTCACTATTTCATACAATTCTAGATTTATTTCGGGGATTTCTGCGCAAATTATTGAGTCAATTTCATCTGGTCTTATTTTTTCGAGGCAGTCCTCTCTTCTGCCACTCTACAGAGTACATCCAACATCGCACGTCTCCGAAGACATGACATTTTACAATGAAGTTCATAAGCGCTTTGAGTTTCTGCTTGAACACTCGTGCTGTTATGTCATGACGATCGCTGGATGATTGACCAGATAATAACAGATTAGTGATTTCTATCCATTTTGGGTTGCACGTGAAAGTAATATATGGCGCACGTAGATCATAGCATCTTGCGCATTATTCGTGCATGTGTCTCGGGCTTTCCCCATACGTATAAAAATATACATATATATATAGATAGATAGATAAAGATAGAGTAATACCTATACCTATTCTATCTTCTATCTTATATATTTAAAATTCTCGTGTCACATGTTAGTTGCCATACTCCTCCGAAACGGGTCGATCGATTTTTATGAAATTGTATGTGTATATTTGGTAGGTCTGACAATCGGTCGTAATCTATTTTTTATACCCCCAAGTGATAAAGGTGGTCCACCCCAAAAATTTTTTTTTCCTTTTTAGATTTTTTTAAAAATTTCTTTTGCTTAAAATATGTGTCATCAAAAACTACATTCAACCCTAAATTTTCACCGTTCTCTCACCCACCCCCATTTTTTAAAACCATCCAGTTTGTTTGTCTTAGCTAAAGATGGGCTAACAAAAATATTGTATACACTGGATTAATGGATTGATATTGTTTGTTAGTGTTATTGTCGTAATTAATGATATATATAGGAATAAATTATAATCATCATCAGCTCATTTTATGTCCCCACTGCTGAAGCACGAGCCTACCCTATGGATGAATAGGGAGAACGGGCTTTTAAGCCACCACGCGGGCTCAGTACGGACTGGTGGTTGTTAACGACTGCTAACACAACCGGGACCAACGGCTTTACGTGCCTTCCAAAGCACGGAGAAGCTCGAGATGATACACTTTTGGTCACCCATCCGATGACCGGCCTTTGCGAAGGTTGCTTAACCTCAGCACTCGCAGACCGGGCGCGTTAACCACTGCGCCATCGAGCTCCTCAAATTATAATAATTAAATTATAATAAAATAAAAAAATAAGTGTTTAGTGTTTTGTTATTTTTATATTCTGTCATCGTTTACAGCGCTCCATGCCTCTTTCACTCATATACACATCCTCACACACTTAACTACAATAGGTACTAAGTTAGTTATTTTGTTCTACCATACAAATTCCCTAGAAATAATTGGTAAAACAACGTTTGCCGGGTCAGCTAGTATATATATGAAATGCTCGTGTCACATAATACTCCTCCGATACGGCTCCATCGATTTTTATAAAAATTTATATGTAAATTCGGTAGGTCTGACAATCGGTCGTAATCTATTTTTCATACCCCTAAGTGATAAGGGTGGTCCACCCCAAACGTATTTTAGTTTTGGTTTTTTTTCCAATACAAAATGATTTATGTGTGTTTGTTGTCATGGAAACTATCAAAGCGGTACGAAGTCCGCCGGGTCAGCTAATTACATATAATTTTTCGTTATCAATCTCGATGATCGAACATTCTTAAATAGAAACTTACCTTAAATCCATAGGCCGTGTCTGACGTTCACATGGCATCAGTAATTTAACTGAAAACTTTATCCTGCTTTTTAGTAAACTTATTAGGATAACATTTACTTGGCGATAGACAGACTAAAATGTTTAAATATGTGTCAATTCTAGTTATCCTACGTCATGAGTTATATAAAATTAACCTATCCCATAACTCAAAGTTTTTCTATTTCATTAAACCATAGACTAATATTTTACTAAAATTGCAGAGAAAAAGAACTAATAACCTCTATTACTCGCTGTCTTAAATAATAAGCTCAGACAAAAAAAAAAACACAATATTTTCATAATTATTAAAAGTGCGCGTCTAGTTCTAAGCTGCAGTGACGTCAGCGACACCCTAACAAACTGCGGCCCTAGTTTAATATTTCGTAGTGCGGGGCAGGAAGGGGGGAGAGAGGGGTTAGGGGGGGTAATTTTCATGGTAATTAGTAGCCGCTCGGTGTCACCTGCCCGGCGCCACTGTCGCGCCTGCCTCAGGGTACCGCCGTGAAATATCTGAAAACATAAATCATCATTAATTATAATTTTAACTGAACTTGATGTTGCCGAAGAATCTTGTCGCTCGGATACGAAGAAATATGATGTTTGAAAAATTAGGTCATAATAAAAGCAATATTTAATTTTAAATACAAATATTTCTTTTTTTTTTCTTTATGTTGATGGCTTCGTGCGGTTAGCACATTTAGCCAGTGTCAAAGTAATTTTATTCAAATTCGAATTCGAATTCGAATTCAAATTCAAATTCAAACACAAGTTATACTCGTAGTAATAAATAGATAATATTTCTTTTGTTAATATATATGATGATGATGAATGATAATAGTAATGAGAAGTGAGAAATGATATATCCCCAATCCCTTGAGTATTTCAGTAAGATGTGGGGCTGTACCTTACGCGGACTTCTGAGAGAATTTGAAAAGTGTCGTTACACTGTTTTGTTTTATTTGCCGACACTCATGTACGTTCACAAACACTTAACGGTTAATAATCCACCATTATTTCACATTCACATTCGACATAACACAAATTTTAGAAAATAAACCGCAAACATGATTCTTCCCGCCAAGAAGTCCCCAAAATACGTTTCGTATTTTGATGTTTATTGTTCGTAATGTCATTAACAGATTACATTACGAACAGTAGAGCAGTTACTTCTCTATGCTTCGGATGATATGAATATTTTTTTCTTCTTGGTACAGACGCCTACACACCAACTTATCCATAACTGTAAAATTTCTCAATACATTTTCAACTTTATGCGTTGGGCATAGAGTTCAAAGTCTATTGAGGAAATTTGACAGTTTGTGGTAGGTTGATGTGCAGGCGTGTGTACAAACACAGAGATACAACAACAACACACACAAAAGCAAACGACAAAAACAAACACGATAATTATGTTGCGGCTCCAAAACAATGTGTATTTACAAATGCTGAACAAAACCGTCATTTAAAAAAAGGCAGTCTCTAAACAAATCCCGTACACCGAAGCCAGGAGCGACTCCGGGTTGGCTATGAATAATAATAATAATAATCTTGTCAATTCTACCACCGGCGTAGTACCAAATAATATCAAAAGGAACCTAAAAATAATAGACCCGAAAGTGAATACAGTGAATATATTACAGAAAGCAACCCTATAACCTCCGAATCCTAAGAAGTTCATGCAACTGGAAGATTCTGAAATAACCCCTCACCATATAAAGACAACATACATCCTGTAATTACTTGGTACCCGTAATAATAGAGGAAACCGGCTTCTAGCTAAGAAAAAAAAACACACTTACAATTAGTAATCATCATCATCATCATCATCTCAGCCAAAAGACGTCCACTGCTGGACAAAGGCCTCCCCCAAGGATCTCCACAACTACCGGTTTTGTGCTGCTTGCATCCAGCGGCTTCCCGCGACCTTCACCAATTAGTAATAATAAAAATTAATTTCCATTGAATATTCATTACAAATATTTTACAATTTTGCCTGGCCCTCACACTAGGCTGAGCTTGACCTATGGAGCATACAATTTCCAGTTGTAACTAGTCGGCATACATGAAATTACAATTTTGCCTGGCCCTCACACTAGGCTGAGCTTGACCTAAGGGGCATACGATTTCCAGTTGTAAATTTCTAATCGGCATACATAAAATTACAAAAATATATTGCCTCAGTAATTGATGATTGTCATTGAGCCTTGTCATCATGTAACATCAGGTGAGACGAAGACTCTGTGCTTACAAGTAAGATATAAAAAACGAGTTTAACCTCTCAACGACTAAGCGGTGTGATCACACCGCGGCAATATAGGCACGTTAAGCCTAAGATCTGAAAGTAACAATCGTTATAAATAAATAAAATAAAAAATAAAAAAAATAAAAAAGCCTTTTATTTCTCACTAAAAGAACTAACAAAGACAAAAGTAAATAAAGTTAAATACTATGTTAAATTCTTAAAAAACAAATAAATACGTTAATTTAATCTTTTATTAAGTAAGAACCCCTCGTTCTCGAAGGTGAAGGCCTCCTCTAGAGATTTCCAAGTGACCAATGACCAGTGAACAATCGTTATACACTCCAACAATTCATGCAGTATTGGGAAAGGTATAAACATGAAGCCTACACGACGCGCGTCGATAACTAGGTCGAGTTGCCTTCAAAATATATAAAACACTAGCTGACCGGCGGACTTCCACCGCTTTGACAGTTTCCATGACAACAAAACAAACAAATCGTTGACAGTTTTTATGACAACAAATCAAACAAATCGTTAACAGTTTTTAACAGACTTCAAAAAAGGAGGAGGTTACTCAATTCGACTCGTAATATATTTTTTTTATGTGTGTTCGCGGATAACTTCGTCGTTTATGAACTGATTTTGATGATTCTTTTTTGTTGGAAAGGAGATATTCCAAGGGTAGTACCATGATAAGGAAACCAAGATGTGAGACGTGAGACCAGAGAAATCGAGGGGAACTTTCGAAAATCGTAGTGGCGACTAGTGCGTTTGTTAATGTTTTCATTAAGTATTTTAAAGCACTACTATTTAATGAAGGTCTGCAGTTGATCTGATGATGGAGCCGAAAGACAGTCGAGGGAACTCCTCAACGATTTACAGCAATTACATGGTGTTTGGGCTTGATTAATTTGTATTGATGAGAACTTTACACCTAGATGAGTTGTGACTGTCATTAGGGGCCTGATGATGAAGACGAAGGGCAGTCAAGGGAACTTCTTAACGTTTTACAGTAGCTACCTTGTGTTTGATCTTAATTCATTTCTATTGAAAAGAACTTTGCACCAATATGGGTTATAATTGCCATTACAGGTCTGATGATGGACACCATAGACAGTCGAAGGAATTCCTCAACGATTTAAAGCAGTTACATTTTGTAGGGCTTACTTCATACGGTTCAATATGCCAAAATGTTTAGTTCGTACAAAAATAATACCTTATTAAGATTGAAGTTTTACATAAGAATACCACTACCTACTAGGCTATCGTTTCCTCATCCGCAAAGCATCCTTGTTAGGTCTACGTGTACCCATCACTAAAAATCGTAAAATATAATAATTTTAAACAAAAAAAAACTGACTTCAAAAAACAGGATACTTAAAAAAGTAAAAACAGCTCTAAAAAGCAAGAAATAATATTGAAATCATATTATTAATAACCTAGATACGCATGTCAGTTTTAAAAAATGTCTACTGAAGTCGGGTGGGGCTTTTACAATAAAAAAGTGGAGATAATGGAACAACTATAAAAGTTTAAATGACATTTTTTTAAACTGACATGCGTATCTAGGCTGTTTATAATGATTTCAATATTATTTCTTGCTTTTTAGAGCTGTTTTTACTTTTTTAAGTTGCCTGTTTTTTGAAGTTCGTTTTTTTTGTTACAAAAATTATTTTTTATGACAACAAAACAAACAAATCATTCGTCCGCTTAAGAACACCCGTATCCCATGATGGACCCCTATAGCAGCGCCACCTAACGGGTCCAATTGTAAATCTCAACCATTCTCTAATCCATTCAGCATCCAGCCGTTTAGAAGGAGTTCAATAACATACACACGCACAGAAGATTTATATATATAAAGATAAAGATTAAAACAAAATTAAATTTATTTCAAAGAAGCAAACAAGACAGATAATAGCCTTATTATTCTACCGCTTCTTTTATATAGTTACTTCCGAAATAAATCTAAGTTAAAGTGTTTTTTTTACCTAGAACTGAACTTTTTAATTTGAATAATCGGTTCTTTACTTGCCTTCTTTCTTAAATGGCCAACTTGATTCGTGTGTTATTACAAAGCTTTTGGGTAAAGCGATTAATAAATCAAACAGAGGTTGAAACAAACAACAAAGGCAACACTTTTTGACGTTTTACAAGTATCTCGTTCATTGCGTTCTTTCTATCACACTTGATTATGACTGCTGTAGTATAACGCGCAATGAATTAGAAATCCGCTCGCCGCTTCGCAAGACGGTCGTTCTCGTGGCTGAGGCATTATGGTAAAGAACTACCATCTATGATTCTTTATCAGAGAAAGAAAAGAACAGCTACAAAACTGTTAAGGTATAAAATGTTTCAATCACAATCTTAGTCAAAAAACATCCACTTCTGGACAACGGCCTCCGCAAGGATCTCTACACCGACCGGTTTTGTGCTGCTTGCATCAAGCGGTTATTACTTGGTTAATAATTCATCATCATTATCATCAGCTCATTCCATGTCCCCACTGGTGGGGCACGAGCCTTCCCTATGGATGGATAGGGAAAACGGGCCATAAACCAACACGCGGACCCAAAGCGGTGGTTGTTAGGACCAACGGGTTAACGTGTCCTCCGAAGCACGGAGGAGCTTGAGATGAGATTTTTGGTCACCTATCCGATGACCGGCCTTTGCGAAAGTTGCTTAATTCCTCTCCTCTCCTTCTTCTCTTGGTTATTTATTTATGTGGTTAAAAAGACGACGATTCAAAAGCACTTTTCTAAAGTTTATTTGAATAAAGAATATTTGACATTGACTTTGACTTTACAAATGACCCGGAACCCTGAAACCCATCGCGTCTCACACCTGCCGCGCTTACCAGTTGAGTCTACGGACCGTGTACTGTAACTTTTTATTTATGTTACGGGAGGAGGAGGGGGGGGGGATTTGTAATTATTACGGTGGTGTGTAGCGACGGCTCTCTTTCGCTATAAAATGCAAAGTCTTTTCAAACATCTTCCGTAGCTACCAACTACAAGGTTACAAACAGTGTTTATTGCACAGAAACATTTTTCCGCCGGTTTATTATTATTGTTGGGGTTTCAGTAAAAAAGAGTCGACTCGGTGGAGTGGCAAAGTGCTTGGCCCGATACCCGAAGGTCCCGGGTTCAATTCCCAGGTCGGGCAATGTGTGTTTCGATTTTTTCGAAGCATACCCCGGCTTTGTGATCACCAACCCGCATTTGGCAGGCGTCGTGATAAGGCCAATACCTAAGATGCTAAATGAATTCAAATTCAAATTCAAATTCAAAATCATTTATTCAGTTTAGGCTACAAATAGCTCTTATGAACGTCATTTTAAGCCATCGGTTCGTAAGTCTATCTACTCTGGGCGGGAGATCTTGTACTGAGAAGAACCGGCAAGAAACTCAGCAAGTGTCCAGCTCTTTTCTCCCTTACAGCGTCATAAATATTGGAAAAAGCCCTATCATAAAGGACACTTTCCATCACAAATAAAAACACAAAATGTAAAGGACAATCACAACATGTAAAAAAACACAAAAAATAAAAAATAACTAAATAAAATATTTAAGTCAGCAAAAACATAATTTACCAGTTTAATTTTTTACAATATCATACAGTACTAGTAAAAGTCAAAAAAAAACTATAGTTATAATAATAAAAATAAAACTAATTGTAATGTTCAATGCAACGCTATTTTGTTATCTGCAGGACACTATTTATAAGTAGTATTATGTATATGTTTTTTATTATAGCCAGGCTGTTTTATCTTCTAAATATTCTTTGACTGTATAATAACCTTTTTTTAATAAAGAAGACTTTACATGTTTTTTAAACTTATCTAAAGGTAAATCTAGTACAGTATTTGGTATTTTATTGTAATAGTGTATACCTTGCCCCAAGAAAGAACCAAGCACCTTCTGTAACCTGAACAGTGGCATTGCAAGTTTTGACTTATTTCTAGTATTAAAATTGTGTACATCACTGTGTTTAGCAAATGAATTGATATTACAACGTACAAGAACTATACAATTATAAATAAATTGAGACGCCACTGTCAAGACATCAATTTCTTTAAAAAGATTTCTTAAAGAAGTTCGTGAACCTAGTCTATAGATTGCTCTTACTGCTCGTTTCTGTAAAATGAATATAGTTTCAATATCAGCCGCTGTTCCCCACAGTAAGAGGCCATACGACATGACACTATGAAAATAACTAAAGTAAACTGTTCTAGCAGTTTCAACGTCTGTTAACTGCCTTATTTTTCTAATGGCATAAGCAGCAGAACTGAGTTTGCCGGCCAATTTCGAAATGTGAGGATTCCATTGAAGTTTTGAGTCAAGGGTTATACCTAAGAAAACTGTTGAGTCTACCAAATCTAATCGATCACCGTTTATTCTTATATCAGTTGGTTCATTTTTGACATTTGGTAATTTAAAATTAATACATTTTGTTTTTTTAGCATTAAGCTGCAAATTATTAATAGTAAACCAACTGAGTACATCAGAGAGTGCTTTGTTTACATCGTCGTAATTTTTCTTACACCTACTTACATTAAAAATGAGTGAAGTATCATCTGCAAATAATACGATTTCACAGAAGTTCTCTACAAAGAATGGCAAGTCATTAATATAAATCAAAAACAGAAAAGGACCAAGAATGGACCCTTGTGGAACTCCCATTTTTACATGAGAACCAGATGATTTAGTTCCATTAATATCGACAGTTTGTGTTCGAGAGCTAAGATACGACTGAATTAAATTTAGTGCGAAATCTTTGAGACCGTAGTAATTTAGCTTCATCACCAGAGTTTTGTGCTCAACGCAATCGAAAGCCTTGGACAAGTCGCAAAACACTCCAAGGGCGTTTTGAGACTTCTCCCAGGCATCAAATATATGTTTTAATAGAGCAACACCTGCATCAGTAGTAGAACGACCCTTTGTAAATCCATATTGTTTATTATGTAAAAGGTTGTTTATGTTAAAATACGACATCAACTGTTCCAATATAACTTTTTCATAAATTTTGCTTAGAGTTGGTAGTATTGAAATGGGTCGATAGTTACTGGGGTCTTCTTTGTTTCCCGATTTGAACAAAGGTATGACCTTACTAAACTTCATAAGATCGGGAAAGATACCTTTATTCACACAGTTATTAAAAATTTCAGCAAGATATGGTGCAATAGAATGTATAATATTCTCAATTACTTTTATAGAGATGCCCCACAAATCACTTGTGTTTTTCATTTTCAGTGATTTAAATGTTTTTATAATATCCATTGAATCAATATATTTAAATTGAAAAGAAACATTACATTTTGGTACATATTTTTGGAGTAATGCTTGTGCAGCTTCTGGTGATGAATCCAAATTTGAGGTTGTCAGCACAGGTATATTTACAAAAAAATCATCAAAAATATTAGCAATATGTGAATCTGAATTGACTAAGTTGTCGTTTACTTTTAAAGTGAAAGTATTATCCCGTGGTTTAAATTTACCTGTTTCACGGTTTATAATGTCCCAAGTGGCTTTAATTTTATTGTTGGACTTTTTAATCTTTTCTTTAATATAATTAGATTTTGCTACTATACATATTTTCTTAAATATTTTCGAATAATTCTTTACATATTCCGTAAAATTAGAATTTTGGTTATATTGTTTTAGACTATATAAATCATACAATTTATTTCTACTTTTATATATACCAGTCGTGGCCCAGTCACAGAACTTAAGTTTATGAGTTATTTTGATTGTTCTTTGTGTAAACACTTGGTCATATTCAGTCTTTATGAAGTTAAAAAGATTAGTATATAATACATCTGGATCATCTTGTCCAAATGGCAATGCATTAATTTTACTCGATATATTATTTTTAAAACGCTCTACTCGCTCCTTTGTAACTGGTTTACAGTTCACTATTTTTGGCTCATCCTTAACATTAAAATCATAGGTCACCTTTAAACCGCAATGGTCAGACGTAAGCTTACTAATGACTGACTTAGAAACAGGGTCATAGTCTGTAAAAACATTATCAAGACAAGTGGCTGAATGTGAAGTTATTCTAGTGGGTTCGAGAAATAGATTAATGAGATTAAAACATTTAAACAAGGCAACAAGACGAACACTCATTGAAGTGCTTTCTAGAATATTTATATTAAAATCGCCACATACAAAAACAAATTTATTTTTTAATTTTAATTTTCTTAGTACGTCTTCCATTACAGATTCGAAAATACCGAAATTGCCCGATGGGGGTCGGTATACACACACTATTACAAAGCTATTAAACTCCACACATGATAGCTCAATATTACGCTCCACTGATAAGCCTACAATATCGTTGCGATCTTTATATTTTATATTACTTCTTACTAGTATTAAAGAACCACCGTGAATAGCTGAGCTTCGCACGTACGCGCTTGCTAATTGGAAATTATTTACATAGAATGATGTGTCATGACTTCTTAGCCAATGCTCAGTTAAACAAAATATATGAATTGCCTGACTTTTTGCAAATAATTCTAACTCTAAGTATTTGCCAGCCAAACCTTGAATATTTTGATGTATAATAGTAATTAATGAGGACTTGGCTTTTGTCTTAGACCTCAGTTTAAACATGAGGTTGTTGTTACCTTATTACTAGTTGTAGATGTTGCATTAGTAGAACTACTAATGGTTACGTTGTTATGACGTAAAGACTTAGTTATACCATTTATAACTGTATCCTGTATATTATAAGCTAACAATTTAGCTATTTGGGTCCTACATTTCGTAGAAAGATACATAGTATCTGAGTACCTGTAGAGTATCTGTAATGAATATCTAATTCCCGATCCGATCCGAACCCCTCAGAGAATCTAGCAGGACACTGGGACAGTGCGTGATGCCGTTCCCTCTAGAAAACCTCCGAAGGTGATTCGTTCCACACGGCTTGAGGAACACTTTAAGTTTCTCTCCGCCCTCATATAAGCCCGGTGAAGCTGAGAATGCCGTCCAAGGCAAACAGCAAATCTAATGATAGTTCCAATCGGAATGTAGTGTAGTGCGCAATAAATATGCCTTTGTCCAGCAGTGGACGTCTATTGGCTAAAATGATGATGATAGTGATGATGACATTGTCTTTTATTTAAATCGTTCAGTTTAACGCCAAATGAGGTACTCTTTCGGCCTACATATTAAAGGATTTAATTAAAAATAGTTTAAAATCAACTTAAAAACCTGGTTGATGGGAAAAGCCTTCTATAATATAACAGAATATTTTGACTCATATTTCACGTAATGTTTAGACTTTTTATAATTATTGTTATAAATATATACACAACAAAAAGAAACATTACTTACTTAAGTTAAAAAAAAAACAGAAAAACAATTAGAAAATTAAAAACTAAAGATCTACAAATAAAAGGTGTTCTCCAACTGTGGGCTCATGGGAACGGCCCCAAGAAGGCTGGTAACACTGCATAACATTAACATTTTTATAATTTGAATTGTTAATGTTAATTTAAGTCAATTGCAATACCTGTAAAGGGTAACTTTATAAGCCACCTATATTTTACCTAGAATAAGATCTTTGTACATAAAGAATAAAATATATTTGTATGAGATCTTGGTGATTTTTATTTTGTACTGGTGAAAAGTCAGTAGGTATAAAATAAAATGTAATATATTCGTAAAAGTTGTTTCATTTGAATCACAAGAGTATTAATATTAAGTGAAAATTATGACGTCACCCCCGCCGCTCGCGTAAAGCTGTAAAGTTGGTCGAACACTTCAACTTTTGAACAACTTTGATTGAATTAGGTATCTTGTCCTAATTTATGGAGGACATCTCCAAAATTGAAATGTTATTGAATTATATTACACTTTAATATTTTTTGGTTAATTGCGAGTTATATATGCATAGTAATCATACATTTTTACTTTTTATTTTCAAGTGCTAATTGCTGCACTGAAGCTAAATTAAATATTTATAAAATTTATAAAATACAGTGAAAAAATTAAACGCCTACCCGAACCAGCCAGGAATCGAACCTGGGTCTTCCGCAATCCGGGCGGCTGCACTGACCGCTATGCTACCGGGAAGGCTGACGTAAGCGGTGAATTTTGTCACTGCTTTTTTATTTTTTTGAATGCTAATAACGGCACACTGCGCCATCTATCCAACGGTCATTGCAACCATCATTTAGAACGAGTAAAAAATGTCTAATGAAAAAAGTTATAAAACTATAATAATTGATGATTATCTCAATGATAACATTGAATGAAATTATTGAAAAATATTAATCGCAGCATCTATGACAACTTAAAACACTGGACATTTTACAATTTTTATACATGCAACCGAAATGGTCACCACTCAGCTTATGCCATGACATTGACGTGCCAAGGCGTTGATATTTTGTGGAACCAGTAAGAGAGGGCCACCAGAATGTGTGGTGATCTTAGTCTGCCTGCACAAGCTATGTCACATTGTTTTAAGTAACTTTTGTAAAAAGCTCTTGGTTTGAAATGAGAAGTTGTTCAGTTTGTTGTTGAACTTTCCGAACCAGGTAGAATCGCATTAAATTCTTATTGTATGTACTCGTGTAATTTGTTACGCAATATACAATTAGGAAAATAGATATTCTCAGCATTCACAAATACACACTACACTTGCTCACGCGCTAACACTAAATGAACCTTATCATAATATATTACACTTCATTTTACCTTTCACCATACAAATATGCTTCTGAAGATTTCTAAAACAAAATAGCAACATTTCAAATTCCCACAACATTCGGGCACGTAGAAATATTGTGGCGGTTCGTAGCACGTCTACGGGCTACGGGCGGTCGTAGCGGCAAATAACGTCTACTGTCTACGGAAGCGCAGCTATGTAGCTGAAAATGAATTATATATTACATTCATTTTCATTACCAGCTCATATACGTCCCTTTGCTGGGCCACGAGCCTTCCCTATGGATGGATAGGACGAACGGGCCATAAACCAACACGCAGGCCCAGTGCGGTGCGGTGGTTGTTAACGACTGCTAATGCAGCCGGGACCAACGGCTTTACGTGCCTTCCGAAGCACGGAGGAGCTCAAGATGATAAATTTTTGATCACTCATCCGATGACCGGCCTTTGCGAAAAATGCTTAACCTTGGCAATTGCAGACCGGGCGCGTCAACCACTGCGCCATCGAGCTCCTCCTCCTACAGCAACGAATACGCGTATATATATACGCGTATTCGTTATTATACGCTTAGTATACACCTGTTTGGTGCTTCCATACAAAAAATCGAAACTTTGCTACGGGCGATTGCTATAGGCCACGGGCGGTCGGTCGTAGCGGTGAGTTACGTCTACTGTCTACGAAAGCGTAGCTACAAATATACGCGAATTCGTTATGTGTGCACAACGTATTGTTCAACTCTGAACTTAACGCTCAAACTGTCGATAAAGAGGCTTCACCTACGTGTAGCGTGTTGACGCAAAATCGTTATGTTGACTACGCTTGGTGTACGCCTGCTCGCTTCTTTCATACAAAAATACGAAATATCGCGGAGCAGCAACATAGTGCTCGCGCTGTTGCAGACAGGCTCCATGACAGAGCGGAGTTGTACATATATTTTACTAGCTGACCCGGCGAACTTCGTACCTAACAGTCAATAAATGTCGTGTAACAGTTTAGCTGAACTTTATTTATGATTTTATGAAAGTAATACAATTAATACAAAATTAAATTAGTTCATTACCTTATTAAGTTAATAAAACAAAAAGAATTAAAAAAGTACAAAAATTTAGTATATCAATCGCGTGTCAGCAAGATGTTCTATATTATGCATACAATGCAACATGTATTTATACACATAAACCTTCCTCTTGAATCACTCTATCTATTAAAAAAAACGCACCAAAATCCGTTGCGTAGTTTTAAAGATCTAAGCATACATTCAAATACATAGGGACAGCGGGAAGCGACTTTGTTTTATACTATGTAGTGATGCTAATGCTGATACGCGCAACCGCAATGTCCCTGCATTTTAAATCTGTAATATCTTCAAAAATATTCATTTAAATTACATGCTGTAAAGGGCCATATTGATCTATATTAAATGCACAATGTATTTAAGGTACTTAATTGGATAAGGATTAATGCTGTATTGCTTAAAATTGCTTCGTAAATAAGCCATTATTTTTCGTAAAAAGTAAAGGATAAAAAATAATTATTGTGGGTTATCCCTAAGAGACATATATCATCGCGGACTTTTTTGTAGACCTTTTTAAGGAGTACAATACTGTAGTACATTATTTTGATCTACCTCGTAGGGTTCAGCCAGCGTTTGCAATGTAAGCGCAAAAAAATGCGAAACCTCTTAAGTTATCAGTGTTTCTCTACTATATTATGCATGCAATGCAACATTTTTTTATACACATAAACCTTTCTCTTGAATCACTCTATCTATTAAAAAAAATCGCATCAAAATCCGTTGCGTAGTTTTAAAGATCTAAGCATACATACATACATAGGGACAGCGGGAAGCGATTTTGTTTTATACTATGTAGTGATTTTGAACATTCCCTTTAATGATGCTTGATATTTGTAAAACGTAGTTGTTGACATTGAAGAAGGATTTTTTGGATTACAAAGTATGATTGTATAGTGTCGAGAAGTTTGCACGGTTCGGACGGAGCAACGTTAGAGTAATTTGAAGTGCACCTGCAAATAATATGTTGGACAGTGCGGGTTTATATACCGCTTGTAGACATTTTTCCATTTTTTTTAATTTTTGTTAAGATTGTTATTGTCGCTAAAGATAAAAATGTACGCTTGCAACACGCTTCGTGGCTAAAATATAGTTAGCTGCGTTTGCTCGACGTGTTTAGAAGCGTCTTGAAGCTACGCCGCAGTAGACAGTCCCGCTAACCCTATCTACGGTGCAAGGAGGTTATAAATTAGGGAGTCCATTCGGTTGATATCACTCGGTGTACGAACATTGATATTTTAGGGTTGGTACAGAACAATTTTACTGTTGAAAAGGGTCAAATCCTACTTTCTGTTTTTTCTTTGGGGAATTGGTTGGCCGTTACCTCGCTTGATGGTGACTTGATGATGCTCGAGCTCAAGGCGCGTTGGCGAAGGCGAGCCTTTCGAATTAGGCAATAATGTGGATTTTATTAAATGTTTACTTATTATTGAAATTATAATGGCCGTCTACTATTACATAATCAAAAACAATTGATTTGGTATATTTTTCTTTGTTTGAAACAGTGTATAGCCTGAATAAAATGAGATTTAGTTTATTAATAAGACGTATGTTTGATATTATATTCGATGCAGGAAATTGTAAAATATCGTGAAGATACCAGCCGAAATTACTAGATAAAAGGCCAATGAATAACATTTATATTTTTTTTGGATTTAAAATCCTTATACATTTCGAACAAAACTTATTTAAAAATACCGTTTTTTTGGAATCCCTCGCCTTAACGTGCTTGATGTGCGATTACTGTAATTAAGCAACTTTCGCAAAGGCCACTCATCGCATGGGTGAATAAAAATGCATGATCTCGAGCTCCGCCGTGCTTCGGAAAGAATGTGAAGTCATTGGTTCCGGCTGTATTAGCAGTCGTTAACAACTGCACCGCACTGGGCCCGCGGGGTGGTTTATGGTTCATAGGAAGGCTCGTGTCCCAATAAAATGGTGAGTGATGATGTAACTAACAATCAATTGGACATTGCCTAAAAATATTTTATTTAATTTTTTACTTTTATTAAAGTGCTCACTAATTTCTGTTGTTAACTGTACAAGGGAGGACATTTGACACGTTTATGATTATGACAGGGGGCGGGCGGTACTCTCAACACCAGTTAATTTTAGTGCGGCCTCGCAGCAAACATTAATATGAGTTTTATTACAACAATGACCCCACATAATAAAATTATTCTCAAGGTACTCGAGTGTTCTTACAGATGATATGTAGACAATATGAAACAGTGTTATTACTTGATTTTTATTTCATGTCCTCATTTCCTGAGGAACTGGCTATCTTTGTCTTTCCACTGGGATATGAACCCGGTACATACTTGACTAGACTTGGTAAAAAACCACAAGAAGGTAAGACTACGATTAGAGTAAGACATTGCACAGAAAATAGCCAGCAAGAATCTCAGTTATAAGTCCACCTTTCTAGCTACAACTATCTTCATCATAACAGCAATGTTCAGGAGAGCGTTTCCGAATGTGAGATTTCCAAGGCGTTCCGCTCGTGACTGAATGAGCCATCATTCAGGCGAGCGTCGAATTAGGCAATAATGTGGATTTTATTGAACGTTTACTTATTATTAAAATTGTAATGGCCGACAACTATTACATATTCAAAAACAATTAGTTTGGTATATTCGTCTTTGTCTGAAACGGTGTATGGCCTGAATAAAATGATATTTAGTTTATTAATAAGACGTATGTTTTATATTATATTCGATGCAGGAAATTGTAAAATATCTTGAAAATACCAGCCGAAATTACCAGATAAAAGGCCAATAAATAACATATATTTTTTTTGGATTTAAAATCCTTATACATTTCGAATAAAACTCATTTAAAACACCGTTTTTTGGAAACCCTCGCCTTGATAGCATTTTTGTGTTCTTACAGTTAGACATAAGAAACCAGTTCTTTACTGGTTGTGGACTTCGGTGAAGTGTGCTTCCATCTTCGGCCTTATCGTCGTTTGATATCAGATGTAAAGAAGGCCAAAAGCCAATCCGTAAAGAAAAATAAAAATATTTTATATTGTTTTCTAAAGTTTACGCGAACACTACACATTGAAATAAAACAACTTTCTCCCGTTCAGTCTCCCTGTGACCACGGACCCTGCAAAGGGTTCGAAACGTCAAGATAAACATTAAATAAGTAATGTGTAAAAAGTATTTTGATTTAAATGTGGCTTGAAACTCAGTTCAGAGTAGATTGTTGCCTTGTTAAAAAATTATCGTGCCGTGTACACACGTCATAGGAACTACAACCTGTCCTTGATACTTATCTTGTGACATTTTTAACACGCTATGTTGTATTCTGTTTGTGTACCAAATCTATACTAATATTATAAAGCTGAAGAGTTTGTTTGTTTGTTTGTTTGTTTGTTTGAACGCGCTAATCTCAGGAACTACTGGTTCGAATTGAATAATTCTTTTTGTGTTGGATAGTCCATTTATCGAGGAAGGCTTTAGGCTATATAACATCACGCTGCGACCAATAGGAGCGAAGCATCAGTGAAAAATGTTGCAAAAACGGGAAAAGAGCCTAAAAAATTAAAAATACTGCCGAAAGTCACTATTCCACGCGGACGAAGTCGCGAGCACAGCTAGTAAATAATAAAAAAAAACTGCTCTGCATGGCAACAAGGATTTAGTAGTTAAGTCTTTAATCGCCGTAGTGGTCACCGGTGACCAACAAACAATAAATTATCTATTGTGTCTATTTTTGCGGCAGTCAACGTGTTAAGAGCGTTTACGCCGCACACTAGCACCACTAATGAAAAAAAAACATATCTAGTAATTAGAAATAGAAAATCAAATTATGCTCCTGAAACTATTTGTATGAAGTAATTTAGCATTTTTACGTCACCTAATGAACACCTCACATGTTATGGTTTAGTTAAATAAGACGTTACGGCCACTTTTAACTATAACGCCATATTTAACTAAACCATAACATGTCAGGTGTTCATTAGGTGACGTAAAAATGCTAAATTGCTTCATTCAGATAGTTTGTTGAGCATAATTTGATTTTCTATCTCTAATTACTAGATATGTTTTTTTTTCATTGGCGGCGTTAGTGTGCGGCGTAAACGCTCTTAAGTAAGTAAGTAATTATTTATTCAGTGCTTCCAATACATTAATTAACATTAAAACATTACATCAGATTGGAATATTTCCCACTTCACTAGCCCAAAGCTTAATCACATACCCAGTCACTGCGATACGTCACTTGACATTCCATCACCGGCTTATTGTATGTCCCCACTGCTGGGGCATGAAAGAGTGGGCTATAGCCACCACGCGGGCCCAGTGCTGATTGTTGGTTGTTAACGACTGCGACATACAGCCGCGACCAACGGCTATACCTGCTTTCCAAAGCACGGAGGAGTACAAAATGAAAGAATTTTGGTCATCCATCCGATGACCGGCCTTGGCGAAAGTTGCTTAACTTCAGCAATTGCAGACCGAGTGCGATAACCACTGCGCCATCGCCATCGAGTTCCTCGACTTGACATTCACGATCGTGAAATGCCGTACGTCTCTCTGGGTGCCTCGTGCGAGTGTCATTCGCTATTCGATCACGTTAACGAAAGCAAGACTTTGTATGGCAAAATTTATTTAATTTTATTTATTTATTTCATCATCATCATCATCATCATCTCAGCCAAAAGACGTCCACTGCTGGACAAAGGCCTCCCCCAAGGATATGAGGGGTATTTGCCGTAATCGCCACGCTTGGCAGGCGGGTTGGCGATCGCAATTGATTGATTTATTTATTTATTTTATTTTTAAGGCAGGTTTACAGCTATTTATACAAAAAATATTCAACTATGTAAAATCTTAAAGCTAATTACAAACCCCCACAAATAAACATTTGGTAAACACAAAATTACAAAAAAAATAAATAGAATT
Organism: Eudonia lacustrata; assembly: GCA_947562085.1. Taxonomy (NCBI): domain Eukaryota; kingdom Metazoa; phylum Arthropoda; class Insecta; order Lepidoptera; family Crambidae; genus Eudonia; species Eudonia lacustrata. Next base: position 2,882,367 of record OX387322.1, read on the forward strand.
ACAAAAACAAGTAAAATAGAAATATACAACAAAGTACACTGTCGCGTCAGTATCAAATACTGCTGTTCAGTAATACGTAACAAATATATTTATTTAAAAAATGTTATTTGTTGCTTAAGAAAATAAATTTTGACATACAGTTCGCCTAATAGTCGCTGTACTTGTCGAGAACAGATCCAAGTCGTGATCAGTGCTATACCTTCATAATATACCTATACCTTAATTTCAACTCTTTTTGTATGTCGCCAGGAGGCGCTGCAGGCTGCTGAACGAAATACTTTTCGTTTTCGTAAACGTGATCGAATCAATACGGATAGTACACAAAACCCAGACTAGGCACCCTGAACTCCATCAAAGTATGTGTCTAGTAATCTTCATAGAATCCCTCCCTGTCATGAGATGAGTTATTTGTCTGGCGGCATAGGTTTAAGTTGTCAGGTACCTAAGGCGCCTTGATACAGCTGTCGGCCCAGGTTAACGCTGACAGACGTAGCAGGCTGTCTAGAATTATAACATAGAAGACTATAGGTGCTTAAAATAAGTACCAGACCATCTAGTATAAAAAAACGAATTTTTTAATAAAAAAAAATCCTTTGCCTTAATTTATTTTTTACTAGCAGTTATCCCGCAACTTTGTTCCCGTTGATTTTGAATTTACAGCAGTCAAAAATCGTCTATAATATTATGTTATGTTAGGTATATGCCTATGTTACCCACAAGGTAGCATTCGATCAGTGAAAGAATTTTAGGATTTGGACCACTAGGTAGTTATAGAAATTAGCCCCGACAAATAAACAAAGTCTTCTTTATTATTAGTATAGAATATAGATAAAGATATAGACAATATTCCATATTTCCATATTCAATTCCATATTGAATATGGAAATGACACAAGTTGTCTTAGAAAATAATTATATCATGTAATTAGTGTGAGCTACCTTATTCTTATTAATTCTATATTTGTGATATTTTTATATTGTTAATTTTTTTTAATTTTCTTATAACATGGCATGGTTTGTTTGTACTGTAATGGTGTTATAACTGTTATTAAATAAATAAATAAATCGTCAAAATAAATAATTACACAAACTTCAATCCCTCTCCAATGGAGTTGTGAAGGGATACGACTCTCCCTTAATTAAGCATTTTGTTCACCTGCTGATCAACCAGAGTGTTTGATAAGTTTTAATCGTTGGATTATTAAAGTGCAACAAAATATTATTTTATTTACTAACCTATTCATAAGTACCTACTAAACCATGGATCTGTATTATATAAATAAATAAAATTATTATTATTATTAATTCAGTAGCTGATTCTCAATAAACTACTATTAAGGTGTGTTTTTATTAAACCACGTATTAAATAATAAATAAACTAATAATAAACTTTCCTACACTCACACCAATTATCTAGCCCAAGAGAAGCTTCGTTACGAAACTCGTTATATGGTTGCTAGACAACGGATAAACATACTTAAAATACTTACTTATTATACATAGAAAACATCCAGACCCGAGACCATTTAGAAAAACAATAATTTCTAAATTGACCCGACCGGGGATCGAACCCGGGACCTCAGAGATGGCGACTCCATGAAAACCGGTGTAGTCGTTAAATAACATTCAATACCACCTAGCAAGCTCTATGCATGATGCTCGAACAGTTTATGAACCGAAGTCAGATGTTATTGGCTCTCCCATTTAATGAGGGGCTAAAGTTTAATACAGATATTACTGCAGAGGGGTGCCGTGCCACTCACCCACAGTCTCGAGGGGAAGTAAACATATTTGATTTGACATCATCCAACAAGCAGTAAAGCTTAGAGGTGACATACTATGCTATGCTTTTGAGACTTGTTGATTTTTTCTAGTATAATTTTAACAGGGTAATTATTATGAAAGGCGATTATTTACAACATAATAATACGAATAAGTCAATTTATCTACAGTTCTCAATTATTGTCATCGTTTCTTAGTTGAATACATTTCGGCTGCATTTCGCGGAATGGATTTAGGAGTGTGAGTTTGACTCCCATTTTGAATGATTCACACGTGAACGTGTAGAGCACCAAACCGATCACTAATCAATAGAGTCACCACACAATCGAGCGTTTGAGGAAAAGCATTAACAATCTACAATTAAAAAATAGACGTCGTGAATGGGTAAAAAGTAAAAAAATGTTTGGACGATTCAAAAGCACTTTTCTTAAGTTTATTTGAATTATTATTTTTTGACTTTGATTTTGACTTTGACTTTGACTTTGACTTGACTAGCAAGATGCCTTGTTATTGTCTATTTGTCACTGGATCACGTTAATGAAAACGAGAGATTTGTATGGTGTTAAAGCAGCAGCGCCTCCTTTTTGAAAAGTAGGAGAGTAAAAGAGAGAGGAGAGGAGGGGAGACTTAAAATGTTGTGATACACATTGTTTTCGCTATCGTTAACGTGATCGAATGGCGATTGAAAGTTGCACTAAGCCCCCACAGTGTTCATAGCACGTTTCATTTGTCATTTGATCACGTTAACAAAAACAAAAAACTATGTGACGTTGAGTTGAGATTGAGTTCTCGTATCGTAGGTCTCCAATGGATTAACTAAGTATATTGTATATGGCGTTGAAGTAGCAGCGCCTTCTGGTGACAAACGAGGAGAATAATATATCTGCCATACTTTTTCGTTGTCGTTAAATGGCATATAAAAACGCATTAGGCAAACCGAAATTAATCACTTAAGAGCCAATTCATTACTATTTGAAAAGAGACTCCATGATTTCACGAGCGAGATTCGAACCCGCACTTCATGACATACCGGGTTAGGTACACTACCAACTATGCTATCGTGACCTTATCCGACTCGCCGAAATTAATCAACACTAAGACTATACTGCCAGACCAAAAGATACTGTAAGCTCTTTCTGCGTAAAACGGAACGCACCTGATTAAATTTAAATGAGGGTATACAAGCTACCAACTAATTATGAGACGACCAACACCTCAGTCTCCCTGTGACCACGGACCCTTCAATGGGTTCGAAACGTCAGGATAAACATTAAATAAGTAATGTATAAAATAAACGCGAGTAGATCCGTAAAAGTTGTTTCATAACAATGTGTAGTGTTCGCGTAAACTTTGGAAATCAATATGTAATCAACACTATCTACTATTACTCAGCAAGACAAAGGAGCCCTATTCAATGTCGACAACTACGTCATCAACATGGAAATTTTCAACTGTTTGTCTTTTTTAATCATAAGATCCATTTTAGATTTCAGTGTCTTGCAGTAGTTGCGTTAAGTCTCGTTAAATATTTAAGTTGCAAGCAAACGAAAATAAAACTCACAAACCCAAGCGCATTGATGCAGGATGTGTACGCCCTATATTTCGTAGAAAACCCAAAATGCAGGTGTGAACTGTGCACCGGTTCCCATACATCTGAATGTTTTATTCGCGGACGTAGAGAACAGCGTTCGCTGTAACCAATCATGCTATCGACTAAGGGCACCAAGCGATTACAGATTTTCAGGAATAATATATTTAGTAATACTTTTTGGTCTCAGATTTTGTGTATAAGACTCTTTGTTCCGTTAGCTATGACAGATTATGGGTAACGGAACACACTAAGACTATACTATATACAGTAAGTAGTAGTAGCACAAAATCGATCGCCTTTGTGGTCTAGTGGCTAAGACCACTGGTTTAGACCCAGAGGTCCCGGGTTCGATTCCTAGCGGAGGTACATGTTTGTGTACTCGGTTTGGTTGGTGGTAGGGCTTGTTTGTCTGCCTGGCTAGCTACCACCATCTTATGTAAATATGTCGCCATATTGCAGCATTGTTGTGTTCCGGCAGCTAGAGATAAAATAAACATTGCCTCACTAGTTGAGGATCCCGGGTGAAGTGCGCTTCCATCATTGGCCTTATCATCACTTAACATAAGTGGAGATCAAGGTACTGTTCTTACCCGTAAAATATTAAAAAAACTGTTTTTTCTTAAATGGTATATATATGTGGCATATATAAATGGTATATGATATATATATATATATATACATGTAATGGTTAAAAAGTGACATTAAGGTAAGGTAAATAATTAAAAAAGGTGACATTTTTCCATAATTTAATGTCACAAATATTGTAAGTAAAAATAATGAAATAAGTGCCTTTTGCAAACGGCATACCTCAGTCTCACTAAAACCATGAACCCCGAAAAAGTTTCGAAACGCTAGTGTAACATAATACCTATTCAAATAGACGCGAGTCTATGGCGTGTTGTGGAAGCAAAAATAGTAGGTGTTACCTTAACAACAAGTTTATTTGGAAATAACAACTGAAAACAAGTTTCTAGGTTATTAGAATTGTTATTATTTACTGTATTTTGTGCTGTTTCTATGATTGCATTGTAAATCGTGTGTGAGTGTTTTTAAATGTCTCACTTTCTTTCTTAAATTTCATATTGGCACGAAACTTAATTTCATCATCACACGAATTTCTCCGACTTAACCTAACTTTGTCCTGATTAACAGCGGAAAGTGCAGACACCGTTCAGGCAGTCTGCGAAGAGAAATAATGCGTGCTCCGCTGCGATATACGAAGCTGGGTGATTGGCCGACAGATAACGACTGCCATTGTTAAATTCATTGACACTGGTATTTCCTTTTTTTTAAATATGTGATATTGAATTTTTTACGACATTCATGCACAGTACTTGAGTTTAACGTTTAAAATTTATATTGCGTGTAAATGGCGATATGGTTTTAACAGCTTTTAAATATTATATTATTTGACGTATATCAATAATATTACAAAATATTATTGACGTATATCGATTCTATTGAAAGCATTCAGAATAAGTTCATTAAACGTATGAAATAAACGGGAATCTAATCCAGAATTCCCGATTGACGTAATCACGCCTTTGAAGCTACGAAGAGAGCAACGTGATCAATATTTTCTAAAATAATAAATAATATGGTTGAGTCGACTTATCTTACAAGTAAGATGCTAATAATATTACTCGTATAAACGCGGAAGTTTGTTTGGATGTTTGTCACTCTTTCACGTAAAAACTACTGAATGGATTTGGATGAAATTCGGCATACAGATAGTTTATAACCGGGAATAACACATAGAATACTTTTTATCCCGATATTCTTACGGCAATGGGAACCACGCGGGTGAAACCGCGAGCGGCTGCTAGTCTTTTATAAAAAAAAGTCCTGTCAGGTCAGTTAAAACTTTTGCCCCGCCTCTGTGTCGTACCAATTATGCCAAAAACCGCTTTTCCATAAGATCATGTAGTACCTGTGATAGATAACTATCAACAGTTTAATATTTTTTCTCTTAGTTCTTAAACATTAAAAAAATATAAATATAAAAATAAAAAGTCTATTTGTAACGAAGACGACGAAAGGAAGACAGAGGGAAATGGATATTGTGAACGAGTGAACGACAGTTTACTCGTTCACCTGAGAATATTTATTTGTTTGTTTGATGATTTACTTTTTTTGTGGTTTTTCTTTGTATTAAATTTTTTTTTCTCAGTAAAATAATAATTCGCCCATTGTCTGAGTTTCTGGTTCAATGTTTACTCAAACTGTTTGTATTTCTTTTGCAGTGGAAACTTTAATAGCTTATGTATAAACTTAATGCTATATACTTACTAGTGTTATATTATGCTGTTTATTTCCCTTAAACCAATAAAATAAATAATTATTTATTAGTTACTATCTACTGGTAAAAGATTATTTCAGATCAGACTTATGTTTTTTCTGTTGTTTACCTTTAACTGGCCGACACGAAATTATGCACTTAAAACGTATTTGACCAGAAGTATCTTGGTCTTAGACGAATGACCAATCATTAATCTAAGCATCTTGGTGTTTAATTGTGTAGATCCCCCAATATATCCGGAAGCGAGAACCCTAAATAACCCGGTGACTCCGGACAACTGCCATCTTAGAGCATTATGGTTTAATGCTCTAAGATTGCCAGCTTAGTCGGAAAAAGTCATCGTAATCACTATTCCCTGGTCATCACTATTCCCTGTGGATGGGTAGGGAGAACGGGCCATAAACCTCCGCGCAAGCCCAGTGCGTATAATTGGTTGTTAACGACTGCTAATGCAGCCGGGACCAACGGCTTTACGTGCCGGAGCATGGAGGAGCTCGAGATGAAAAATTTTTGGTCACCCATCCGATGACCGGCCTTTGCGAAAATTGCTTTATCTTAGCAATCGCAAACTGGGCGCTAACCACTAAAAATACAGAAATAATCATAATAATAATAACAATCCAATCCACCGATAAAACGACGGAGATAAATCATGGTGTCAAATAAGAACTTTGCAGCCACATTCACGGCCGTAAATCAATGTTGATAATAAATCTTTCAATACTTTTTAAAATATGAAAGAGTTTGCAACATTGCTCAATTTTTGAACTGAGCTGTAGTTCAGGAACGAATGTGTTTGGCGAAGGTGTGAACGCGTTAAGATTTATGCTTTGCACATTTGGAACATTATTTTGACGGGAAAAAATATCTGGAGATTCCATACTATGTAGAAATAGACTATTTTTTCTTAACACATTTCAGTCCATTTCTCGTTTTGGGAATATTTCTAGTCAATGGATCATGTGTAACAACATAAGAATCCAACTAATTTTATCGACATCAGCTAGATGTGTACATTTGTATTGACCTTGACTGTTAATGTACCTAACGAAATTATATTATAGACATGTACACACGGCGGCAGATCACCCTACCCAAACCTGTCAAATTTCTCCAATGAATATTGATCCTTATAACCAAACAATAAAGTTCAAAATCGATTGTAGAAATTTGACAGTTTTGGGGAGGTTGATCTGCCGCCGTGTGTACATAATCTAAGATATCAAATATCATAAAATTAGAATATAAACGGTACTATCTGTCAATATTCCAGTAGTGAAGCAATTTGGTTGAAGACTTTTTTAACAAAGCAATTTGGTAAAAGACAGTATGTACGATTTAAATTTAAGATAAATTTATTGCTGTATAAAAACTTAGCCTAGATACAAAAGACTTATGTAAAGTAATTGGGGTTAGTGTATATAATATTATGTATTACGTAATACCTATGCTAAGCAATCAATATTGCCTGTGTATTAGGTATCTATCTAGAACAGAACGTTAGTGCTTATTCTACAATAAAACATTTACACAATAATAATGACTAACTATTTTAAATGCGGAACTGGAAAGTACTTGAATAATATTATTAATTGCTCTACTTAATTAGAATTTTCTAGATGGTCTTAAAAATTACGTAATTACTAATAATAATTTCTCTATGTCATCATATGTTTTTCCCTTTAGCCAATCTTGTACGGTTTTTTTACATTGTGCTTTGTTCATGGGGTAAATACATAAAGAAAAATTTAGTCTGTTGTACAGAAAACTACTCAGATGACAAAAGAATCTGTGTGTGTTTGATCTTCTGAATCGCTCAGTAGAACAGACAATATCTGCACGTCTTCGGCTGGTTTCGAGCGCAGGGTTAAAGGGCATTAATGAGTGTTTTTTAGTGATTGTTAGTAATATGAAAAGCTGGCGTACGGATAGGACATCGCATTTGGTAAAGAGCTCTGCCGTCGGGAAGCGTATTGGTCGGAATGTGCTGACTTTTAGAACTGCTCTCTGCGCTATTTCTAAGTTTATCATAATAGTTTTGTGTGCACCGCCCCATGATGTTATACAATATACAAATAATGACTGACAAAGTGTCAGATATATTGATTTTAGTAGACTACCGCATGCAACGTGGCAAAGATTTTAAAAGACGTAAATTAACTTTCGAACTCTAGATGTAAGGGCTTCAATATGTGGTTTAAATTTCAAATACTTATCAATTATTACCCCTAGGTATTTAATATTGTCAGTGCAGCTGAGCTTAGGACAGGAGCAAGTGTCAGGCGAGTCATTGCACAGATGGGCTGTTATTGAATGTGAGTTTGGGATAGGCTGGGATAGTGAATTATAGGAAAACATATAGACATATATTTTGTTTTATCTATGTTAAGTGTCAGTAAGTTATTTCTAAGCCACTGAGTGACTGTATTAAATCCAGATTGAGCTAGTTTGTAAGCCTCGTTCCAAGTGTCCGCGCTGAAGAGCAGAGCTGTGTCATCGGCATATGATATTATTTTTCCGCTTTTGGAAAGAGGAAGGAGGCATAAATCGTTAATGTAGGTAAGAAATAGCAAGGGTCCGATTATGCTCCTTTGAGGAACACCATATTCAACAGTCAGTTCATCACTCATAGTGTCATCTATCATAACACGTTGTGTCCGATTAGAAAGATAATCTTTGATGAGGTTATGTGGAACACCCCTTATACCAAGTTCATATAACTTCTCGAGATGTATAGATACCGAAATCGTGTCAAATGCTTTTGCGAGATCAAGGAATATGACTAAACACTTTTTTTGTGAGTCCAGTCGCCTTACAATATAGTCAGTGAGCTGATGTACTGCATCGTCAGTCGATCTGTCTGCTCTAAAACCGTATTGAGTAGCTGCTAAGAGTTTGTTATTTTCTAAGTATTTTACAAGTCTTTTATAAATGAGTCTTTCTAGGATCTTGGATATTGATGGCAGTATGGCTATGGGACGGTAGTTATTCAAACAACTATTATCTCCATTTTTATAAATAGGGTGAATAAGAGCCTTCTTCAATACATTAGGAAAGATTCCTTTCGCGAAGCATAAATTAAAAAGATATGTAAGCGGGGGAGTAAGTTTATCTTGAATTTTTTTTATGAAAGCACAAGATATTTTATCAATTCCAGTGGCACAGTCATTTCTTAAAGTCATAATAATTTGTTCAATTTCGGTTTCGTCAGTGTCGAATAAGGCAAACGAGTTTAAAATTGGTAATTTGGAAGGGGGTGCGATACAGGAAAATGGCTGCATGTTACTGACTTTCGCTTTTGCAGCTAGGTTTTTCCCGATGTTGACAAAGAAATTGTTTACTCTGTTCAGGGAATGTGCAGGCGTAGCAGAATTTGCAATGAGTTTATGGGCAGGTGGTTTGGTTTTAGTTGTGTAAGTAATGTTTTTAATGACTTTCCATAATTTCTTCTTGTCGTGACCCGCATTATGAATTTGACTCCTTTCATACTGTCGCTTTAATTTCTTTAACAAATTATTACAAAAATTCCGATATCTGTAATAAGTAATTTTATTTATTTCACTGTCTGGGTTTTATTAAGTGTTCTGTGAAGTTTATCACGACGCTTAATGCAGCGTAAAAGTCCAGGAGTTATTCAAGGTTTCATGATTTTATAACGGCGAGATAACAAAACAGTGCGTGTATTAGACTCAATTATTTTAGCTAAAGATGATAAAAGGTATTCGGTTGACTTATTAACGTCATCCGAGTTGTAAATAGTAGACAAGTCTAAGTTGTCTAGGTCATGTGCCACTTATCGGTTCGCTGTTGCAAACACAACAATAAGGAATTATGATCTGTCAAAGTAGATGTTAGTTTAAAAGTTTTTAAAGGGATGTTTGTCTTGGCTAAAATATGATCTAAACAGTTTCTTTCTCTAGTAGGATGCAAATGAGTGGGTAGGTAACCTAAACAGGCTGTCTGAGTTAAATATTCTGATGAATTACGATCTATATTTCCGGGTTTTATATCGATGTTTAAATCGCCCATGACAAATACATTCCTAAATGATGATAATTGTTCTAAAAGTACACTCAAAGACTGTAAAAAGTTGGAAATATTATGATAAGAGGGAGAACGATATAAAGCTACAATAGCGGTGTCATTGTTTATTTTTGCAATTAGACAGTTTGCATCTACTAGGTCAGGTTCATCTATAATTACCTTGCTCAAATTACTTTTAATGTACAATGTTACACCATCATTTTTTAAAATATTAGTTTTGTTAGTAGTGTATGAGACATAACCGGTTAATCGAGGAATACAAGAAGCTGTGGACAACCAGCACTCAGTCAGTACCATTATGTCAATTTCTACATTGATTTGACTAAGCAATGCTAACATACCATCAAAGTTACAATTAATGCTACGTATATTTTGTATAAAAATATTATGACTGCTTAATATTACTGATAAACAACGAACATGTATGTGGCTCACAGACCAATGAGTCATATTCATATGAAGAGTCTAGTTCTTTAATAATGTAATGAGTTACATTACCCATCCTTGTGCTGCGTTAAACTATATGTGCGGCGCTCTAGGCGCCCTCATAGTCAATTGAACTCATGTATCGTGACTCGGCCATTTTTCTTGCTGGACACTGTTCATCCCCGGTTTTGTGGTGGCTGGGCTTGTTAAAGCGCTGGCACGTAGCACAGTTTGCGGGTTCTTGCTGTTTTGAGCATTCTTTTATTGAATGACCGACGCGGCCGCAGTGCCCACACGTACTTTCGGTCTCACGGCAATATTTCGCCGAATGCCCATATTGTTGGCACTTGTAACATCTAGTCACAAATGTGTAATCTCTTACTGGGCAGGAAGTCCAATTGATAAAGACTCTTTCCTGATCAATGATAATTTTGCGAAGGTCAGAAGTTAGCTCCAGTACAAAGTTACAATGTGCCGCGTCTTTTTTACCTGATTTGTGGCTCAGTTTTATCGAGCTAAGGAACTTTTCGCGACCCAGGTGTTGATGCTTGTCCGAGATGTTCTGTTCATATAAGCATTCAAATAGGTCCTTCTCAGAAGTGGTGGCGGGTACTCCTAACAATATAATTTTAGGCCTACGTTTTGTAGTCTCTTCCACTTGCAAACCTGAGCTTTTAAGCTTTTCAGAACGCTTTAACTTCTCGAGATCGTCTTTTCCTTCGGTGCTGATTAATACACCTCCACCTTTGATCTTCCTCATCCCTCGGACATGTAATTTAAGTTCTTCCGGTTTGATGATGGTCTGAATGAGCTTCTTAGTCTCTTCGCTCGACTTATCTTTGCTCGCTGGATAAATAGCAATGGTACTGGTGCTGGGGGGTCGGATTACAGAACTATTTCTAGTTCTAACCACATCTGCGAAAGATATGCTGGGTGTCTGGGCCTTTGGAGCAGAGCGAATGCATTCTTTGATCACTTCGAGCTGATCGTCAAGTTGGGTAGAAGTCTCTTTTTGATCGGTCAAGGTCTTGATTGTTATTTGTGCTGTAATATATTTTTGTTTCAGCGATTGATACTGAACGGCCAGTTGAGATACACCTCCCATCACATTTCTGCTGACGGTGCTTATTTTCAGCTTTTGTTCTGTATTCAGTTTACTCTCGCCTGAAATTGTGCATATTTCGTTCAAGCACTGTTCAATGGAAGAGAGCCATTGCTGAATTTCGTGGGTCGATACAGCTTCGATCTTTGTTGGTCCTTCAGCTCCTTCACGTGGTCTTTTCTGCGGTAATGGTGGTGGGCTCCTGCTAGTCCTCGTACTCCGGTTGAAGGGACTATCCATTATTGAATTAATATTCAATAAAACAACAAAACAACACTATTCTCAATATCTGCATGACTAACATGCGCTGGCCTAGTTTTACGCGGACGTTACTTGACACAGATTTTAATTAATAGAAATAATATATAATATAATAATATTATATATTTTAATTAATGTGTAAATAAAATTTAAATAGCAGATGGCACGTCCATCTGCAAGCGATGATGCTGATTGAAAAAAAGATGCACGTACATGTTAACATTTTTTTAATTTATATAGCTTTACTTCACTTAAAACTAAATATGACAGACGCAGCAATAACGGTGCCCGATTTCAAGGCCACCACCCTGCGTCCGATCACTGCACTTTAACTTGTATAGCACTTTTACTTTTACCCCCTTACAAATAAACAAAGAATAAGGTCCAAATAGTTATTCCGTGTTTTGTTCCTGTCATGTAAACGTTATTTCAAATTAGCGTAAAAGAGACAAAACACGGAATAACTATTCGGACCTTATTCTTTGTTTATTTGTAAGGCGGTATGGCGCTCAATAGGGGAGGCCTATGTCCAGCAGTGGGCTAAGATAAGCCGATGATGATGATGATGATGAAGTGTTTTCTTAGATGTCAATACGATAACTCTCTTGCATGTTATTCTGATAAACCTCGCATTGCATTTTACCTAGCATTATTATACATTTTCTCTGCATTCTGCATCTTGCGTTTACACAGTTTAAGAATTTTAAACCAAGTGACGTCAATAAGCATACCGCACGAGTTGTAAATGTAAATCCAGTGCGGTTAAGTCACAAAGGCATGAGAACTGAAGCTTCATGCCGCGTCCGCACGCTTGGCACTTGCCGCAAACTACAAACCTCTACCAACGTTTGGATTGATTTGGGGAATTAAACGTCGCCATCCACACGCTTGCGAGTGCGTTAGTTTGTTCTGAAGAGGCAAGCATGACGGACATGGAGGCTGTTGTGTCAGCCATATATTTTTTTTATTGCATTGAAAGCAAAGAATTTATGGAAGAAAAACCTAATGAACTTCTTTATGAACCATCTGGAGAATTTGCTAACTTCTGCCGGATGAGCTTTACTGATTTTGAATTTTTGCTAAGTTCAATTTACAGCACAACGTACAATATCTGTTCGCCACCAGTGCACAATCGAGACTGAGTGCGCACAAACGTGTGGACGCTTCGCAAGCGCTAGCGGCCATTTCCCTTTAATTTGTGACAAAAAACCGACACTCGACGGATCGGCTACAAGCGCTTGCAAACCTACGCAAACCAAGCCAAACGCTCTGTCCACACGTTTGATCGAGCCCGACGACGCAATTACAGTTGCGAATGCCCCCCCGCCCGTTCCTCCAAATGACAGCACACATTTACAGAATACACTAAACATGCACACTGTTTTAGGCCCAAGACACCGTACTCGTAGAACAAGGGTACGAAGAACCGGTTCACACGCGCTCTATGCCAGGCACAGTCATGTGCCTGGGAGCTCCTCCTCTCCTCCTCCACGGCCCGGTCTACCCGAGCCGAGGTCCGTGCCTTTAGAGGCGCCCTCGGGTGGTTCCGCTCCCCGATCCGATCCGAACCCTTCTGAGACTCTGGAAGGGCACGGGGACGCGCACTTTTAAGTGTGCGATGCCGTACCCCTCTAGAAATCCTCTGAAGGTGTTTCGTTTCAACACGGCTTGAGGTACCCTTTACGTACCTCGCCGCCCCTAAAACAAAGCCCGGTGAAGCTGGAAATGACCCTCGGCAACCAGCAGTAAAAAAAAAAAAAAAAAAAAAAAACACGTTTGAATTTGTGACGGCCTGTTGAGGTTTGCCAAGCGTGCGGACGCGGCATCAGGGTCCGGGATATCCTTGGTGTTTCAAGCATTCATATATGCTGTAGCCGCTGCCCACCAGGCTGCTAGCAAAAAATAAGAAGACTGCAGGAGGTAAGCTCTTAGGCAACCTCTTCATCATCATCATCATCAGCTCATTTTTATGTCCCCACTGCTGGGGCACAAGCCTTCCCTATGGATGTATAAGGACGGGCCATGAACCACCACGCGGGCCCAGTGCGGTGCGGTAGTTGATAGACACTGCTAATCCAGCCGGGACCAACGGCTTTAAGTGCATTCCAAAGCACGGAGGAGCACGAGATGATAAATTTTTGGTCAACCATCCGATGACCGGTCTTTGCGAAAGTTGCTTAACCACAGCACTTGCAGACCGGGCGCGTTAACCACTGCGCCATCGAGCTCCTCGCTGCGCCATCGAGCTCCTCATACGGGACTGAGACGTAGTCGCTCACTATGGGCCTCATAAAAAGGCTCAAGGTCACTCAAAGAGTAATGGAGAGGGCTATGCTTGGGGTTTCTCTGCGTGATCGAATCAGAAATGAGGAGATCCGCAGAAGAACATACCGGTTACCGACATAGCCCGAAGAGTTGTTAAGCTGGAGTGGCGACCGCGTACCGGAAAGCGCAGTGTGGGCAGGCCTCCAACAAGGTGGACCGTGAAGGAATTCTCGCCGCCTCCAAAAAAGCTAGGTGAAGCTGAAAATGCCCAGTGGCAACCTTATTTTGTGTGGTTAGTAACAATAAAAAATCTTATGTAGACAAATCACCTTGTTTGCTGACTCAAATTAAGAAAAACCACATGACCTACCGCAAGCGCTCGGAAACGTTTAAACTAAGGCAGTTTAAAGGTTTCCGAGCGCTTGCGGTAGGTGTCAATTAACTCTTCCACTGGGTACGTACACTGAACTCCAATAAATTACCCATAAAATTAATATCCCACCTGTAAAGTCCCGCTCCCCCTACCCCGAGCTCCTTACGTCTCGAAAGGCGAACTTTAAGGAGTTCCGAATCAATTAAAAGTTGGAATAATTACGAATGCCTTTATTAATTCGGCCTCTGTGTTTGACATTAGATATTTACACCCCGTCGCAGGATCCTCGCCAGTTTTAATTTGTCTCAGGTGGAATTATTAATGTTCCTATTAAAGGAGGCGGGTTATGTTTCTTATGTATCCGTTTCGTCACGTGCCGGGCGTATACATAATTGTGTCGAAATTGGAACTCTTTCCTAACCGCCTCTGTGGTTTTGTGGTTAAGTCTCGGGTTCGAATCCCTGCGGGAAGGGGGGGGGGGGGAAGGTAGATGATGTTTTCTAGATTTCAAAATTAAGTTTCGATAGTGTAAGTCGGTATTTTCTATATAACTACAGTCAAAGTCTGCAGGTACTAGTAGACACTCGAAGGTTTTTCGATATGCGTTTAAAAAGTTTTGATTTTCATACTGATTTCATATTTTGTAACTTATAAATCATCAGTTACCTTTGCTGTTGACTGTACACGCTTGTGTACTCGGTTTGGAGGTGGTAGAGCTTGTTGGTCCACCTGGCTTGCTACCACCATTTTTTCTAAATATGTCGCCATAACATCAATGTTTGGAGCATTGCATTGACGACCACCTTGGTCGAGTGGTTTGTACACCGGTTTTCATGGTGTCGCCATCTCTGAGGTCCCGGGTTCGATCCCCGGTCGGGTCAATTTAGAAATTATTGTTTTCTAAATTTTCTCGGGTCTGGGTGTTTTCTATGTATAGTAAGTATGTATTTAAGTATTTTAAGTATGTTTATCTGTTGTCTAGTAACCATTTAACGAGTTTCATAACGAAGCTTCTCTTGGGCTAGATAATTGGTGTGAGTGTAGGAAAATTTATTTATTATTTATTAAATGTGGCAGGGGGTATTCATCTCTTTATAAATGGTGTGTGATGATAAGATTGATGGTATAAACGCATTTTACCCGGAATCCTCATCAACTGAGGAACTGCTTATCTTATCTCTCTACCTGCCGGAATACAACACAACTCGTAACAATGATTTTAGATAGCCAAGCGAACTTTGAATAAGCCCTACCACCAACCACACCGAGTACATGCACCCTTGCTTGGAACTAAACCCAAGACCTCTGGGTCTGATATCGGTAGTTAACCACTAGACAAAAGAGGCGGTTAAAAGAACAATAATAAAGTTGAAACAAATCCGATTAAATTCAAAGAAAAACACTAACTCAAGCGCAATCATAAATCAGACGCAAAGACCACAGATAAACAAACGAGAAGCGAAACGAAATCGCGCGAAAATGCAGCGCGCGGCAAAAAATATAAGCCGCGGACTCAACAAAAGGAACGGCAAGCTCAAAAGTCGGTCGGCGTAAAAGTAAACAGTAAATTGCAACATAAATTACCTAAAAGAATCTGTAATTCACGCGGCGCTGTGTGCTGACGAGAAAAAGTACGTCGTCCATCACAATTAGCCGCTAGTCCGGGGAAGGCGCGGAGGATCGTGCCCGGCCGGCCGCGCGGCTGGCGTTTGTTTAGATGCGGATTTATAGATTTTTAACGCACCCGAATTGTAGAAAAGAAAGAAAAAAACAGACGCCTTTTTAAGTGACTTCATAAAAGGAGTTCTCAATTCGTCTGTGTATATATTAGGTCCTTACGTATGAAATTGACGTTTTGTATAAAGATTTAAAAAAAATATATATTTTTCATACT
The DNA here is from genome assembly GCA_947562085.1 of Eudonia lacustrata. Lineage (NCBI taxonomy): Eukaryota > Metazoa > Arthropoda > Insecta > Lepidoptera > Crambidae > Eudonia > Eudonia lacustrata. The sequence continues at coordinate 2,898,403 of OX387322.1, forward strand.
AACGTTTTTTTTTTTAATTTTCTTAGCATCTATTTATGTTAACACTATAAAAATTGTAAAGTAGTGTGTTTGTTTCACTAACTACATATAGCAGACATTAAAAAGAAAAAAAAATCAAGACCCTTCAAAGCTACAATGAAACAAAAGGTCAATTCCGCAAACAAAAAAAGAAGTCAATTTAAAAAAAATATTGGGCGATAAAGACACAAAATGAATAGTCATTGTTATTACTGAAGCCTAAGTAACATAGTCCTAATTAAAGGTGTATAATAATATTAACAACTGGTATTGACTTTTAGAAGTAATACACATATTAAGAGCGTTTACGCCGCACACTAGCGCCGCCAATGAAAAAAAAAACATATCTAGAACTTAATTAGAGATAGAAAATGAAATTATGCTCAACAAACTATTTGAATGAAGTAATTTAGCATTTTTACGTCTTATGAACATCTGACATGTTATGGTTTAGTTAAATACGGCGTTATAGTTTAAAGTTGCCGTTTTTAGCTGTAACGTCTTACTACAATTACAACTATTTGATAATAACCATAATTTGATTTTCTATCTCTAATTACTAGATAGGTATGTTTTTTTTTCATTGGCGGCGCTAGTGTGCGGCGTAAACGCTCTTAATAAGTGAGAAAAAAACGTCAAATTCATAGACCTAAGTATTATGTTATGTAACATGTCCTTTTATGATATAAGGGACATTTGTGTTTAACTCTGTAAAGAGATTCCCTTGCCGAGTTTCTTACCGGTTCTTTGAAGTACAGGCTCCTCTCAAAAGAGCTCAATAATGATTATAGCCCAAAACTAAATAAGACCTTCATCATTATCATCATCTCAGCCAAAAGACGTCCACTGCTGGACAAAGGCCTCCCCCAAGGATATGAGGGGTATTTGCCGTAATCGCCACGCTTGGCAGGCGGGTTGGCGATCGCAGTAGGTTGAGGGTAACCTCAGAGAGATGCTGCTGCCCATCCTCTGGAATGGTCCCTTAGTCGGCTTTTACGACACCCACGGGAAGAGATGGGGTGGTGCAATTCTTTATCCCCGGCACCACACGGAGGATAATAAGACCTTGTGAAAATGTAATATCTGGAACATAGAAAGTGCACTTGTTATGATTGTCTATGGAGAGATAAAAGTCATTTATTGCCAAAAGCACCGAATAAATTAGACATCTTAAGCTATGGCATGGCAACAGGCATGCTCTCAGCATATGCTGTGATACAGCAGCCTGTCCTTATGAGGCGTTATAAGCGCGGAAGGAACATGCCCGTCCCAGCCGCCCAACTGGACTGTTTGTTTTGATGCGGATTTATAGATTTTTAATGCCCTTGAATTGAAGGAAAGAAAAAAAAGGACGCCTTTTAAAAAAAAGAGGTGGTTCTCAGTTGGACTGATATTTTTATGTATGTTCTTACCCAATAGTGTCCTTCTATGGACCAACGATCCTGAGCCAAAAGTCTAATAAGGTGTTATAAGCGTGAAAAGAACGCGCGGCTGGTCCGTTTGTTTTGATGCGGATTTATAGATTTTTTAACGCACTTGAATTGGAGAAAAGCAAAGACAAAAGAGAAGAAGAAACGACCTTTTTGTTAACCGACTTCAAAAAATGAGGAGGTTACGTTCTCAATACGTCTTATATTTTATGCATGTTCGCACATATCTCCGACATCTATGCACCGATTTGGATGATTACTTACATTACATGTCATTATAGTTAAATGCCCTAGTTGAGTTCCTTGCCGTTTCTTCTCATTTACAAATATTGTAACTTAAACTTTAGTAAATTTGGTTAAGGCGACGCACCGCTAAACAATTAATCTCATACGTTTTGATCCTTTTTTTTTTTTTTGAAGAGAGACTGCTGATTGCCGAGGGGCATTTTCAGCTTCACCGGGCTTGTTTTAGGGGCGGCGAGGTACGTAAAGGGTACCTCAAGCCATGTTGAAACGAATCACCTTCAGAGGATTTCTAGAGGGGTACGGCATCGCACACTTAAAAGTGCGCGTCCCCGTGCCCTTCCAGAGTCTCCGAAGGGGATCGGGATCGGGGAGGATCGGGGTTTTGATCCGAGCGTTTGCGCCCCGTACCATAAGAAAAACTGTTTTTTTTCCTTCAAATTAAAACTACAAATTATTTAAAAAAAAAATGAACTACAATTTTGAAGTGTGTGTTAAGACTAATCTACTAAGAAAATTTAGATGCTTATTTCGGTCTGGTTAGCCTGTAAAATGCAAATCTATGTTTTAAAAGATATTTTTTTCTCTGTTATAAAAGTTGACAAATCGTGTTTCTGCAACTAACAAAATGAAGTCAATTAAATGAAAAATCATGTCATCAAATATCACTTTCATATGTTTTGTAATTGTTGGGAAAAATTAAGATCCCCGCCACGTAAATTTCCAATGCGTCGCCTTAAGCAAAACATGTAAACTAGTATCGAAAGCGACGGACACCTCGAATGGATACTGGTATTAGTAAAACACCTAATAATAGTCCCCGACGACGGTATTAAGTTTCTTCACTCTATGTTGACGTCCAATAGTGTACGTTATTGACAGGCTGTTAAGAGCTAAGAGACTTGGCACTTTTGAAACGGCCTAAAATCAGTGTGCACGGGAAATATTCACGGCAATTCTGCTGCAGCGCGGCAATTAATAAACAGGTGGCGCTGCCGGCGGGTAATCTGACGCCTCGGGTTACAATTTATCGGCTCTGGCTTAGCTCTACCATGGGAGTACCTACACAGAAGTGACACTAAACAGAAGTACCTGTAGTATAATGCCTACTACTTTGATTCAATTTCGCATTACCTTGTTTTGCGAAAGGCTTTGTTTTCAGTCGTCTTTGGCTTCAAAGTTCTTCAAATTATCTGCTATGTTTAATGTTAACAAGTAATAATATTTAAACATGGTTTTAGAGTTATTTTAAAACGTATTATATTATAAAAAGTAGAAGAAGGGAGATATTTACCAAGATTGCGTAAAACAATGTCTGCTTATTCTTAAGGAAAAAAACTACAAATAATAAAAGCTCCCAGACGGAGATAGAGCAAGTGCAAGTGCTAATGAATAAATGTATTATGGTAGATTCATAAATTAATAAACATATTTATTGCTAGAACATGTTAGATAATAAACGCACTCCACGAAAGTATTTAGTTAAGAATTGGCTATTGAATTGATTTCAGCCATTTTTAAATAGTCGTTTTTTTTCTAATAAAAAGAAAACTAAGTAAAATACAGTTACAATAATAACAGTATCTCTGTTTATTCAATTAAACCTTATTAATTTCGACTGTACAACGAATGAGTGACTATACATAGTAGTAGGTACTTATTTTTAGTTTAGTAAAATAAAATATTTAAAATCAATTAGTAGTAATTAGTAGATGTTTTCTACGAACTACTTTCAGTGTGCGTTTATAATGTTAGACATTCTTCACTTCAAGTGTAAGTAGGTACTTTTGAGCGAGCATGAGACGGAGCTCAGCGTTGAGTAAAGTAATTAGGCAATATTTGTGGCTTCGCACGCACGATGATAATCTACACACATAGTCGTTTCTGCGCATTGTTTATTCTTGCGGCAGTACATTAAAAATCTAATGGCAAATCTTCCACTAAGTGTAACGAAGAGAAATACCTACATGTATAGCGGTTTTAATTACTTACCTAATCTTATTCTTAAATATATTATTTCTTAGCAGTATATTTACATCTGTCAATCGAGCCGAATTTTAAGTCTTCGAACGACTGAATGAGGACTTTAAATAACGAGTTTATTACTGATATTTCGGTGCTACTATGCCGAAATATCGGATGCTCACACACACAAAAACAGTAACAACCCCAATTTGAAAAAAGGAAAAAAAAAAAAAAGAAAAATTCCACGAGCGGGATTCGAACCCGCACCCAATGACATGCCGGGTCAGGTGCACTACCAACTATGCTAACGTGGCTCAATCGCCGAAATTAATCAACACTATCTGTTCTTACTCTGTAAGCCAACGGAGCCCTATCCTTAAGGCGACGCATTGGAAATTTACGTGGCGGGGATCTTGATTTTTCCCAATTACAAAACATATGAAAATGATATTTGATGACATGATTTTTCATTTAATTGACTTCATTTTGCTAGTTGCAGAAACACGATTTGTCAACTTTTATAACAAAGGAAAAAATATCAAAGTAACCTCTTTTAAAACATAGATTTGCATTTTACAGGCTAACCAGACCGATTTAAGCATCTAAATTTTCTTAGTAGATTAGAGAGATTAGTCTTAACACACACTTCAGTATGCTAGTTCATTTTTAAAAAATAATTTTTAGTTTTAATATGAAGGAAAAAAAACCAAGTTTTCTTACTCCGTATTAGATTCATTGTTTAGCGGTGCGTCACCTTAAATAACCTTATTCTATATCTATACTATTAATAAAGAGGTAACGTATTGCCACTTTGTTTGTTTGTATCATCTCAGCCAAAAGACGTCCACTGCTGGACAAAGGCCTCCCCCAAGGATATGAGGGGTATTTGCCGTAATCGCCACGTTTGGCAGGCGGGTTGGCGATCGCAGTAGGTTGAGGGTAACCTCAGAGAGATGCTGCTGCCCATCCTCTGGAATGGTCCCTTAGTCGCCTTGTACGACACCCATGGGAAGAGATGGGTTGGTGCAATTCTTTATCCCCGGCACCACACAGGGAGTTTGTTTGTATGTCAGCGCTAATCTCTGGAACTACAGGTCCAATTTTAAAATAGCTTTCACTGATTGAAAGCTACATTCCTTGCGGGCAAAGTTCAAAGTTCCTTATTGCATTCATGTTGTACATAATATGCAGGTGTTAAAAAAGATAAAAAGAAACAAACATGACCCTGCAACGGCACAGCAAGTACATTATATAACACCCGCGTGGTTCCCGTTCCCGTGGGAATATCTGGATAAAAAGTATCCTATGTGTTATTTCAGGTTATAAACTATCTGTGTGCCGTTAGTAACATAGGCTATATTTTATTAAAAAAAAAGAGCTTATTTTTAACCGACTTCGAAAAAGGGGGTTACACGCATAATGACACATTTGGGTAGCCAAACGCACAATGACACATCGTGTCTACGCAAAATGACATAAGGAGGTTTCTCAATTCGACTCGTATATATATTTTTTAATGTTTGTTCGCGGATAACTTCGTCGTTTATGAACCGATTTTGATGATCCTTTTTTTGTTGTTAATTCTCAAATCTACGCGGCGGGTCGCGAGTATAGTGCTGGTCAGTAATAATCCCGTTAATAATTACTATTGTAATGTTAGTGACCATAATAGTAAAAAGTTATGATGGCTTTAAGTGTTCACCGACGATGTGAATATGAAAATGGATTCAACGACTAAAATCGCTACGATACCGTTACGGTTTTCGTTATGGGATGGGGATCGGGCTGCAGTTTGAAAAACGACTGCTAAGCTTACATACAGTATTATCACATAAATGTTATGTGTGCCCAAAGATTGTATGTATTAATGATTTATTTAAAGGGTCCTAAATTACAATCAAACTTATTGTCTAATTAGCATAACGATCTATTCAATTCAAAATTCAAAATCATTTATTCAGTTTATGCCTTTTTTTATGTTAAAAGGAGGCAAACGAGTAGGCGGGTCACCTGATGGAAAGCAATCACCGCCGCCCATGGACACCCGCAAAACCAAAGTAATCGCGGATGCGTTGCCGACCTTGAGGAAGGAGTTGGATCTTGAGGAGGGAGTAGAAATTGGGAGGGGGGAGGGGTGAGAGATGGGCCTCCGGTACTTTCACTCACCGAACGAAACACAACAGCAACGAGTGCCGTTGTTTCACGCCGATATAATAATGGGCCGAGCGAGCCGGCCCATTTCGTGCTGCAACGCAGCGTGACTCTACCACTCAGACAGTGTCACTCATATAGCACCACTCAGGGGTCACGTGTAGGGTCTCAAGGGTAAACCTACGGACGTGAGTAACTTTAACCCCCAAAATAAAAATAGCTAATAGCTACAAATAGCTCTTTTATGCCATCGGTTCGTAAGTCTACTCTGGGCGGGAAACCTTGTACTGAGAACAACCGGCAAGAAACTCAGCAAGTGTCCAGCTCTTTCTCCCTTACAGCGTTAAAAATATTGAAAAATGCCCTATCATAAAAGGACACTTTCCATCACAAATAAAAACACAAAATATAAAGGACAATCACACATGTTAAAAAAAAACAAAAGAGAAAATATAATAGTAGGCATCTAAGTTTGCAAATTTACACAGTAGGTACAATTAAAGGTCAAAAATGGTCTGAAAGAAAAAAAAACAAAGTTAAACTATAGTTAATAATAATAAAAATAATAGTATGCAAGAGCAGACCAGCCTCCACAGGCGGCACCCAATATTAGAATATAGAATGGCAATGATTAACAAATAATCATGAAGGAGTAAAATGCTGCGTCGGCGCCTCGTGGCTGTAATGACCATTAGGTCGTCGCATCGGAAATAATATACTAATTATAGTATATTATTTCCGATGCGACGACGGCGGCTTAAAGTGCGGGATCAGCGCTTTGTCAAGATTGACTTTATGTCATCATCAGCTCTTTTTTATGTCCCCACTGCATGAGCCTTCCCTATGAAAAAAGGGAGAACGGGCCTTAAACCACCACGCGGGCCCACTGGTGCTTGTTAACGACTGCTAATGCAGCCGGGACCAATGGCGTTACGGCGGAGGAGCTCAGAATGATAAATTTTTGGTCACCCATCCGATATCCGGCCTTCGCGAAAGATGCTTAACCTCAGCAGTCGCAGACCGGGCGCGTTAACCACTGCGCCATCGAGCTGCTTGTAACTAGTTGTAGCTATATATGTAACTTGGCTCAATAAACTTTTAAATACAAAACCAACCTGTTATATACTTATCCATACCGATTCATTAGGATTGCTTTCTTAGTACCTACGTAAAAGAATGTGCTTAGAAACTAGCTCTAACCACAAAGCAATAAGGTTTTTTAAAGGCTTTCAATTAAAAGAGTAGCTATCGACTAAAAGCGTTCTACAAGCGAACATTTTACAACTGCAGTGATTCCTTTGCAGTGGATTTTTCCGCAGTTTTACTCACAGCGCGGAGTTTTAAATAAGGCAATATTCGCGTGCGGTTGCTCAGTGCACTGTTGTTACTCTATTTATTAGAGATTGCAAAAACGGTTTCACTACACCCTAATATGGGTAGACAGTCTAATACTCGTACAATACAGGCGAAAATTTTAAGGCGACGCATTGGAAATTTACGTGGCGGGATCTTGATTTTTCCCAACAATTACATAACATATGAAAGTCATATTTAATGACATGATTTTTCATTTAACTGACTTCATTTTGCTAGATGCAGAAACACGATTTGTTAACTTTTATAACAGAGAAAAAAATATCAAAGTAACCTCTTTTCAAACATAGATTTGCATTTTACAGGCAAACTAGACCGATTTAAAAATCTAAATTTTCTTAATAGATTAGTCTTAACACACACTTCAATATGCTAGTTCATTTTTTAAAACTTATTTGTAGTTTTAATTGGAAAGAAATCAACAGTTTTTCTTATGGTTTAGATATGGATTAGATTAATTGTTTAGCGATGCGTCGTCGCCTGTATTTCGACGCATGTTTCGTCGTCAAAAAACAACAGTGGTTGTCATTGAAATTTGACTAAATAACAATTAGGGAGCAGTTGGTCTGTATTTAATTGTTGTTAAAGACTGAAATCAGTCACCTATTTTTAAAGTTTAAAGAAAAAAAAATATCGATCATTGGTTCATGTCGAACATTGGTACCAATATCCTATACACAATACAAGTAAATAGATTGATTGTCAGAACTTTGAATGTTTATAATGGGAGATATGCTCTGCTTACATCGATATCTTCAATCTTAAATTAACTATAATTGAGTCAGTAAGTTCCCTGTGTGGTGCCGGGGATAAAGAATTGCACCACCCCATCTCTTCCTGTGGGTGTCGTAAAAGCCGACTAAGGGACCATTCCAGAGGATGGGCAGCAGCATCTCTCTGAGGTTACCCTCAACCTACTGCGATCGCCAACCCGCCTGCCAAGCGTGGCGATTACGGCAAATACCCCTCATATACTTGGGGGAGGCCTTTGTCCAGCAGTGGACGTCTTTGGCTGAGATGATGAGTCAGTAAGTAATTAATTTAGATATATAAAGATTAGTATTGTTTTATATTATGTGTAAACTCCTGGTGAGTTTAGGTTATTTTAGTAATTTTTTTTGTTTTTTAAATTCAATTCAAAAATCATTTTTTCAGTTTAGACCACAAGTAGCTCTTATGAATGTCGCTATGCCATCGGTTCGTAAGTCTACTCTGGGCGAGATCTTGCACTGAGAAGAACTGGCAAGAAACTCAGCAAGTGTCCAGCTCTTTTCTCCCCTACATCGTTAAAAATATTGGAAAATGCCCTATCATATATAAATCTGTTTAGTCATATACCAAATTTCACCTTCCTATCTTCAAAGCTTATCTATCGCATATGCGAGGAGGAGATTGGTTATGCTTTAGATATCTAAAACATAACCAAAATAAGTTATTTTTTTACTAACTTTGCAGAGTATATTAAAACTTTGTAATACTGAAATTATTTTGGATAGGACAAACTGACAAAACGATTAACCTTCTATTGCAGGATCTGCGGGCTATGAGTAATACCGTCATAGTGTTTTATTTCAGTGTAAAAATAAACGTTATGACAAGAAAAACTACATTCACAGAAACTTCACGAACAAACTCGCTGCAAACAAGCGTAACTCACAATTTGTAGGTAACGCTTGAAATATATAAGCCAAACTAATTGGAGTAAGTAGGTAGCCACCAACAAGTTTCATTAATGAGCCTTCGTGGAAACCGCATTAGAACTTGCTACTCCCAATTCCCAGACCGGGCCGTTTACTGCCACACTTACCTGTAAGCCTACGTAGCCCATAGACAATGGTAGAAATGTATTGTAACCTTATTGCGTAATCGTGCTACTTTAATTTGTTGGTTTGGTTGGTCATCATTAGCGATTAGTCGGTGTGAGATTTTTGTCATTTTGTGTCGGTTTGGCTAGTCAAAGAAATGGCATTAATTCAGAAACATCCTCCGTTGTCTATACGATTTTTTATTAAGTACCTACTTAATGTACTTTTATTCTAACCTAAGTTTTGAAAATAAAAAGAACTTATGTGATACAGATAGGTCGTGCTCAGCCTGATATGACTATCGTTACAAGAGACTTTTATACACTTCCATAAGTCTTATTACGATAAAATACTTAAATGAAAAATAAGCGATTCTAAATTAAATTTATGAAACTAGAACTTAGCTGGCCTACTTCCAATCCCCAGACCAGGCCGTTTACTGCCACGCTTACCTGTACGCCTACGGAGTCCATAGACAAAGGTAGAAATGTAATGTAATCTTTTTGCGTAGTCATGTGTTTCTTTTTTATATTCTTGACGTGATGGCTCCTGGTTCTTTTGTAGTTTGATTGGGAACACTTAACGAAAAACCGGTTTAAGTTAAAGTTAAGAATCCCGTTAATACTTAATCTAATGTAAGTTACCAGTATCCCTGTGACCACGGACCCTGCAAAGGGTTAGGATAAACGTAAGGATAAACATTAATTAAAATAATGTATAAAATAAACGCGATTAGTTCCGTAAAAGTTGTTTCATTTCAATGTGTAGTGTTCGCGTAAACTTTAGAAAACAATATTATGTGACCATGATTTAAAAGTTATAAAATAGTAGTCACCATAGTTTAAAAGTTAAAAAAAATCAAAAAATTATGTAAGGCTAGGTTTCAACGTTGTTGCATTTGTAATAGTATTTTTATATAGAAAATAAAATGGCGCTTGGAAAAATGATGATTTGCCTCAAGAGGACTCGAACGCTCTCGCAATCTGAGCAATCAAGATCTTCAATCTAAGCTGCTGAGACATTGTTTTCCGTATAATATATTATTTTATTTTCTACCTTTCGCAAAAATGTGACAATGACAACAGCAATTTCTGAATTGAACGCGGCGAAAACGTTAATGAAAATCTCTGTTGGCGGGATTAAAGCCCGCAATCCCGCCACGACTTACCGGGATTCCGAACCTACGGGAGCTGCCGTTGAATAAACATCCCCATAATCAGCCAATCTAGCATATCTCAGGATTAAGCATAACAGAACTAGGCAAATCGGGGCTTAGCACGGTAGGCGGGGAAGCCGAATTTGCGTCCATTATCGCCGATGCGGGACTTAGATTTGCAATCCCGCTATCCGGGATTCCGCAAATCCCGGGCGCTGGCGACGCCACGTAATTTCTGAGCAGCAGTTTGTTTCGTGTTGCCCCGATATGCACGGATGCGGTTCGAATGTGTTACCGATATCTACGTGGCACTGTTGCTTAACACTTGAATGTAAGCTCTATCTCGAGTGGGGGAACGCTGGATTTCCAATACCAATTAAATATCAGTCTATATTTCGGTATAAGCTCAAGCCGCTACTGCATACGGTGCGCTCGTGGATGGTGTGTTAAAATTTTGTAAGACCGTGATTGCTGCTTTATTGTTTTGTTAAAAATAGCACTTGTAGTGGCAATACCAGGACATTTATGCTAAGCGGAAACCAATTTGTTATGCATAAGTGATGTCCCTGTGTTTTGAATACATACAGGTTGTCCCAAAATTAGCACGTCACACTGACAACGGAGGTCCCACCTACCTCAGATGCGTCGAACAAGCCTAACTTGTCCATAGTCCATATCCTTAAAAAACACAACAAACGTGATTTTTTTTGCTCGTTTTTGCTCGATATTGATAACGGCAACAGGTAGACGCTTGAAATATTCACAGAATATTAAGTGATATTTACTTTAAAAATAAATAATGAAATAAAAATAAGACAAATATTTAAGGGGGGCTCCCATACAACAAACGTGATTATTTCAATTTTTTTTCTTGGTCTTAATAACGATAATAGGTAGAAACTTGAAATATTTTTATAGATAATGGCACGGAACCCATCGTGTGCGAGTCCGACTCCCACTTGGTCGGTTTTTTAAATATCTTACGGGTAAGTACGGTGCCTTCGTTTTACCTGATCTTAGTGATGATAATAAATTCTATTCTATTCTATTCTATTCTATTCTATGATAAGGCCAAGTGGAAGCGTACTTCACCCGGAATCCTCAAAAACTGAGGCACTGGCTATCTGGAACACAAACATGTACGTCCCGCTGTGAATCTCCTTGACGACCTCCTTGGTCGAGTGGTTTGTACACCGGTTTTCATGGTGTCGCCATCTCTGAGGTCCCGGGTTCGATCCCGGTCGGGTCAATTTAGAAATTATTGTTTTTCTAAATTGTCTCGGGTCTGGGTGTTTTCTATGTATAATAAGTATGTATTTTAAGTATGTTTATCCGTTGTCTAGTAAACATTTAACGAGTTTCATAACGAAGCTTCTCTTGGGCTAGATAATTGGTGTGACTGTAGGGAAATTTATTTATTTATTTATTTAATCGAACCCGGGATCTATCTATGGGTCTGAAACCGTTGGTCTTAGGCAATACACCACAGAGGCTGTTAGAAAATCACACTAATATTATAAATGCGAAAGTTTGTGTATGTGTGTTCATTTGTTGCTTCTTCACGCTGCAACGGATGGATGGATTTGGATGAAATTCGGCATACATATAGTTTATAACCTGGATTAAAACATAGGATAAATTTTTATCCTGATATTCCCACGGGAACGGGAACCACGCGGGTGAAACCGCGAGCGGCCGCTAGTGATGATTATAAGTTTAAATGTAGTAAGTGACACGTTAACCAACAAATCTCTATCAGACGCGAGTAGGAAATTAGGACGTTCACCAAACAAATCACAATTTGATACACAATTTGAGCCCGATTCGCCATTAGGGCCGTTCGGGAATGGTCCTGTCCATGCACCACTGCAGCACAAAAGGAGACTGCAGAAGGCAAGGTTTTGTAAACCTCTCAACCTCTCATCATCAGCTCATTTTATGTCCCCACTGCTGGAGCACTAGCCTTCCCTATGGATGGATAAGGAGAACGGGCCATAAACCACCACGCGGGCCCAGTGCGGTGCAGTGGTTGTTAACGACTGCTAATGCAGCCGAGACCAACGGCTTTACGTGCCTTCCGAAGCACGGAGGAGCTTGGGATGATACATTTTTGGTCACCCATCCGACGGCAGGTCAATGCCTTTGCGAAAGTTGCTTACCTCAGCACTCCCGATCTGATCCGAGCCCTTCGGAGAATCTAGTAGGGCACGGGGACGCGCACTTTTAAGTGTGCGATGCCGTTCCCTCTAGAAAACCTCCGAAGGTGATTCGTCTACACGGCTTGGGGTACTCTTTACGTACCTCGCCGCCCCCAAAAGAGCCCGGTGACGCTGAAAATGCTCTTTGAGGCAATCAGCAATCTCTCTCAAAAAAAAACCTCAGCACTCGCAGACCGGGCGCGTTATCCACTGCGCCATCGAGCTCCTCGACATCGACAACCTCCCACGGTCAAGGAATCTCCTAACAACCTAAACTCGGGCTGTTCCGACATCCGTTTTTTTTTGGAGACAGTTTGGTGATTACCTCAAACGGCATTTACAGCTTTACCGGGCTTTTTTGGGGGCGCGCGGCGAGTGTGGTGATCGGGACTCCTTGCAATAGCAGCTCTATGGCACACGACGCGATCTGAGTTTGAACTAGGAGCTACAAAAAAAGAAGAAATGGAACAAATGAAGATTGGTGGATTATTGTTTCAGTGACAGCAAGTTAAGGCTGATTTGTAATTCTTTGCTTGAAAAAATAGACAACTATTTTTTTTATATATTTTTTTTATTGGTTATACGCAGGCGTTTGACTACACCTCACCTGATGTTAAGTGACGGTGCGGTCGAAGATGGAACATGCCTGCCTAGAAATAGCCTATTCACTCTGGCCTTGAAGAGGTCCAGATTATACCTTTCAGGGAACACACTCGCAGGCAGCGCGTTCCATTCCCTAGCTGTACGCACTAAGAAAGTTGAACCGCATCGGCTCGTGCGACAAGGTGGCATATCTACAACATAGGGATGGAACTCGCGCCTCGCGCTCCGATAGCGGAATGTGGATGGTGGGATTAGGTCGTGCAACTCCTTCGCGCACTCTCCAAAATGAATCCTGTAGAAGACCGACAGACGAGCCACCTTACGCCGATGTTCTAGATTTTGCAGCTTGGCGTCTATCAAGGCAGGGTCACCAATGAGTCTCTTAGCTCGTTTTTCAATCGAGTCCAAAGCAGCCAGATGGTATTTGGCTGATCCATCCCAAAGGTGGCAACTTAAGTTATTTTGCCTTCTCATTTGAGTAAGTTTCTCGTATAGTAACCAGAGTTGGTTACTATACGAGAAACTTAAAGGGCTCCTCAAGCCGTGTGAAACGTCCGTCAGAGGTTTTCTAGAGGGAACGGCATCACGCACTAGTGCGTGTCACGGGGTTCTGATCTTCGAGGACCGAGATCCGCGTCCGTGATGTTATGCTATTCTTGTTGAGGTTTGGGTCTTCTCAATGATACTATTGTCTTCAGGTCCACGTCATTTATTTATCAAACACCAGGTACATATTAGCAACAGGTAAAGGGTCTGTCCTCGGCCGCCCCGACACCAAAGTATATAAAGTCATGGCGGCTCCGTAGGGATGCGCCACTACTCACAATCTATATAGTGATGTATCTAACACGTGAGAGGTGCGATGTGTGCTTTGATCGAGCGCGTTATGTATTAGGTAACCTTCTAGGTGTACTATTTTGTGACTGCAGTTACATATACAAAGTATTGGGGTCGGTAATGTGAATTTAATGCGGCAAAATGCGGGCCGGCCGTACCGCGGCGTTCGGAGACATTACTACGGGTATCGATTCCACAGAGCACGGTGAGGTGCAATTGAATCGGTATTTAAAGTTCTTTTTAATGTTATGGCTAACTTGCAACCGACTTTAACTGCCTGGTGCTCTATGGTAGAGACTATCACTCCGGCCTCAGGACCCAGAGATCCCGGGTTCGGTTATCGGGATTGGTACTCGATTTGGTTGGTGGTAGGGCTTGTTTGTCCGCCTGGATTGCTACCATCATCTTATCTAAATATGTAGCAATGTTGTGTATGGACAATTAGATATAAGACAGGCAGACATAAGGTATCCCGAATGAAGTTCGCTTCCATCTTCAGCCTTATCTTGGACAGAAGGACAAATGCTTACCCGTAACGTATAAAAAAACACGTACCTATATACGAGGATCAATATTCAATAGTAGACTTTTTCGTGGGAAAGTGTAGAGAGAAATATATTAGGTTCGTACCTATGAAATTGACGTTTTGTATGAAGACTTTTTATATGTGCATTTTAAAACAAATACAAAACAACACTTTAATTAAAATATCTTTCTATTTGACACAGGCTACGTTAGCTAACAATTATTAAAAAAAGAAAAATAAACAATTAGTAGACGCCCCGAAAAAGGTTTAATGTAACGAAAAATAATCGCCATCTTCACAGTTTTGATTTAAACTCATTGTGTTGTTGACGCCAATAACTCAGCGCATACGGCGCTACAGACGACCGCTAAGTGCTTGCCATTCCAGAAGTTTCCTCCGCTTTGTATGAAAAATTCAGCGTCATAGCCGACGCTTTCATTCGCAAAGTTAAGCTTTTGAAGCTTTTTGTTCAGTCAAGTTGTATTGGAAACTTTTTAAAACGTCACCGGATTTTTAATCGCTTAAAATTTTTCTGGTATCAATACTTTTTGCTGAAAACGGACGGACCCTTTGTCTTGATTGCTGTCTACAGGACTATAGATTTATAGCTTTTTTTTGTAATATACGTAGTCAACAAAAACATTGGGTCTAGTAGATACTTCTAGACATGAAGATAAAAAGTCATGAAAGCAGTTTTATCGACTACTAGCGGCCCGTCCCGGCTTTGCACGGGTGGACATTTTTTTAAATATAGCCTATGTTACTCAGCGCTAATGTAGCATTGTAATGGTGAAAGATTTTTTAAAATCGGTCCAGTAGTTTTTGAGTTTATTCGTTACAAACATACATACAAAGCTTTCCTCTTTATAATATTAAGTATGATTTATCGAATATGAAAGTGAAGTGGGATGTGTGGTTAACGCGCCCGGTCTACAAGTTCTGGGGTCAAACAACTTTCGCAAAGGCCGGTCATCGGATGGATGACCAAAAATTTATCATCTCGAGCTCCTGTGTACTTCGGAAGGCACGTAAAGCCGTTGGTCCCGGCTGCATTAGCAGTCTTTAACCTACTCCACTGCACTGGGCCCGCGTGGTGGTTTATGGCCTGTTCTCCCTATCCATCCATAGGGAAGGCTCGTGCCTCTGTAGTAGGACAATTAGCTGGTGATGAATGTGACACAATGTGCGTGCCATCTGATGACACAACGTGCGTGCCATCGAGCTCCTCTAAATAAATAATTAAATCAAATATGTTAAATGACAATTCTAGAACAACGTTACCAAATGTTTATAAACTACTAGCGGCCGCTCGCGGTTTCACCCGAGTGGTTCCCGTTCCCGTGGGAATATCGGGATAAAAAGTATCCTGTGTGTTATTCCAGGTTATAAACTATCTGTATGCCGAATTTCATCCAAATCCATCCATCCGTTGCAGCGTGAAGAAGCAACAAATATACGAACATACACACAAACTTTCGCATTTATAATATTAGTAGAATAAAGTACCAGGGAACCATAAGTGCTTAGAAATAAAGCAGAGCGAGCAATGGCAACACCCCTTGCTGTGTTAAAAGCACTTTGCGTTAGATTATTATTGTTTAGAACAGCACTATCCCCTTTTAAAAGGTTAAAAGCTTTGAGCAGGTGATATTAGGTATTTTATTTTACGATATTTCCCGCCTTTGTGTTCATAGCTAACATATGACCATAAATTTTATGGAGGCAGAGGCAATAGTACTTAATGAGTTGTGAAACTACTTTACGATAATGTGTTATTAATGTTTCGCTTTTAGATTGGAATCTGACTGGACGGCGACCATCTTAATCTATATTTAATATTATAAAGCTGAAGAGTTTGTTTGTTTGAACGCGCTAATCTCAGAAACTACTAGTTCGAATTTGAAAATTATTTTTGTGTTGAATAGTCCATTTATCGAGGAAGGCTTTAGGCTATATAACATTACGCTGCGACCAATAGGAGCGAAGCATCAGTGAAAAATGTTGCAAAAACGGGAACAAAAGCCTAAAAAATTAAAAATGCTGCCGAAAGTCACAATTCCACGCGGACGAAGCCGCGAGCACAGCTAGTATTTATATAAATCTATACTAATATTACAAAGCTGAAGAGTTTGTTTGTTTGGTTGAACGCGCTAATCTCAGGAACTACTGGTTCGAATTGAAAAATTTTTTTTGTATTGAATTGAATTGAATACATAAATGGACAAGAAGGTTCGACCTCTTTACAGCATTCAATTGTTTCTCAGCTCAGTGCAATCGTAATCGTACTATGTCGAACTGCAAATGTTCAGTTCGAATTTGGAATTCAAATGGCGTTTCTTTGTGCAGAATACTGATTAGACGACAGGATGACTGCCGCGACAACTCTTTTCGTTTAAAAACTATAATCTTTTTCTTGTTTTTATAACCGGCCTGTGATTCTTGGTGATAAAGTACCTAGTTAGTAGTAGAATGTTTGGAGTTTTGTCTGATTAAAACAAATGTATTTCACCTAGTGTTGGTACATGAAATAAACAGCGTAACATTACTAACTTTTAAAATTATCTCAAGAAGTCCGCCATACTACTAAAGCTTAAGGGATTGAAAGGGAATATCCTACTAATATTATAAACGCGCAAGTTTGTAAGTATTGATGGATGTTTGTTACTCTTTCACGTAAAAACTACTTAATGGATTTAAATGAAACTCGGCATACAGATAGTTTATAACCTGGATTAACACATAGGATAGTTTTTATCCCGATATTCTCACGGAAACGGGAACCACGCGGGTGAAACCGCGAGCGGCCGCTAGTCATTTATAATTGATTTTTTTTTATTCCTCAGTCTCTTTCCCTACCCTTTGACGTTGGTTAAATGTGCAAAACGCACTAAAGCATTAAGTTTTTTAAATATTCACTTATATACTTATTTTACTATAGATGACCGGTACGATTTCATGGAATTTTGACTTTGAAAATTTTGAATTTCAATTTTGAATGAGAAAGTATGGAACCTTTGCTGAATTCACGTAGCATTCTCGTACGATATCTTACGCTTCGTGTATCATGTTACGGTACACTCTATGTAGGATTAAGCTAGCAGCCTCAGACCTAGAGGTCCCAGGTTTGATTCCCGCCGGGGGACATGTTTGTACTCGGTTTGATTGGTGATAATGCTAGTTTCAAATCCTCTTGGCTAGCTACCACCATCTTATTTAAATATATCGCCATAACTACGAGAAGGACCCTAACATCTTTAAAGAAAAACCCGCGATGCCTAATATGTAAAGGTATGTAAAAACTAAATACAAAAAGAAAAACTTTTTTTTTTAACAATAAATACTTAATTGTCCTTTTTAATAAGTCTACAAAATAATATTAGTCGCATTTGGCATACATGGTGTAAAAATGGAGTTGGGTGTGGGAATCACAGAAAGGTTGAGCTTTCTAATTTAAGTTGGTGCTCTTTGGGCAAACAGATCTCGTCTGGGAGGTTTTTGGCCTAAGCCCCGCGCAAAGTAGGAACGGGGGCGACTGACAAATTTTATTTAAACAGGTTTATTTGGAACTAACAATCTCTAAAGAAGATCCACGTACTGCAGTGTCTTATAAGAATGTAAGACTGGAGTTAGACAGACACATCGACTAACGGAACCCACAAACAAAAAAAAAATCAATTTTTTTTTACGGAACTAACCTTATATAATACAAGCTGTAGAGGGTGGTTGCAAAAACCTCAGTGACGACTGAGCGAAGCGACGAGCGAGCGTAGCGAGCATGCCACTGCAGCAGCCGGCGAAGCGTCAGCAATAGAAATGTCCCTGTCTTCTTATTGGCTGACATCTCGTAACTTAGTCCACAAGCAAAGAGTGCGCTTCGCTCGCAAACTTAAAACTCACTTATTTAAACTTAACTTTGACTTTCAGCACTCACTGAATACTTGAGTTTGACTAAGTTCTTTCTGTAATGAAGAACTGAGTTTCGCCAAGCGTGTAATGTCGACGATATGGAGCATGCACGCTGTCTGCTTGCTAATTCACAGATATGACGGCCATATTTTTAATTCCTTTACTAATATTTTATTTTTCCTTTCATTAAGATTATAATTCTAATGTTTCTCATATTTTTTTCGTTAAAAGCTGATACCTGTATGTTTATGGTATGTATTTATGTGTTTAAGAAATATCTCAATAACGTATAAACAATAGAAAAGCAAAGTCAACACGTATAGTTAAAACAAAGTTATTCCAAATTTTGAAGGTAACAAATCTCATAGAAGCCAAAGCGCCAATAAAAAAGGCTAAACGTGCACTTCCGAAGTTCCACCACCGCGCAGGCAGGCAGGTAACAAACAATAAACATCAAAATGTACGCCGCTATAAACTATGTCGTAAACGTGAAATTTCATAGAAACAAAACCGAGAGGCGGATTCAATTTCATCGGTTGTAAAATATTGAAATCAAAAATGGCGCCATAAAAATGGCTATCGAGCACGGGGGCACTGGGGGCATAAAAGGCGGAATATGCTATACCAATTTGTGTATTGATTATGGTTGGAACTTGAATTGGGACATTCTGATATTCTTTTATGTTTTACGGGCGTGCCTTTCGCTGTCATCAAAGGATTCGGGTTTTAAATGCCTATAGAGTGCGCCGACCAAAAAATGCCAAAAATGCAGTCACACATATAATTGAAAATACTATCGTATTAAATTAACAAAATATATATTTAGTATCAAAGAGAACGTGTTTAAAATTATTCCGATCCAAAAATTCATAACACACTAGAGTTTTTTCTACAATATCATTTAAAGTTGGGCAAAAATCATGAAAACGAGTGGCGGCGTTTAGTTGATATCTTATAGTTTATCTAAATTATTATACCTCTAATTACGTCTAAACAGTCACCAATGGTCTAAACTACAAATTGTCTGTCTCATATTGTCGATTTATTGAGCGGTTTTTTAAATAATTATTTTTCAAATTAACACGTTAAATTTCCCATACAAAATTAGTATGGCCGCGCGGCATTAAATAAATATGGACGAAGACATTTCAAATAAAATCTATGACACTTGTCACTTACGGACGGCGCATACTCGAACTCACGAACTCGATTTGGTCACGAAACTGCGGTCACTGTGTATAATAATAAACGGCTTGCAATTAAAACAGACGCGCTCTCACGCGCATGTACCTACGCAGCAAATTTGCAAACACATTTCAACTATGTGGCCAGAGGGTGCTGTTGGAGTTATGCGTATAAAAGAGGCGGATTATAGTCCGCGGTCTCTTTTTGGGTTTACTTATCCCACATTAAAACATCTCAGACACAAACCAACGTTTTCATTCCGGCACCATTTTACAGTGCCGCTACCTGCTACTTACGTAGATATATTTAAGTATGACAGAAAGTCTAAATCCAACTAATCAAAGGGCACTGCGTCTTTTAATTACATATGAACGTGTAATGACGTTTTTTAAGCATTTCCCGAGCCGCCGTGTTCGATGTCACGTTAACACGTTTTAAAATTCATAACGTCACCAGTCGTAATGCGGCCGGCTTAGACGCTGAATATTTTAGAGACATTGTTTGCGCGTGGACCACGGCATGAAATAAGGTGATCCAGTAGGAAAGCTTTTTATTTGGGGAGAGACTGCTGTTGCCTCAAACGGCATTTTCAGCTTCACCGGGCGTTTTTGAGGGCGGCGAGGTACGTAAAGGGTACCTTAAGCCGTGTGAAACGAATCACCTTCGGAGGTTTTCTAGAGGGAACGGCATCACAGACTTAAAAGTGCGTATCCCCATGCCCTACTAGATTCTCCGAAGGGTTCGGATCGGATCGGGGGTAAGCTTAATACATACAGCGCTTGAGCAATTAATTTTGCCCTAAAAGCCGGACATGGTATTTGTGGAAAGCCTAACACACTATTTTAAAGCCGGACTTACGCTTTTCAAGCCGGACAACAGTTTTACAATTAAAAACTCAGATGAGGATTAAGGTTTTTAATAATTAATATTTATGAATTACTTACACATTCACAATTAGTCTTGGCATTTGCACTTACTAGAAACTTGGAAACGAAAAAAAAGAGAGGACTCGCCCCGCTCGCCCTCGCCGCGCCGCCGCCCGGCACGCACGGTGGGTACTGATGGATAGTGCGCCACACTGCGCGCATTCGCTTACCTTCGCCGCACGACGATGGGATACCCCGCTACACACGACTTTAAAGTTTATATGACAACCCCACCAACCTTACGGTTATAAAGTTAGGTGTCAGACATCCTTACGCAAGCACAAAGGACTATCTACGTCAGGTCATAACGCCAGATCAGAAAACGCCGGTACGCATCCTTCATCCGGTACTTTTAAGACTAGTGTCTCGAGCTAGTTGCCCCGTGGACACGTATAGTCCACTACCTAATATCCAGATAGGTTACCGGAGCTGTAAGCTCGCTCATTTCTAGTTGCACTAAGAGTACAACTCGCAGATACCACTGCTCGGGTCGTCAACTCTAAATTCGACTACCAAATGTCCTCTTTGGTGGCGGAGTTGTAAGCCCACTCACTCCTCGGTACCCGTCCAGGCACCTGATCAATTCCAAAATCCTACGCGGCTGATTCAACCGGAGACTTTTGCATCTAGCGGGCGCCTCTACTAGTTCTCCAGACTAGTGCCGGAGATGGTGGAGAACTGCTCAATGAAAACCACCGAGCAGCACAACCAACTAAGGGCAACTCACGTGCCCCGCAGGTCTTTTCGCTTCAGGCCCCCACCGTACCGCTACTAAGACCCGCTCGTTGTGCACAAAATGAAAGCCTGGCCAGACCTCAACCAGGCAGACGAACATTCCCACTTCTACAGCTAACCACATGCCACCACGAGTCCCACCCATGTCCGGGGCTTGTCGGAGACGCCCGCGAAGGCATAACCGGCAGGGGGCCTAGGATCCGGAACTCCCGTGGTACCCTTGAAAAGACAGCCGGACCCGTAGTTCCAACTGCCATACCCTACCTATCAGGGTCAGTAGATAGGGACAAACGATAGGACAAAAAAGCCTAACAAAAGCCGGACAGGCCGGACACGTAAATATTTGGCCGGACACGACCGTAAAAAGCCAAACATGTCCTGGCAACCCTAGTTGCGAGATTCCGCGTCCGTGAGAGGCTGTCTATGTGAGCGGTGCGTTGCTCGAACGCGTTTGAAGCTTACCTTCTACAGTGTCCTTATTTTTTGGCCTCAGCTTCGAATAAGATACGTGGTGCAATGTTAATGTGACACCCTAATGAAATCGGCGTAATTTGTTTTGGAACAATGTTAGTTGAGTTTTTTTTTTGAGAGATTGCATTTTCAGCGTCACCGGGCTTTTTGGGGGTGGCGAGGTACGTAAAGGGTACCTCAAGCCGTGTGAAATGAATCACCTTTGAAGGTTTTCTAGAGGGAACGGCATCGCACACTTAAAAGTGCGTGTCCCCGTGCCCTACTCGATTCTTCGAATGGTTCGGATCGGATCGGGGTTAGTTGAGGTGCTCGATGGCGTAGTGGTTTACGTGCTTGGTCTGCGATTGTTTAAGTTAAGCAACTTTCGCAAAGGCCGGTCTTTGGATTCCTTTCGCATATACCCCACGACGGTCTCCAGGTGTCAAGGCTACCCTTCTTCATCCGGGGGATAGTGTTTAGTAAAGAAATATCCTCAAGTTGTGTTATTACGGACCACCTCGTCCTTGAACAACTTCTCGTGGTGGGCAGTGGTTCGGGCAGACCATTGCCCATCCTCACATACCTCCCGACGCTTGCAACAGCCCAGTCGAGACGGTCTGAAAGATTTTCCAGGGTAAATAAAAGGCCGAACACCAAAAAATTTAATATTAGTTTTAGTTTAATTTAATTATTTATTTTTAAAGTAAATAATATAACTCAATATTTTGTGAATATTTCAAGCGTCTACCTGATGCCCTTATAAATATCGAGCAAAAACGAGCAAAAAAGATCACGTTTGTTGTATGGGAGCCCTTAAATATTTGTTTTATTTTAATTTAATAATTTATTTTTAATGTGGAAATATAACTAAATATTCTCTGAATATTTCAAGCGTCTAGTTGCCGTTATCAATATCGAGCAGAAAAGAGCAAAAAAATCACGTTTGTTGTATGGGAGCCCCCTTAAATATTTTATTCTGTTTTTTAGTATTTGTTGTTATAGCGGCAACAGAAATACATCATCTGTGAAAATTTCAATTGTCTAACTATCATGGTTCATGAGATACAGCCTGGTGACAGACAGACGGACAGACAGACGGACGGACAGTGGAGTCTTAGTAATAGGGTCCCGTTTTACCCTTTGGATACGGAACCCTAAAAAATCGAACAATAAGCGATTGCCTACAGCAAAGTTCTTGTTATTGAGGCAGATGAAATATGGATTTGTGGTTTGTGGTGGTGAGGGGAACGAATATCAGGGGCGATAGGAGGGACAAACAGGTTATCGGAATCAAGATGATTCGAGATCAGACATTATTATTGAGATTCAAGATGTTGACATCTAAAGGAAATCTGTTGTTAAGGAACGAGTTTGTTTTTCTGCCATTTATTATAATTTTGATTCTCTTCTCGAGTTTTGTTTGAAGATCAAAGTAATAATAAGTGTGTATCTTTATTAACAACTCTGAATCTTATTAGCCGGTTGATTTAAAACATAACTTTTGATTGCATTTTGAATGGGAATTTCAATTCAATTCATATATTTGTTTCTTTCAGAGTCAAAGAAAAAAAATGCAAGATTTCGTGATTTGTTGCAATTCCAACCGAAGGTTATTTGATTATGTAAACTGGGCATAGTTGTATATAACTAAGGATTTAGTTGTTACCGCGGAACACGATAGGAATCAGTTTTAATTTAATTCTTTCTTTAATTTTAGTTTTAATTTAAAATTCTTTGCTTTTTATCATTGTCAACCATTTTGGTCAATGTTGTGCACAATTCTATTTTTTTTAAATGTTTTTATTTTAAGTTTTCTGTCTGATTATTGTTATTGTGCCTTTATGTATAAATAAATAAATAAACTTGCTTCTATTATCACTAGGACTTGTTAGAGTAAGCGAGCGACTATATCCATGCTATGTATAGCTCAACAGTAACACTGATTGTTTTACCAACCCTGTTATTTTTTAAATATTGTTTAATTGTATGTTGTTGTTATTGTTATATGTTTATGTATGTATAGATAATGGTTTCCATTGTATTTTACATATACATTAAGGTAAGGTAAAATAGCCTATAACTGTCCCACAGCTGGGCAAAGGCCTTCATTGAAATTAAGTTATCTCACAATTGATTGGCAATGGCTTAATCACCACACTTACGAAATGCGGGTTATCACAAACCCAGGCTATGCATCGAAAAGTCCGAGACACCCTTTGCCCGACCGCTTGACTGAGCGTTTAGACCTTTCATTTAATATAACTAATACGTTAGTTGCTTTAACACCACTCCATCAACTCAATCATACTTACACACTCGCAACTGTACTTGATAAGCTCTTTCGTTGAAAAGTTACATTGTTGAACGTATAGAGAAAATCAAATAAACAGTAAACAAAATAATCATTTAACTATTATTGTAATGGTCGTTTTAATATTCATAAATGACTTTTAGTCATATGCATATACACCCTACAATTTTATTTGAGAGTGTCGTTTACGTCCAACATTTTGATGATGTCTAATAATGATTGCTTTTACGTTCAAAAATACAAAAAAGTCTACATTACTAGCCTTGAAATTTAGGGTCGTATTCACCATTGTTTTCAGAATTTGAGAACTTTAAATATACAGTTCCTTATCGGAGAAAAAACTGAATAAGATGGCATTCAAAACTTATTTTGGCCAAAGTGGTGGTTACGCCCTTTGAGCCGCAAGGTATCGCTATACCTACAGAGTAAATAAAAACAATTATTAATCGATTCAAAACTAACGTACTTATAGCAAACGCACGCAGACCGGGCGCGTTAACTACAGTGCCATCGAGCTTCTCTATAGGTCCTATAAAGGTGGAACTATAAATGAAATCAATTTAGTACCACACGCGCAATCTGTTTCAATCCTACCTGCGACACTACAGCTGACACGCTCAGGTCGCAACTCGGTCGAAAACAATTTGCTCGACTACTATTCCGATGTAGTGACGTCACCGCCGCCATTTATATGTACTGCCGATAGTCTACATTGTTTTTGCATTTATTTGAGTGTTGCAATGCGCTGTGTTGTGTGGCTTTGTCGCCCGTGTACGATGTTGTGGCACAGTTGAGTGGAAAACAGTATTTCGTTTTTTTAACAAGATTGAAAGAACTTTATGTCGTTATGGTTTGCGCGTTTGAGTTGCAAGCCTGCGATTTTACAAGATAAGCGATGCTAGGACACTAAAAGTCGGAAAGGCTACACCTTTTGTAGACGCGTTCTGCAAGAGACCGCGACTCGGCAAACGTATTATAAGACGTCCAGTGCTAAGTGGCTGGCAGCAGTTTAAAATAGTCTATGGTTTGATTATTTAAACAGGGAATAACGCAAATTAATTAGTAAAAGGTATCATTATATAGACGAGGGGGAGGTGTTCGATGGCGCAGTGGTCAACGCGCCTGGTCTGCGGTTGCAAAGGTTAAGCAACTTTCGCAAGGCCGGCATCAGATGAGTGACCAAAACTTATCATTCCGGCTGCATTAGCAGTTAACCACCGCACCGACATGGGGCCGCGTGGTGGTTTATAGCCCGTTCTCCCTATCCATCCATAGGGAAGGCTCGTGCCCCAGTAGTGGGGACATAAAATGAGCTGATGATGATGATGATGATCATTCTTCATACCCGAAGTTTCGACCGAGTTACACCGGCCGGCTTTTATTTATTAGTTTGCGTTAATCCCCGTTTAAAGTTTAAAGGTGTACATCATCATCATCATTATTTCAGCTCGTGGGCTCCCACAGCTAAGTTTGAATACCACTTCACTTATAAAAAAAATTAACGCTCCGAATTTCTGAATAATTTACTATGTTTTTTTTGCACTGTGGCAGTGACGAGGTGGATTCCATTTCCAGATTAGATTCCGGTGTCGACCTCTCTCAATCGCGGTATTTGATAGTTTAATACAGCCGCCGCCGCAGCCCCCCTCGCCCCGCCGGCCATTATTGGTTCGCTCGGTTTTTTACTTATTGAAGTGAAAAATTCACGCGTTCCGCTGCGACGCTTTTCACGTGTTTTTTTTTTGTTTTGCTAAAACAATTTTATAACAACAAAAAAAAACCGAATCCAAAAAAATTTACCGAAAGAATTGCACTAAAAGGTAAAAAATGATTGTGTAGTTTAGTTTGTTCAATTTACTTGCAATTAACCTTTATTTTTCTCAAACTTATATTCTTAAAAACTATGCGACTGCCATATACTTAACTTCACATCTAACAAAACACATATTATGACAAACCAGCAAATACCAAATATTTACTTGCAATCCACTAAAAGAAACAAAAAATTATTTTTTTATACTGCTTAGGTATATATAGACAATCATTTTATTAGGAAAATATATTGCAATTATTGTTATTTTTGGAGCCATTAACCCAATCTCGAGGAGATCGAGGAGCTTGATGGCGCAGTGGTTAACGCGCCCGGTCTGCTGGTGATGAGGTTAAGTAACTTTCGCAAAGGCCTGTCATCGGATGGGTGACCAAAAGTAAATCATCTCGAGCTTCTCCGTGCTTTGGAAGGCACGTAAAGCCGTTGGTCCCGGCTGCATTAGCAGTTGTTAACAACCACCGCACCGCACTGGGCCCGCGTGGTGGTTTTACGGCCCGTTCTCCCTATCCATCCATAGGAAAGGCTCGTGCCCCAGCTGTGGGGACATAAAAATGAGCTGATGATGATGAACCCAATCTCCGTTTAGCTTTTGTTCGTATGTGAACGATGATGATGACGAAAACCCATAAACTAAACAAATAACTAAACACAAAGTAACTTTTGAACTCCATTTTGAACGCGTGGCGTCTATAATAATGGCGGAAAAAATTCAAAATGGCGGGCCAACACGTCGAGATAAACCTGCACATTGGTTAATGGATCAGTGCGTGAAATGGAGGAGGCGGTGTCAAAACAGACCATTAATTCTGCAGTGAAAGGAGTCGCGTGAGTTACATATTGAGCCGAGGAACATTATTGAGCCGCTCTGTTTGGATATAAAAAATCACGCTATGAAAAGAAGAAAAAGATTTTGAAATGAAACAACTTTTACGGATCTACTCGCGTTTATTTTACACATTACTTATTTAACGCATGAAACGTCAGGATAAACATTAAATAAGTAATTTGTAAAATAAACGCGAGTAGATCCGTAAAAGTTTAGAAAACAATATAGAAAAAGATTTATTTTTGTTTCCCAGCCAGCCATTTAGAGAAAACAAAGAAAACGAGTTCATAGAGCCAAGTCATTTTTTAAGTTGATTAGACGATAATGTGATTGACGAATGATACCTAGATGAAAAATTAAGCATGATATTCTCTGATGTGGGGCTTAACAGGTAACATATGAAAAGTATTTTTTTAAGTTGATTAGACGATGATGTGGTGTGGTGATTAACGAATGATACCTAGATGATAAATGAAGCATGATATTCTCTGCGATCTCTTTGAATATCAGTTAAGATGTGGGACTTAACAGGTAAGATGGTGATATTTAGCCAGGCAGACTTAATAAGGTGATGCAATGCAGCCAACAAAACTGAGAAGTAGGTAGTTATATTTTTTTGATTATTGAGAAACATCTAAATTGAAATAAATAAATAAATAATTTCACATTTAGTCAGTGCACAGGCATTACAGTATCATCAAACAATATATCTAACGTGTTTTTATTTCTGCTCCCTTACTTATTTTTATTTTTTTATATTTTTTTTATATTAGAAGGAGGCAAACGAGCAGGCGGGTCACCTGATGGAAAGCAATCACCGCCGCCCATGGACACCCGCAAAACCAGAGGAATCACAGATGCGTTGCCGGCCTTTAAGGAAGGAATAGGCTCGTTTCTTGAAGATTCCTAAGTCATATTGGTCCGGAAATACCGCCGCTGAGAGCTGGTTCCACAGCACTGTAGTTCGTGGTAAAAAATTACGTGAGAAACGCACAGTAGTAGATCGCCATCCATCAAGATGGTGTGGATGGAAAGACAGTCGATTGCGTGTAGTGCGGTGAAGGAAATCAGCGGCAGGGATCAAACCGAACAATTCCTCAGAGCACTCCCCATGATAAAGGCGATAAAATATACAGAGAGATACAACGTCTCTCCGAAGGGCCAGTGGATCGAGCCGACCAGAGGTTACCACGTCGCCGACAACTCGAGCAGCTCTGCGTTGAAATGGGAGGAATTGGTACTGGGGCGCTCCAGCCCAAAGATGGGAACAGTATTCCATATGAGGCCTGACCTGTGCTTTGTAAAGCTGTAAGCGATGGGTCGGCGTGAAATACTGTCCCGCTCTATTGAGCACACCCAGCTTTTTCGAAGCTAATTTAGCTTTACCTTCTAAATGACCGCGAAATTGAACGTCACTCGAAATATCGACGCCAAGAATTCCAATGGTCGGTTTGGTATCAAGGGGAGCTCCTTCAAAGTTTATAGATACGACGAAGGGATGGTTTTTAGCGGTAAACACGCAAACTTGTGTTTTGGAAGGGTTAAAATGGACTAGATTAAGTCGGCCCCAATTCGAGACATGACTTAACATATTCTCAGTGTCCATCACAAGTTTATTCCGGTTCTCGATGACGCTTTCCAGAGAAATATTAGTACGTCCGGTGTAAAGCGTATCCCCAGTACTGTCGTCTGCATAGCAATGAATGCTGTTGTTATGCAACATGTCATTGATATGCAGAAGAAACAGTGAAGGCGACAGCACACACCCCTGCGGGACTCCAGCATTCACGGGCTTCAGGTCAGAGCATGATCCGTCAACTACGACTTTGATGCTACGCCCAGAAAGAAAGCGACCCACGCACACAATTTCTCAGGGAGCCCGTATGATGGAAGTTTCGAGAGAAGAGCCTTGTGCCATACCCTGTCGAAGGCTTTCGCTATGTCCACGCTAACTGCCAGTGCCTCCCCTTTCCTCTCGACTGCCTCCGCCCATCGGTGAGTGAGGTACACTAAAAGATCACCAGCCGAACGACCGCGGCGAAAACCGTACTGGCGATCGCTTAGTAGCTGGTTCTCTTCTAGGTACCTTAAGAGCTGGCAGTTTGTAATGGACTCCATTACTTTGGAGAGCAAAGAGGTGATGGCTATAGGCCTGTAGTTGGACGGATCTGAGCGATCACCTTTTTTGGGAATCGGGTGGACAAGGGCTGTCTTCCAAGAACTCGGGACAACGCCAGTCGTGTAAGAGAGCCGGAAGAGGCGCGTTAGAACCGGCGCCAACTCAGGAGCACACGTCCGAAGCACAATGGGAGGGACTGCATCAGGCCCACTCGACTTATGAATGTCAAGGGAAAAAAGAGCCTTACGAACTGACCTTTGCAGGAACCGAACGTTTGGCATAGAACAAGCGCAATGCGGTATTGTTGGTGGCGAGTTTTTCCCATCGTCCAAGGTCGAGTTTGATGCGAAAAGAGTACCCAAGAGATCGGCTTTCTCTTTTGCAGTATGGGCAAGGCAATCATCGGTCTTGTGCAGTGGTGGAAGCGACGGTCGACAGAAATTCCCCAAGACAGCCTTGGCGAGAGACCAGAATGCACGCGTATCCGAAGGAAGACGCACTAGCCTCTCCCCAATTCTACCTATAAATGATGACTTCGCCTTGGCAATGTCCTTCTTAAAAGACCTGGTAGCAAAGTTGTACTTCTTTTTGAGCACACTGGTACTTGGATCCTCTGATGACACCGCATTAGCCCAGGCTTGGTAATGCTAGTAACTTATGCTAGTGCCTTACAAATAAACAAAGAATAAATCCGAATACTTAGTCATTCCTTGTTTTGTTCCTGTCATGTAAACGTCATTTCAAATTAGAGTTTAAGAGACAAAACACGGAATAACTATTCGGAGCTTATTATTTGTTTATTTGTAAGACCCATAGAATCCATGGTAGAGTCAAGTACCACTTTCCTACATAATTCGAAACCTTTTTATTGAAAAAAAAAACTACAAAAAATTTGAAAGTCGACTCTGGCCACAAACTAAACAAAAAAAAAGAGGTTTAAACCTACTTTCCATCGCTCAGCATCACTCAAACGTCACTCGCATCCGATTGTGAAACTCTTCGGCGCGGTGTGTTACTTTCCGTCATTTCTCAAAACGACGTACTGAGCAATAAGTTTGTGTCACACACACTAGGGCTGCAGTAAAATGTGACTGCAGCTACTTACCTTGCAAATTATTAATGGAAATGGGCCCATGTCAAAGGCTATTTATGTCAGTTAGCCGTTTGGTCGCTAATATATGGTAAGTAATTAGGTACTACTACTACAAGCTCACAGACCGGTTGGTAGAACCTAAGGTTTGTCACGTCAATGCCACGTCACGTCAATGCCAATGTCGCCAATGTCTCCACGTCGCATGGCTAAGGTCTTGCAACGTGACACTGGCTCGTTGTGTGTGTTCCACTGCCTGTATGATGAAGAATGCTCTGAGGAACTTTTTATTTTGGCCCCACATCATCATTCATCATCATTCTACCATCGCACCGCTCGCCATCGGAACAGGGCACACGCACATTTCCTGGAGCTGCTGTTCTCTCGAACGGTTCGCTTCCAGAGGACCTTATTCCACGTACCATGTGGAAAAACTGTGGATTGAGCTGCATGAATGATTTAACAGAGAACCATAGTAATCGACATAGCCCAACGGGTAAGAAAGCTGAAAGAAAGCAGTGGGTCGGCCATATTAGTCGTAGAACTGATAACCATTGAATTATACGAGTTCTTGAGCAGAGTAAACATCGTGTAGGGCACTCAGACTAGGTGGAACGACGATCTTCGCAAGGTGGCTGGCAAGAGCAGGATGAGAGTAGCCGCGGATCGTGCTCGGTGGCGTGCACTTGGAGAAGCCTATGTCCAGCAGTGGACTAGTATAGGCTGATGATGATAATGATGATGAAGCATGCTTGTTTAAAGCATACTGCTAAATTAGCGTAGGTACTCAAATCAAACAATTGCGCTTCAAAGCAAAAAATAATGATGTTATTTAAAACAGAAGGCTTTTGAACCCTAAGGTCTAGTAACAAAGTCAAGACTGCCCGCAGTCAACAGCGCTAACTCAATAAATAAAGAAATAAGGCGCAAAAAGTAAAAATTTGGAATATTTACCGTCCAATAGCGAGTTACTGCTATATTTTTCCACCGCATAATGATTTATTTGGTGCGGTTTTTCTCAATGTCTAAAGGGCTCGTGATATGAATACAGTTATTTATGGATCGAAGTTCATTCGACGTGATTTAGGTGAAATCACGGTTTGTGTTTTAAATGTAACCGTAAGTATACGGGGAAAGTGTTTTTGAGAGTATTTTTTTAATTCACGCAGATCTATAAGGATGATCAACAGCTTAACAATAAGTAAATAGCATTTGTCCCACTGCTGGGCAAAGGCCTCCATCATTGAAATCAAGTCATCACTAAAAATGATCACCGCTTGCTAAATACGGGTTGGTTATCATAAACCCAGGCTTGGCACACTTTGCCTGACCTGGAAATTGAACCCAGGACTTTCGGGTATCGCGCCGAGAGCTATGACACTCGGCCACCGATGCGTCAATTTAACAATATAAACAATGATATTATCCATAGTATGTTACGTTAAGTAGGTATATCTGTTTACGAGTGTACCTGTATCAATAAATCTATATTTATAAAAATCAATTGCTGTTCGTTAGAGTAGCTAAAACTCGAGAATGGCTGGAGCGATTTGGCTAATTTTGATTTTGAAATATTTGTGAAAGTTTAGGGAAGGCCTATTTCTATAGGGGTCAGCAACTGATATTTGGCT
This sequence comes from Eudonia lacustrata, assembly GCA_947562085.1. Lineage (NCBI taxonomy): Eukaryota > Metazoa > Arthropoda > Insecta > Lepidoptera > Crambidae > Eudonia > Eudonia lacustrata. Next base: position 2,929,719 of record OX387322.1, read on the forward strand.
TTAGTAACAATTGGATACAAACCACCTGCTTTCTAGCTGTCATCCAGTACTTGCAATGAAATTCTATATTATTTTTTGGCGACGAATACTGATGTCGATCATTGGGTTACTCTGTGTCGAACGCTCGTGCCACTATGATACACACCTACGAAGATTCACTTATATCGCACATAAAATACACTAACTATATTTTTTGGTTAGATTTAATACTTTTATTTATTTATTTTCTACTAGTTGCCGCTCGCGGTTTCACCCGCGTGGTTCCCGGTTCCCGTTCCCGTGAGAATTTCGGGATAAAAAGTATCCTATGTGTTATTCCCGGTTATAAACTATCTGTATGCCGAATTTCATTCAAATCCATTCAGTAGTTTTTACGTGAAAGAGTGTTTATAATATTAGTAGGATTTATTTATTTATTTTATTTTGCCGCTACTCACAAAAGTAAAGCATCATCTTAAACCCCCATTTAAATTAAATTTATATCTAAATCACCGCAGACTAAAAGAGAGTCATTCAGGTCAAAGGGGCATTTCCTGTAAGGCGGACGCCATTATGGCCGCGGTTTTACCAAAGCCGGCACTAATGGATTGCATTCAAAGGGCGTGTACTCAATTGCAAGCAACAAGCAACTTTTTGAAAATGCTTTATAAAATGTATGGTAAGCCAAAAAATTACGACCAAAATTCAAATTCAAAATTCAAAATCATTTATTCAGTTTAGGCTACAAATAGCTCTTATGAACGTCATTATGCCATCGGTTCGTAAGTCTACTCTGGGCGGGAAATCTTGTACAGAGAAGAGATCGTAAGAGCTAAGCCACTTTCGCAATGCCTGGTCTCGGATGGGTGGCCATAAACTATGTCGATCCTCCTTCATGCTTCGAAGGCACGATAAGCCGTTGGACTTGGTATTTGTCGACGTAATCGTTAAAACCTACCCACATTGGACGGGTAAAGTCTGATATCTTTTTATTTGAGAGTTTGCTCGGGGGCGGCGGGAAATTTTAAGGGTTCCTCATGCCGTGTAATCAAAACACCGTTAGAGGGTTTCTAGAGGGAATAGCATCACGCAATCGTATCTCCGTACCTTTAGAGCGCTTTTCTGAGCTCCCAATTTATATTTGTAGTTTTTGTTATGTTAGCTTAGTTAGGACGTCAGATCATATAACTTAGAACTTATATGCAATCAAACAAAACCTCGATGAAAGTAGGTTCTAATCTCTAATGTTCAAATTTAAGACGAAAAGCCCAAACATAAACATGTATGCTTAAAAGAAGCAAAGAGAGCTTTTAAAAATAAAAAAGCAACATTCCCAAATCCAAAAAAGTTTCTAGCAAGCAACCAACGGTAAAAATAAAGAATCCTTTTTTAAAGACATTCATTACTTTAATCTAACAGATAATTTATCCATTTGTTATTCGCGACGATAAATTTTCATGGGCTAAGCGGTGGAACAATAAAATGTTTAGCGCCCCTACCATGAGGATTCGACTCACTAAAATCACACTTGTAGCAATTTTTTTAAATGTAATTTAATTTGTTAATTTTCTAACATAGTTGAAGGTAATAATTGCAATAAAGGCAAATGGCCAAGATGCCTGAAATGAATGAATTGAATTGAATTAAATTATATTATTTTAAAGATTAGATAAAATATAACACGTTTTGTTTGTTTGTGAATAGGTATATAGGTCGTTCTAAATGAAAGTTGCTTCTAGTTTGTGACTCCATCTTTATAGAGTAAAGCAGATTTTAACTTTATGGGACTATGAGAAAGCGCTTTGATATCATTTCTTTTGATGTTAAGTGACTTGAAAAGTCTTACAGTAGAAATCGTACTTCTCTCGGAATTCTCAACCACATGTAACTATTATGACATAAAAATGCTGCTAACATTGATGACATGGCGACATATTTAGAAAAGATAGAAAGGCGACTTCTTGGCGGGAAGGTGAAGAGTCATGTCTGCGGTTTTGTTTTATTTTCTAAAATTTGTGTTAAGTCGAATATTAATGTGAAATAATGGTGCAATCTTAATCGTTAAGTATTCGTGAGTGTGCATGAGTGTTGGCAAATGAAACAAAACAGTGCAACGGCACTTTTCAAATTCTCTCAAGAAGTCGCGTGAGGACTTAGTAAGGCCCCACATCTTTACTGAGATACTCGCGGGGTTGAGGGGTATATCATTTCTCACTTCTCATTTCTATTATCATTCATCATCATCCTATATAGTGTTTAAACGTAAAAATTAAGTTTTCGACTGAAGGACGAGTATCCATGGTCATGAACAAATTTAAAAAAAAAGATAGAAAGGCGGACTCAAAACAAGTCATACCACTAACCAAGCGTAGTTAGTTCATAAGTTTGATGTATACTAAGTTTCAGATATTACGAAATTAAATAAGCTTTTATTCTTAGTATGTAACCCCCACTGGGAATCCAACCATGGACGTACCATACCATAGCTGGTCCAAAGTGGGTTGTTAACGACTGCCATCTAGCAAGACTGCCATTTCAGCAACCAGTAATTGTATTTAAAAAAAGTAAGTTTAAGCATGGCTACGACGGACCTTTAAATCTCCACTATCAGGAAAAAAAGGTGAGACAACTGCAATAAATCGTAACTATCTCGACAAAACAAATAGTAAGAGCCAAAGGGTTGGATAGAATTACGTGCTGTATTTTAACACCTTCTGATGTTGATAGTTGAGCGACCTGAGGAGAATTTATCGCCGGTTGCAACCTTCAAGAGTGGTTCGACTACAAATAATTCGTTAATGCATTGCAGCTAATGTACTACGCAACGCGGAGGGTGGCGCAAAAGAAATTGCGCGAAACAGAGATGGATCGCAACTTAAGTGGTACTCTTACTTAAATAAACGATACGTCTACACTATCATTTGTTTTGTGCAGGAGTTTTGTAAAGTTGTGTGATTTTAATGGCCATTTTGCGTTTCGGTCTTCCTTTTAAAGACTTTAAAGATTTATTAAGACTTTTTAACCAATTAGTTAGCTGATTTAAGTGAAACTTTCTACGCTTAAGTGAAAAGCAAAGATGTTGACAGTAAATAGAAAAAAAAAGTTTGTTCAACTGATTAATGTGATTTCAAATTTTCTACAGTAAAATTTAAATCGCATAAATCGGATATATAAACAATTGGTGGATTTCGTGAGGAGCTCGATGGCGCTGTGGTTAACGCGCCCGGTCTCCAATAGCTAAGGTTAAGCAACTTTCTCATAAGCCTGTCATCGGATGGGTGACCAAAAACTTATCATCTCGAACTCCTCCGTGCTTCGGAAGGCACGTAAAGCCGTTGGTCCCGGCTGCGTTAGCAGTCGTTAACAACCACTAATCGGCTCTGGGGCCGCGTGGTGGTTTATGGCCCGTTCTCCCTATCTGTCCATAGGGAAAGCACGTGCCCCAGCAGTGGGGACATAAAATGAGCTGATGATGATGAAACGATTATTTTTAAAATTTTATTTTACACGTCTAAGTAAGAACATAATTTATTTTACAACATAAATAAATAGATAAATAAATGGCTGGCTGGCTGGCAAACAATGCTCAAAACGTTGCTGTCACTTTTTAGTTAATATTTTGAGTAGTTTAATGAATAAATTTAAGTGTGTGTTTTTTTTATTAAGTGCATCACATTGTTATTAATTCTGTTTTTATTAGTGAGGACCTATAATTGGCTTCCTGTTACTATTTTTAAGTTTTTAAGTTGTGTCATAGCTGTTGGTCTTCCTATAAATAAATAAATAAAGATACAACATGTTAAACACGTATTTAGCCGTATTTTACAAGGGATAATATTTTTTTTACAGGTACTTAAATGTATTATAAGGGCGCTGCTTATTGCAGGTCTGAAATTACTTACAGCAGACTGGAAATTGGAAACATTACAGATAGAGTCAGAATTAATGTGTACCTTCTTCACTAACTAAAATAAAATTATACAAATATTAATAATTCTCATAAAATTCAATATTCTATATCATTTCACGAATGTCACTATGCGATCGGTCCGTAAGTCTACAGACCTTGTTCTGAGAAGAACCGGCAAGAAACTAGGCAATAGCATTGCTCAGAATACATACATAGAATACATTTAGACTGACATTTGTTTTTTGCAGGCATTTCAAATATTCTTAAGGGTGCGCCGTCCATAAGTGACAAGTGTCATATGTTTTATTTGAAATGTCGTCGTCCATATTTATTTGATGCCGCGCGGCCATACTGATTTTGTATGGGGAATTTAAGGTGCTTAATAAAAAATAATTATTTAAATAACCACTTGATGAATCGAAAATGTAGTCTAGCAATTTGTAGTTTATCCATTGATGATTGTTTATACAAAATCAGAGGTACAATAATTTAGATAAACTATAAGAAATCTACTAAACGCCGCCACTCGTTTTCATGATTTTTGCCCAACTTTAAATGATATTGTAGAAAAAACTATAGCGTGTTATAAATTTATGGTTCTGACAAATTGTAAACACGTTCCCTATGATACTAAATATATATTTTGTTCATTTAATACGATAGTATTTTCAATTATATCTACTTAACCGTAACTGCATTTTTGGCATTTTTTTGTCGGCGCACCCTTAATGAAATCGTTTAAACGCATCAAGATAATGAAGGTGCGTAAGTCATGCCAAATGTTATCGTTAGAACTAATTGTAAAGCATATTTCGAGATTAAAAGTGACATGATGTTTTGAAAATATCTAAGCTTTTCAATAAAGCTTTGTTTTAAATTAAAAATAGAATAGAACATTCTTAAATTACTTAAAATACAGACACGTTTTAGTGAAATTTGTTTTAGAAGTCGTACAAAGGGCAGCATTGTCACTAAGAGCGGTGTCTCGTAGGCAATATAGGGCTTGTACACTTCGATCAATGGGGTATTTGACAGGTTTTAGAAAAATATGTCTAATGGTTCATTATAGCATAATATATTTGCAATTTGATTAATTCGTTATGAATTTCTTTATTTTTTATGAAAATCACCATTAAAATTCAAATTAATAAAATAGCCGCCAAAACGCTGAAGACGCCATGCATGCAGGTCACGTGATGTCGTAACGTCACCTGCTTGTAAGCAAACTTTTAGCTGTCAAATTAAACGTACAAAACTTTGATTGACATTTACTGTAAACAAGCTGGTGACTTCACTCCAGATTCAGCGTCATCCCGTGCGTTTTTGATCACGTGGTCAATCAAAAAATTTATTATGTTATTAATGATTTTATATAAAAATCATACTTATTTTAAAATTATGTGCTGGCTAAATTAGTTTAAAAACATGTTTACTATTAAGTTAACAACAGTTTGATCAATATTTTCATTGTAGTCAAATACCCCATTATGTGTTAGATTCCCGATGAGCGCTTAAAAAATTCTTAAAAATATTTATTTTTAAGAATTAAGGTTCATAGTAAGCTTGAAGTAGTTGATGCTATCCAATATTCTTTCAGATTTTGTTATTCGAAATTTAAATGTAGAGGTATGAGCAAACAGGATCACTCTAAGATGCATTTTGGTTCCAGTAGGCTTAGCCAAAGTAACATTAAGAAAACGATAGCGAAGTTTGAAAAGAATAAAATGTATGGGATTGACATAAGATTGACCACGTGATTTAGCGCGGTTTATGTCAATCCCAGACATTTTATTCTTTTCGAACTTCGCTATCGTTTTCTTAATGTTACTTTGGCTAAAGGCCTGTTTTCACTTTGATTAGTGCGAGTGCAGGTGATTAGTAATTGCGAGTGTTGCGTTGTGCTGTGTTTAGTAAATTCAGCCACAACCACAGCCACTTGACAAAATTGGACACTTCTTGCACTACACACCTGCACTAAACAATCGCAATTACTAATCACCTGCACTCGCACTAATCAAAGTGAAAACAGGCCTTAAGCCTACAGGATCGAATTTGGTGTGAGTGAGGCGCGCGGCGGAGCTGGCGGGGGTGAGGCGGGGGAGGCTGGCCGCTCTGTACAGATTCTATGCAGAAGAGCGCGTATGCGCTCGGTAAAAAATCTGTACCCAAACGACTTAGTCTGAAAAGTCTCATTTGATTACATGCGCTCGGTAAACAATCTGTACCGAAACGAAAACGCACTGATCCGGTGAGGAAGAGGCCTTACTTTCGATTTTCGTGTAAATTAGTTAGGTATATAGAATAGAGCTGTAATACTATAAATCGTGAATCAATTATGTATGACACAATAGTATTTATTTTCACTCATCATCATAATTATCAGCTCATTTTATGTCCCCATTGCTGGTGCACGAGCCCAATAATTATAATATAATTTCGCCTCCTTCAATAATTAAATTATTAATACGAAAAAGGAGTAGCAGCAACTCTGTATACATCTTATGTACAGTTAATGAGCACTGCAATAAATAGGTGAAGTGCATCTATTTTCTCGGCAAACTTCGTGCTTCAAATGTCGTCGGATTTCTATCAGAAGAGTCGGGGCAGTCGAGTCAGTGGAATCAATGCAGTCGCAGCTTGAAGCAGTCAATCCTGACTGCTTCAAACTGCCGTTGCCACTCCGGTAACCTATCTGGATATTAGGTAGTGGACTATACGTGTCCACGGGGCAACTCGCTCGAGACACTTAAGAGCTTCGGATGAAGAATGCGCGTCGGCGCGTCCTGACCTGGCGTTATGACCTGACGCAGATGGTCTCTAGTGCGACTTATGTTTGCGCAAGCTTGTCTGACACCTACTTTATGACTTGCCGGTTGGTGGGGGTGTCCGTATAAACTTTAAAGTCATGCAGATATAGCAGGGTTGCTTCGAGCTGCCCGTGTATGGCTGCCCTAGGGGCTCTTTAAATTTAGACTTTTCGGGTCGGACTTTTTAATAAGGAACGTAATGCAGCCGTCCGACAACAAAAGTCTAAACTGAAAGACATTTTTTAAATATTAGACACTTTTTGAGAGAGATTGCTGCCCAAGCAACAAAATTTGGTACTATAAAAGTCCTGAGAACGTTTTAGAACGTGCTAATTAGTGTACATGATTAGCACTATAATTATGTTGTAAACGTTTAAAGAACCCCGAATAGGCCCTAGTTTTATCACTGATTTATTTTATAAACATTAGATAAAGGCTCTCACGGTGATAAATCAGCTGTGTAGTTGAAACCTAAAAGTACCGAGAAACGCTTTTTGGTACTGAAATAGTGCTATCTGCAGCATGTATGTCACAAATTTGCACTATAAAAGTAACTAAAATATGTTTATAGTGCTTTTTTGCACCGTAAATAATTCCAGTGTTCTTTTTTACCACAATCTTAATCAATAATTTTTTTCGTGTTTTGTCGTGCATCGTCGTGAGTGTTACAAAAATCAACAAATAACAACAACAAATATTATTATGCTTTATAGTTCATTCGCCGATGTAATAAAAAGGAAAAGGAAACTACGCAGCTCTGCCGTAACTAGCACTTGCGAAATTAATTGTATTGATAAAATCATTAGTGCCGATTTCAAATTTGACAATGCGCCCTCGTAATTTTCTTGTTTTAATTAAATTTAAATTAATAAAATAAGTACTTTGCCCGACTATGGCTGCTATAGTACTCATTGGCTCCAGCCGTGCAGCTAATGTGCTATCATGGCAGAAAACAGCAGCCATATTTCCTTGTCTGTCCATAACGTATAACAATGGTTAAATCAATTGTTATACCTTAATATGGCGTTTCGACAGACTAGGGGCTAATTTCATTTCGATTAGGGTTTTTAATTAATTATTAATTTTAGTACTTTTTTGCCATGATTTAGTGTCGTAGCAGTAACACAAACTCACCTATAGAGCTATTTAGAATTGAAGTTATTTAGCAGTTGCACCAGAAGTCGCTATGGTACTGTTAAGTACTATAGAAGAGTTATCATGATTTTTACAGAACTGGCTCCATAGCGATGTTGAGGGAGCTTGTAAGAAGATATAACGTTACGTAATGGTTGTGCAAGGTACTTTTATAGTGCAAATTGATCCTGTAATAGTGTTTTTGGCACTCCTACAATACTAGTACTGTAAAAGTAATTTTCACGCATTATTATTGCAAAATAGATACACAAAACTGTCAATAAGGTTGTCTATAGTACTAAATAGTACCATAATCGCTTTTATCATGTCTATTACAGTGCAACACTTTAATGATTCTCTTGTATAGTCCTGTAAGCGTTCTTATAGCAAAATTATAGAACTTAAATGCTCTTTAATTTTATAGAAGCAAAACGCTCTGTTAAAAACCTTTATGGTACAAGCAGTCACAATGATTACCATTATAAGTCTACTATATCACTGTTTGGTGATAAAATGCCTTGGTTATAGAAACTTTTGTTACTTGGGTGATTGCCTCAAACGGCATTTTCAGAGTCACTGGGCTTTTTTGGGGGCGGCGAGGTACGTAAAGGGTACCTCAAGCCGTGTGAAACTAATTACCTTCGCAGGTTTTCTAGAGGGAACGGTATCACACATTTAAAAGTGCGTGTCCCCGTGCCCTACTAGATTCTCCGAAGGGTTCGGATCGGATCGGAATATTAGACAGCATCAATTACTTTGTTCTGATCTCAAGATAAGTTGCTAAAGCACTTATTTTTGGAAATCAGAAACAACGACGGTACCGTTCGTAAGTTCGTTTTCGACATTGGCCCGACCGGGAATCGAAGCCAGGACGTCAGAGTCAGCGCCGCCCAAAGTCCAGCGCGCAAGCTACTTGGCTACAAAAGTAGTCATAAAGTCAAAGTCAAAGTATTTTTTTATACATTCAAAAAAGTGATTTTGAGTCGTCCAAAAAGTTTTTACTCACTATCCTTTCAGAACGTCTACTTTTTAGCTGTGGAGAAGAATGGTCGCATGAAACATAATTGCCTAAGCCAATTATAAAACCTGAAAATTGAAACCCAAAAAACATACAGCTTAATCTTGTATATAAGCCATTACGCCAACGCCGACCGTAACAACGATGAGGGTATAAAATATAATAGTATACCGTTCCGCGAAAGCCCTTGAAGGATGTAATAATGGCCTGATGAAACCATAATGCTGGTAATTTGCGTAACGCGGGCCGGGCCTTTTAATTAGTCTGCAAGAAGCCACCAACTATACAGAACGTTTTCGGATAGCGAGTCCGTGGAAGCGGTATCGAAGACTCTTGCTACCCAGACACATGCCAAATTAACGTTGAAATACCGTAGAAGACAAGCCAAAAGGAAAAGGGAAAAAAAAAGCAAGAAAAAAAAATTATGATTAAAAAATACGGAAAACATACGAAGGAGGAGTTAAATAATAAATAATAATAAATAAATTTTTATTTCAGACCAATTTGATCCATTTTACTTATTAGTAAATGTTAGTAACAATTGGGCTTAATCCTATGTTCAGTGTTGTTAGCACATTTATGTTTATGCACTACTTTTTAAGCCCCGTTGCAATCTCTACCCAGTATCTTTGAATGGGGCAGTCCTGTCTGACAGCAATCATCTTCAGGATACTGTTGCCGCTCTTAAGACGACACCTCGATTTATGAACATTAAAAAAGGCTGATCCTTACTGTCGCTGGCATAAGGTCGATAATACGTAGCGCCTGCGACAATATAGACCGCAAATTACCTGTTGACCTAAAAACATATAAAAAAATATATATTGCTTTTAGTTATCAAAATACGCAGCTACTAAATTCTCGAATATTGATGTTATCAATATATTTGAGTGGTTTCCAAGCATATAAATTAAGTATAGTATAGTTTAGCACATTATTTTGTTGTAATTTCAACAATAGTGATTTTTTGTGGGGTTTTCGAAAATAATTATGATTGAGTCAAAATTATACAATCATGTATTCATGTAAGCATGTAGTCATGTAAGCTAGCAAATTCAAGATAAAGACATGAATTTACCTATATCAACATTTCGAATTCGTTAGTCATATTATAGTCTTAAACTATTCGACGAAAGTTGTTGTATTTTTTCAGTGTCGCCTTTAGCGATTTTCGGCAAAGGTCGGTTTCACCAAAATGTATCATATCGAGTAGGGACTCGGAGTTCGATTTTACAATGGAATCGATTATAAGCAAGATGATGATCAAGATCGTCTAAAACTTTTAAAAGTGAACTTAATTAAAGAGTTAAGTTTAGTTAAGCTGCTTTAAATTGCTATAATTATTGATTGTAGCTCTTGAAGAGTAATCGAAAATTCAATTCAATATAAGCCTTTACAGGCTCTTTTTATTTTTAAATGATGGCTTCATGCGATTAGCACATTTAGCCAGTGTCAAAGTAATTTTCTTACAAATTATATAAATAATCTAATCTAATAATCTTTCCTACACTCCCACCAATTATCTAGCCCAAGAGAAGCTTCGTTACGAAACTCGTTAAAATGGTTACTAGACAACGGATAAACATACTCAAAATACTTAAATACATACTGATTTTTCTATGTATAATAAGTTTTCTAAGTTTAGAAAAACAATAATTTCTAAATTGACCCGACCGGGGATCGAACCCGGGACCTCAGAGATAGCAACACCATGAAAACCGGTGTACAAACCACTCGACCAAGGAGGTCGTCAGTCAAATAGAAACATATTAGGATGATGACAAATGAAATAGTAATGAGAAGTGAGAAATGATGTACCCCCAACCCCTTGAGTATCTCAGTAAAGATGTAAGGCTTTATTAAGACTTCACGCGCTTCTTGAAAGAATTTAAAACTGTCGTTGCACTGTTTTGTTTCATTTGCCAACACTCATGCATGTTCACGAACATTTAACGGTTAATAATTATTTCACATTAATATTCAACATACATAACACTAATTTTAGAAAATAAAACAAAACCGCATACATGACTCTTCACTTTCCCGCTAAGAAGTCGTACAGGCACTTAATAGCGCCAAAAACTATATAATTTTTCAACTAATAAGTGCCTTACAAAATAAACAAAGAATAAGCTTCGAATAGTTATTCCGTGTTTTGTCTCTTTTACACTAATTTGAAATGACGTTTACATGAGAAGAACAAAACACGGAATAACTATTCGGACCATATTCTTTGTTTATTTGTAAGGCACATCCCTAAGCGCCTTAGCCTGTATTAACCTTAGGGGCTTATTCCCGTCATGTAAACTTCATTTCATATTAGACTAAAAGAGACAAAACACGAAGTAACAAAGCTTACACTTTGCTTATTAATACGGGGGATAATGTTTAATGTATAGTATAACCACGAGTTAGTCGGTCTGTAGGAACCGAATAGTTTTTCAATTGTTTTTCGTGTTTCACATTTGTTTTGTGAATACAATAAGTACCTAAATGTGTTTCTAATAATGAGATGATTACACTTACCGTTTTGCGTTTCGCGAAGACAAATCCTTTGTTTTGGTTTTAGTTGTTGTAATCAAATACTTTAAGTAAAGTAAATTACGATTAACTATGGCAACTATTCTACACAATTTTGGTGAAAAATGGAATACCCGCCCACGTATTTCCTCCTTTCTAAAACATCCTTTAAAAGAGGTGTGAAGATGCAACTTGCGGGTAGGTACGGTGAGGCTCCGCCCGATTGTCTAAATGCCACTACACATTTACAGAATACACTAAACATGCACACTAGTTTAGGCCCAAGACACCGTACTCGTAGAACAAGGGTACGACGAACCGGTTCACACGCGCTCTATACCAGGTACAGACATATACCTGGGCGCTTCTCTCCACCAACACGACCCAGTCTACTCGAGCCGAGGTCCGAGCCTTTAGAGGCGCCCTTGGGTTGTTCCACACCCCGATCCGATCCGATCCCTCCGGAGAATCCAGTATGGCACGGAGACACGCACAGTGCGTGATGCCGTTCCCTCTAGAAAACCTCCGAAGGTGATTCGTTTCACACGGCTTGAGGAACTCTCTAAGTTTCTCGCCACCCCCAAACAAGCCCGGTGAAGCTGAAAATGCCGTTTGGGGCAATCAGCAAACTATCTCCAAAAAAAATTATTAAAATAAACCAAAAACCCGACTGCTAAGTAATACAACTATAAAAAAAAAACTGAAGGCGGGGACAATCACAAACCAACCAAAGAGAGTGCGGATTTAATTGAGCTAGCCACGGCGGGCGGCCGCTTGGTTGATGATTGTCCCCGTCTGCGACAACTATCAATATTCAATGTATTTATAAATACCCATTTATTATAAATTTTATTATTTAAATATAGGTATCGGACAAGGAAATATTTCACGTTGCATTCAACATTGCTCAAATGGAATTCTAGGATCGTGAGCTTGTTTTTTTTCGTTTTCAGTTATTCCTCTTTGCAGTTATTTTCTATGTTAACCCGGTTTTTACGAGTTTAAAATTGTTTTTTTTAATAGTTGTTTTAGCAGTCGGGTTTTTGGTTTATTTTAATAATTTGGTTTATTTCAAACTTTCTTTTTTTATTAAGTATATTGTTTTTTTATAGCCTATGTCACACCCACAGTCAAAACAAATCTAATGACAACTCATATGTTAAAATCCACCATGTCGTTTGGGCTGTAGGGCGTGCCAAAGAAATAGACATACATACATACACTCGAAAAAACATAACCCTCCTGACGCAGTCGGGTAAAAAAGGGCACGGTGAGGACGGCTCTAATAGTGCTAGTAATAGTTATTATAGTGAGGCGCGTGTGAGCGTCTTCTGCTTAACATCAAGCAGAGCAGAGTCTTTTGCATAACATACCAGAAAAAAATAAAATAGAATAATAATTTTAATTAAAGTAAGATCATCTCAGTAACAATAAATAGTCCGATTTAATAAGGTTACCGTCAACTGGTAGTAAGCCCGTCAGATTAATACCTAGAAAAGCTGAACTTGCCTCTGTGGACTGGTTAAGACCACCGGTTTAGACCCAGAGGTCCCGGGTTCGATTCCCAGCGAGGGGTACATGTTTGTGTACTTGGTTCGGTTGGTGGTAGGGCTTGTTTGCCCGCCTGGCTAGCTACCACCGTCTTATCTAAATATGTCGCCATAACATCAATGTTTGTAGCATTGTTGTGTTCCGGCAGCTAGAGATAAGATAGCCAGTGCCTCACTTGTTGAGGATCCGGGTGAAGTGCGCTTCCACCTTTGGCTTTATCATCACTTAGCATCAAGTGAGATCAGGGCAGTGTATTACCCGCAAATAAAAAAAAAGCAATCTCTTGCCTTTTTTTAAGCAAGAGAGGCCTAAGGCCGCTAATAGGCGGTTAGGATCATCCTATCCCTTCCAGTCGACTTTTACATCCTGATCCATAACATTCCTGAGATTGCAGCCGACCGACTAATTGGGTTTTTAAGCTTCAAAATTTAAGTTCAATCACTTCTGACAAATGTTAGATTTGTAGAACAAAGGTCTGACAATGCTTGCGCGAGAAAAATATCTGCAATTTGTCTATGGAACGGCAAAAGTAGGGGCGTACTTTATGACGTCATAAAACCCAAGATGGCCGTAATTAAAGTGGTTTTAAAAGAACAACGATTTGGGCGAAGTGATTTGTCCGTGACGAATGGTTGGTCGTAATACCTATTTGCTGAATTAGCTTGAAATTTTTTTTGAAAAAAATAAAAATGGGCAACGTAAGTTTAAATGAAATTGACAGAAGACATATTTTAAATTGTTTTCCTCTTTTTTTATTAAAAGTTTCTAATACACATTCTTCATCAGTCTTCATCGTTCATCATATCCGGGTCGGGGGCCCTACCAATTAAGCTCATTGTAAAGTCTGTGCCGTGCAAAAGCCAACAATAGCGAAGTAATAATTACAAGAATTAACTTTTCATAATTATATTCAGAGTAATTCAAAATATTATTAAATTTATTTGTCAAAAAATGTGTTGAAAATCTTTTACGAGTTTGGTGTAACCATCAATAGTCAGGCTATATTATTTTGGTAGGCCCGAATAAAAAAGAAATTGCTGGTTCAAATCATGATTATAGGAAAAAACAATCAACACGTTTTCTTCGGTTATTGTATAACAAAAAATTTTTTTCAGAAAACGGCTAATAGTAACAAAAGACATAATATCGCAGTGTCACTGTCTAGTTACGGAAATGTGAAAATCTTAAGTGTGTATAAATGTTGTACTTTTTATTATGTATTATTTTAAAGTCAATTTGCATGAGTTCTGTTTTTATTATTATTATTGTCAAATTAAATTATTTTAATTATTACTAAATTGTTAAATTAAATTTTATTTTTTTATTTTTAATTGAATTATTATTTTTTTATTATTAATGTTATTTTAATTTTAGCATAATTTTGTAATTTTGCTGTAGCACTTTTGTATGCATGTAGTTTAGACCTACAATTGAGGTGACACTTATCGAGCGTCTGATTTACGCAATAGTTTTTTTTTTGTAATACACACACACCCCACACCTACCACACACACCCTAACATACACGAGTTGAGTGTTTACTTATAAGCTTAAGTATAAGCTTATGAATTTGAGTATTGCCAATGTTTCATGCGTCTCTGGCGCCACCTCTTTTCGTATTCATCATCATCATCATCATCTCAGCCAAAGACATCCACTGCTGGACAAAGGCCTCCCCCAAGGATATGAGGGGTATTTGCCGTAATCGCCACGCTTGGCAGGCGGGTTGGCGATCGCAGTAGGTTGAGGGTAACCTCAGAGAGATGCTGCTGCCCATCCTCTGGAATGGTCCCTTAGTCGGCTTTTACGACACCCACAGGAAGAGATGGGGTGGTGCAATTCTTTATCCCCGGCACCACACACTACTTTTCTTATTAGTTTTAGTTTATTTTATTTTAGTTACGGCTTCCGCAGAATACCAGCGTTGTGACCTGGGGATCTCCTTAGGTCATGACTCATGACACATGCTGAGCGGTTGCCTTTTTGGTTCTGGAACCCATAAATTTGTGTAATATGCGTGCTGTATTTTTATTACTATACAGCTTTAGGAACCAAATAAAAAATTATTTTCTTTCTTTTCTCTCTTTCTAATGGTGTTTATTTTGTTGGTGTAACAATAAAATAAAATTACAGGAAAAAGCGTCGATCACTGGTTCCTGTCCAACTCTGAGGCCACTACGCTACTCGTATTACGAACCCTTATCCCCCAGCACATCTTTCATCTTTAGCATCCACGTACTAAAGCATAACAGCAAAAATTCTCTTGACAAACCATACACGAAATGAAATTTGAACGCCCCACCGTAAACATCTTAAAACTGTTCTCGTATATCAATTTCTCTCATCTTTTCACTCGCCAACTAAACGGGCCACCGATAAATAAACGTTATATATGAAAACTGATATTAATCGACGAGGAATTCCGTTCGGTGTCACCCGGCGGGTGATGAATCGGCCACGCTTGCACTCTGCACCGACACACGAAATAAGGGAGCCAGAAAGTAAGAATATTACAAACCGCGCTCGGGCAACACACACATAGACACTCCCACGGAAACGGATCACGGGACAGCTCGGTACAGTCCGCAGGATTATTACCGAAAAAACAAACAGGTATTAATTGCCTGAGCTGCTTCTCATATTGTTTTCTAAAGTTTACGCGAACACTACACATTGAAATTAAACAACTTTTACGGATCTACTCGCGTTTATTTTACACATTACTTATTTAATGTTTATCCTGACGTTTCGAACCCTTTGCAGGGTCCGTGGTCACAGGGAGACTGAGGTGTTGGTCGTCTCATAATTAGTTGGTAGCTTGTATACCCTCATTTAAATTTAATCAGAAATCAGAAAAAAAAAAAAGAAATACCTCGGAAACTGAATTTCGGGAAAAGTTCAATACTCGATTTCTGAACTATATAAATATATACCCGATTGTTAATTGTAAATAAGGTAATAATCTTCAGGCATTTGTACTTATCAATTTTAACTTGTCAGCGCTTTGAATTATTCTGTAAGCTTGCACGACTAAATTTCTACGAAACCCTCGGTGGGCGGGTCCGACAAGCACTTGTCCGGTTTTTTCGGTAATTAGCCTGCCGAGCGCAGTTCTGCTGTTGCGAGATGTCGTGTCCGTATGAGGTTGTCTATGTGTGCGTTGCTCCAGCGCGTTTGTACGAAGCTCACTTTTTGCCGTCCCCTTATTAGGTATGTGACCGAGATGCTGGAAAAACGGGATGTTTGCTCATTGATGTTTGCTGAGCTAGTTATGTGATGAGATTTCATAATGGGGATGAGATTGCGAGCTTCTCTGTGGTTTTTTTGTTTTTATTTATTTTACGGGGAAACACAGTGTCTTGATTTCACCTGATGTAAAGTGATGATAAGGCCAATGATGGAAGCGCACTTCACCCGGGAACCTCAACTAGTGAGGCACTAGCTATCTTATCTCTAGCTGCCGGAATACAACAATGCTACAAACATTGATGTTAAGGCGACATATTTAGATAAGATGGTGGTAGCTAGCCAGGCGGACTAACAAGCCCTCCCACCAACCAAACCGAGTACACAAACATGTACCCCCCGCTGGGAATCGAACCCGGGACCGAACCACCACGCGGGCCCAATGCGGTGCGGTGGATTTAAACGATTGCAAATTCAGCCGGGAGCAACGGCTTTACGGGCCTTTCGAAGCAAGAATGATCGCAAAATGATAAATTTTTGGTCACCCATCCGATGACCGGCCTTTGATTAAGTTGCTTAACCTTAGCAATCACAGACCGGGAGGGCGCGTTAACCACTGGCTTATCGAGCTCCTCAAGGACAGAGGATTTCATCTCACCTGATGTTAAGTGATGATAAGGTCGTTGATACAAGCGCACTTCACCCGGAGACTTCAAACTCATCAAAAAATACATGTTACCATTATACTACAACATAACGACTGTTATTAAAAATGTTTCAGTAATTTAGAGATGTTCTTTACAAATAAAAATAAAAATCTTTCCTACACTCACACCAATTATCTAGCCCAAGAAAAGCTCCGTTATGAATCTCGTTAAATGGTTACTAGGCAACGGATAAACATACATAAAATACTTAAATACATACTTATTATACATAGAAAAAATTATAGCAGTCCTCTTTTAAGTAAATAAGTAGACTTCTTGGCGGGAAAGTGAAGCGTCATGTCTGCGGTTTTGTTTTATTTTCTAAAATTTGTGTTAAATCGAATATTAATGTGAAATAATGGTAGATTATTAACCGTTAAGTGTTCGTGAGTGTGCATAAGTGTTGGCAAATGAAACAAAACAGTGCAACGTTACTTTTCAAATTCTCACAAGAAGTCCGCGTGAGGACTTAGTAAAGCCCCACATCTTTACTGAGATACTCGAGGGGTTGGGGGTATATCATTTCTCACTTCCCATTTCTAATATTATTCATCATCATCATATAAGGAAATATTGTTTATTTATTTATTACTTGTAAGAAAAATTACTTTGACACTGGCTAAATGTGCTAGTCGCACGAAGCCATCAACTAAAATAAAAATAAAAAAAGTAAATAAGTAAATATACAGGTACTTGTTTCAGG
Organism: Eudonia lacustrata; assembly: GCA_947562085.1. Taxonomy (NCBI): domain Eukaryota; kingdom Metazoa; phylum Arthropoda; class Insecta; order Lepidoptera; family Crambidae; genus Eudonia; species Eudonia lacustrata. The sequence continues at coordinate 2,947,233 of OX387322.1, forward strand.
AGGATCTGTTCTTCCATATTATATAACGTTATTCTAATATAAAGGCTTCTGAATTGAAATAGCTTTTCTATATATTGGCATATATCTAAGTAATAACAGATATCTATGTATACCTACTAGACCTAGCCGCTAAACTTTTAAGTTTTGCGTGTAAACATTATGTACAAAATCTACGCTAGGCAATTCTCAAAGGTATTCAAACAAATATTCACGAAACTTTGTTGCATAAACGTGTGACCTGTTAACATTGTAAGGGTGAGACTCCATTAAGCCGGAGCGGAGCTGAGCTTAGCTGTTTTGATATCTACCAATAGAGTCCCTTTATTTAAATGGTTCTCTTCCGCTTCGCTCCAATGAATGGTGTTTATAATAAACTAGCGGCCGCTTGCGGTTTAACCCGCGTGGTTCCCGTTTCCGTGGGAACATCGGGATAAAAAGTATCCTATGTTTTAATCCAGGTTATAAACTATCTGTATACCAAATTTCATCCAAATCCATCAAACCGTTGCAGCGTGTAGAAGCAACAAATATACACACATACATACACACAAACTTTCGCATTTATAATACACTGAACAGCAAAAATAACGGGTCATTTAGAAAAACCGCGATATATCCCAAAGTTATTTACATAAATCCCTCGTATAAATAATATGTTATAGGCAGATTTGTGACGCTTATTATACATATCAAAAGAGGTTGCATTTAAACAAGTTACAGCTTCAAAAAAAGAAATTCCGATTTTTGAAAAATATCAAACATCAAACCGAGCTTTCATCATAAACAGTTTTTTTGGCTGGTCACAGTATTTTGTGCATCACCCATGCACCAACATGTCGTTATCTACTGAAGAATGTACACGAATTATCACCATGGTACAAGAAGGAAGTAGTCAGCGGAGTACTGCTAGAACATTTTGTTCTTTCTGCTTTTTTTTTCGACTGGCAACACTGTCCGGTTAAGTAGTCGAAATAATTAGCTCCTATTAAAATTTTGTTAAAGATTGTTTTTATGCTTATTTAAGACTTGATTTGTAAATCAGTGATTAAATTAAGTGACAAATAACATCTGCTAGTGTTTTTTCTAACAAATATTGTGTAGTTTTTAAATTATTTGCTATTGTGATTTTCCAACTGTCATCGCCAGCTGACTGTTAGAACAAATTTTACAAAAATTTGTTAAAATAACTACTTTTGCCGTGGACTGCTGCAACATAAACCGGGGGAGTATTGTTTTCATTCCAATTATTATACATACTAGTAACCTAAGTGTAAATCTTAACTAAACACTTCATTCAATTTGTATAAGTGTCGATGCACTGAGCCAATTAATCGTTATTTTTCTACTTTGTAATCAGATCAAAAGATTAGAAAGAAATAGAACACTAATTTATTGTTATCAGACACTTTGAATTAATTTTTTTTTTTTACCACTGACATTGAGAAAAACTTATTTCTAAATACTATTACTAGGTACATGTTCTATATAACAACAATACTACCTACCATACTCATTACTTTACAAATCTCACATATTGTGAGTATCGTCACACCTCAAATACGATTTGGCTTGGTTAACCTCTCTTGACTTGACTATATGTGGAAGTGAAGTTGATGGTGACTTTGTTTTGCCACAGACACTCATACACTTCAACACATTACAACCAGAACGTGACTGCTTATTTGAAGCTCATAACTAAATTAATTTAATATCTAGATTGGGTACCTACCTAGTAATAACTTGCAATTACACTAAAAAACTCTAATTTTAAACCCAAATCTTTTGTGTGTCACATCTACCCCCCACTTATTATTTTATTATTTTAAAATCTCATTTTTAAATTATCTAAATAGCTGCACATAGAAATTAAATATAAGTTAAATAAACCTAACTTGCAACATATAAGTCTTAATATATCTTAATCTATAATTCTTTAATTTTCAGGTGTTTATAAAACCAACTTCACAATGCTGACCCGTAAGGCTGCTACTCAAAGTACTGAACTAAAGCTCAGACAGGCACTTGGGGAGCTAAAAGCACTCAAGGAGTCCTGCAGTCAACTGCTAAAAGAGAGGGATGACAGTGAAATAGAAATAAAATCTATGATAGACAGAAACTCACAGCTTAAGAATGAGTTAGGCCAATTGCACATGCAACACCAGGATGTGCTTCACCAGCGTGACCAACTGCAAGATGTCATCTCCAATTTTGAGCGGCAGCACAACACCTATGAAAGGGCACTTGACCGCATCACCGAGTTGGAAAGGGATCTCAGTGCGGCCAACCATCAGATTTCCCAATTTGTTGAGTTGCAGCAGCAGCATGAAGAGGAACATACTCAGTCCTTATTTGAAGAGATTATGGCATCACCTGGTGGTATGTCGTTACAGGAATTAAAGAAACAACTGCATGAGGCGAACAACAAAATAATGTTCTTAGAAACATCCAAACACAATACAACTGCCTCGTTAAATCAAAGCCTGTTCGATGAGTCGGTAGTCTGTGCCCCCTCCTTGGTTTCTGCGACAGCTAGCAGTCAGCCCACTGTCACAGTAGATCTGACATGTGATGAAAGTAGAAATAGCAACAACTTTGTAAAGGTTGCTGGCTGTAGCAAAAACAAACTTAAAAAATATATAAAAATTAATAAATATATTACAAAAACACAAAAGTTAGTTAAAAAACATAAATTTTTCATCAAAAATGTAAAATTGAATAGAGAAAGATTATACCTAATAGACAAATTATATACTTATTCATCACAGCTGCATAACAAAAATTTGCAATATAAAAAAGACACACAACTTTTACAAAATAGTATAGAACAATTACAGGACTCTCTTCTTTCCATTACCAAAAAATATGAACTTTCACAAGGACAAATAAAAGAACACATGTTGGCTATGAATGAGCTGGTAGAAACGTGTAATGAAAACAATGATAGATTTAATTCATTTACTTGTAACCACACTTGTAAATGTAAGCAATTACCAGGTCGTTTATCGGTGACATGTGATTCTTCCTCTCCATTAAAATTAATTAATACTGATTTACCTAAAGGTTCCCTTAACCAGTGTAAAATTATAAATACACCACACTTAGTAAAAAATATCAATCAAGAGGATTTAAATTTAGATAATAAGAGTGACACTGTTATATTTAGCGATGAATTTGGTAAAAACATGGGCCGCTTGTTATTTGACTTAGGACATTCAATTACCAATTACTGTATGCCTGGTGCTTCTTATCAAGATATTTTAACAAAAGCAATTGATTATAAATAAAATTAATACAGTAGTATTAATTTTTGTTGGAAATAGGGGTAAATTGAACAAATCAAGTTTGATTAAGAGTTTAAATAAGTTAAATAATTCAAATGTAGGGAAAATTATACTGTTTACTTTACCCTATTGTAATAGCTTGCCACAGGAGGAAAATACTACTAGATATAAGCTTAATTTGACATTACATACATTTTGCAACAATGAAAATTTGCATTTAATTGACACTAACAATTATGTTAGTAATTTTTATTTGACAAAAGATAGTTATTATCTGCCAATTTATTTCAAGCGACCCCTATATAGCGATAAAGAAATCGACATCTCACGGCTGTTCAGGTCCGAAATAGCCTTCAAGAAATTTACCACAATAATGTAAGCTCTGACACGATCCGGCGCCGACTTCGGGAAGCTGATATAAAGCCTTATAGGCCAGCAAATGGCCCTAAATTGCTCAGAGAACATCGAGTTGCCAGGTTGCGGTTTGCTCGAGAACGTCCGATGGACAGATGAAGATTGGTCCAGGGTTATGTTTTCTGATGAGTCAAGATTTTGTTTATTCGCACACGATGGGAGACGAAGGTTTAACTCGTCTCAACAGGTTCTCGGTATCATCATAATTCAGATTTTTCAACCATGTCGTAACAGTACTTTTACACTTGAATAGTGGCATCATATATATGTTTAGAATTTTATTTATTTTATTGTAAAGAAACGCCGATTGATTTGGAAACTGAGTTGTTGCAAAAGTCGTTCTAACCTTGGAAAAAGCAACGACCGATTTAGGGTTACGTTTTATAATGATATTAGGATCTGGGGTTATGGATTTATGTTTTCTTAAAATACTATTTAATATATAAAGTTGTCTAACAGTCAAGACATCTGATTTTTCGTATAATTGAGTTGTAGGAAATCTAGTATTTTTAAACAAGGCTATTTTAAGTAAGGAGCGTTGTGCTCTTTCCAAAGTTAAAAGACAAGTTTTATGAGCACCACCCCAGACGGGCAAGCAGTAACATAAAAATAGATTGGGCTAGGGACTTATATATATAAATAAGAAGGTCTTTATCAGCAATATGTCTCAGATATTTAAAGAGCCATATTAATTTTCTGATACGAGATGTAACAGACTCAATTTGGTTATGCCAAGATAAGTGTTGGTCAATTTGGATACCCAAATATCTAGCACATGAAACTTTTTCAATATTATAGCAGCCACAGCTAGTATTATCCATTACAGTGCTATGACATGAATGAGCAGTTAATTTAAAACTCGAGTCTGGTTGAGAGGACTTCAAAAGAGAAAAGGTAATAATTTGTTTTTTTTGATATTTAATGTTAATAGGTTACTTCTAAGCCATTTAATTACATAACCAAATCCAGTTTGCGCTTTGTCGTACACTTCTTCCCAGCTGTCACCATGGAAAAGAAGTGCCGTGTCGTCAGCATACGAAAATACTTTACCGTTAGATAATTTTAATTGTGTAAGTTCATTTATGTACATTAGAAACAAGGTAGGTCCGAGGACGCTACCTTGCGGAACACCAAACGGTTTTGTAAAATCCTCTGAACTTAAGGTTCTTTCATCAAGTTTAACTTGTTGGATTCTATTTGACAAATAATCGCGAATAAGGTTCAAGAAAATACCTCTAATTCCGATTCTTTCAAGTTTGTCTATAAGGGTGGGAATCGATAAAGTGTCGAATGCCTTCTGTAAGTCTAAGAATACACAAAGTGTTTTCTTTTTTTTGTCCAAATTGTCTACAATATTATTAGTAAGCGCTATCACTGCATCCTCAGTACTTATACCTTCACGGAAGCCAAATTGTGATTCAGAAATTACGTTATATTTTTTTAGATAACTAATTAGACGTCGATTTATCAGTTTCTCAACTATTTTAGACATGACTGTAAATACTGAGATTGGCCTGTAATTGTTTAAATTACCTTTATCCCCACCCTTATAGACAGGATGAATAATGGAACGTTTAAGTATCGAAGGGAACACACCTTTATCAAAACAAAGACAACTCAGGTGGCAGATAATTGGTGCCAACTCCTGCTTAGCTAGTTTGAAGAATCTAGTAGGGATTTCATCCCAACCTGCGGCAGAATCTGTCTTTAGGTTTGTAATAATTGACTCGACTTCTGTTGGGTCAGGGTTTATAATACCAATTGAGTTGATTAGCTCGTTTGCTATTTTATGGGTAATCGGAAGTTCTAAGTTGTGATTTTGTTCAATTTTCTCAGCCAAATTTTTCCCAATATTTATAAAATGTTTGTTAATTAGATCAGCAGATTCGTTTGTAGTGTCAGCAATGTTAGATAGTTCTGAATTTTTATTTTTTATTTTATTTAAATTCGTTATAGTTTTTATTGAGTTCCAAAGTTGTTTGTTGTTGCTTTTAGTTTTATTCAATAATTCCCGTTCATATTGCCTTTTTAATTTTTTCAATAAGTTATTACAATAATTTCGGTAACGCCTATATGTCAATTTAAGTATTTCATTATGTTCGTCCGATTTTAACTGTTTTTATAGTTTATTTCTATTTTGTATGCATTTTAAAATTCCTGGTGTAACCCACGGCTTTATTATTCGTTTTTTGTTGACTACTTTTTTAATTTTAGTGTTTGTTGTAATTGACAAGGTGATACAATTTGTTAATCTTTCAGCCAAAGTTCTTGGGTCATTAAAATGTAGTAGTTCGCCAAGTTTCTGTTCACGTAACGTTCTGATTGCATCTTCATAGTTAATAGTCGTAATTATATTTCTTTTAGTTATTATTTTGTCTGTAGAATTAATATTTACGAGTGATGTTAAGTGGTCAGTAGTTGTAGTCTCCAGTACAGCTATTACAATTTTTGATTTATTTGGATCTAAGTTAATTATAATGTGATCTACGCAACTATTTATTCTTGTGTTTCGCCTGTGTCCTGGTAACAAACCATGCCTCGACAACATTTCGAGATAGTTGGTACAGTGGGTATCTACATGGCCTTCTAAGATATTTATGTTTATGTCACCGGATATTATGACGTTCTTATTTAAATAATCTGAGTTAAGGTGATTATCCAGAGACGATATAAAATTAGATGTATTTGCATTGGATGGAGATCTATAAATACCAAGGATAGTGCAGTTTTTAAGACGAACCTCTAAACAAGTGGCTTCCAAGATAAAAATTTCCCCAACTTTATGTTCAAGAGAATTATTGATAAATACAACAACACCGTCACTTTGTGTTACTTTATTAGTGGAATAATATGAAGAATAACCAGGTCTAATAGGTAACGGTGTGTCTGGACTAAGCCAGCACTCGGTTAAAATAATTATGTCTACATTTTGCGGGATAGTTGATAGGTTGATGTTAAAATCATCATAATTTTTATTTATGATTCGGATGTTTTGCGATACTATGGAATAAAGTGGATTAGACTTTGGTAAATAATTATGTAGATGTTCTATGGAACAAGCAAAGCTAGTGGTATTATTTATATTGTCTAACTCATGTAAAAATAAGGTTTTATCACCCATTAGAAATGTATAGAAAAGTTTTAAGTTGTAACCCACGGTGACACTTTATATAAGCAAATACACTCCTTTTGGATTACCGTCTAGCCAGTAAGGTTAACCAATTATGTTACTGTACTCATGTAAGGATTGTAATCTGTTTGTGTACCTATAGAAATAAATAAATAAATAAATAAATAAATCTATGGTACTGTTTTGAATAGACAGTTGAAACACATAATAATGACACATTTTCTTTTTTCCATATAGAAAATTTGTAAGTGCACATATTTAAATAGTATAGAATTTTAAGGAATTGATAGCTAATAAAATTTTTGGTAGGTTGGTAATCTTGTGTGGATATTGCAACATATAATAATATATTTTTTATATACTTTAGAGAGTTTAGGGTTTTTAAGATATTATAATATAAATAATAATATATAATAATATAGTTTAACAGTCCGCAAAAAACGGTCAGTCAGTCATTGATCAACTTCTGGATCTGAGCTTCGTTTCTTATCATTATTATGGGACAGTTTTCTTCCCTCCTGACATAAACTCTTCCGTACGAGTCCAGCAGAATTTGTAGTTTTTGACTCTCTTTAGGTCGCGTGCCAGGAAGAAAAGCCTGGATGCCATGGGTGTGAGATGTTCAGCGATAAAAATTGGAACGTCTGGGTTTTTTTTAATGCCCAAATGTTTTGCACTTAATTTGTCCGATTTATTTTTTATATTATGGGATTTGGCATTTTTCAGAATATTTTCTTTGCACAGTGTGGAATTAAGTTCCACTATGACAGTCTTTTTATCTGAAGGACCCTTTGCCTTGAAGATATCTTTTATATCATCTTTTTTTAGGTTTATGTTTAAGGTCTTAGAAAGTTGTTCAACCATAGTTACCAAACCCTCTTTGGACTCTTTTGATTCTACAGGTACGTTTTTTATTTCTATCGTGCTTTTCCTGCTTGTCCTCATTGTATCTTCCAAGCGTTCCTCGATAACAGCAATGTATTCGTTTTTTTTCTTTATTTCTGTTTCTAAATTCAAGATCTTATTTTTAAATTCGATATTTTGTTCCGCCAAAAATGAAATCGAATTTTTTATTGTGGAATTTGTACTCTTAATCACGGCCAATATAGGAAATAGTTTTTCCAACTGTTTATTTTGCTTTTCAGACCAGCATTCAAATAATTGCTTTATCTCTTCGCGAAAATCATTAAACTCACAGTTGTTGACATAATCTATCCTTTTTCTTTTCTGTCTCGTAGAAACGTGAGGTTCCGATAAATTGTCTTCTAATAAGTTGAGATTCGGCTCCGACATAGTTTTGTCCATTATTGTTTGCAGATAATAATATTTATTTATGTTTTGTCGTACGCGCTGAATTAAAGTAGATAGTTATACACCGGCAGTCGACCGACCGTAGCGTATGTTGGTACAATGCAGTCGTAGAAGGGACACCCCACTCTGCAGCTCAAATCGTAGCATTACTCTCGTAACGGCCCGTAGCGATGGACAAACGAGACAAAAATAGCTATTGCCTCTTTCCAGCGGAGGTGAGGTGAGGTCCCCGCTGTCGCTGGTTTTTGCCGTTGCCGCACTGGCTGCACCACGCGCGATTTATTACTTTATTAATTTAATATGCACTGTCAATGCAATAACGCACTAAGTAAATCAATTTTAGGTTTGAAATCGCTCAGCACTTAGTTCAATTTTTAAGAGAAAATCGCGCGACGCGTCTGCTCACAGTGGAGTATTCGGACGAAGAGGAACTGGTAACCAGGAAGTGGAATAAATTTAACTTGCAAGATTTGATCACAAGCAAATATCGCGACAGGTGAAACTAAATAAAAGTAAAGTTGTAAAAATAACAATTAACTACGTAACATACCCACATACCTACATAACATAAAGGTATGTGCGACCTACTTAAACATATCTAAAATTTTAAATAAGTATAATCTGGTTTTAATTTACTTACCTAGTAGACTCCTTGGGATAATTAAAATATGAAATATCTTTTTTTTCTAGTATTATTCATACAAACGGTACAGTAAACGACCATTTTATAAGTCCAGAACTAATTATTTACACTTACACTTTATAACTATTTACAGTTTATTCCACTTAAAACAATTCGTAACAAATATACGGGAGCACAAAACAAATAAGACGTGCTGCAGGCCCTTCCGTTTGTCCACTGGCCGAGCGAGCGTAACCGGTTTTATCCAGTGGCGGCGCGTACGCGACGCATCGGCTAGTTGACACGCACACATGCGCCGTATGCTTGTAGTAGTTTACCTACGACGGCGCGGTTGTATGAAGCTTTGTCTCTGTTCCGTTTCTCTACTTTGTGGCAGAACTGTGTATGTATAAATGGAGTTGTTGTGGATAAAGCTGCTCCGCTCTTCTCTGCTCAGCTCCGCCTCAATAGAGTTTAATTGCAGATAAAACTGCTCCAAGTCCATAAGCTGCAAATCATTATGCTGATTGGTAGCCATTTGGTTGGCAACTATGTTTAATTTGTTTTAGTTTTAAAAATTCTTTATCAATTATTTTTTTTAACTTTATTTCTTTTTTCTGCTCTACTCCGCTCCGCTTCAATTTAGTATCACCCTTAAACATACTTCCTAAACCATTTCAATTCCATGAAACGAGGCTTCAGTGAGTTTTCCCGAAGTGATTTACTAATCTTTTGTTAACGGACCACTGAATTTGGCTTAAATATGAAACATGCTTAAGACATAACATTAATTTTGGTTGAACTGTTTAGGGGCTCATTTTGTGTTCATATATTTAACTACGTTAATAAAACGCTTCTTTTGTTATCTAGTGTGCCAACGGCGTATTTGTAACACGTCTTTAGCTATAATTTTGCAACGGCAAACGAGCCCTACTACCAACCAAACCGAGTACACAAACATTACCTCCCGTTGGGAATCGAACCCGGGACCTCTGGATCTAAGTATTAGTATATATTAGTTACTACCCGTTGTGTTATTTCATTCAATTCAAGTTATACGATTCCACGAATATTAAAACGTCAAATAAGAATTTTTAAGAGTCGTTGGCAGTTTGACGTGTAAATATACTCGTGTTGAATGCGACGAATTGTGATAGACGTGTGTGTGATTTGACGACCTCCTTGGTCGAGTGGCTTGCACACCGGTTTTCATGGTGTCGCCATCTCTGAGGTCCCGGGTGCGATCCCCGGTCGGATCAATTTAGAAATACCTGTTTTTCTAAATTGTTTCGGGTCTGGGTGTTTCCTATGTATTTAAGTATATTAAGTATGTTTATCCGTTGTCTAGTTAACCATTTTAACAAGTTTCTTAAGGAAGCTTTTCTTGGGGCTAGATAATTGGTGTGAGTGTGGGAAACATTTATTTTTATTATTTTATTTATTATAGACATATTTTATTTTATTTTCTTGTTTATAGGGTACTTAGTACTTGTCCGCGATCTCATGTGATGGTAAGTGATGTCGCGACGTAGGATGCAGCATACTTGCATAGATAATGCCTGTTCACTCTTGCCTTAAAGATGTGTAGGTCGTACGTTTTAGGTATTTCCTAATCCGCACGAAGGGCATTCCACTCCTTAACTGTCCGCATCAAAACTAATGACGCAAAGCGTTTTGTATAGGCAGTATGTTAATTGACAGCAGGTGGACCACAGATGCGGTGTTTTAACCGCCCTGTAGTCTAGTGGCTAAGACCCCCGGGGTCAGGGTAAGAGGTCCGGGGTTCGATTCCCAGCGGGAGGTAATGTTTGTGTACTCGGTTTGGTTGGTGGTAGGGCTTGTTTGTCCGCCTGGCTAGCACCACAATCTTATCTAAATATGTCGCCATAACGTCAATGTTTGTAGCATTGTTGTGTTCGGGCAGCTAGAGATAAGATAGCCAGTGCCTCACTAGTTGGGGATCTCGGGTGAAGTGCGCTTCCATCATTGGCCTTATCATCACTTAACATCAGGTGAGATCAAGGCACTGTGCTTACCCGTTAACATAAAAAAAGCATAAGGGTGTGATCTCAGCCCGTGTCTAGTTCTCCGGAAATAAAAAGATATGACGACATCGAATGGCGTTTCTTTAACTTTTATATTTAGAAATAAAATGTGAACTACAACCAACATTCTCAGCGACTTTGTATCCAACGTTTATAGAGGCTGTCTACTAGGAACAATCCCGAATCAAGACTCGTAGGACACAGACCAAACTCGTTTAGTGCGACGCGCCCTTTGATACATATCGATGCATATTCATGCGGCGATGACAATCAAAAGGCCTTTTTCCCCTTTTGTACCAGCGCTGTGGGGAGCCTGACACACTGCCCTTGAGAACGGCTTAGATTTTCTAGTTTTTCTAGTGTTTCTCTTCTTAGAAACTACATTTGAATGTGGAAATGAGGTTGTTTAATTGTAATGTATGGGTATGTATGTAAAAAAGGTAAACCAATGAAAACAAGGATTCATACGCTATTGAGGTCCGAACGCGACCAAGGCCAAGATTAAATTTAAAAAAATAAAGTGTCAGAACTATACTGATGATTGATAGTAGTAGGTAAAACATTTTTTGGACGGTTCAAAAGCCCTTTTTTAAAGTTTATTTGAATAAAGGATATTTAACTTTGACTTTGATAAAATAAAGTGAAATTAAAGTAAATAGGTCTCATACTGTCTAAATCCTGCAAAGGCCTTCATCACTAAAATCAACTAATCACTACAATTTATGGGCATCACCTGTATGCTATGGGGCTTACTCACCACGCTTGCCATATGCGGGTTGATGATCCCAAAACCAGGGTGTATGTTATCGAAAAAAACTTTGCCCAAACAGGGAATTGAATCCAAGACCTCCAGATATAGGCTCGAGCGCGTTGCCACTCGGCTAAATACCATGGTATGAATCGCACAGGTACAAAAAGCGTCCTCGTGCGACATCCGCCAGAGGCCCGTGTTGCTCTATGTTGTGCGATTCATACAGTGGTATAAACCACTCATGGTATGAATCGACGAAAGACCCAAAGAGACGTAATATTTATAAAAATACTTCACAAAAGTTCTTTTGAACGGATTTACTAAATGGCATATCACCATGTTTTTTTAAAGGGTTTGCTGATTCACACGGCATTTTCAGCTTCACCGGGCTTTTTGGGGGCGGCGAGAAACTGGAAGGGTTCCTCAAGCCGTGTGAAACGAATCACCTTCGAAGGTTTTCTAGAGGGAACGGCATCACGCACTAGTGTGTCCCCGTGCCCTACTAGATTCTCCGAGGGATTTGAAACAGATCGGGGGTATCACTATGTCTATATACTTCGTAGCGTAAAGCACAACAAGAAGACAAAGCATACCTACTGCTTAACAAAGTCATATTAAGGGCTGCTGTTTAAAGGCAGTACTGTTTAGTACCCGTCGTTTTGGTCATGTTGCAACGCTCAGAATTATAACTAAAGCTATAGAAACCGGACTAAAATAGCAACACTCATTCATCAGTTCGTACTATTTTAACTAATGAACCTAAGTGATGTATTGGAAAGAGATCGATTGTCCCTTTTCTTTCGTTATTTCGAAGGTGTCACCAGATTTGTGACGTCATATTTGAGGTAATGTAGTGAGTGACTTTATAGAGGACTCAAAGATTTTTTTTGATCACCGATTATCTGATGACCGTTTGACATAACAATACAAAAAATAAAAACTAAGTGTCAACCATTTGTCGCTCTTCAACCTCCTTTTGTAGCCATAAGATAGAACGGAACTAAACATAGTTGCACGATTTTTATTTTAGCCATCCTTCTATAGCTTTAGTTATTGTTCTGAGTTGCAACGACCGTTGTCACAGGCTGTGTAAGTCAGCCCGTAACTGCAACAGTTCAATAATAATACTTTTTCATATGTGAAAATACAATCATTATTTACTATGTTTATTAATTATATTGTAACGATCGATGTACAATATTGTTGAAAAGTCAAATAAATAAATGAAGAATTATTGACTAAATTGCATGCCCCTATGTCACCCGTACCGAAGCACACAAAAAACAAGACAAATTGCTCTATTTGTTCGCGATTGTACGTCCGATACTGTTGCGCGGTTAGCCGAAATGAACAATGGATTGTGCGAAAAACAAAGGGTTTATATATTTATTAGAGCGCAGTAATCGCTACATCGCACCCTGATGGCGCAATGATGAGATATCGATATTTCTTTTTTGTCGTAGACTTCCTGTGGTTAATGAATTTAGTCGGGAGTTATTTGAATTGCAATCTGTAGAAGATAAGGTTTACATGACAAATATCAATTAGTTCTTATCAAAGCAAAGGTTTCATGTAAAACACAGTCACGGAACAGTGACCGAACAAAATTTTTTCTCTATTTTTTTTTCTATTATGGAGATTTTTTATTTTATTTTAAATATAGTTTTTTATACCGTATATTTTTTTGGCGTTGTACGTTGTATACTTTTTATAAAAACCATGCATAAGTGAGTAGTCAGTAGTCAGCGCTATAATATGAAATTTCGCGCTTTAAATTTCCACGAAACCGTTATCCCTACTCGAGTAGCGAGAAGAGATAGGTACTCATTAGCATTGTTACTCGCACAAAATCCACATTAACGTTCAATTCGCAACATACGAGACGTATTATGGTATTGTGTCGCATTAGGATATAAGGCTGTACACTAATTGGAACGGTACTGCCGCGCGATGTTACTATGTTTGATATTAATTAATTAACTATGTTGTGTTTGTACCAAAGTCGTTATCAAAGAAGTCTTCGAATGATTAATTTCATACTTTAAGAGAAGTGAGTTGATATTTTGATCATGAGATCTGAGGTGCTATTTTTGGAACTGTAACACTATCATATGATGCTCGTAATTATTCGTAATTAACGGGGTGTTATCACTATTTGGACGTTGTTAATTATATTCATATCTTGACAGAGTTCTTTTTTGCTCTTTAAAAACAAATTGTCCTGCTTCAACGCATCCATACCGGCTCCCATCCACCCCCGACTTTTTATAGGACCGATAATAGGACCGATTTTTTCGCGTAGGTTTTGGTACCGATTTTGTGACCGACTTTTTTTGTCGTGTGCGTTGCATCTAGAGTTGCCAACTTTTTTAGACCAAATATAGTATTTTTGGATTTAGTACCCATAAAAATATATTAGATAGGGAATGAATTGAAAAAGTATAGTATACTTAAGTATTAAAAAATATTCATTTTATTCCATTAAATGAACATTTTTTGCTGCTTTGAGCTTTTATTAATAGGTTTTTATTTTTAAGGAACGCTTCGTAACTATTATTGTAATCTAATTTTAAGTTACAAAATACCATTAACTCTGCTTTTATCAGACCGATACAGGCTCTGTTGCGCTCATCTCTCTACTTTGTGTTCATCACAGAAAACTATAGTAAAAATATAGTAGTTTCGCTTACTACTTACTGGCTTACTGGTGCTACCTCTTTCCTTATTAGTTTTAGTTTATTTTATTTTAGTTACGGCTTCCGCAGAATACCAGCGTTGTGGCATGGGGATCTCCTTAGGTCATGACACATGCTGAGCGGTTGCCTTTTTGGTTCTGGAACCTATAAATTTGTGTATTAAGCTTAATGTATTTTTATCACTATATTTATTAACCAAATAAAAATTTATTCTATTCTATTCTATTCTATTCTACTACTTATTATATATTTTTAAAATAAGAATAGTTAGACATCTAAAATTGTAGGATACTATATTATATAGTAGGGTTCGCAACCCTAGTTGCAACATAGAATTCCGTACGTTTCATTTTCACCGATTAAAAAATCGGTCACCGATTATCGGACGTGGGCGGGGGAAGCTTACGCTTGTGTTGAGGTGGAGACTGACCAAAGCGTATCGTAACATGTTCGATGCGAGCATTCGCATGGTCAGTATACGTACACACGGCGGCAGATCAACCTACGCAAAACTGTCAATTTCTACAATCAATTTTGAACTTTATTGTTTGGTTATAAGGATCTATATTCATTGGAGACATTTGACAGATTTGGGTAGGTTGATCTGCCGCCGACTGTACACAAAATAAGGAGACCCCAAACGGCAAGCGTAACAGCCCGTTCACACATGGTCTCCGTATTTACAATAGCCTTTTTAACGGATACGACAAAAAAATATGCTCTGTTCACACATAGGCACCGTATTACGTTCAACGTATCCGTCGTTACTGGATGCGATTTTTACAAAGCAAATTCGCAGTATATCACCGCTTCTCTACAAGCACAGTATTACTATTTCATACAGTAGGGCATTGCCTTTGATATGGGGCGATGTCGCCGCCGCCCGCGTAGGTATCCACGCGGTCGTTCGACGATATGCTAGGGTTATCACAAAACTCGAAATAAAATAATCGTTAATATTTTTATAAAATAATCATATATTAACAAGAATAAACTACATACTTACATATTCACAAAATTTAAACTGCTAAATATTTACGTTTACGTTTACATTATGAATTCACATTCCGATTGCTTAAAAAAAATAAAAAATAAGCCCAGAAATCTCGATTATAAACCCTAAAATATAGGTGAATATAAAACCTCCTCTTTTTCTGTTGGTTTAAATAAAATCATAACAGTTAGATATTAGACATATACCTACTCCTTCTGTGTCCGACGACATCCCAACTACTCCAATAAGTTGTAAACATAATATTTACACATTGCGCAAGAGCATGAGAGCAAGTAACTATTTAGTCATCTGTTGTTGCAGCACAAGAATTCGGTTATTTATTCTTGTAGTTGGAGTACCCTGCACTTCACCAACAACATATATTTTACCAACCACGTACTCTTCTTACGGTTCTTTTTTCACTACTCGAAATTTTAGTTAAGTGTCTCAAATAATCCACTATGCCAAGAATAGGGCTAATCTTGGAAACCACTAAACAGATTTTAATGCGGGTTTTCTTATAGATAGAGCGTCTTTCGAGGGTGGTTTACGTGCACAAAACAACACAAGCGAAGCCGGGCCGGGTCGCTAGTTGTGTTTAAGCCTATTCTCGTTAATTTGACTAACATCTCTCACCTATCTCTGCTATAGACAATCTAGAGCATAAAGCCATCAGAAACTATTAATAATTTAATACAAAATCTCACCCAGCGGACTGTCTGCGTAAATTCAAACTAATGCCTCCATAATTACTTTATCGTTCCGCTGAAACTTGCAAACATTGTTGGTTATTGCTGAAATGATGATTTCATTCATTGTTCTCGGCACGTTTATACAATTGTACTGGTGCACAAAATCATGGAGTTGTCATATAAATTAGCTTAATATAGTTACTTTTTAACGCACATAATGCACGTAGTGTTCACGTAAAGCACGTATTCTTGGCATAGTGGATTATTTGAGACACTTTTCTTACAAAAAAAATTGAGTAGTGAAAAAAGAACACATTTTACACAAAAAATATATCTCATCCCAGCCAAAAGACGTCCACTGCTGGACAAAGGCCTCCCCCAAGGATATGAGGGGGAGGCCTATATATATATTTGCCGTAATCGCCACGCTTGGCAGGCGGGTTGGCGATCGCAGTAGGTTGAGGGTAACCTAAGAGAGATGCTGCTGCCCATCCTCTGGAATGGTCCCTTAGTCGGCTTTTACGACACCCAAGGGAAGAGATGGGGTGGTGCAATTCTTTATCCCCGGCACCACACAGGGAAAAAATATATACAATTCCACAAAAAAAAATTGCCAAGTAAAGGGTTAAATGCACGTAAAGCCGTTACTTCTAAGCTAATGAGAAGAATGGACGGAGGAGCACTTTTAAAACCCTCTTCAATAGTAATTATGTACCAACACATTATTAACCGACTCTGTGGAGTGGTTAAGACCACCGGTCAGACGCGGAGGCTTCGGATTCGATTCCCAGCGAGGGGTACATGTTTGTGTATTCGTTTAGGTTGGTGGTATTGCTTGTTTGCACGACTGGCTAGCTACTATTTTTTATCTAAATAATATGTCGCCATAACATAAATATTGGTAGCATTGTTGACGACCTCCTTGGTGGAGTGGTTTGTACACCGGTTTTCATGGTGTCGCCATCTCTGAGGTCCCGGGTTCGATCCCCGGTCGGGTCAATCTAGAAATTATTGTTTTTCTAAATTGTCTCGGGTCTGGGTGTTTTCTATGTATAATAAGTATGTATTGAAGTATTTTAAGTATGTTTATCCGTTGTCTAGTAACCATATAACGAGTTTCATAACGACTTCTCTTGGGCTAGATAATTGGTGTGAGTGTAGGAAAATTTATTTATATATTTATTTATTGTTGTGTTCCGAAAGTTAGATATAAGATTTAGTTGCGCTTCAATATGTGCGCTTGAAAATGGTTGCGCTTCAAGGAATACCTCAAGATAGCCAGTACCTCACTAGCTAAGGATTTCAGATGAAGTGCGATTTCACCTGTTCGGCCTTACTATTACTTAAAATCAGGTGAGATGAACGCCAAGCACTTAATTATAACAGAAAATATCATCATCATCAGCTCATTTTATGTCCCCACTGCTGGAGCACGAGCCTTCCCTATGGATGGATAGGGAAACGGGCCATAAACCACCACGCGGACCCAGTGTGGATTGGCGATTGTTAACGACTGCTAATGCAGCCGGGACCAACGGCTTTACGTGCCTTCCGAAGCACGGAGGAGCTCAAGATGATACATTTTTGGTCACCCATCCGATAACCGGCCTTCGCGAAAGTTGCTTTACCTCGGCACTCGCAGACCGGGCGCGTTAACCACTGCGCCATCGAGAACAGAAAATATACTTTAAATCATTTTATAATTTTAAATTTACCGATATTAAGTCCCAAAAATCCCATCCTGGTCTGGGACTTGTCCCGTGCATGTCGTAAGAGTCCACTAAGGGACAAGGGCATATCAGACGATCAGCTAGCAACCTATCGCTGATATTATCTACTAACGGCCCGTCCCGGCTTCGCACGGGTGGACATTTCTTTTTAAATATAGCCTATGTTACTCAGCGCTAATGGTGAAATATTTTTTTAAATCGGTCCAGTAGTTTTTGAGTTTATTCGCTGCCAACATACAAAAATACAAAGCTTTCCCCTTTATAATATTAGTATGATTCCACCTCGGAGCCTTTGATTATTCTAAATGTAGCGTTGATATCAGTAACGGCGAGTTTGCTCAAATAATAATAATAATATTTATTTATTATAAGACAACAAAGATATATTAATATAAATTATTCAACACTATTTACTTTTTACTTTGAAAGCCAAAGGCGCCCATTCAATGTCAACAACTACCGTCATTAACGTCTGATCATAATATTTTTACAAATATAAAGATCAGTTAAGAAGTAGGCAAGCTATTTATTAAATGTTTTTTTTTGCGCCTTTGGCACCGCACCTTTGGCTTTCAAAGTAAAAAGTAAATAGTGTTTCGTCGTAGAATTTCGGCGGGCTGGTTAGAACCACGATAGCTCAATTGGAAGAGCACCTGACCCGGTATGTCAGGTGCGGGTTCAAATCCTGCTCGTGGAAATTTTTTCAACATTTGTGTTTTTGTAACAAGTCAAGGTACTTGCTGAGTTTGTCCTTCTCAGCTTTCACGAGGTTCTCGTCATGCGGGATGGTGATGTCAACGAGCACCGCCCGACGTTGAGACTTTACTTGTAATGGTTTTGTAGATGATGTATAGACAACTTAATTATATAATTATTAATACTTAATTATAAAAGTAGTAATAGTACTACTTAATTATCAATGTAACTGAAATGTTTTGTTTTGTTTTGTCAAAATGATAGTGTGTTTGTTGTTTTGAATATTGTAAAGTCGTTTTTTATGATGAACCATTATTTTGCGGAGAGAAGTTAATATAGCAAAATGACATCATAATGACGCATTTTTGCACAAGCGGTCATTAGAATTTGACAATACAAGCGGAGACAATGAAATGAAGGCAGGTTTATTAAGTTTATTGATATATATCTTAGTTTATAAGGTATATACTATGGGCCTGTTATTTATTTTGTAACTGTGTTGCCTAAGAATAAATGAATTTTTCATTGATTTTATTATTATTACATAATTAAAATTTAAAAACAATATTTTCTGATTAGAAAGAGGATAACCAAGAAGAAAGGAGTACAATCTACATATACCTACCTCAAAAAACAAAATTTCAAAACAATTAAAAAACTCCAGTGTCTATATAAAGCAAAAACGCAACGATAAGCAAAGCAATGCATTAAATTAAACAATTACTAACCATCCGTTATACAGACTACCTATTTAATGTAAATATCACTTATTCGTAAATTAACGGGCGCGGCGTACGTCTTCCTGACGTGCCATTAGTAAGTACCCGCGAGTTAACGGACGCTAGGTGCCAGGTGCAAACGCGGGAGCAGTCTAAATGCGCGGTCAAATGGTGTAGCCTTTTGATATGTAGCTGGGGATGTGTGTCACACCGACTGGATTTTTTAATTATTTTTTTCATTTTTCTTTACCGGCTTTTTTCATAAATACATAGCATTTTTAGCTTCGTTACAATTTTTAATTTCTAATAATGTTATGATATTTTTTTAAAGCGTTTTAGTCAAATCATAGAACTGTCAACGTTTAGGTCTGGTGTCTACTAAAACATGCTTACATCATTGGCTTTATCATCACTTAACTAAACCAGCCTTAGAGACGCTGTTGCCCATCCTCTAGAACGGTCTCATAGTCAACATTTTCGACACCCTCAGGAAGAGATGGGATGGTGCAATTCATAATCCCCGACACCACACGGGGTTAAACACAAACAGTCATACGAATGCACAATCCCAATTGCCAGTCGGTTACACAATGGTGTAACAGGCTGACAACTACATTCTGTTATCCGAGAATTTAATGGCGTTCATTCATTTTGAATACGTTTATGATATCCGGCGTAATTTGGGCTCAGCCGTAACAGTTATATGCTACGTAAAATTGGCCTGTAAATTGAAATATGTTCCCGGTAAGGATTTAAAATAAATAAAGGAAGTATTTTAGATGATTTTATTATGCAACTACGGTGAAGCAATGTGTGGCCTTCGTCTACCTGATGGTAAGTGATGTTAAGGCCATAGATGGAGACGCACTTCACACAGAATCGCCAATCGTTAGAACACAGCAATGCTATCAGCTTTGTAAAGGTATTAAGCAGATGAGACTATTACCGTGGCGCCTGTGGTAGACTTGTTAGTAGATTTACTATAGCCCGCCACTCAAGCGTAGTTGGTTTTGTACCCCCCTGTCTTGTGTCCTTCTCTTTTGACCCCTGGATGTTATTCTCTTAATGCACCTAGCAGCAAAAGGGGGATGGAAGAGCCGCCACATAACTTGTGACTTTGGGGGCTCTCGTATCCCTGGAGGATTCACAGGGTAAAATTCAATTTAAATAAAACAATATTTCTTTTTTATTTTCTCTAGAAGGTAATTATAACGTTTCATTTAATTTATTAATCTAATAAAATACTAGTTGAACATGATTAAATACTCCTTTGATCATCATCATCATCATCATCATCAACTCATTTAATGTACTGTTACTGACCCAGCAGTGGGGGGCTGGAGCAGTAATCTTCCCTTTGGATGGATGGAGAGAACGAGCCATAAACCAACACGCGGCGCGAGCCTAGGGCGGATTGATGGTTGTTAATGACTGCTAATGCAGCCGGCACCAATGGCTTTACGTGTCCGAAGCACGGAGGAGCTCGAGATGATACATTTTTGTAACCCATCCGATGACTGGCCTTTGCGAAAGTTGCATAACCTCAGCACTCGCAGACCGGGCGCGTTTACCACAGCGCCATCGAGCTCCTTAGGGCGACATGCAGTAAGTAAATTCGTTGCGACTCTATGGTGATTATAATTGCATATTGTTGTTAGATTAGATTGGATTGTAAATGGTTGTTATTGTTGTAGGAAATTAAATTATTAGTTAGATATAGATACTATACATTATTTTTTTTAACTTTTTATCATAGAGGGTTTATCAGTATCCTACTAATATTATAAACGCGAAAATTTGTAAATATAGATGGATGTTTGTTACTTTTTCACATAAAAACTACTGAATGGATTTGGATGAAATTCGGCAAACAGATAGTTTATAACCTGGATTAACCTATAGGATACGTTTTATTCCGATATTCCCACGGGAACGGGAATCCCTCGGGTGCAACCGCGAGTGGCCGCTAGTATCAGGATATATCAGTTTGAGGGAGTTCTTTTGTATGCGAGACCTCATTTCCAATGTAGTGTGTGCCTCTTCTTACCTCTTATTGACTCACATAGCTTAGCTCAGTTTAGCTTGGGAAAGTATTAAACCATACATCAACCATAACACTCGCTTTCTGAGCGCCTATTGTGAGTTTTGTTTACTATCCGTATTCATGCGATTACGATTACGAAAACGAAAATTTGTATGGCAAAATTTTAACTCTTCTCGAATGTCGCCAGAAGGCGCTGCTTCAATGCCATACTAATCTTCGTTTTTGTTAACGTGATCAAATGTCAACTCGCACTAGGCACCCGCTCGCCCAGCCCATAGTGCACTATATTATCACCGACAGAAATAATTTTAAATAAGCTTTTGTCTCTACATATAGGTAGTTGTCAACTTTTCTGCAGCACCACACAAAGCAATTAACCCGTGATCGGATACGAGCTAATCAGGCCGATATGGCGGGATATTTTACCGCTTATACCACGGCGAGTGCTCTGAAGAGCTCTTTAACCTCATCCCACCTTCTCCCTTTCTTCATAGGAGTACACGTGCTGCTCTTCGGAGTCACCGCTTCACTGTCTCAAATATCCCATCAAGTACAAAGAAATTTGGTGACTCGTTTCTTTGTCGCATCTCCAAAAGATGGAATAGTCTACCAGCATACGTTTTCCCTCCTTCCTATGATATGGGGTCCTTTAAGAGAGGCGTGAAGAAGCACCTTGTGGGCCGGCAGAGTGAAGTTAACTGATGCTACGTTTGTTTTCACGCTGCACCAGTTATCTTCGCGTCTGGACTCCATTTCCACTTAACATCAGGTGGGATGGAGTCATTTGCCGAGCTAACTATAAAAAAAATAAAAAAATCCCGAAAAAAAAATAAATAATAATAATAAAGGCTTTAAAATTTTAAAGGCCGGTAACGCATCTGTGATTCCTCTGGTTTTGGGTGTCCATTGGCGGCGGTGATTGCTTTCCATCAGGTGACCCGCCTGCTCGTTTGCCTCCTTCTAATATAAAAAAAACGGTTAATTCTGGTAAAAAAATAATAAAAAATGAAAGATTTTTTTTTACCAGTACTTTCTAACAACATTATAAAGTTTAACACTTGTTCTTAAAGATTTAACAAATATATATCGGTTGCGTTCACATAATATTGTTTTTTACTAAAACAAATCTACATGTCGGATGTGGCATGTATTCTATCATTGTTTGATTAAGGGTATAAAATAATTAATTATCCGTACTTAATAATAGTATAATTATATTATAAGCCATTTATCTCAGATCGACATCCATTTGTGATCCGGCAAATACAACATTTCCCTTACACGCGACATCAGTGTCTCATCGTCCGTACACCCGGGAATATCTTAATTAGATCACGAATTAGTGCGTCTTCCGTCGGTTAATTACCAGGTGCTTGAAGTAACATGTTTAATCAATACGCGCAAAGGATTTAATGTAACGCACGGGGCTGTATTAAGGGTTTGTGGGAGCGACATTTAACCCTAAAGATGGTATGCCTTAACACGTTGACTGCCCTATAACCAGACACAATAGAAATTTAATTGTCGCCCCGCACATGTGGGGTACTTCATCGATTCACACCACGACTGGTTCGCACCACGGTGTAAATCGCAGAAAGGCGCGAAAAAAAAAATATAATACTTAAGGGGGGCTCTTAATATTTAAGTGGGGCTCCCATATAACAGACATGATTTTGCTTTTTTTATAGATAATGGTACGGAACCCTTCGTGCACGAGTCCGACTCGCACTTGGCCGGTTTTTTAGTTTTTTTTACATTACCCCCATCCTCTATTACATTCTTCTAGGTCATCGGATTGGATATGAGAGCAAAACAACGCGAGGGCGCCTCTAAAGGCTAAGACCTCGACTCGAGTTCACCGGGTCGCAGAGTTGAAAGGACGAGAGGGGGAATTGTTGGCTTTTGTTCTTTAGCGAAAATCATAATTATCACCTATATTAATTAGTTCACTGCCGGACATATACCTCTCGAAGTATAGGCCACTAAGCTCGATTTGCAGCTATTTTCATCCAGCTCTTACCAGTCACCTTGCGAAGATCATCGCTCCACCTAATCTGGAGGCGTACTACGCTACCTTTGCCGATAGCAATGCCATAGCTAAATGTAGTCCTGAATACGGCACTGGTTGTGCATCACAGGAATTAGCGTTATTTTGAGCGGCTTAAACGGCGCAGAAAAGGGCTCAACATTCGGTGCTTAATGGTGTAATTGTTTTCCTAACGACATGAGATGGCTGTCTCCGGTACTAAGTGTTACTGTTGATTACTAACCTTGGTTAAAAGGAAAAGAAATTCTAAGCAGCCTTTAAAGGTGTGTCTTAGAACTGCTTCAGATCAATTGAAATGATCTCTTAAGAAAGTACTTAGCTTAAAAGTACTTTTAGTAGATTGATACTTGAGCAATTTATTGAAGATTCTGATTCTGATTCTGAAGTTTGTATTTGATAGGTTGGTGTGCAGACGTCTGTACAATGACACAGATGGCAGAACAAATAGAATGATGGCTTAAGGGTATGCGGAGAAGACATCTGGGTCCATCACGCAAGGCTACTTTGTGACTGTGAAGCTTTGGTCTCTTGATCAGAACGCGCAACGCTGCGGTACACGGTGTCAAACACACAATCACATTATCACCAGCTCATATACTCAGTGAGCACCGACGATTGAATGCATAACATGTATATTTATTAATTGTTATCTCATTTTAAGTGAAATGTAAATTTCTTATGGGAATAAAGTTCTTTAAACCTATATACGTCCCCACTGGTGGGGCACGAGCCTTCCCTGGATAGAGAACGGGCCATAAACCACCACGCGGGCCCAGTGCGGTGCGGTGGTTGTTAACGACTGGTAATGCAGCCGGGACCAACAGTGTTACGTGCCTTTCGAAGCACGGAGGAGCTCGAGATGATACATTTTTGGTCACTCATACGATGACCGGCCTTTGCGAAAATTACTTAACTTTAGCAATCGTCCTCTTACGGTCATGAAATATTGCAACTGCTGAGCTCGGACTGGTTTGAAATAGTCTGAGATTCCGGGTCCGTGAGAGAGTCTGTGTGTAGCTCGAGCGTGGTATGTATTATCCTGTTCCAATCAGAACCCCTCAGAGAATCTAGTAGAGAATGGGGACACGCACTAATGCGTCCCCACCCCATCCTCTAAATGCCACTACACATTAACAGAATACCCTAAGCATGCACACTAGTTTAGGCCCAAGACGCCGTACTCGTAGAACAAGGGTACGACGAACCGGTGCACACGCGCTCTATACCAGGTAGGTACAAACATGTATAGTCAACCATGAAATTGTATTATCACTTTTGACAAAAAATTCCATTACAATAAAATTTCGCTAAGGCTCATTGTCAATAATGACAACGTATCTGTCACTTGGTCTTTTAAACAAAAATAGAACTTGTTGTTTTATTTTATGCAAACAAAATTCACTTCTAAGGTGGTAAAGCAATTTCATTGTCGACTATACCTGGGCGCTTCTCTCCACCACCACGGCCCGGCAACCCGAGGAGAGATCCTCGGATCTCTCCTCGGTCTCTCGAGACGCCCTCGGGTTTTCCGCTCCCCGATCCGATCCGAACGCTTCGGAGAATCTAGTAGGGCACGGGGACACGCACTAGTGCGTGTTGCCGTTCCCTCTAGAAAACCTCCCAAGGTGATTCGTTTCACACGGCTTAAGGAACGTGCTTTAAGTTTCTCGCCGCCCCCAAACATGCCCGGTGAAGCTGAAAATGCCGTTTGAGGCAATCAGCAAACTGTCTTCAAAAAAAAAAGTTCTAGTGCGTAATACCATTCCTTCTAGAAAACCTATGACGGTGTTTCGTTTTATACGGCTTGAGGAACCATTTAAGGTTCTCATCATCTCCAAAAAAGTCCGGTGACGCTGAAAATACCGCCTGAGGCAACAGCAAGCTTTCTCCAAAATTAAAAAGCGGTATGTATTAATCTCTCATCTGCGGTGAGCACTGATCAGTGCCTTGAACAATAAAAAATCTGTTGTGTCTGTAAATCCCGGAGTTCCTCCTATAAATTATTCTGTCTTCAAGTATACAAAAACACTAGAATGTGTCTTCTAACAATGAAACTATTGCTGGACATTTTTATTTAGACATTTTTAATAAGAACTTATGCGTTGTGTTTTGATTTATTTTAAGTGTTTTGATTTGTGTTGTGCTGTGATATAATTATTATTATTTAATTAATTAATTTAATTTTGTTATTGTTTTATTGAAATTTTTTTTTAACTTTTAGACTTAATATATTATTCATAGATTTATATAAAAATACTTAGCTCTCTATAAATTGCCGTGTCCGAAAAGGGCGACTAAGTTTTAAGTTCCTTTAAAATGTAACAGCTTTTATACACTTAGTTAGCAATAAAGATTTTGATTTGATTTGATTTGAATCATGAAAGTAGTATATGAGGTAGTAAGTAAAGTAAACATTTTTGAAATAAAGGCTTTTATTTAAAAATATCACATTTTTTGGTAAATAAATTGGAAAAATCGCTTCACCTCCGAATTATAATCCATTTTTAATCTAGTGAAGGTAAAACTGTACATATTTATAGATAAATTTTAGCTTAGTTAATAACGATTCCTACAACATAAGTTTTACATCTATAGAATACATAATTCTTAAGATATAGTCATTTGAATGACGCGCGGCGACACGCGCCATTTTCTCCGTAAAGCGCTCGACAGTTGTACGTTTTCTTCGACGACGCCGAAGAGGCTATACAAGTTTAAAAAAGAAGTTCAAGCTGCCCTTGTTTGAATATCTTTGAATACATTTTTATTTAATCTAAACATTTCAATTTTTTTTTTAATTTTTTGTTTAGTAACCTAGTACAAACTTAAATCATAATACTGTATTAACTCTCATTTCTAGTACCTGTATACCTACTTGGATCTTATTGTGCCTACATCTTAAGAGTTACGGTTTAGTTCAATGTAAAAGTGTAACACAAATTAAGTGCATGCTTAGACTGTAACTTGTTTTGTAAAAATAAAAATAAAATTCACAGCAGACGACAGGTAAAGCATACCTTTTGGGGCCTTTTTATTTTGAGTCATGCGATCGCAGCACTGTGCGGTCCGATCAAGAGACCAAAGCTTGACTCTCAGACTAGGAAAAGAATGGGACTTCTGAAAACCGATACTTCAGGCTTTTCGTGAATAACAAAATATCGCCAAAGCTTCAAAGCGACTTACTCAAACGATTCCGTTCGCAACAAAATTTAATTAATTAATTTATAATATTACCGAGAAATGTTGTTACATAGAGTTCCACGCGACATTAAAGACTAAGGTACTTACATTCAGGATATATCAGCACTACCTAGAAGCCTGAGGCAAGTGATTTCCTTTGATGTGCCGCCAAAAATGGTGGCGCGTGTGAGCTGAATGGGGCCAAGTCAAACGGCGAGCAGACATTGCCTACTTTACGCGGGAAACTATTATTTTTAGAGTACAAGCGAACGCTACACAAATAAAAGATTTTTTTTATAGTAGCTATAAAGCTATTAAGTCACCCATCCGATGACCGGCCTTTGCGAAAGTTGCTTAACCTCAGCACTCACAGACCGGGCGCGTGACCACCGTGTCATCGGGCTCCTCAAGATGAAAGACGAAATACGAAAGACTGACGTTTCGAACTCTTTACAGGGACTGTGGTCACAGGGAGACCGAGATGCAGGCTTGAAGCTGTATAGTGGGTGTTGGTCGTCTCATAATTAATTTGTAACTTGCATACCGTATACTAATTGGGTGCGTTCAGTTGAAGTGGTCTCATTTCTATATCTTTTCTCAATTATGTTAGTAGCATTTGTAATGGACGGACAGGCGAAAGAAATAAAACGCCGCATTGGACTCAGTTCGGTAAGCTGCCCGAAATTTTCAAGTGTAAGGAAGTGCCCCTCTCTCTAAAACGAAGGGCATATGAGCAGTGCTTTCAGCCGGTCATGGTCTACGGAGCAGAAACTTGGACCGTTACACAACAACACGTCCAAAGGCCTAAACTACCCCGTTGACCTAAACTAGTTCTAGGTCAACGGCAAGTAGGTACCCTATGAATTTTGATTCCCTTGAGAGTGTCGAAATATACGATTTTTGCGACATAAACGGCCGTATCTTTTTTTTCGATATCTTAGAAGTTTGATTTTTTCACAGCTCCAAGGGACCGCAGATTTGAGTATATGGTTTTAATTTCAACTCGATACCTCCACACGTTCCAGAGATAAAGGGTCTTGACAGACAGACAGACGGACAACAAAGTGATCCTATAAGGGTTCCGTTTTTTCCTTTTGCGGTACGGAACCCTGTAAATGACAAATAAAACTCGCACTACGCTCTCAGGTGCGATGAAGGTAAAGAGACGCTTCTAAGTAATGAGATAAAATGAAAAAGTGTGCTGACAAATTATACTTCATGTAACATCTCATCTAAATTAATCCGCAGTTTTAGTATCGCCGTCTAGGTACAGCCAATATTTATAGGCATCTCATCAATCAATCTTCTTATGGCAAAACTTCGCGTACATTAATTAAACTTCGTACAAGTATAGATTATTTCGGAGGCGCCTTTCCTCTTATATAAATAACAGGCAGACGAAATCGAAAATATTTTCCAGTAACGATACCCGCGGTATCTACTTCTAAACTACAATAGAGAAATATCTCGGATTCAGGCGCCACAGGTTTATTATGTTCACAGCAAATAGTATAAAAAATGTCGATAGTATAACCACCCCTATGGCCCTGTGATTAAGACCACCGGACCCAGGAGGGTTATTGTCTAATTCAAACCTATATCACGACACCTTCCAAAGGCATTTACGCTTGTCATTTTGCATAGGTGATCCCAAATAAATATCAAACTGACGATGTCGCGGTCGTTCATTCGACTTCTTTCAAAAACGCGTCGCCATCGCAATCACTGATACTTGTGAATTGGTTTGAAGTTCTGGAATAGCTTTCAAATGTTGAATTAAAAAGTAATCATAACGATAGGTGTAAGAGTTACACAATAAGGTTCAATTTCCAGATTCTTATTTAATTAATAACTTGCATACCCTTATTTAAATTTAATCGGGTGCGTTGTGTTTTACCCAGAAAGAGCTTATCTTATCTTTTCGTCTGGCAGTATGGTGTTGGTGGTTTGTATGTTAGGTAAAAACGTTCTACCTGCTACACTACGTCATGTAGACGCAGATATCGACGCAGATTTCTCGCGGTAAAATAGTCCAAAACGAATTCTTGATCATACAGGGTCTAACAAAATCAATAAGCGAACGTTTAAGAGCGGTTTACATCATTCTGAATACAATGACTTTCAAAGTTATGTTTTCTTACAAACTAAATCAATTAAAAAAATGCACATCATGAAACATACTGTATCTTTACTAACACGCACGCAGGCGTCGATAAAAAGATAGTGTACGGATACACGACACAACGGCTATCTTTGTGTGCGTGTAGTACCGTCGTACGGGTTCGGAAAGGGTGTATTTTTTGGTAAATTATGATAATGTTTTGTTGATTATCTCGGTGACAAGCCTGTAGTTTTGAACCAAATTTGGTGAATGCTCAGTGTGATGTATAGATGCTCCCCTTAAACGTTCGCTTATTGATATTGTTAGACCCTATATATAGCACAACAGCCAAAGCGTTCCGATCATCAGAAAACAACATGGACGGACAACTTCCAATCGCCGACGCGCAACGGCCGTTCTGTAAACCATTGTAAAATCTCGCCTGTAACGTGTTCGGACGAACATCGAACCCTAATAAATCGCGGGTTCCGCCGATACGGGCGACGGCGACGGTGGCCGGTTATGGACAGTTATTTTTTATGCCTTCTCAGAGGTGTTATGGTTTAACGCACGGCTAACTTTGGTAAGGAAAATTTGGGGTTTTCTGAGATATATCCGGAAAGTGTTACACGGGTCGGACACTCAAGACAATGCTTTTATAGTTTTGCTTAAAAGAATTTAAA
The DNA here is from genome assembly GCA_947562085.1 of Eudonia lacustrata. NCBI lineage: Eukaryota > Metazoa > Arthropoda > Insecta > Lepidoptera > Crambidae > Eudonia > Eudonia lacustrata. The sequence continues at coordinate 2,976,369 of OX387322.1, forward strand.
AATATCCTGTACTTTAAATATTATTAACGCGAAAGTTTGTAAGTATGGATGGATGTTTGTTACTCTTTCACGTAAAAACTACTGAATGGATTTGGATGAAATTCGGCATACAGATAGTTTATAATCTAGATTAACACATAGAATACTTTTTATCACGATATTCCCACGGGAACGGGAACCACGCGGGTGAAACCGCGAGCGGCCCCTAGTACATATATACCTAACTTAATATCAGGTGTTGTTGTTATGTTGTATTTGGAAAATGTATCCTGTATAATTATTAGAAGATTTTATTAATATAGATCTCATTCGGGCTTGCTCTTCGATCAATAATGTACAGTCAGTCGAGTGTAAATTTTCGAGGTAATGAACCATCGGCTTATAACCGCTCGGTATAATAAACATTACATTAAACAAATATCCCGCAAAACGATATGTAAGTGAAATGTCATCCAGGTAGGTACCTAACGTGTTTCGATTAGGAAACCCGTCTTACATGGGTCGGATACTTAAAACCCGGGACCTCAGAGATGGCGACTCCATGAAAACCGGTGTACAAACCACTCGACCAAGGAGGTCGTCAATATAATATAATTATATAGATAAGATAGCCAGTTAAAAATTCCTAGTGCGCTTCCACCTTCGGCCTTTATCATCACTTAACATCTTACATGTAATTTTACATCTTTCAAGGATTTTTACATGTAAAAAAAGTTAAAAAAGTAAAAATGGTAAAAAAAGTAAAATAAGTGTATAGGCTATTTTTAGACTTTGTGACAAATAAACTAATTTTTATTACAATTTATCTCATAATGACATAGTAAAAGCATGTAAAGACAAAAAAATCTCAGCGTACCGAGCTCACGGCTGAGTCAATAAAATCTATTGTATCTGATTGCCAAAGAGCCGCATAAGCCGAGAGGTTGAAAGAGATTTCCAGACCTCCACACAGTTTTATCGAAATAGAATCTACTAGAGATTTTGATCTTTTTATATATAACAGTAACTTTCTTGTCGGCAATATATTGTCGTTCTTTGTCATTTATATTTGTTATCAGATTGCCTTGACACTTGTAAAAATTTCCAAATTGCCTGTTTTTAACCCGTTTATATAATTAACATAACTAGTGGTCGCCCAGTGGTCGAAATTTGGCCGTAATTTTATTAAGGCTGCACGGTGTGTGTAAGTAATGAATATTAAAAAGATAGAATGTGAGTTTGTATTGGCATTGACAGATTTCGGCCGCTCCTCTTCCAAATTTTTGTAAAAGAGTATATATACGTGTGTGTCAAATACATGGTAGTGTGTGTAATATTTGTTTTATTTATTTAATGTATTTTTATGCATAATTAAAAAAATATATTAACATTCGGATAACCTTCTTTATATAAACTATAAATGTGCGACATTTCATACTCTTCCGTCCGCGCAATTTTCGTAAAAAAGGAGTATAAAGTTTTTGCTTCACGTATTAATATATAGATTTCCCCGGTTTTAATACATCACCAGCTCATGGAGTAGAGACATAAAATGTCTTCACTGCACGAGCTTTCCCTATGGATGGATACGGAAAACGTGTTATAGACCACCACGCGAGTCCAGTGCGGATTGGTGGTTGTTAACGACTGCTAACGCAGAAGGGACCAACGGCTTTACGTGTCTTCATAAGCACGGAGGAGCTTGAGATGATACATTTAAGATAGGTTTTCACGCAGCATGAAAAAAGCATATGGCGAAATGGGTCTATATTTAGGACAAAAATGGCACAAACAAGGGAAACATAGTCAAAATTCAAAAATCATTTATTTAGTTTCGGCTATGTTCCAGTCGGCGAGGTACGTGTGGATGTGATGATGATGGAGGGTTCCACGGCGATGGTTAATAACGACTGCTTCTCTTTATGGGATGTTGTATATTAACAGTGACTATATTGTGACTGACTTATTATCTAAACCTTACAAGACTATATAGAATATAAACTATGTCGATGTTAGAGAATCTCTTGTGAATGTCACTATGCCATCGGTTCGTAAGTCTACTCTGGGCGGGAGATCTTGTACTGAGAAGAACCGGCAAGAAACTCAGCAAGTGTCAAGCTCTTTTCTCCCTTACAGCGTCAAAAATATTGGAAAATACCCTATCATAGCAGGACACTTTCCATTACAAATAAACACAAAAAATATAGAACCTAAATATAGACCACAACATGTAAAAAAACAAAATAAAAAATACTAAGTTATCAATTTAACACCAGGTAAAAGTTTCAATTTCTACAATGTCATACAGTACCACTACAGTACTCTAGTAAAAGTAAAAAATTGTTTAAGAAAAACAAAGTCAAACTATAGTGAATAATACTAAAAATAAGATAAGTATGGAAGAGCAGACCAACCTCCACAGGCGGCACTCGTTCACGAGTATGACATTATGAATCAGCCATCGCTTCGCTCAACCATATTTTAGGGAACGTAACCCGACGCACACGCCACCACCGCAGAGACAGTAAAGTGCAAGAAAGAAAAGCTTGTTGAAAGAAGATACACGCTGATAATGATGGTAAGCTTTATATTTTGACTAGCTGTGCCCCGCGGTTTCACCCGCGGTTTCACCCGCGTTAATTAGCGAACAATCTATTAAAAAACTATTTTAAGAACATCACGCTATGATCACTAAGAGTAAATATAGTCAAAAAATACACGGGAAACGGAAGAATAAAGGAACGCTTGGAAAACACCTTCGCAAATAATGTATAATTAATTTGATTACCATAAAAAAGGTTATAGTGAGTCAATTTTAACAGCTAGACATTATGTTGTCGCAGACTTTTTTTTAAAACTTTTAAAGGGGAACATTTTCGTAATACATGATGTTTGCGTAACTTTCACCGTTTACTCAGAGCACGCAAAAAAAGGTCTCAAAAAATATTTTCCCGTTTTTGCAACATTTTTCATTGCTGCTCCATTCCTATTAGTAATAACGTAATGTAATATAGCCTATAGCCTTTCTCAATAAATGGACTATTCCACACAAAAAATTTTTTTCAATTCGAACCAGTAGTTTCTGAGATTAGCGCGTTCAAACAAACTCTTCAGCTTTTTAATATTAAGTATAGATATAGTATAGATAAAACAATTTTGTCGTTCAACTAATGAAAGTCAATGTTTTTTATTAAATTGCCAAAAGTCGTAGAACAAAAGTGCTTCAAGGTAGTTTGTAGAATACGTGTAAAGAGATTATTAATGGTTTTAAATAGCCCCGTTTATGACATCACTAGCTCAAGGCATTTGGTCCCGACTCGGCTGCATTAGCAGTCGTTGACACCCACCTATCCGTACTTGGTCCAAGTGGGTGTTTTATGGCCCATTCTCACAGTGGTGTTTCTATCATTCGACCTTCCCTGTATTATAGAAAAGACTTATGCCCCAGCAACCTGTACATATATTATATTGTTTTCAAAAGTTTACGCGAACACTACACATTGAAATGAAACAACTATGTGTTATGAAATTATGTTTAGTGTAATTGTTGTTTTTTTATTTACGATTGTATATTGTGTGTGTCTATAGTGTCCAAATAAAGACGTTATCTATCTATCTAACTTTTACGGATCTACTCGCATTTATTTTACACATTACTTATTTAATGGTTATACTGACGTTTTGAACCCTGTCTCAAATAAGTAATGTGTTAAATAAACGCGAGTAGATCCGTAAAAGTTGTTTCATTTCAACCTGTATATTGTTATTATGACAGTATAATATTGAACCAACAATGTAACGAAATTAAGGTTAAACATCAAATATCTCTAATACGAGTACATCCGTTCGAACCGGCTCATTTAAAATGTATTTGCTTGACTGAAGAAGCGAAAGCAAACAGTAGACCACTCAACAGCCCGCCATTTATTATAGGCCAACATAACGAAGCTACTTACTGTAAAAAAATCAATCAAAAAGCTCTCTCTTACACCGAGATTGCTCGTCTGGCCGAAATGCCTTCTTAAAATATAATGGTGTTCCGAAAAGCACACTCGGCAGTCGGTACTGTCGATAATGTTACGTAATTAATCATCCCGTACACAAATGATAGATGATCCTCCCAAATTCGGTAAACAAGGCATTGGGGTATTTTTTGATGAATACGCTCGCTTTTCCAAGATACCATCGAAGACTTTGATGAGGATAAACAATGAAAGAATATTGAGTGGCGATTAATTTTAGGCTTTATCCAACATTTTAAAACGACAATGTGTACTTAAAATGGTAATGCTACCGGTAATTAAGAGTGAACCTGGATGACCGAGCTTGCTCGTTATTTTTTTATAAATATTTCTAAAAATGAAACCTAGCTAGATCGATTTATCGCCCCCGAAACCCCCTGCTTACTAAATTTTTTGAAAATCTTTGGAGCTGTTTCCGAGATTCAGGTTATATATCTATACTACTATATAAATCTGTAGGCTCTGTCTGTACATGCAATTTTTCTGACAATCTATCTATCTATACTACTTACTACTTATATAAGTAGTCAGTAGGCTCTGTCTATACATGCAATTTTTCTGACAAATTTTGGGATAAATATTCGTTTTATGACACCCTGACACCAATTCTGCGATTTTTGAAATTTTTGTCTGTCAGTCTGTCTGTTTGTCTGTATGTCCTCTTATAACCTAATTTACAATTACATGGTAAATTAAAGTTAATAATTATGTCTTAATAACAACACACACAAGATCTAGATCGGAATGACTTTAGATCTTTTAATTTCTACCACATCTTTCAGTTACACATTGTTTATTGAAATTTACATTAACCATAGAGATATTAGAGGACCTTAGAAAAATACAGAGATCTAAATATTTAGTTAGTAAAAACGTTTAAACAATAACGTTAATTAGGTTTGTAGAAATTGGCAAGAAAGAGAAAAAAAAACATTCATTTACTTTAAACAAAAACAAAAACAAAATATTTACAAATCGAAAAATAAACATAAAACATTGAACATAAAAATTAATAATTTAATTTTGTTATGGATTAATATAACGTAAAGTAAGTATATAAAACGACGAAGTAGATTCAAAAATAGAATTGTCAACTCCAGCCCAATCAAAACGGGGTTTATTGTTCCTATAGAGAAATTGACACAAAACGTATTTAAGGTCGGTCAATACAAGGTCAATACCAATTCTTTGCCTTAACAAACTAAGCCGCTCTCTTTATTCTTTACAAGCTCTTTAAAAACGTTTGTGGAGGAGTGGAGGTTACGAGGGGGGCTTTTAGGGGATTGAATCGTCAAGGAAGCCGTTTGAGGTTTTACTTTGTTATTCCAAATAGGTGCCGTTTCATTGGCACCGTTTGCCATACAATTGGCACCGCAGATATTTCATTTGACTTGGTGAAGAGTGATGAGGTAAAGTACGATTCGGCACTGTGGGTTTGAGATTTTATTGTATTTGAAAAAAGATAAAGTATTTCAAAAATCCAATGGGCGAATCCAACCCGCCGAAATACAGCCTAATAAAATATAGCATAATCATAAATATAGCTAAATTATTTATTTATTTATTATTATATTTATTAGAATAACGCAGCAGACGACGTGTCGTCGGCTACCAACTGGTACCTTTAAGCAAGCTTGCTTGATTCTTAACTGATCCTACTAATATTAAATGCGAAAGTTTGTGTGCATGTTCGTATATTTGTTGCTTCTTCACGCTGCAACGGATGGATGGATTTGGATGAAATTCGGCATACAGACAGTTTATAACCGGGAATAACACATATGATACTTTTATCCAGATATTCCCACGGGAACGGGAACCACGCGGGTGAAACCGCGAGCGGCCGCTAGTCTTTAATATTTTTAAAAGTATTAAGATCGGATGTTGATGACGTGGTTGTCGTTGTCCTTTAGCTTACAGAGTAAGAGTAGATAGTGTTGATTAATTTCGGCGAGTTGGATTGAACCACGATAGCATAGTTTGTAGTGCACCTGACCCGGCATGTCATAAGGTGCAGGTTCATATCCCGCTCGTGGAAATTTTGCAACACTGTCTTTTGTCAAATTGTAAATTGTTCCCAACAAAATTTGGGTAAAATTATAATATAACCATTATTATTTTATTGTATTCTACAGCATCGAAGGGCTGGCCTGCTTTCTAGATAGACAGATAATTCTTTTATTGCAACAAAATATAATAAACAATGTACTTATAAATAGAGGAGCTCGATGGCGCAATGGTTAACGCGCCCGGTCTGAGTGCTGAGGTTAAGCAACTTTCGCAAATGCCGGTCATCGGATGGGTGACCAAAAATGTATCATCTCGAGCTCCTCTGTGCTTCGGAAGGCACGTAAAGCCGTTGGTCCCGGCTGCATTAGCAGTCGTTAACAACCGCCAATCCGTACTGGGCCCGCGTGGTGGTTTATGGCCCGTTCTCCCTACCCATCCATAGGAAAGGCTCGTGCCTCAGCAGTGGGGACATAAAATGAGCTGATGATGATGACTTATAAATAGTTAAAAGTAGTTACAATTTGGCGGTCTTATCGCTTTAGAGCGATTTCTTCCAAAGAACCAGATATATTAAAACGACAAAATTTTAGTTTTTTTGACTATTGATTTTGACGTCAATAGTTGCGTGTGAAGACTTATTAGAAAAAATTAGTCGATTTTGACTAATAATATGAAAATAAATATTACTAATACTAATGCCCACTGTGACTTTCATTATTTTTATTTTTTAATTTTATTATTTATTTTTGTAAATACGAAACACGTATTTTGATATTTCTTTTATTGTAAGGAACATTGGTGCCAGTTAAAGACTTTCTTTAATTTTATTTTAACGTATTCCATTTTCATTTGAAAGTAGAGCCAAATCCCTTGGCGAATGGCCCTCAGGTGGGCTGATGGATGGTTTCCGACGCTAAGAGCCGCTACCACCCATTCAGATACAGAATTATATTAATGGGTGATTCTTTTTTGGGACTTTTCTAATATAAAATTCTACGGTGAGGTACAAAATTTATGAGTACAACAAGGTGATATCTGCGTTATTTTTATTATATCTTTATATATATAAATCTTCTGTGCGTGTGTATGTTACTAAACTCCTTCTAAACGGTTGGACCGATTTGGATGAATTTTCTGTGTGTGTTCAAGTGGATTCGAGAATGGTTTATATTTAAAATCGGACCCGGTAGGTGGCGCTGCTACAGGGGTCCATCATGAGATACGGGCGTTGTGTAAGCGGAAGAATAATTTGTTTGTTTTGTTGTCATGGAAACCGTCAAAGCGGTACGAAGTCCGCCGGTCAGCTAGTATGTATATATATATTACCAATACCAAATTACTATAAAGAAAATAAAAGCATATGGACAAGGACCAAAATAAATTCTACCGATACATCTTGGTTAAAACTTGCTTTAACTTTGGAACATAATTTTATTTAAAACTAGTTGTCGCCCGCGACTTCGTTCGCTTAGACTACACTATCCCACAGGGACCTGTTACCGGGACAAAAAATTATTATGTTTCATCCAAATCAGTTCAGCCGTTCTCGGGTTTTGCGCTTAGCAACATTCATTTTTATTTATATAGATTTCGGGAATAATTATATTATATTAAATATAATTAGTCCCGAAGGCTTCATTTTATACCACAGCCAGGGTTGGTGGGAAGAGATCTCTTTTAGAAGAAACTCACCTTTGATTATATGTTATAAGCTTCAATACAATATACAATCACAATATCATATATATTGTATATTGTAGCTTCAATTGCTTCTTATATTTCAATCTGTACGTACAGGCGCTTGCACATCCACCTATCCCAAATTTCTTGTCAAATTTTTTCAATAAATGTTTAACCAAATGCTATAATGCTATGGCATTATTATTAGTATTTTTTTATAGTTAGCTCGGCAGATGACTCCATCCCACCTGATGTTAAGTGGAAATGGAGTCCAGACGCGAAGATAACTGGTGCAGCGTGGAAACAAACGTAGCATCAGTTAACTTCACTCTGCCGGCCCACAAGGTGCTTCTTCACGCCTCTCTTGAAAGACCCTATATCATAGGAAGGAGGGAAGACGTGTGCTGGTAGACTATTCCATCTCTTGGAGATGCGACAAAGAAACGAGTCACCAAATTTCTTTGTACGCGATGGGATATTTGAGACAGTGAAGCGGTGACTCCCGAAAAGCAGCACGCGTACTCCTATGAAGAAAGGGAGAATGATGAAGAATTGATAATGGAGAATTATGCTATGCGGCCGCCTCGACCTGTAGTGCTCACTCTAGCCCGCCGCGTCGCGCACCTCGTGATCAGTTGCTGCGAACTGCTCGAGTTTGCCGCGAGACCAAATCTACTCTATGGCGAGACGTTACTACGGACAAGCTCGATATTCCCGGTAATAGTAGAAAAATATACATAAACGAACACCTGACTGAAGAGAGAAGATTTTTTGTTCAGTAAGGCGCGTTTATACCATACGTAAAGTTCAATGTGATAATATTATATTTATATATTATTTCCAACTACAGCTAGGGTTGGCTGGAAGAGATCACTTTTAGAAATAAGCTCACCCTTGTATATGTTTTTTATAATGTAATTTAGACTGTAATTTTAATGCACAATAAAGGATTTTAATAATAAATTTTAATAACAAAGTCTTTTGAGGAATGGAGATCATTCGGGCTCCCATACATTTTTGGGCCTTTTCTGAAAGTGCCGACCAACAAAAAAATAGTACGTATTGTTAGAACTAGCCATTTGGAGTAATAGTTAATATCGCACAAAAGTTGTAGGATTGCTCTGAGCCAAGTTATACAAGTTCGAAGATTCATCATTTTCATACATTTCTTTATTTCTTTCATTTCGCTGGACGCTTCACAATGACAATTGCTTTGGATCATTTAGTTCTAACAATATCTATCATTATTTTATGTTTTCCAGCACTTTCAGGAGTCAATAAGTATAAGAAAACGATGAATCTTCGAATTTGTATAACTTTGCTCAGAGCAATCCTACAACGTTTGTGCTATATTAACTATTACTCCAAATGGCTAGTTCTAATAATACGTAACATTTTTTTTTGTCACCGGCACTTTCTGAAAAGCCCCAAAAAAATTATGTCCTTTGACAGTGTTACGTAGTCTGATACGCAGGCGTGTATACTATTACAACCGACGTGGTTGTAATATTTATACTAACGAAGGCGTTTATTAATTAAACTCATAGAGCGTTTTATATTTATATTAAAATTTTATTAGGAAATCTAATACAATCGTGCCCTATCGCGGCGGCTGTCAGGCGAAGAAGAACCGCAATCGTCCCCTTTTTGCTTCCAGCCGTTTCTTCTTATTGCACAACTACGTTGATACGCAGAACGCGACGACTGCCAGTAGGCTCGCTCAACCAAGAAGTCTCGATCACTACAGTACAGTGGAGAATTTATAATTACTCATTTAACCTTTTTACCGCCAACAACTTCTATAGAAGTTCGAGATTTTCGTGCCGTCCACGCCAGCACTTCTATAGAAGTTCTTCTTTGTACCTACTTTATTAAAATACATTTATACGTTGGCGTACAGCGGGACATCGCGTGCAGGATAGTTGGGCGGTGAAAAGGTTAATCCCGGCAGAAAGGCACTGTACGCTGTGGGAGCTTACTTTAGGTACAATGACACGCACTAAAACGATTTTAGAGACAATTTATTATTTTGCATGAAAAAACTGATTTAACGGAACAGAGGTCTTACAATGGGCACGGATCGGTAGCAGACTGACTTAGCACAAATTTACAAAATGGTGGTCTTATAACTTAAAGCTACCTACATAATAACATTACAATAAAAATAAAAATGGGTACAAGCGCGTCGCTAACATTCCCCACCCCTAGTGCTGAAGCAGCACTAATCTAAGGAAATGGGTGCAACGCGTGCCACAGATCGCCGTAATGTGCCAGTTTTCGTCTTCACGTCAACGACACGTATTCGGCCATCCTTACCAGGATACACACGTATGACAAAACCCTTTTGCCACAAGTTGCGAGGACCGTTGGGATCAACGATCAGAACCAGGTCACCTACCTGTAGTGGTGTCTGTTCCTCGTTCCACTTTTTTCTTGGTTGCAGCTCCGGTAGAATTTCCCTGTGTGGTGCCGGGGATAAAGAATTGCACCACCCCATCTCGTCCCGTGGGTGTCGTAAAAGCCGACTAAGGGACCATTCCAGAGGATGGGCAGCAGCATCTCTCTGAGGTTACCCTCAACCTACTGCGATCGCCAACCCGCCTGCCAAGCGTGGCGATTAAGGCAAATACCCCTCATATTCTTGGGGGAGGCCTTTGTCCATCAGTGGACGTCTTTTGGCTGAGATGAACAGGCACGTTATGCCGTTGTTACGGTGATTATTGTAAAATGGCAGGAACTACAACCCTGAAGCAGTTGGGCTATCGTGGATGATGGCCTATATTCCCCATATATATATTTTTAAAATTCATTTATTGAACCAAAAACAAGTTTACAATACAGATTTACAATAAATTATTGATATGCCTGATTTTAGTTATTGTAAACTCAACAACGATGGTTACAGGAAACATGAAAAAGTAATAACGACAGTGAAACCCAGTCAGAGTCATGTAACAGTGAATCTATATTCTATATTAATATTATAAAGCTAAAGAGTTTGTTTGTTTGAACGCGCTAATCTCAAAACCTACTAGTTTGAATTGAAAAATTATTTTTTTGTTGGATAGCCCATTTATCGAGGAAGGCTTTAGGCTATATAACATTACGCTGCGATTAATAGGAGCGAAGCATCAGTGAAAAATGTTGCAAAAACGGGAACAAGAGCGTAAAAAATTAAAAATGCTGCCGAAAGTCACTATTCCACGCGGACGAAGTCGCGAGCACAGCTAATTAAATATACAATGTAAGAGTGTTTAGATGAATTAATTATGCGAGTGTATACCTACTATATGTATGTGTGAGTAAGTGTATATTTTGGTTTTAAATATTTGAGTACATAATTATGTCTGTTGGACTTTACACCTGTATACAATATTTATTAATAATAATATTATAAATATTTGAAAACATTCTTTAAATTCGGAGATGTTCTAAGTACTGCTAAAATGGAAAAGTACAGTAGCACAGTATTTGGATGTTTATATGCCAATGATGATAGAGATGATGAAATAAACCATCACAAACAACGGCCGTTGAGTGAGCTATAACGATCTTGGCCAACGTTGTATCTACTACGTCATCAAGTTCAGACATCGACGCTGATTGCCCGTGATAATCTGCACAAATATATACTTAAATAATAACGTTTCCCGAACCCCAACAAAGGGGAATGCTATGAAGCCCTTATAAAAAAAGTAATTCCTTTATTTTCCACTTCTAAGCAAACCTTTTATCAACAATGTTACCCCAAAATCACTTTCGATCCATCACGGAGGGAAGTGAGGGACTTGATACCTTATTGCCTCGTAATTGAGCCTATATTTGATTTGCATATTGGTTTCATGTTTTAACAATTATCTTGTGGAGTTTGGAATGCGCCAATAATGATATATGTATTTTTGTTACGTGTTTGATATATGAGAATGTAGGGCTAATGTCACAGAGGGAACTTTATTATAAACTTAGTTTACAGGTTTATCAGGCTCATTAATTTTAATAAGCATTTTGTAATGTAATTGTAGAAGTAACCGGCCAAATAAGTCTTATCTGTTTAGTTGCAACAAATTAATAATTTACAAACAGCTATATTTGTAACTAGCGGCCTGTCCCTGCTTTGCACGGGTCTTTGGACATCTTTTTTAATACAGCATATGTTACTCAGCGCTAATGTAGCATTCTATTTCTCTCTCCATAAGAACCTTCCTCTGTCTTAATCAAACACAACAAAAAATAAATCAGCCAAATCGGTTCAGCCGTTCTCGAGTTTTGCGATTAGCAACACATTTAGCGATTAATTTTTATTTATATAGATAAGTTATTCAGATTAAATTTATAAAGTATTCTCTAATGTGTTAATAATAATAATTGCTGATTTATTTTACAGCTTACCATATTTAATCCAGAACAAAAACAAACAAAGATTATGCAAATTCCACAATAGAAATGACCCACAATATAATCTACAACTACATCCTTGCTATGTCAACATAAAGTCTCTTTCGCTGGGACTGCTCATATTTCTTCTGTTCGCAAGGGACGAAGGAATCTGGATTGGATCTTAACTGCCTGGATTGTGGGTGATTTATTGGTCGCTGGATTGAGGGACTGGATAGCAGTTCGTCCTTCCAACTGTTTAGTAGATATATTTTTTATTTTAGCTTTTTTTTATTGGCTACAAACATCGTATATTACCATGTGTATGATTATACATATTATTTTGTACACTATCTTTTGCATATTTTAATATGCAAATACAATACTTATTTGTTATAATTTCAATGTTATTTTATATTTATTATCCAAGTATTATGTTAACGGTTGATATTTTCATGATTAAAATTTTTGCATTTATAAGAAATTACGTCTTTATCGATTGTAAAATACTTGCAAAAGTATTCTTTCGACTGTGAGAGCAATTTCACTGTGTCGGAACATCACCGCTGGCTTGCAACGTAAATCACAAAGTACTAGAAAAATCCAACGAGTCTTCTTAGGCCTCGGTAACTCAGCGGTCAGAGCATTGTACCGGTAATCCAAGGGTCGTGGGTTCGATTCCCACTCGAGCTTCCTGGGAGTGGTTGGTTTTTTCTAGTAAAATTTTAACGATTGATGCTCTGCCTACCTCTTTTTGGTAGAAAGATAAGCGAATTATTGTATGTATGTATGTATGTATGTATGTATGTATGTATGTATGTATGTATGTATGTATGTATGTATGTATGTATGTATGTATGTATGTATGTATGTATGTATGTATGTATGTATGTATGTATGTATGTATGTATGTATGTGTGTATGTATGTATGTTTATGTATTGGCAAAAGCTTATATACAAGACCGTACTACAGTAACTATTATTTAACTTGTGGTACCCCTTGTGTGTCACGCAACCTGTCACAGGTCGCGTTCAAAAAACACTTGTGTGTCACACAGGTCGCGGATTTCCGTACGTCTTTATCGGTCGATTGCAGCGTGAACTGTACATATTTAAAGATTAGTTTTTATCTTAGGTAATGACGTCTCCATACATAATTCCTAAGTAATACCTAGTTATTTCAATGCTGCGTGTCGCCGCGGCATTATACCGTCGTCGTCGGCATTTAAAATCGCGTGTGTTGAAGTTTAGTTTTATTTAAGTGTTTTGTGTTGTGTTGTGCTGCGAAATAATCATGAAAGTAGTGTATGAGGTAGTAAATAAAGTAATCATTTTTTGAAATAAGGCTTTTATTTAAAAATATTACATTTTTTGTACAATAAATTGGAAAATCATTCATCCTACTTTCACCTTTGAATTACTAATCTAGTAGGTTTTACCTTGTACAAGGTAAAACTGTACATATTTATAGATAAGTTTTTAGCTTAGGTAATAACAATTACTGAAAATAGAGTTTATTAAAATTTAACAAATAATTTGATAAGAAACTTGAGTAACTAAAACTATTACTAAACTAAAATATGGCGTCAAAAAATTCCTCCGCGTCGCTGTCGACTGGTAACGTACCCAAAAGACTGGGCGGCATTGCCTCGTTGTATGGCAATGCTTAGCCTCTGGCCAAGGTAAAAACCAGGCTTTGGGTCATGGGAAGACTCAACCAGCAGTTTGGAGATGTCATTAAATAAAACATGAGCACACAGTTTTATATTGGCTAATCATCTAGCTTTAATTTACTATAATTAAGATGACGATTGAGGAGTTCGATGGCGCAGTGGCTAACATGCATAGTCAACGATTGCTGAAGTTAATCAACTTTCGCAAAGACCAGCCATCGGGTGGTTGACCACAAATGTATTATCTCGAGCTTTTCCGTGCTTTGGTAGGCACGTAAAGCCGTTGGTCCCGGCTGCATTAGCAGTCGTTAACAACCACCGCACCGCACTGGGCCCGCGTGGTGGATTCTGTGGTGGTGGCCCGTTCTCCCACGACACTGAACGGTGACGCGCTCTCATCAGGACTCATCCCTGGGTTGTAGCAGAACACCAGTGCTTTGCATACTAGAATGTCTAGACTAAATTATCGCTGTGATATGACCTATTTGCTATGCTACATCACACACATGTTTTAAGTTGACACGTGGAAAAAATACGTCAACTTTCATCGGAAGTTGTAGGAGTATGACAAGACCAACGAATCTGAAATTTTTATATAGATTACTTCATGCATTAGTTTTTAAGACCCTTGCTCAAAAACACGATTGTGCATTTTTGGCTCGATCGTAATTCTTTACGAAAACACCTCTAAAAAATCATTAATGCTATAATTACAATGAAACTACTTAATCTATGTGTTTTGAAATCACTCAAATATATTGATAACATTAACAGTATTCGTAATTTAATTGCTGCATATTTTGATAACTGAAATCAGTAATTTTATAAAAATATTTTTTTAGATTCTGTTATACGTAGCGCCTGCGACAATTGAGACCGCAAATTAACAGAATCTAAAAATTTACTACTAAAATTACTGGTTTTAGTTATCAAAATATGCAGCAACTACATTAAGAATAATTATTTTATCAATATATTTGAGTGATTTCAAAACATAACATTATATTTCATTGCAACAATAGCATTAATGATTTTTTAGAGGTGTTTTCGTAAAGAATACGATCGAGTCAAAATTGCACAATCGTGTTTTTGAGCAAGGGTTTTTTTTCTTTCTTCGAAAAATACATCAACTTTCGATGAAAGTTTATGTATTTTTTCCACGTGTCGCCCTAGTGTACCTACGTTTTTATTTTATTGAGTGTGTGTGTGTAGTAGGTAATATTATTACTAATATCTCATTGTTTTATTTTGTTTATAATATACCTACCAACTGTTTTTGCATATTATTATGTTATGATGATGGTGTGAGTGTGCTGAAGTACCGAATAAACTTTCTATCTATCTGTATAACTATCTATCTCTCTGTGGTATTTCCATCCGTAGGAATAAGGCTCGTGTACTAGCGGTGGGGACATAGCTGGTGATGAATCCAATAATGGCCTTTACAAAGTATTACAGGTCAGTCCCGCGAAGGCCGCGAGAGTAATAAACGTACGTATGTGACCAAACTCACAAAAGGTAGGGTCGGACAAGGCGGCACGATTTATTATTATCGAGATAGTTATATGACACTTGTTACGGATGACCCTCCCCCACAAAGCCCTTCTTGGGAGGGTAATAAATGTGTTAAGTGCGGATGTGTTTGCTAACAATGTATGGGAGTAGAAGGTCTTGGTACGGTGACGCGCGATTTGCCATAGACGTTGCGAGGAATTGTAAGGTTCTGATTGTAATGAAAATGACAAATGAAAATCGGACTTTTGCTTGAAAACCACGCTGGCCTAATAATTGCGTGCGTGCGTAAGTTTGCCTCCGATATCAGACCCAGAGGTGCCGAGTTCGATTCCCAGCGGGAAGTAGGTACATGTTTGTGTACTCGGTTTGGTTTTAGTAGGGTTTGTGTGTCCGCTTGGATAGCTACCACCACCTTATAAATAAGTCGCCATGACATCAATGTTTGTAGCATTGTTGTGTTCCGGCGGCTAGAGATAAGATAGCCAGTGCCTCACTAGTTGAGGATTCCGGGTGATGCGCTTCCACCTTCAGCCTTATCATCAACTAACATTATCTGATCCGATCCTTCCCCTCGGAGAATCTAGTAGGGCACGGGTACACGCACTAGTGCGTAATGCCGTAAATCCCTCTAGAAAACCTCTGACGGTGGTTCGCTTGAGACCGGCTTAACGAACCCTTTAAGTTTCTCGCCGCCCCCAAAAAAGTTAGGTGATGCGGAAAATGCCGTCAAAAGACAATCAACAAACTCTTCAAAAAAAAAACAAAACTTAAAATCAGGCGAGATGATGGTCACTTTACTCATCGTCAGCTCATTTTATGTCCCCACTGCTGGGGCACGAGCCTTCCCTATGGATAGGGAGGACGGGCCATAAACCACCACGCAGGCCCAGTGCGGGTTGGTGGTTGTTAACGACTGCTAATGCAGCCGGGACCAACGGCTTTACGTGCCTTCCAAAGCATGGGTAGCTCGAGATGATACATTTTTGGTCACCCACCCGATGGTCGAACTTTGCGAAAGTTGGTTAACTTCAGCAATCGATGACTAATCATGTTGCCACTGCGCCATCGAGCTCCTCAATCGTCATCTTAATTGTAGTAAATGAAAGCTAGATGATTAGTCCTTATAAAACTTATTTCGTAGGAATTGTATTACCTAAGCTAAAAATTTATTTGTAAATATGTACAGTTTTACCAGACTTGTAGTCGTAGGCAACGCCACTCTTGAGGTTGTGCAAGATTACATCTATCTTGGCCAAACTATACAACTGGGTAGGCACAACTTCAAGAAAGAGGCGGACAGGAGGATTCGTCTAGGCTGGGCGGCGTTTGGGAAGCTACGCAATATTTTTCAGTCGTCGATTCCCCAATGCTTGAAAACGAAGCTTTTCAATCAGTGCGTCCTGCCTGTAATGACCTACGGGGCAGAAACGTGGACACTCACGATAGGGCTGGTCCACCAGTTCAAAGTCGCTCAGCGTCCGATGGAGCGAGCGATGCTTGGGGTTTCTCTGGCGGATAGAATCCGCAACGAAGTTATTCGACGGAGAACTAAGGTTACCGACATAGCTCGCAGAATTGGCACCTTGAAGTGGAAGTGGGCCGGTCATGTCTACAGAAGGACCGATGATCGTTGGAGCAGACATGTCCTTGAGTGGAGACCGCGTTTAGGCAAACGCAGTGTAGGGCGCTCTGCTGCGCGGTGGACCGACGACTTAAAAAGGATGGCGGGTGGTGGATGGATGCGGACTGCGCAGGACCGGGATGGTTGGCGCTTTTTAGGGGAGGCTTATGTTCAGCAGTGGACGGCAATAGGCTGAAGAGAATAATTAAATAAGAGAATTTAATTCGCTTCAAGCTATCGTTTTATCATTAATGTGTAACAAATCATAATTAATAAATCTAGAACCCCAGAAATAATTATTTTACAAATACAATTATTTAACAATCTGTTACCAATAAGGTCCCAGGTTCGATCTCTATTGGATCCGGGGGGTACATGATGTACTTGGTTGGTTGTTTGTATTAAATTCGCCTGGATAGCTACCACTATTTTGAGTAAGTCTGTCGACATACCATCAATTACATAATGTAGGACGAAGGCCAAGCACCTTACCGTTGTAAATAAAAAAAAAAAGGTCTATTTCAATCGTTTCCGACGAAACTTCAAATTTACCATTCAGAAAGAGGTAGGTGGGTGTTTCTTCATCGCCAAAATGCTTAATTAAAATCGGGGAAGCAACTTCCTTTGATTTTAAATGCCCTCATTACAAAGTTCCCACCCTAATTTTGAATTGACGTCACAGCTGCAAAACTTAGGCATTTTAAAAACAATGACACTTTTGAAGTGCTTAAATTGAATGGCCCAAACGGACTCTGATCATTATATAAGTTACACGATTAATAACTTTCCACAAAATTGTCAGGTATCATCATCATCATATTCATATTCGTTCATATTCATATTCATTTAATCACTTAAATTTGGTAACACAATAGGTACACAACAAGTTGTTAGTATTTTACAGGTGGGAATTGTATTTATCTTATGAACAATGTCCACAAAAATGTATATTCATCTATTCCATCTATCTTCATTGCCTTCCAAGGTGCTTATGATGTAAAGAATCGCGTAATTGTAACCCTATAAAATTGGACGACCTCATTGGTCGAGTGGTTTGTACACCGGTTTTCATGGTGTCGCCATCTCTGAGGTCCCGCCCGGGTTCGATCCCCAGTCGAGTCAATCTAGAAATTATTGTTTTTCTAAATTGTCTCGGGTCTGGGCGTTTTCTATGTATATTAAGTATGTATTTATGTATTTTAAGTATGTTTATCTGTTGTCTAGTAACTATTTAACGAGTTTCATAACAAAGCTTCTCTTGGGCTAGATAATTGGTGTGAGTGTAGGAAAGTTTATTTATTTATTATTTATTATAAAATTAGGCGAATACAATCAATTACAACTGCGCCATAGTGGAGCTCGGTGGCGCAATGATTAACACGCTCGGTCAGCGATCGCTGAAGTATACGTAATTGCTTTCGCAAAAATCGGTCATCGGATGGGTTATTAAAAAGATATCATCTCGAGCTCCTCCGTCCTTCAGACGGCACGTAAACCTGTTGGTCCCGGCTGCTTTAACAGTCGTTGACCGACTTAGGACCGGTTCTTCCAGGTTTATTGTGGTGTTACATGCCACCATCCATGTGGATGTGGTGCCATCTATCGAGAAGATTCGTGCTCCAGCAGTTAGGACATGGAGCTAATGATGACGATGATGAATAAAAGATAAGCAGCATCTCGAATTCCTCATATAGTTTATTTAGTTTCCAACAAGACGTTCATTATAAATGTTGATAAAACTGTAAGCCTGTAAGACGCAGGCTGTTTTGCTGCAATCTTTAGTGTGTCCACACGCTCCCATTCTGGGGCACCGTTTTTAGCATCCAGCGAGGGACAACGGCCTAATAAATCGGGTTACAGCGCACGCGGCCGCATCCGCTCTCAAGTGCCGATACAGTTATGAAGTAGTTGGGGCGCGTCTCCATTGCTAATTGTGTAAGATAATTATATCAATATTTTTTGAAATTGCTTCCCGTTGCAGTTGCGATAAACTTATGGTTTTACAAGCCAGAGTTCTTTTATGGGCTGGCATTACGCAACCGTTTCCCTGTATTTTACTAGATTTAGAGGCGTTTGAGTTGGATGATGAGAACGGTTAACGCGAAGGCACATCTAAAAGGATCAGAAAGCTCGTTTCGTTTGGACCGTTTTGAGGTAAGTCTACATGGACGTTTCTTATATGTCGAAAAATGGTACGGTTTGGGAGTGGGAAATCAATCATTCAACATTATAGATAGTTTTTTTTAATTATTTTGACACACAGTGCTATATATATAGTTACAAGATATATATATATATTTTTTTATCGAACCCGATGCCCATTCGAGCTTCCTGAGGATGATTGATTTTTTTTAGTAAACTTTGTTATCAACTTTTATTATCAACGCTTATCTACCCACCATACTATGCATTTACGTAGTTTACCTTATGTTTTATACGCTCTGTATATGCGCGTAAGAACATCAATACTGCATGAAAATGTTTAATTGTAATCATCATCTCAGACAAAAGACGTCCACTGCTGGACAAAGGCCTCCCCCAAGGATCCTCTATTATCCTCTTTAATTGTAATACGTAATGTTATTATTTTAAAATACACTTAAGACGTCATTTAACGTTAACAACTAAGCTTTTAGAATTTTTCAATGCTTAGGTAAAAGTGTGTTAACGTCGTTGTAAACTTTTATGTAGTAAAACAAAGTATTGTCATTTTTGTTTATTTTTATAATTAATAACGTAAGTTTGGTAGTAAATATATTATGACATAACGGAACGTCAAAAAACTGGAATGACAATGCCGTCGGACTGTGGGAACGCGTCTTTTTTGTTAACTTTCGGGTACAAGGGCAACGGAAGGGTTCGAACATGCTGTATTCATATTATGTACTTGAAAGGGAAACTTTAAGCCCCACTTTCAAGGCTGCGGCGGGTGAGGGTCTGTAACGTAATGGGTTTTTTCACAAACCGTAATAGGTAGTATGCGATAGCCAAATCTTATGTTATTTCGGCTAGAGGGCTCGTTGGTGAAGCGGATAGCGTGTACTTTTTTATATCTTACGGGTAAGCATCTTGGCATTTATCTTACCTGATGTTAAGTGATGATAATGCTAAAGGTGGAAGCACACTTCACTCACCCGGAATCCTCAACTAGTGAGGCACTGTCTATCTTATCTCTAGCTGCCGGAACAACAATGTTACAAACATTGATGTTATGGCGACTTATTTAGATAAGATGGTGGTAGCTAGCCAGGCGGACTAACAAACCCTACAACCATCCAAACCGAGGACACAAACATGTACTTTCCGTTCCCCTGCTGGGAATCGAACCAGGGACCTCTGGGTCTAAACCAGTAGTCTTAACCACTAGACCAAAGAGGCCGTTCTGACCATCATCAGAATAAAAATATTCCTCTAGGTTTATGCCTTTTATAAAAACAATATATATTCATAAAAAAATCTGTAGGCTTAGCCAAAGTAACATTAAGAAAACGATAGCGAAGTTCGAAAAGAATGAAATGTATGGGATTGACGCAAACCGCGCTAAATGACGTGGTCAATCTTATGTCAATCCCATACATTTTATTATTTTCGAACTTCGCTATCGTTTTCTTAATGTTACATTGGCTACCGCCACAGGCAATCTATTACAGACAGTATAGCTTTAAAGTATACAAGTAAATTTTTAAAAGTCAGTCAAAGCGTGATGTTTTTAGAATTTTTCGATGCATAGCCCGGGTTTGTGATCACCAACCCGCATTTGGCAAGCGTGGTGATTAAGCCGTTACCCATTTGTAGTGACTGATGACTTGATTTCAATGATGGAGCTCTTTGCATAGGCTATTTCTAAATTTACTATTTACTATGCGAAATAAACACGTTATTAAAAATTGGATGAAAAACATAACACTATTTTATTTATTTATATTCGATTCGCATGTACACACGAAGATACTTACATATTAAGGATACACAAGTACAAGGGCGCTGCTTATTTAATCACTAGCTGTGCTCGCGACTTCGTCCGCGTGGAATAGTGACTTTCGGCAGCATTTTTAATTTTTTAGGCCCTTGTTCCCGTTTTTGCAACATTTTTCACTGATGCTTCGCTCCTATTAGTAGCAGCGTGATGTTTTATAGCTTAAAGCCTTCCTCAATAAATGGACTATTCAACACAAAAAGAATTTTTGAATTCGAACCCTTAGTTCCTGAGATTAGCGCGTTTAAACAAACAAACTCTTCAGCTTTATAATATTAATATAGATTTCAACCAAGTAACAGACAAAGCTCTACAATACTTACTTTATACGATAGTTTATTTTCTTAATACTTTTCGAACGAACTAACTATCTTTATATTAATACGTGAAGCAAAAACTTTGTACCCCTTTTTTACGAAAATTGCGCGGACGGAGGAGTATTAAATTTCGCACACTATAGGATAGTTTATCGCACATATAGTTTATCTAAAGTAGGTTATCCGAATGTTAATATTTTTTTAAATTATGCATAAAAATACATTAAATCAAAAAAATAATATATTACACACACTACCATGTATTTGACACACGTATATATTATTCTTTTCAAAAATTTCGAAAATGGAAGAGGAGCGGCCGTAATCTGTCAATGCCAATCCAAACTCACATTCTATCTTTATTAATTTTTCATTGCTTAGGATACAATCCGTGCAGCCTTAATAAAATTGTTGAATTTCGACCACTAGGCGACCACTAGTACTTGATAAACACCTGTAGAAGCTTTTTTTTAACAGCAACACCACTTAAATATACTATTCTAGAAAGAGCAATTTCACTTATTTCTGCTCGAACTCTTTGCAATCGAAACGTAAAACCGGAGAGTTTAAAGTATGAACGTACTGTGTTTCATTTCACGCTATCACGCTTTCACTCTGACGCTCGCTGCTGTAAAAGAAGTGTAGAAAATCTTAGATTCCCGATGAGCGCTTGAAAAACGGTAGGTGACTTCCACGGGGACACAATGACGTTTGTTGCGATGACAGTTATTATTAAATAAAATATTTTGCAACCTTAATTTAATCTTTATTTTTAAGAGTTAAGGTTCATAGTAAGCTGACGTTGTTGATGCTATCCAATGTTTTTTCATTTATTTTGTTATTCGAAATTTAAATGTATAGGTTGAGCAAACAGGGGCCCGACCGCCTAACCGATCGCTTTGACTTTGTGGGTGGTTTATGACGTCATCTTGTCGTTTCGTGCCGCCTATGAAAGATGCCTTTAGCTTTGATATTGTTTTCACAGGCGGTGCGAGGTGGCACGATGACGTCATAAACTATACGCGTAGTCAAAGCGATCGGTTAGGCGGTCGGGGGGCAGGACCGCTTTCGAGATGCATTTTGGTTCCAGATCCTTTATTTAGTACATAATTGATCGAGGACTCTGACCATGTAAAAATAAGGTAGGAAATTGATTGAATTGATCTTGCTGGGTTTTTCTCAAAACAAAGTCTCCTGCCGTGGAACCGACGACGTTGGTGTAGTCACTTTGCTAAGAACTTGATATTATTTGTAGAAACTAATAAAAGGATTTTGTTTTTGAAATATTCTAAGAATGAATGTAACTGAATCCACACTGTTTTGGAATATAAATTAATTTAGTAAAACTGTTAAAGTGATTACCAAAGTGTTTTACAGTTAATTACCTATATTTCTAAAATTAATAAAAATATTTTAAATTAATTATATAAGAACTTGATGATTTGGGGCAATATTTTTATTTACAGTTAGTAGTAGCTGTTATAGTTTATAGTATTTTATAAGTTTAATTATTATCTTGTTATTGTCTTTGTTTGTAAATAAAAAAATCCAAGTTAGAACTTAGAATAGGAACATTACATCACCATATCACTAGCTCACTTTATGTCCCCATTGCTGGGGCATGAGCCTTCCCCGTGTGGATAAGGAGAACGGGCCATAAACCACCACGCGAGCCCAGTGCGGATTGGTGGTTGTTAACGACTGCTAATGCAGCCGGCACCAACTATTTTACGTGCCTTCCGAAGCACGGAGAAGCTCAAGATGATAAATGTTTGGTCACCCATCCCATCCCATGGAAAAATTAAAAAAGATAGAATGTGAGTTTGGATTGGCATTGACAGATTTCGGCCGCTCCTCTTCCATTTTTGAAATTTTTGAAATTTTTGAAAAGAGTATAAGCGTGTGTGTCAAATACAGGGTAGTGTGTGTAATGTTTGTTTTATCACCGCAATTTTCGTAAAAAGGACATTGAGTACAATAAAACTCAATGAAAAAGGAAAACAAAGTTTTTGCTTCACGTATTAATATATAGATTAGCGAAGTATGTCTTTCAGATATTTTTAGTTATCCTGATAAACCTTGCCTGCATTTTACATATGATTTTTTTTTAATTTACAGTGGTCTAGTTTAATAAACTTAACTTTGCGGTCTTGTTAATTTTGACGTGCGAAGAAATCTCGCTAGCGAGTACGTCATTGTGAGCACATGGTAGGGCCACCGGTATAAGCTGCTCGATAACTCTCACTGTCCAGTGGTTATTGTTTCTATTGAGTTGTTATTGTTATGCATCGCTTAGTAAGCCAACGCATTTGGAAATATGTCGCAACTATAGGGTTTCGGGAATAGCAAAGTGATATTGAATGGCTTAGTTTGTTGCAAACTGTCTCGAAGTAAATGGAACAGGTAAATCGCTTGGTTGTTAGTGAGAAGGCTATTAGCTGGCTCAGTAATTGCTTGTGTCTTTTGACTGTAAAATTTTCCTTTATTATAAAAAAATATTTGGTGAATTGAAAAACGTAATACATTCAAAATAGAACTTACTTATTATCACTGAAAATGAAAACCCCACACTGAAAAAACGAAACAACAAAAGTACTTCAGCTATTTCACTTTTAACCATAATTCGGTTAGTCATGATCGAAGTTTCTTTAAATTAATGAAAGTAAAAAAAAAGTAAAAAGTTAAAAGTAAATAGTGTTGAATAATTTCGGCGGGCTGGTTAGAACCACGATAGCTCAAATTGGAAGAGCACCTGACCCGGTATGTCAGAAGGGTGCAGGTTCAAACCCTGCTCGTGGAAATTTTTTCAACATTTGTGTTTTTGTAGTTTGTTCGCAACAAAATTTGCGTTAAAAATTATATAAACATTAATGAAAGTAGTTTATTTATGAAACACAAAACTGATTGTGTTATTTTCAATTGTGTTACTTAAAGCCAATGCTTCGTCATTTATTAACCATAAATAAATAAGCAAACTGAGGTGGTAACGTATGACAAAATCACTTTAATCATTATGTGCTAAGTTCATTGATTGTATGTTACTAAAACCATTCTTTGCTAGCAACCAATTATTTTTGTTATCTTTGGACAATCATCTTGGTTACTAACAGTCAATAAAGTTTGACTATTTTAAGAGTATATTTTGCAACAAATAACCATTTTTTGGTTACTTAATAACAAAACTGCAAATTTTGTAATTAGTAACAAACCCATCTATTATATCTAACATAAGGGTTATCAAACGACAGTCATATTTTGATTGTATGTAATCAAACACTTTTGTCTATGGGTAACCTAACTCGCTTCCCCCGCCTCACTCCGCACCGCACGTCCACTCGTTTCGTTTTCACCGCTCGCGCCAGTCGCCACGCACTCCACGCGGTCGTTTGGTTTGGTTCAACTACTAATATAATTTCTTTAGTCATTAGTTTGTTTTGTTCATTTTTATTTATGTGCCGCTCGCATTCTGAGAGACAGTATTTATTATTAAGTGCAGAGAGTTGTACATTCTTACATGGTGTTCGTGCTGACAAGGGCTGACGCAGTAACCTGCCTCTAGACCCTCTAGAAGATTACATGCGAGAATGGTGCTTGGAATTATATATTCCTAAATTCAAAGGTATGATATCACTGTTATCAAGAACATTTCTTTATTTTTATGTTTAATATCTAATTATCGCTTGTCTGTACCTTACCTGGGTGCCTAGTTGACTTGGAACCTGAATGACCTACCACTTCATGTATATTTCCAGAACAAGCTATAGACTTGTTATACTTTGTAGCACAAAAATTTGTGCTACCATTAGGGTATTATTGTTTTTTATTATTGAATGTGAGAATTTATTTTTTATTTTTTATTTATTACTTTGACTAACACAGTAATTTTTTTTTCAGCTCATAAAAGACTTCAAAGTTCTCCATCTACAGTACTTTAATCATTTGCATGATAACTGGAAATTTATAAGGCCCTCTATAATTAATTATGCGAAGAAAAAAACAAGATCCGGCCTTACATGAAATTTTGACCAACATGGAAAATGATGGTAAGTTCACTTGTGCACCAATGATTTTGAAAACTTTCATGAAAGCTCAAACTATTTTTAATATTTAGAAGTTTCATGTCAGCGGTTTAAATAAAATTTTAATTTTTACCTAATTAACAATATTATTTTCAGATACCGAGGAGATTCTGGATGCAACTACTTACCTAGAAAATTCTATTACCTACGCTTTGGAACTTCTCTAAGTTCAATAGTTGGAACTATGATTGAGCTGTGATTCGATTACTATCTATAATGTTATTATACCATTGGTATTTTGGAAATTGTGTGTCAGTGTTATACCGATAGCTAGCTAAGTATCTAAAGATAAGTACTTACTAAAGATGTTCTTACGCTTTTTTATCTATAAGTTGAAACTATATGATTAGCTCAATCATATAGTTTCAACTGATTCGGTTACTAAATTTATTAGATCATATTAAATTGGCCCTACTTAGTCATCAGTCATCTGGCAGTCAAAGTTTCGAGTCAGTCAAAATTTTGTGATTATTAAAATAGATGTAGGTATTCAAAACTCAGGCAGTTGTGTACCTTTTAAAATATAAATATGTTTATGATGTGTCAGATGTAATCTATTAAAATGGCCCTACTTTATCTTTAATGTTATAATTTAGTACTTACTTAGTAGCAATCAAACAGTTTTGGAAACAATAGCATAAGTAAAATGAGACTATGGTTGTGCAATACCGAGAGTTTGGTTATAATCAACAATAAACTTAAGCTAAAGTAAACGAGAATTAGTTTAGGGTTATAATTAAATAAGTAAAATGGCTGTTCAATATCTAGTAGTTTGGTTATAATCAACAAAAAAACTTAAGCATTAGTCTAAAAGTAAACGAGAATTTTCGGTTAAGTATGCAAAAAGTTAGCTTACTAGCTGCTAAAAGTTTTGCTAGAGTTAGTCAAAAATAGGCTTAGCCATGAACGAACATGTTAGTTAGAACTAGACATTATTGTTTTGACAAATTAACAAAACAGTTCGGTTAATTAATTAACCAAACTATTTTTGGTTACGTGTTGCCCTAGTTTTGTGGTCATCCATTTTATGTTACAAGTAAATGAAAGTTCAGCTTCTACAAAATATTTTTTTCAGTGCAAATAAAGGAAGTGCACTGAGATCGGGCTACAATCGTGAAAGCTAGCAGCTCTCGTTATGTTGGGACTTGGAATGGGCTTCTGATTAAGTTGAGTTCCCGATTGTTGTAGCATAACGTCCGTTGTCACCCACCACGCCCAAATCTTATGGCGATTATTTAATCACCGATTGGATAGAGATTTAGCCAGGATTGATATCACGTCAAGGGAAGTACCTACAGGAGTTTTGAGTGGGTACAGCCTTCTTTCCCCCAGTTTGGGGTGAAAAGTAGGAGTCGAAGGGAGGTCGAGAAGCGTATGGGGGAGACTCCCATAACCATCTGCGTCTGGCGCAGTGGTACCGTGGCTTATGCAGTTTATTCTCTATAAAAAAAAGTATGCAAGTATAAAAAAATGTAATTTAAATAATATGTAGTGTTCATTCCCGTTCCGTATTACCCGTCCGGGTATCGGTGTTGTGTTCATTTTCGCTTGCACCCATTGTTTCTCCTGCATGTGCATAGTTGTTGCGGGCGGTGCGTGCGTACTGCATTCAAGCTGGATAAACGAGTGAGTTAGCGGAATTAACACTACATACTTATTATTTAAATTACATTTTTTTGTACCATGGATATCCGCAAAATAACGCCTGATTCCATTAACTAAGTATTCAAGTGCCGAACTTAAATATAAATCCTAAATTCAAGTGTCGTTAGACTCAATTCTGCTAATTACAGTTAAAACACCACTCCATTACTCAAAACACCTTAACAATGTAAACTGTATTAGGCTTACTACCACGTTGGAATTGCAGTCATTTGGAACTTTAAATCCCAAACTCCAGGCGGAATAAAAACTTAAATGAGTGAGGACGTGCCTAGCATAGCCCCTGGGGAACGCCTGTGGTGCAAGGTAAAGACTTAGGACCTCTATCATAATAATACGGCCGGCCAGAACCAGTGATGGAGCTAGAGCAGGTACCTTAATTACTTAGCACACGATGTACAGTCACGATATACTTTCGCAAAGGCCGGTCATCGGATGGGTGACCAAAAATTTATCATCTCGAGCTCCTCCGTGCTTCGGAAGGCACGTAAAGCCGTTGGTCCCGGCTGCATTAGTAGTCGTTAACAACCACCAATCCGCACTGGGCCCGCGTGGTGGTTTATGGCCCGTTCTTCCTATCCTATGGATGGATCGTCGGTCGATCGGGAAGGCTCGTGCCCCAGCATTGGGGACTTTATGAGCTGATGATGATGATGATGTAGAGGCACGAGCGTTAACATGTATATATTTTTGACATATTTTGACTCTTATTCCGTTGTATTAAGAGTTACATTGTTTACGTGTTAATTCTCGTGACTGTATCTCGTTGAATGGTAGGTAAGCGCAAAAAAATAAAACGAAAAGTAATAAAATAAACTGTACAGAGTGCTGTGTATAAAGTGCTGTGTATAAAGTGCTGTTTTAAATTAATCAAATGCGGGTGAAACTTACATAAATTATTTTTACTTTTTATTTTCAAGTGCTAATTGCTGCACTGAAGCTAATTTAAATATTTATAAAATTTACAAAATACAGAAAAGAAATTACATACATTACAAAATTCAGCGTCTACGTCAGCCTTCCCGGTAGCATAGCGGTCAGTGCAGCCGCCCGGATTGCGGAAGACCCAGGTTCGATTCCTGGCTGGGTCGGGTAGGCGTTTAATTTTTTCACTGTATTTTGTAAATTTTATAAATATTTAATTTAGCTTCAGTGCAGCAATTAGCACTTGAAAATAAAAAGTAAAAATTTACTATAGCGTTGTGTTATCAAATTTGTGGTATTTCATCTGCAAAGAGGAATCTGCAAAGCCAGCGGTTGTAATGACCGTTGGATAGATGGCGCGCTGTGCCGCTATTAGCACTCTAAAATTACAAAAGCAGTGACAAAATTCAGCGTCTACGTCAGCCTTGCCGGTAGCATAGCGGCCAGTGCAGCCGCCCGGATTGCGGAAGACCCAGGTTCGATTCCTGGCTGGGTCGGGTAGGCGTTTAATTTTTTCACTGTATTTTGTAAATTTTATAAATATTTACATAAATTATGTTATTTATTTCATAAGAAAATTGCGATTTTAGAAATACTCGCTTATATTGATTGGCGGCGGTGACTACTTTGTGGGTTACTTCTAGACTGTGCAATGCAACTCTCCCATTTTGTGCTCTGGTGCAATGTGTCTGCGTGTACTCAGATCTGTTAAATAATAAATCCACAGAAATCTTTTTGCCTTTTTTTTATGGTCTGCATTTTTGGTATGCATTTTTTTATGGTCTGAACCTTTAAGTACACACTTTCCATCAAGAGGCTCGTCGGCTTATTTGCCGTCGTAACAACAAAAGAGCCGCTGAGGGGAGGCCATTGCTCAGCAGTGGGACACAACAAAATGCTAATTAAAAAAATGTCAAAAAAATAGTTTTATATCGCTCTCGTTGCTATCAGCTTCGAACTTGCACCAAACGCTTTTAAGGCCGAGGAGTAAGTTAGGGGTTGGGGTGTAAGTAACGTGTGCTGAGCAGACAGCAACAGCACTATAGTAATTTACAACCCGTTGTAAAGGAAATTTTGGGATGCATCTGTTGTTTGTTACTAGTCTGTACTACCTACTACAACTTGAATGAGACCACAATCCGCTAAATTATTGCTAAATTACACAAAAACAGTTATTACATAAACTAAAATGAATAGTATATGATACTAATTACTGACTAGTCAATATCTTGACTAAGTACATTCTTCGAGATAAATTTCTGTAAGGTAGGCTTAGCCAACGTATCATTAAGAAAACGACAGCGAAGTTCGAAAAGGATAAAATGTATGGGATTGACAAAAACCGCGCTAAATCACGTGGTCAATCTTATGTCAACCCCATACATTTTATTCTTTTCGAACTTCGCTATCGTTTTCTTAATGTTACTTTGGTTACCGCCACTGGTCTCATACACGCAAGGAGCGGCCGGCAAAGTTAGTATAAAAATCCATATCTGTCCTGTGTTTTGAAAATGAAACGGAACTTTTTATTACGAAACATCGCAAGCAAGGAGGTAAGCTACCAAGGATTTTATTAAAACTTTGAACTGGCTTGCAAATTGTAGTAAGATGTTTATAGCAAAAGATATCTTGTGATAGTTATTAAGCTATCATCAAATTGTAAGACTGTAGTTATCACATCTTTTTCACATTTTAGAATTTTTTTAGCATGTATTTTGATGCTCAAATAAATGTTTAACAAAATTTTCCAATAAAAACAAATCAAATTAAAATCGAAAATAATACTGGTGGTGGAGTACTTGATTGATGTGCTTGTTTAGGTAGACCACCAGCATGGGTTGCGGTTTATTTTTGCGGTTGGGTTGCTATTGGGTTTGCGGGGCCCATCAGCGCAAACGCCACTTGACAAGGTGGAATACTCGTCTATTCAGGTGATACACCGAGATAGACCTTTCTGCCGTAGCCGGTTCCTTAGCTGGCCACTTCTCCGAGTGGCTAAAAGAACAGCGTGTTAATAGAAATGACTATATAAATGTGGTCACTCATCCTCGCCGCCGTCGACTACACCTCCGTGCGAATCTGACTAAAGGGACAGAAGGAGTGGTGGCAAGGAAGGCCAGGGAAAGAAAAGGGTAAATCAATTGCTCTTCCAAATCCAGATTTATTCAGGACATCCAAGGGGCTGAGTGACTCCAATCGGCCCGCACGGTCGGTAGGCGTCCGAAAGGGCACCGATTTCGCCTATATTTTGGACTAGCACCTCCGCGCACTTACACCTCGCGTTCACTTGCTCTTCGTGAGCCAAACACCCAAAGCACTGCTGTTTCAAGTTTTCACTTAGAAAATAAACTATACTAATTAACACTCCACGATATTTGTCCTCGCTAGGACTTGATTTCAAATTCAAAAGTTCTGATTAAATTACAATTCACTCTCCAGCGAGAGGTTATCGACAGCGCCAAATTAACGACCCAAAACTCTGACAAGACATGACATTTGTCAGTTGTTTTTTTTTCTTTTAATTGATGGCTTCGTGTGATTAGCACATTTAGCCAGTGTCAAAGTAATTTTTTTTACAAGTAATACATAAATAAACAATATTTCCTTGCTGTATGATGATGATGAATGTTAATAGAAATGAGAAGTGAGAAATGATATACCCCCCAACCCCTCGAGTATCTCAGTAAAGATGTGGGGCTTTACTAAGTCCTCACGCGAGCTTCTTGAGAGAATTTGAAAAGTGCCGTTGCACTGTTTTGTTTCATTTGCCAACACTCATGCACACTCACGACCACTTAACGGTTAATAATCCACCATTATTTCACATTAATATTCGACATAACACAAATTTTGGAAAATAAAGCAAAACCGCAGACATGACGCTTCACTATCCCGCCAAGAAGTCCCATTTGTCAGTTGTCATCTTCCGGTTGCCATTTTTGTTTTTATTTTACGGCACCACGAAACTAGCCATTTGGCCATACAGCCAACAGTCTGTTCCGAACAGTGCTACTTATACATATTATTACTCGTATTAGGTACCTACCAGCTCATCATCACCACCAGCTAATTGTTATGTCCCCACTGCTGGGGCACGAGCCTTCCCCATAGATGGACAGGGAGAACAGGCCTTAAACCACTACGCGGGCCCAGTGCGGATTGGTGGTTGTTAACGACTGCTAATACAGCTCGAGAGAAGCTCGGTGGCGGTTAACGCGCCCGGTCTGCGAGTGCTGAGGTTAAGCATCTTTCGCAATGGCCGGTCATCGGATGGGTGACCAAAAAATTGTAATCCCGAACTTCTCCTTGCTTTGGAAGGCACGTAAAGCCGTTGGTTCCGTCTGCATTAGCAGGCGTTATCAACCAACAATCCGCACTGGGCCCGCGTAGTGGTTTATGGCACGTTCTTTCTATCCATCCATAAGGAAGTCTCGTGCCCCAGCAGTGGGGATAAAAAAGGAGCTGATGATGATTAGGTATCAGCTATTTATTTAAAATTTCCACGTATTACTTTGAGTAAAGTTCTATACATGCCTTGGCCGCATCTATGCATTAATGCATACATAAGCACTCACATTATGTGTGCCTCACTGGCACGTTCGCCCGTGAATGCCTGTTTTTCCGGTCGCTGCCGTAATGTACTATGATTTTTCACAATCAGAGCAAACTGCGCAAATATAATAAAACTAACAATAGTTTACGGAAGCCCTTGGCAGCGTCACAAGAAGCACCGAATAACCATTGTCCCGCTCAAGTTCCGCGTAGCTGAGGACTGAAGTTTCGCCATCCAAACTTAGAACTTTGCACTTGCGGTCTATAAATCACTTCGGGTATAGTTACTGTAAGTTTTTGAGTTTTTAACGATATGGCTGTGGAGTAAGGCGTCGGTTACAGGCGTGCGCGTGTTCATTAAACTTAGAATAGTTAATTAAAACACTATTTACAGAAATTGCCTTTTGTTGGGCTTACTTCATACGGTTCAATATGCCAAAATATTTAGTTCGTATAAAAATAATACCTAATTAAGATTGAACTTTTACATAGGAATACCACTACCTACTAGGCCATCGTTTCCTCATCCGAGAAGCATCTTTGTTAGGTCTACGTCTACCCATCACTAAAAATCGTAAAATAAAATATTTTTTTACAAAAAAAAACCGACTTCAAAAAAACAGGAAACTTAAAAAAGTGAAAACAGCTCTAAAAAGCAATAAATAATATTTAAATCATATTATTAATATAGATACGCATGTCAGTTTTAAAAAATGTCTACTGAAGTCGGGTGGGGCTTTTACAATAAAAAAGTGAAAATAATGGCACAACTATAAAAGTTTAAATGAAACAAAATTGTCCCCCAGCCGACCACCAACCACCCGACCCGAAAAACTGTTTCTTTCCTTCAAATTAAAACTACAAATTATTTAAAAAAAAACAACTGCAACTTTAAAGTGTGTGTTAAGACTTATCTACTAAAAAAATTTTGATGCTTAAATCGGTCTGGTTAGCCTGTAAGCTGTGAATCTATGTTTTAAAAGAGGTTACTTTGATATTTTTTTCTGTTATAAAAGTTGAAAAATCGTGTTTCTGCAACTAACAAAATGAAGTCAATTAAATGAAAAATCATGTCATCAAATATCACTTTCATATGTTTTGTAATTGTTGAGAAAAACCAAGATTCCCGCCACGTAAATTACCAATGCGTCGTCTTATGTATAAAGAGATAAGATACCAAGAGGTTGAGGATTCCGGGTGAAGTGAGCTTCCATCTTCAACCTTATCGTCACTTAACATCAAGTGAGATATTGCTTGCTCGTAAGGTATATTAATAACAATGGAAACTACATTTTATGTAGGTATGTACAGTGTTTCTATTTTATTAATGTCTCTCGGTAATGAATGCAACTGAATATTAATTACATTAATTATTAGATTTATCATGTATAATGATTTGAATTTAGAACAACGTACGTTATGTTTTGTTTTGATTTTTCGTGTTAACTATATAGAGCTGTAAAATAATAAATTGTTAATCAATTACATACGTATGACACAATACTATTTCTCTTTATTCTCAAATAAATTAATAATAAATAAAAAGAGTAGTAGCAACTCTATAGACTCTATAAGTGATAGAAATCTGACGACACCAAAACAAGACGGCAAACCTAAAGACATGGCTTTTTGGCGGGAAAGTGAAGCGTCATGTCTGCGGTTTTGTCTTATTTTCCAAAATTTGTGTTATGTGGAATATTAATGTGAAATAATGGTGGATTATTAACCGTTAAGTGTTCGTGAGTGTGCATAAGTGTTGGCAAATGAAACAAAACAGTGCAACGTCACTTTTCAAATTCTCTCAAGAAGTCTGCCCGAGGACTTAGTAAAGCCCCACATCTTTACTGAGATACTCGAGGGGTTGGGGGGTATATCATTTCTCACTTCTCATTTCTATTATCATTCATCAACATTATGTACCTACTGGAAGGATTTGTATATTTATGTATTACTTGTAAGAAAAATTACTTTGACACTGGCTAAATGTGCTAATCGCACGAAGCCATCAATTAAAGAAAAAAAAAAAAACCTAAAGACATTAATTAATGGCTTCGCATTTAGCATTTAGCCAATTTTTATTATAAATAAGGGTATGATCGTGGTGGTTTATGGCCCGTTCTCCTTGCCCATCCATAGGGATGGCTCGTGCTCCAGCAGTGGGGACATGAAAATGAGCTGATGATGAAAGGTATGACCTCCAAACTTCAGTATGAAGATGGCACTAAATAATGATAAATAATGATGATAAGGGTACAATTGTACGGTAGATAGAAATTAAAATGTAGTCTCACAACACGTGTTAATACGGAAAGAACTCGGGAAAACAGATGCACTGTACAAATTATCCTATTCAATTAGTGAAGGTCAATGAATGTATTTTTTTCCTTTCTGTAGAAAAAGTGGTTCTACCCAAGCGTATGAGATGTCAACACCTTTTGATTTGCTCAAAGCAAGCCTCACTTCAGACAGCGCAATTGAACGAACGTTTTCCTTGAAAATTCCATAAAGCCGTTTTGTGGGGCAACCATGAGTTGCCATTTTGTAACGAAACGAAAAACTGTCCGACAACAATTAGCAAGTACCTAAATAAGTAACGGTCGTCGTGGAGATCCTTGGGGCCTCCCCCACTTTGCGCAGCAGTTGACGTTTTTTTGGCTGAGATGATAATGAAGTAACTAAATAGTCATACATTAGAGTAAGTAAGTAAATTAATAGGTAAATTAGCTCATATACTGTTACATTGCTCGTCAAATCTCTCTCAACCATTAAAATCAAGTCATCGCTACAATTGAAAAGTCTTCACTTAATCACCACGCTTGTCAAATGCGGGTTGGTGATCACAAACCAGGCCAGTACTGCACAGGCCTTCGGGCCTAGGCAGGGAGGCGGGAGCTGAAGGAGAGAACCCTAACCACCCGCGCCTTCCCGAACGCGAACGAGGCTCAGACGACAATATTTCCACTGCCAAAATAAAGGTTCGATGTCAAATAGTTTAGACAGTAAATAATAATTTAAAAAAGCTGAATGTGTGGCCACCCTACTGAAAGCGAATGCAACGGCTAAAAGCAGCTGCTGTTCACAGCTAATGACTTGTTGTTTCCGCGTCTGCCGATGCTTGGGTACCGAAGGCTTTTTGCGATCACACTCCAACTGGAGACGGCTTACTTGCAGCCCTGAGCGTCTAGGAGTTCATTAGTCAAAAAGATGTGGGTCACGAGTCCATTGGAAAATAGGGAAACTTTGATGTACGTGATAATACATATAAATTTAATGTACTTCTTTAAATGTCTTGATGTCCAAAACTATAGTGTAAGTGGTATACGTTAAACTTGAATGTAAATAAATGTAAATAAATGTAAATAAATGTACATAAATGTTTCCCACACTCACACCAATTATCTAGCCCCAAGAAAAGGTTCCTTAAGAAACTCGAGAAATGGTTAACTAGACAACGGATAAACATACTTAATAAGCTTAAATACATACTTATTATACATAGAAACACCCAGACCAGAGACAATTTAGAAACACAGGTATTTCTAAATTGATCCGACCGGGGATCGAACCCGGGACCTCAGAGATGGCGACACCATGAAAACCGGTGTGCAAGCCACTCGACCAAGGAGGTCGTCAATGTAGGTATTTTAAAGGCCTTAGTGGCGTAGGGGCAAAACGCTCGGTCCGATACCGGAAGGTCCTGAGTTCAGTTTTCAGGTCAGGACGTTTTACGGTGTTTTACGGAATTTTCAGTGCATAGCCCGGGTTTGTGTTCACCAACCCGGATTCGGAAAGCCTAGTGATTAAGGGTGCGCCGACCAAAAAATGCCAAAAATGCAGTTACGGTTAAGTAAATATATTTGGAAATACTATCGTATTAAGTGAACAAAATATATATTTAGTATCATAGGGAACGTGATTACAATTTGTCAGAACCATAAATTCATAACACGCTATAGTTTTTTCTACAATATCATTTAAAGTTGGGCAAAAATCATGAAACGAGTGGCGGCGTTTAGTAGATTTCTTATAGTTTATCTAAATTATTGTACCTCTGATTTTGTCTAAACAATCATCAATGGATAAACTACAAATTGCTAGACTACATTTTTGATTCATCAAGTGGTTATTTAAATAATTATTTTTTATTAAGCACCTTAAATTCCCTATACAAAATTAGTATGGTCGCGCGGCATCAAATAAATATGGACGACGACATTTCAAATAAAACATATGACACTTGTCACTTACGGACGGCGCACCCTTAGGGCCCAGTTTTACAATACTCTGTTAGTTATTCTCTAAATGAGGCATTACTTAATCAATGATTAAATTTAACAGGGATGCTAACGGCACTGTTAAATTTTTATGTCCCATGGTAAGAATTTAACAGACCATTACGAAATCAACCATTAGGTGAATGACTCTCAAATCATTCACTCACATTTTAAACCAACCAAAACAAAATGTCATTGTATGTAATGTATTTGCTTCGAAAACGAGCACTATTTTCTCTAGTCGTATAATAGTTTTGTTATATGTAAGGCGACTGATTTAAATACCATGTATTTCGTAGAATTCATTAGAAATCGGGTTGCATTTCATTTTGCTGGTTGAATGAATGTCAAATATTTTATTGTTGATTTTGAGGTTATCTTGTGTTTCGCATTGTTGTTTTGATTTTTTTGATTCCAGCGCATCCAAAACAGATTCTTTCGATAGTCGAAATCTTGTGCGAAAATCAACATCGTCATATTCTTCGAAATAATGACGCCGTTCTTTGAAAGTTTTAGGACGTCGTACTATGTGTGTCGTGTACGCGATGCGGATCGGTGCAGGCAAACGCATCATATTCAAATAAATAATATTACGCGTAACGCGGCGCAAGCCGCTGCTCGATTAGCGTCATGAGTGACAAACTCGACAAATGAACTCCTGGCGTTTCTACAACAAAAGCTGGACGTCATGGACGAGGTGAGCGCAGTGCAAATTTGCAAGTCCAGCTTCAGTGAAGATGAGGTGGCGTCTGCGATGAAGCTGCTCTACGAGCCTGTCGGCAAGAGCGACCAGATGGTGTCTCGGAGACGAGTCGGGACGCAGAAGAGCCTACAGGAGATCATAACACTGATCAAAGGAACCGATCCAGATGACATGCCGACGTTTGTGGCAAGAGGTTTCAAGCGAGAGGTTTCATGGTTCGAAACAAGAAGCGATGTCGTCAGCGAGCAAGTCAGAACCGTTGCGGTACCGCACCGACAGGGCCCAATCTCCTGCTGCGTGCTGCGACACCGACCACGGCCGTGTACCTGTCCCGCCTGCATCACACCACCACATCGCAGGAGGTAGCAGAATTCATACGAATGAAGTCTAACTTTAACTTGAGGATTGGACCGCTGGAGTCGCGCCATAATACAAGCTTCAAAGCGTTTGTGGTGTGAGTCCCGACATCAAAGCTGGACATCTTCATAAAGGAAGACTTCTGGCCGAAGGGTGTAGTCTACAGGCGTTTCCATGGAAAGTTGCCTGTTGCTACCAAGTTGGTACAGTAGGTGCCAATCAAATAATACTAACATAGTTATTAAGTTTTTTTTTAATATACTAAGAAAAAAAAAATTTTTTTAATGTAAGTATATTAGTCTGTAAGGTATTTATTATATGGGCCGCTCTGTATTTTTACCATCTGTTACATTGTTTGTTGTCTGAAATAAAGATTTATTATTGTTATTCTCTTTATTTTTCTTTTTTCTTAGCCTAGGTTTGTTATAATATTAATATAAATGTAAAATACAAAAGCACATATAAAACATAAAAATATTATAAAAAACCTAGCCTAGGGTGCCGCCGGCAACGGGGCAGGGCTCAAGCTGCCGTTGGTTAGGGCTGCAGAGACAGAAACTTTGGATTATCCGCGCCGTGTCCAAGAGTACCGCCTTCTCTATCTGACCCTTGATCCAACCATTGAGCGAGAGATTCTTAAG
The DNA here is from genome assembly GCA_947562085.1 of Eudonia lacustrata. Lineage (NCBI taxonomy): Eukaryota > Metazoa > Arthropoda > Insecta > Lepidoptera > Crambidae > Eudonia > Eudonia lacustrata. Next base: position 3,013,729 of record OX387322.1, read on the forward strand.
GTGTTGGTCGAGACTCTTTGCTACCAGACCGTTCGCAGACACGACTATCGGCACAAATGATTGTCGAGTCATATCCCACATGGCGGTTACCTCGTGAGCCAAGTCAAGGTACTTGCTGGCCTTGTCCTTCTCGGCCTTTACAAGGTTCTCGTCATGTGGGATGGTGACGTTGACATGCACATACTCTTTATTTATTTTCTTTCTTAAAACTAGATTTTTACAATATTTTAATATAAAAACAATAAAACATTATAAAAACCTAATCCTAGAGTACCGCCAGCAGCGGGGCAGGGCCCAAGCTACCGGTGCCGGTGGTCAGGGCTGCAGAGTGAGGAACCTCCTGACAATAAGGGCCGTGTCAAGGAGTACTGCCTTTGACCCTTGACCCAACTTATTATTATTATTATTATGTAGTCCAAATTGTCTACTTCCAAATGATCCTCTCGTTTTCGTAAATAAAATTGTACGCCATGGCCATCTTGTTCCTGTGTGGCAGTAAACTAACAGCCTGTTAACCATTTCACGGACCTAAGTAGCAGCAATTAAGTTTAACATCGAATTACGGATATTTGACATTCGTTAAAACATGATGGGACACTCAATAACCTTAACAGTCTGTTAAATGATTTAACAGGGGTGTTAACTAACTAACATTGTATGATGAAACTGGATCATACTCATAAATTGTAACGATGACTTGATTACAATAATGGAGCATCATTGCCTATAAGTACTCTACCAATTATACTATTGCGGTTTTTTCATAACACTTTTTATTTTTTTTTCTTTGTCTGAAACATAAGTAAGAGATACTATTTTTTATTCTGTGGTAAAAGCAAACTTCACCTGCGAATCCTCATCTACTAAAAACATCATTATCTCTAACTATCGGAACACAACAAAGCTACTATTATAACATTGTTATTATGCATAACAAAAGACAACAACGTAAGTGTTGAAGAAACTACTAACTATGTTATGTTCACATGTACACTGAAATTACGTATTCTGCTTGTATATTAGATATAGTCTCGGACAGTCCAGCTCTTATTTGTATGCAAATGCGCGGCCATTCGTCTCAAAATAGCATAGAATGCGGTCATGTCCACAGCATACGTGAGTTTTAAGGCCAATTAGAGGATGGAAGTGACGGTGTCATAGTGTCCTGTATGGTTTGGGCGGCTAGGCAAATTTTCAACAATTCATATTATCGCGTTAATGTTTTTCGTCTTTATGGTGCGCCCAGAAAACACTTGTTTCTTACCTATTGTAATCTAATGACCTTTTGTAATCTTGTGCGAATTGTTTATTTTCAAGTGTACTATAATTTACAGCTTCTTAAACCTCAGTTATAGCTGTAACCTTTAAAACTACATATCATGAAATATAATGATTTTTTATTAAATAAATGAAATTAAAATAATTTTGTATCTCAAATGCAATTATAATATTTTGAGAAGGTGACAAATCGTCTTTTTTTAATAAAATATAAAATTGTAAATGCAAAATAACAATTATAATTTATATGAGTAATGCCTACTATACAAGTAAATAAAAATATATACCGTAAAGCGTTCTATTCAATTCTTTGCCAAGAAATGTTATTTTGTATTTTCAATATCTACCTATCAATATATTCACGAATTCTATTGCATTTGAGATGTCAAGGTAGAATGATTTGATAATACAACATAGGTACCATTGTAGCCTCCAAACGTAATGGTCTGACGGGTTTCCAATTTATCTTCAATAAACTTTTTCAATAATAAATATAACGTTTCTTTTTAATGCCACCTAGCTTTGCTTAAATTGTTATATTATGGAACTTGTGAAGATTGAAAACAATTGTCAAGCTTTTTTATATTACGTATTTTAATTGCTTTCGTCCAGCATTGAACGTCTATGGCTGTAAAAATATTAATAAGAAATTACGTCTCTATCGATTGTTAAATACTTGCTTAATGGAAATTTACGTGGCGGGATCTTGATTTTTCCCAACAATTACAGAACATATGAAAGTGATATTTAATGACATGATTTTTCATTTAATTGACTTCATTTTGCTAGTTGCAGAAACACGATTTGTCAACTTTTATAACAGAGAAAAAATATCAAAGTAACCTCTTTTAAAACATAGATTTGCATTTTACAGGCAAACCAGACCGATTTAAGCATCTAAATTTTCTTAGTAGATTAGTCTTAACACACACTTCAATAAGCTGGTTCATTTTAAAAAAAAAAATTGTAGTTTTAATTTGAAGGAAAAAAAAAACAGTTCTTCTTATCGGGGCGCAAATGCTCCATATTAGATTAATTGTATAACGGTGCGTCGCCTTAAGTGTTATTTCGACTGTGAGGGTAGTAACTTCACAGTGTCGTAACACCGATGGCTTGCAGCGTAAATCACAAACTACTAGAAGAATTCAACGAGTCTTCTGCGGCCTCGGTAGCTCAGCCGTCAGAGCATTGGACCGTTAATCCAAGGGTCGTGGGTTCGATTCCCACTCGAACTTTATGAGACTGGTTGATTTGTTCCGGTAAAATTTTATCTTGTAATCTAGCTTAGTGTTGTTTTAAAATGCAAGTTAAGTGGCCATCTCACTACACGGTTGCATTCGCAACACTATAACGCCGCACATTTCATTCTGTTTTCATAAGCTCACACATCATTGTTCCCGGTCGTATGAGCAACGGAGTGGAGTTGTGGCGGTGTACTCGCCGGCTCTGAGAAGATTTGTTAACTTGTAAACACAATAACGTGCTAGCTGTTATATTGTTTCGCTTAAAAGACACATGAAACGGTGCAAAATGGAGCACTCAGAATGGTAGGTGAAAGCAGCGCAGCGCCCCGAGTGGCAACGACTTTGAAACCAAGCGTCGCGAAGACCTGGATAGGAGGCCGGAAGATCTGAAGGCCAGACCACCGGCGGCCATCACCTACCATTACGTCAGAGGGGTAAGTATAGACATATACTTACCCCTGTACATGTACATAGACAGAAAAAAGTAATTAAATCGGTCCAGTTTTGGAGGAGGACTCAGGGGACTAAGAAACGTTGATTTTGTCTACTTTTCATACATATTTTTCAATTTAGCTGACCTTAGTGTTTCCTCTTAAGAACACATTTGAGGGCGAAGCAGCGAAGCCCTCACTAAGGAGATAAGCCTATCCAGTGCATACAGTCGCTGTGAAATCGGTCACGAGATATATGTTTATATTATTATTATTATATTATATTATTATTTATTATCCCTGTGTGGTGCCGGGGATAAAGAATTGCACCACCCCATCTCTTCCCGTGGGTGTCGTAAAAGCCGACTAAGGGACCATTCCAGAGGATGGGCAGCAGCATCTCTCTGAGGTTACCCTCAACCTACTGCGATCGCCAACCCGCCTGCCAAGCGTGGCGATTACGGCAAATACCCCTCATGATTATTTGGGGGAGGCCTTTGTCCAGCAGTGGACGTCTTTTGGCTGAGATGATGATGATGATTATTATTTCGATTATATTATTATATCTTGTATCAACCGCCTTAGTGAGACCACAGATAACCACTACCACTAATTTCAGACCCAGATGTCGGGCTCCATTCCTAGCGGCGAGTACGTGTTTGTGTACTCGGTTTGGTTGGTGGTAGGGTTTGTTGTCCGCCTGGCTAGCTACCACCATTTTATCTAAATTTGTCGCCATAATATCAATGTTTGTAGCATTTTGTAGCTATAAAAAGCTAGTGCCTCAGAAGTTGAGGATTCCGGGTGAAGTGCGCTTTCACCAGAATGAATGAATGAATGAATGAATGAATGAATGATGAATGAAGACCACGTTACACGTAAGGTTTTTTTATGTTAAAAGGAGGCAAACGAGCAGGCGGGTCACCTGATGGAAAGTAATCACCGCCGCCCATGGACACCCGCAAAACCAAAGTAATCGCAGATGCGTTGCCGCCCTTGAGGGAGGAGTTGGATCTTGAGGAGGGAGTAGGAATTGGGAGGGGGGAGGGTTGAGAGATGGGCCTCCGGTACTTTCGCTCACCGGACGAAACACAACAGCATCGAATGCCATTGGTTCACGCCAATATTCTTTGAGAGGGTGGTATTAAGCCGGGCGAGCCGGTCCATTTCGTGCTGCAACGCAGCGTGGCTACCACTTAGAAATAGAATAGAGTAGATTTTGATTGCCGATATTGTTACATTTTTGTTGGTGATGATCATAGATCGGAGTAGGTAGAGCTATTTTATGTACTTGCCATATGATAGAATAATATGGATATTCCCCGAATGAATGTAAAAGCATACCCTTTCTATAAATATAAGGACGGGTTTAAGAATAGTTGAATAAAAAGATAGAAATTTGATTAATTAAACCACATATATTTTTTTATGTAACAATTTCTTATATTTATACAAGAACCAAATAATCGAAACCCGGAGTATTAGTCGGAATCTCGTGAAATATGCATATTAACATCAATGTTTGAGGTCAATGAACCTAAATAGCTCTACCTACTTCGATCACTGGTGATGATACACGTGCAGACACGGGAAGCTAGTAGTGGTTTTGACTTCTTTTGAAATATATATCTCTAAATGAGATCGTAACACCGACCTTAGTAGGTATATAAGCTTATTTACATAATGTTGTTAAGAGTATATTGTATTATTTATCTAGTGTCTGAAAATTAAGTTAAAGTTAAGTTTATTTGAGGCTAACCCGTTCGGCTGGCCGTAATGGACGTTGTTATTTAAATTATCAAAATTTAATATTTAAACGTCGTACTGTATCTCGTTGCTGAATAAATAAGCAAGAAACACAGGCTGAGTAAAGATTGTATTTTCTTAGTAAGTAGTGGTTTTAAAATGTTATTTTTCATTCTGTACATATAATTTTAAGCAAATTTTGTTGCAAACAAACTACAATTTGAAAAAAGACAAAGTGCTGAAAAAGTTCAACAAGCGGGAACCACCTGAACTGACCCGGCATGTCATCAGGGTGCGGGTTCAAATCCCGCTCGTGGAATTTTTTCAAAACTTTTTCTATTTTTTTAAATGATATTATTGAGAATTAAAATTTAATAAGGCTAAATGATCTGTTCTCATTGTCATAACATGTTTCTCTCTGGTATAATAATAATGTCTATGGCTATCTTTGGGCTTCCGTTCTTCTCCGCTGTGATAAACCTGTGTGAACAATTACAGTTATCAAGAAATCTCGGTATTTCAATAAATAAACACCAACCATCAATAGATATTTTAATATTTAAAATAGTTTATTTACAACAACAATAAAAACAAGATAACAATAAAACTACTTAAAATTAAACTTACAAAAAACTATAAACTATACTAACTATAAATAAAAAAATTGCCCCAAATCATCCCCATCAGGCAGAGTGCCCAGTAAGCTAGCAGCATTGCCACGTTGGATAGCTAAGCTTATACGCTGGCCCAAGTAGCTGCTAGCTCTGGGGTCCCGGGTGGTTTTTACTATTTTTTTAGAAATATCTTTAAAGAGTTTGTGAGCACCCGGGCCCCATGGACCTAAAGTCTCTACCCCAAACGGCTCAAATATGAGATCCCCAGTCAGATTCTCATACTTTCGCCGTTTGAGGTTCTCTGCATGATTTCCAGCCGCGCCAACGCTACCAGAAGTGCTTGGAATGTGGGACGGCGCAAGCGTATCGACACAAGTTTTAGTATTTTAATTAAAATCTTATAACACAAAGTTACCTTTTTCATTGTATATTAGGCTTTTGTTGGAATAAAATACCATTTACCTAGCATTGTACTATGACGTCATAACATGTTTGTAGAGATAGTGAAATATACATATTATTAGGAGTCAAAACTCTGAGCTCAGTTTAGTTTACATGGAAATCTTGTATATAGGTATAGGACTATTGCTGTTGTCAGCGATATTAAAAGACTAGACCATTTCTGTTAAATATATTACACAAAGTTCTTTGGATTTTAAAAGTAGCCTTATACCAATGTATTAGCGTAGTTGTTTAATAAATTGGGTGGAGGTCAATTTAAAAAAAAAATATGCTAAAATGGGTTGTTACTCTTTAACAATACTATCCTACTAATATTATAAACGCGAAAGTTTGTTTGGATGTTTGTTACTCTTTCACGTAAAAACTACTGAATGGATTTGGATGAAATTCGGTATACGGATAGTTTATAAACGGGAATAACACATAGAATATTTTTTATCCAGATATTTACACGGGAACGGAAACCACGCGGGTGAAACCGCGAGCAGCCACTAGTCATTAATATAATCGAGACAACTTATAACAAAAGAAACTTCTTTTTTCCTTAGAGTCTCATTGGTAGTATACCCCGTTCCTCTCGACTTACTGGGTCTGAGAACCTACCCTGCAAAACCCGAAATCGCAGGTTCAATTCACAGCGGAAGATACATTTAAAAATATGTTTATAATCAACTTTTTTAAAATCCGTCTGGCTAGATAACACCATCTTGTCGAAGTCTGTCCTGCTATAACAACAAATGACCCCGAGTGAAGGATGACACTCGATTAATCCCTGGCCGTCCACTAGCCTCAGGACGTCTGGAGCACGCTCAAACATCCTCGGGCGTGCCCCCTCTGGCGGGCCGCCGCGCCGCTATCTAGGGTGAATACTGGTGACTACCAAACCGGTGATCCCAGTCATCCTAGCGGCACGTTAAGGGGATGTGCAGTGGTTTTTAGTGGGTAGGCCCCTCCTCCCGAATCCTTGTCGAGACCCTCGGGTCTGACCAGGGAGGCAGGAGCTGGAGGGGAGGATCCCACATAACCATCCGCGCCTGCCCGGGTGCGGTGGTACAAAGTGTGACCAACTAGGCCCCAGCCTTAGCACATGCTACAGCGACATGAGGCCGCTGCAACGCTGGTATTGTGTAGGGGCCTAATCGCTAATCGGTGACGTTACAACAAAAATCAAAAAAACAAAGAAAAACCAAGAATAAAAAATAAATATTGGTTGATTTCCACACAGCTCGGCTCCGTTCAACTCAACCCTGCTTCAATGAATTCTCACCCTAACATTTAAGCTAAAGTAACAATTACTCTTCACCACTGTGGTTATCTTTTACATTATATTGTACGGCCATCTTATAGCGATGCGACGCTTACCTCGGAGCACCGGGCCTGTCGCAGGGCACCGGCTGTTACTTTTTATTGCTGCGCTTGTCGGCTGCGATAGTGCTTACAGAACATACGACGCCATTTTGCTCACTCCTTTAAACAGTATTAGGGTCTTACAAATAAACAGAGAGTAAGCTGTGAATAGGTATTCCGAGTTTTGTCTTTTTTACTCTTTTTTGAAATGACACACGTAATTACTATTCGAAGCTTATTCTTTGTTAATTTGTAAGGCACTAACAAACAAAACAGTGTTTAAAGTTAATTGGCTAAATACGTGTTTAAAATACATATTATGTATCTGTATAGTAATATTACAGGTCTGTTAACTAAAGCTGGCACGTTCAACAAATTTACACGTTGCGCTTACTATCAAAGACTTTATTAAGAACGTCTCCAGACGTTACTTTGATAACGCCCCCCACCACCCTAATCCGCTTATTGTGGCGGCCGCCAACTATAATGTTGAAGGCCTTCCACCAATAAGACGGTATACATCTAGACGTCCTAAACACGTCCTAGATGACCCCGACGATCCCATTACAGTTGCGAACGACCCCCCGCTCGATCCTCTAAATGCCACTACACATTTACAGAATACACTAAAAGTGCACACTAGTTTAGGCCCAAGACACCGTACTCGTAGAAGAAGGGTACGAAAAATCGGTTCACACGCGCTCCACACCAGGTACAGACATGTACCTGGGCGCTTCTCCCCTCCTCCACGACAGTCCACGACCCGGTCTATCCGAGCCGAGGTCCGTGCCTTTAGAGGCCCTCTCGGGTGGTACCGCTCCCCGATCCGATCCGGACCTTTCGGAGACTCTGATAGGGCACGGGGACGCGCATTTTTAAGTGTGCGATGCCGTACCCTCTAGAAATCCTCCGAAGGTAATTCGTTTCAACACGGCTTGAGGTACCCTTTACGTACCTCGCCGCCCCCAAAAACTCCGGTGACGCTGAAAATGCCGCTCGAGGCAATCAGCAATCTCTCTCCAAAAAAAAATATCTGTGAATAAGACGTAGCGTGACGTCGTCGCACTGCATACGCATCATGAAAAGTATATCCGTCTCTCTCGCGCTCGTTGAAGCTTATGAGTATGAAGGAAGCAGTTATTGTTTTGCTTTTGCTACTGTTTATAAATACAGAGTGGTACTTTTTGACATTCGTCCGTTAGCGTCATCGTTTAAACCGATGAAGATTGTTGTGTCATCTTTGTTTACCTATTTTAAGGTTAGATAAAAATGTCTTCTCAAAGAATTGGTTCTGGCAAACATTAACTGGACAATCTCGTGAAATAGTTTGAGTGGGGTAGAAGATTTAATTTACTAAATTTTAATTTAATTTACGTTTCTGACTAGAAATAATTACCTAGTGTAATATAATATATCTTTTCAACCGAGATAATCAACAAAACATTATCATACCTAATTCACCAAAAAGTACACCCTTTCCAAACCCGGACAGGTGTACTACACGCACACAAAGATAGCCGTGTGTGTATGAATGTCATACAATGGTTTTTCAATTGTGTGCGTGTATCTGTACACTATCTTCTTATTGACGCTTGCGTGCGTGTTAGTAAAGATACAGCATGTTTCATGATGTGCATTATTTTAATTGATTTAGTTTGTTAGAAAACATAACTTTGAAAAATCACTATAAAACGAGCCCATTTTTTGTCATTGTATTCAGAATGATGTATAGATACCGCCCTTAAACGTATGCTTATTGTAATTGTGAGTGATTTCGTGAAATGTGACGGAAATTGGGCGTAACAGTGTGACAGGAAGTCGGGGAAGCGCGTAAGTGCGCGCCATTTTGTAAATTTACAAGCGATATTATGAGCAAGACATATTTATTATTATACATTTGTGTAATTTATCAAATGTCTTCTAATGAGTATTTACTGCATCCTCTATATGATTTGTAAGAAAATATACGTAATTGTTAATTTTATATTCTATTTTTTATTGTAATATTGATTTCAACCATTTCGTGTGTAATAGACTTTTAAACTATATTGATAAATATTTACTGATGATAATAAGTCTCAATAAAGTGCAGATCATTGATAACAAATCCAAGTAAGTAAATAATTAAGTATTCGAATAAAATATTTCAGTATTTAGTTTTTTTTAATTTTGAGGTTAATTTCTGTCACTGCTTAATGGAAAAGTTTCCATATTTTATGTTACACATCATATGCGACTACTGTAAGGCTCGCTCGTTTTTTTTATATTATTATATCGTATAATATTATAATATTAATGATTTATTCGTCCATGATAACTACGTGTCTTGTTTGTTGCCTTGCCTAACCTTGTTTGCGCAAACATTCGAAAATAACTCCGTATGTTTCCACGCCACCATAACGCTCACTGCAGCCATATTAAGTTGGAGCTACCCGCAATACAACTGTTTAGTGATTTGAATGTGTTATTCCGCCGTTACAATTGTCGGGGCGAGTTAAATTTTAATATTCGATTTAAAATGAGAATTGAGACTGTTGTCTACACACGGCTCCTAACTGCTGATACGTGTTGTTACTCTGCAAACGGATCTGTAATTGTTGCTTAACATAAAAGCTTCTAGATGGAATCCTTACATTCTAATCTATTTATTAGTAAGTGAAGGAGTGAGGAGCTCGACGGCGCAGTAACGGCGGCACATGTAATAGACATGGTAAGAGCTCCGTTAATGATTACTCTAATGCAAGAGACCACATAGATTAAATAGTTACATGAAAAATTTGGCTCTACCCTATAAAGTAATTGAAATGAAATTGCTTTTACGGATCTACTCGCGTATATTTTACACATTTATTTGATTAAATGTTTATCCTGACGTTTTAAACCCTTTGCAAGGTCCGTGGTCACAGTAACAGGGAGACTGGTGTGTTGGTCGTCTCAAAATAAGTTGGTAGCTTTTATACCCTTATTTTTATATTTCAAGCGAAATAAAAAGTCTTTATCTTTGTCTTTGTCTTTATATACAGGGTGAAAACGAGTATACCAACAGATTGAAACCAACGATTCTAGGGCCTATTCGGACAAAAAAAAGTAATACAAATATGGCTAGGTAAAGCCTAATTTTCGAGATATTAAATTATTTAAGTAATTCACAAGTTGAAAAATCTCAAGGTTAACACACCTTTATAATATGACGTAAATAATATCAGATGTTTATCTGACGTTTGTTGTCTAGAGCTCTTAATAATCAAGTGTCATACGGACGTCATACTCCACTCGTCGTTTATCGTATTTTGTCGGAGTCGTTCGTGAATTGTGAAGTTTTCTTTTCACTCTTTTGACTAAGGCTTCGTTCACAAGGAAGTACTATCGATAATTATTTTTTTTGTTCCAGAAATTAAGTAATACGTATAATAAGGCAGTTTTGAACCCATGTTGATATAGCATTTTTTACTCGTAACACCACCAGGAATCAATGGTTGAAATCGGTCGGTATACTCCTTCCCACCATGTATAAAGTAATTTAGTATAATTAAAAAAAAAATCAAAATCATTTATTCAGTTAAGGCTACAAATAGCTCTTATGAACGTCATTATGCCATCGGTTCGTAAGTCTACTCTGGGCGGGAGATCTTGTACTGAGAAGAACCGGCAAGAAACTCAGCAAGTGTCTAGCTCTTTTCTCCCTTACAGCGTCAAAAAATATTGGAAAATGCTATATCATAAAAGGACACTTTCCATCACAAATAAAAACACAAAATATAAAGGACAATCACATAGTTATGTTAAAAAAAAGAAAAAAACAAAAGAGAAAATATAATAATATCTAAGTTTGCAAATACATATCAGTTACCAGTTAAAATTTTCACAATGTCATACAGCACTAATAAAGGTCAAAAATTGTCTAAGAAAGAAAAAAAACAAAATTAAACTATAGTTAATAATAATAAAAATAATAGTATGCAAGAGCAGACCAGCCTCCACAGGCGGCACCCGGCAGTAAATACTATCCATTTCTTCGTTATCCAAAATGTGTCTTATTCAATGCCATCGACATCCTATCTTAATATTTATACAAACATCAAGGATCAGTTGAATTTAAATTTATTTATTTGCATAGAACAAGAGTAGGCCTGCTAAATAAATTGAGATTTAAGGTTCGGAGCTTTGCATTTCTAATGGGAAAGTGGATTCACCCCTTTGTTAAGAAAGCGGGAAATCGAAGAGTCTTCCCGTATAATGATGGAGTGTTCGAATCAAAGCTAAGAGATGGCAAGTTATTTTATTAAATAGCTTTGCTTCAGAAAATAACATTTCCATTTTTATTTTTTTATTTAATTCATTTTTATATGAAGTTATTTTTCAAACAGATGATACTTACAATAAACAGAGTAAACAGACAGAGTTATAGTATAGTACAGAGGTATAGTAACAGAGTTATATAAACATTTTATAAATAGCTTGCCTACTTCTTAACTGATCTTTAGTATTTGTAAAGATATTATGATCAGATGTTAATGACGGTAGTTGTTGACATTAAATGGGCGCCTTTGGCTTTCAAAGTGAAAAGTAAATAGTGTTGAATAATTTCGGCGGGCTGGTTAGAACCACGATATCTCAATTGGGAGAGCACCTGACCCGGTATGTCAGAAGGGTGCGGGTTCAATTCCTGCTCGTGAAAATTTTTTCAACATTTGGTTTTTTGTAATTTGTTCGCAACAAAAATTGCGTTAAAAATTATATAAACATTTTATAAACATAGTGTTTCGTATAAGGTCTCAAGCCGATTTGAGATGACTGACATACTTATCTAAAAACCCTCATGTATGTTCTACGATTTTAGATATATCATAAAATATCCTGTATAGGGCTTCTCGCACTGGTCGACTTTTATTAATTTCTTAATGAGCATTCGTTAAAAAATCTTTAATAAAACTTAAAATAAACAATATCTTTGCAATGTTTAAGGGTGTGCCGACAAAAAAAATGCCAAAAATGCAGTTACGGTTAAGTAGATATAATTGAAAATACTATCGTATTAAATGAACAAAATATATATTTAGTATCATAGGGAACGTGTTTACAATTTGTCAGAACCATAAATTCATAACACGCTATGGTTTTTTCTACAATATCATTTAAAGTTGGGCAAAAATCATGAAAACGAGTGGCGGCGTTTAGTAGATTTCTTATAGTTTATCTAAATTATTGTGCCTCTGATTTTGTCTAAACAATCATCAATGGATAAACTACAAATTGCTAGACTACATTTTCGATTCATCAAGTGGTTATTTAAATAATATTTTTTTATTAAGCACCTTAAATTCCCCATACAAAATTAGTATGGCCGAGCGGCATCCAATAAATATGGACGACGACATTTCAAATAAAACATATGACACTTGTAACTTATGGACGGCGCACCCTTAAAAAAAATCTTAAAGCTAAATTGCAGGATTGTTTGCGATCTAAAACATATAAAAAAACTCTCAAAAAAGTACTCGCTATATATAAGAATGGGGCACAAATAGAACACGTATTTCATCTCCAACGTTTGATAAACACATTATACAACCTCAATTTATAAGTAAAACATCTTAACAGGATCTTAAGGATGAGAGCGGAAGTGGCGGGCCGACCGAGTTTCCGGTAAGATGGCCGCCATTGTGAGGCTGTTGAGTCGCCGGGGCTAGTTTTAAGCTGTGTTTGCACTATACTCTGTTGTGTAACGTGATTATGTTATTAGGTATCTATGTTTATGTTTGACCTGAATAAACAATAATGTTATGTTGTGAAAGGCAATATTATCAAAGTTTAGGGATAAACAAGTAGGTACATAATATTATGTTAAAAATAAGCCAAAGACCCGTAAGACGCGAAAGGCAACACGCTATTGTTAAAACGATTGTCACACTATGATATTACCCACTCGTTATCGAAGTTATCGATGCCTATTTTGTCACTGAAAATTCTCAAACGGTTTATACAAATAATCTGATAATCTAAATATAATTATATCTATTAGGAGTAACTACTATCTTATCTATACCCTTAAAAAAATAATATTTTAATTAAATTTTACATAAAAATTTCGTCTACACTCATCATCATCAGCCTATATAATAGTCCACTGCTGGACATAGGCCTCTCCAAGTGCACGCCACCGAGCACGATCCGCGGCTACTCTCATCCAGCTCTTGCCAGCCACCTTGCCAAGATCGTCGCTCCACCTAGTCTGAGGGCGTCCTACACTACGTTTGCCGATACGCAGTCTCCACTCGAGAACTCGTTTATCCCAACGGTTGTCGGTTCTGCGGCTAATATGACCGGCCCACTGCCACTTCAGCTTGCTGATCCGATGGGTTATGTCGACTACTTTCGTTCTCTGTCGGATTACCTCATTCCAAAGGCGATCCTTCAGAGAAACTCCGAGCATAGCCCCTTCCATAGCTCGCTGAGCGACTTTAAATTTGTGGACTAGCCCAACCGTGAGTGTCCACGTTTCAGCTCCGTATGTCATGACCGGTAGGACGCACTGATGGAAGACTTTCGTCTTTAGACTTTGTGGAATAGGCGACGTAAAGACCAGACGTAATTTCCCATATGCTGCCCAGCCTAGCTGTATCCTTCTGTTAGCCTCTTTCTCGAAGTTGTTTCTACCCAATTGCAAACTCTGCCTGAGGTAGACATATTCCTTAACTTACATGTACACTTGGTATAATTAAATTACTAGCTTTTGCTTTTAAAATTCCAAATAAATTTTAAAGATTTATTTTCAATTGTCTCTTAAAATCGTCTGTCTTTATCTCTCTATTAGGTAGGGTTTTAAAAATGTTGCTGCTATTTGTTAATTGTGTAGTTGTTGTTCACAATTAGTCTTTATCACTTTTTTAAGTTTTTTTGGCCCTAAATCTTCCTAACAAAAGCAGCAAAACATCGAGCAAGATAAGTACCTAATAATAGACACCATTTACGCCGCAATTCCACACACGAAGATAATCCGCAGTACACACGTAACTGCAATTCGCAGTACAATGGCTGAAAGGACGGCCCAGCCTTTAGACCGTTTCAATAGCCCAATGAGAATACAAGAACGGATTTGATTTACACAAGGGAGAGAGTAAGCCGGTGACGTAGGCTAGCGTTTGGTCAAGGTGAATGCGTAATGTAAGATCATTGTGGGGAAAACAGTAAGCTTCAGTTTGAGATCGCGTAAGCTAAGAAACGTTCGCGGAGTCTTGTCTCCGGATGGGTGACCTAAATAATGTGTCGAGCGAGCCTCGCTACTTAAGCCATTGGCAGTCCACCAACCCGTATTACGAGCAGCGAGAAAGTTCCTCAAGCTCACTTCATAGTAATCATACAATCCATAAAGCTTTACTAGACGGTATTGCACCAGGGATGGCACCACGCTATAGAATTCCCAACCCCATTAATTTTAAGGTGTTCCTCTTCGCTGAAGAGAACAGTAACAGTAGTAGAATAACCCGTGTCATGTGGGAGGGGGAAATCGCCCCAGGCACATCTTTTCTTGTCTTGGAAAAGCTCGCGTGTGTACCGTCTTCGTACCCTTCTTTATCGAGAAATGTGTCTTAAACCTAAAGTAATGTGTGTTGTGTGTAGTTAACGTTTTCGGTCTGCGAGTGCTGAGGTTAAGCAAGTTCGCAAAAGCCAGTCATCGGATGGGTGACCAGGTGACCAAAAATTTATCATCACTAACTCCTCCGTGCTTCGGAAGACACGTAAAGCCGTTGGTCCAGGCTGCATTAGCAGTCGTTAACAACCAACGCACCGCACTGGGCCCGCGTGGTGATTTAGGCCTGTTCTCCATTCATCGATGGGGAAGGCTCGTGCCTCAGTAGTGGGGACATAAAATGAGCTGATGATGATGAGTGTGTGTAGCAGAGGGGTGAATCTTCCATACATTGAATAATTACAAAAATTTCATATACGGCAGCGCCATCTTCTGTAAGAGGAACCACAAGTTACTAACTGGTTATCCATATAATGTCACTAGATGGCGGTAGTATAGATAGCATTTTAAATTACTTTCGTCATCTCTACAAAGAGCTCGTTGGTCTAGCGTCTGTGACGACGCATCGTGTTATAGTAGTGATAGAGAAATCTTAGGTTCGATCCTTTGGAAATAAGTTAACAATTTTTTGATTTTTATGTTCATTTATAAGTTTATATAAATCTTACAATTAATATTATACACAAAAAAAATGTTAACCAGTTTCTTGTAAATATTATATATACTTTCAGCGCCATCTATCGGTAAGAAGCGCAAACGCGCACGCAAACGTCTACTACCGCCATCTATTCTACCGGGAACCTAGTTTCCCATCTTTTTTCTATGAGAGGCACATCTATACCCAATATTATACATAGTCTGTGGTGTGTAGTGTAGCTGGGTCTGTAGTGGCTTTTTAGAAGAATCATAAGGGAAGGCCTTTAAGCTGTTTTTTGATCAGTGCCGTGCGTTCTCTTCCTTGTGCTGTTCTCTACTTTGCTGTGTAAAATGGAGTAATCCTATTCTTAGATTTTAAACTCTCGCACCGCTTTCCTAGCTCGGCTAGACCTGGTGGAAAGGCAACCTTAAGGTGTTGCCCCGACGACTACATCGACTACGTCACCATAACTACCTGAAAAAAAAAACTTATCCTATTGATACCTTAACACAAACTGCCGGTGCTAAGAACTTACCCCACAAACGGGCCACTTAAAACCGGGAGGCAGCCTCCCCAACCCCCCATAACCATTCATAACGTAGTTAATCAACCTGGACCAAGCTAAAATATTAATCTTGCCAAACGCTAGTATGACTGGAAACGTCCTATGTCCCGAATTGATATTTTCCGTTGACATTTCCTCGGTCGGCATACAAAATAAGGAGGCTTATAGAAGGTAAGCTTCGTATAAACACGCTTGAACAACGCACACTTACACAACCTCTCATGGACACGCAATCTCGAAAAATCTGCGCTCTGTTTGTTCCGAGCTGTTCTGAGATTCGTGCTAATTGTTAAATCGTAAAGTAAATGATAGATACACTTTTAAACGTTTAAACTTAAACAGCCCGTGACCACGGCCGTTGTAACTCGGTCGAAAAGTCTGGTATAAAGAAGGTATGATACCTTTATACTAATTAGTTTGCGTTAATCCCCGTTTAAATTTGTTTAAATGACAAATACTTCGGAATATCAGCAAAATGTATTAAAATAAAGAAAAATGAGAATTCATCATTTGCATGACACACACTGACAAAATATATTGATAAATAGTGACAGCATTCTTTTAGTAGAATTGTGATGATCCAAAGAGCGTGCCCAAGGAGGATTATCTTCATCAGCGCCGCCTCACGTTCTTTGGAGCGCGAGTATGCTCAGTCTCGCTCGTCTCGTTTAGTCCGAGACTATCTCTTAATTTAGCAAGTCGAGGGGTGTGCAGACCTTACGTCAGTAAGTCTGCTTCCATGTTTTCTGTCTCCAGATACTCGACCTTTATACGATGCACTTCACTTCAATGCATTCCTTTATAAAATGTAGCCTCAAATCCATATGCTTGGGGTCTACGTGTAAGTTGCATGAGCGAATAGCTTATCGTTTGTCCCTCCTTATTTTGTGCTAGTATTTATATAGTAGAGTACTAGTGGCTCTACTGCGACTGCGCCGGCAGTGGTAGCAACTAACCGAATGTAGATCGCGGCCTGCCTGCGCTTATTGTTCACTAGCGGCTCGTCCCGGCTTCGCACGGGTGGACATTTTTAAATATAGCCTATGTTACTTAACGCTAACGTAGCATTCTAATGGTGAAAGAATTTTTTAAATCGCTTCAGTAGTTTTTAAGTTTATTCGTTACAAACATACATACAAAAATACAAAACTTTCCTCTTTATAATATTAGTATAGATAACATACATACATAGTATACATATGTGTACATATTTTTTATATTAGAAGAAGGCAAACGAGCAGGCGAGTCACCTGATGGGAAGTAATCACTGCCGCCCATGGACACCCGCTAAACCAGAGGAATCGCAAATGCGTTGCCCGCTTTTAAGACGACGCATGGTAATTTACGTGGCGGGGATCTTGATTTTTCCCAACAATTACAGAACATATGAAAGTGATATTTGATGACATGATTTTTCATTTAATTTACTTCATTTTGTTAGTTGCAGAAAAACGATTTTTCAACTTTTATAACAGAGAAAAAAATATCAAAGTAACCTCTTTTAAAACATAGATTCACATTTTACAGGCTAACCAGACCGATTTAAGCATCTAAATTTTCTTAGTAGATTAGTCTTAACACACACTTCAAAATTGTAGTTCATTTTTTAAAAATAATTTGTAGTTTTAATTTGAAGGAAAAAAAAACCAGTTTTTCTTATGGTACGGGGCGCAAACGCTCGTATCAAAACGTATGAGGTTTATTTGTTTAGCGGTATGGCCATCTACTACTGAGCGTTTTTCACGTAATTTTTTACCATGAACTACAGTGCTGTGGAACCAGCTCTCAGCGGCGGTATTTCCGGACCATTACGACTTAGGGATCTTCAAGGTAAACGAGAGTGGTGTGGATGGAAAGACAGATGGTGTGTGCGTTCCTTGAGCGCGGTACGTACGAGTATTAAGTTTACCTTCTCTAAGTCTTCATATATTGTGGTCGGTATAAGCACGAGTATAATCATTCACATAATGGAGCGACTCCTATTGCCGCGACGGGATTGTATAAATATATTATATTTTGTACCTACTTGTGGCCACGGCTCGCTTACTTAGCGGTGAATTGGAAATACAATGATTTAGCTCTGAATACACGCTAGATAAGACTAAAAATCTTTAAAAGGGTTCATATTTATTTTATTATTTATTTTATTTTGTTTTGTTTTAAGCACGGGAAGGCAAGCAGGCGGCCAGGATGGTGCTGAGTCGTACATTATTGTTGTTATGTTTGTTTTTATCGTTTTATTATTTTTATTGTCTATGTTCAACCCAGTCCTGATTTCAGAATAAAGGTACACCAATGTGTTGAAAATACCTTAGTGTCTTGCTCTTGTCCTGAACTTAAAAAAGTAACCTGTACAAAATACTTGGGTGTAATGCTTGACCAGCGTCTATCATGGCACAATCATATTGAACTGCTTATGAATAGAACGAGAAAACTGATATGGACATTTAAAACTTTACGATATGTAGCCTCAGAACGTCTATTGCGTCTAACATACTTATCCTTGGCGCAATCTGTTTTGACATACTGCATAACTGTGTGGGGTGGAGCGAATAAAACGATATTTCTTGATTTGGAGAGAGCTCAGAGATCATTACTTAAGGTCATGTATTTTAAGCCGCGTGAGTTTTCAACAGCCTTACTCTACTCCTCCAGTAATTTACTGACTATCAGAAAATTATATGTTTTGTCCACCGTGTTAAGGAAACACAAATCGCTTCCTTACCAACACAATGTAAATAATGCCAGAAGAAAACGCAATGTTACACATCAACCACGGGTGAAGTCTGTTTTTGCGCAGAGGCAATTTGGCATCAGAGCCAATGTTTTATATAATAAAATAAATAATGAACTTGACATTTACAATAGGAATTATAAAGCATGTAAATCTGTGCTCACTGAATGGCTGATAACAAAAAGCTATTCTGATATTGAACTGCTTTTACTAAGTTAATTACTTTCTTGCACGCACGCACGCACGCACGCACGCACGCACGCACGCACGCACGCACGCACGCACGCACGCACGCACGCACACGCACACACACACATAACACACACACACACACACACACACACACACACACACACACACACACACACACACACAAACACACACACATAAAATGTTTTCTAAATGTTTAAGTGGTTTAGTCTATTTGTAACCATGTTATGGAAGAGCGGTGCTGCCTACAACAAGTTATTTTTAGCTCAAATGGGAGCACCAACCACATTATGCCTGTATTAGACTAAGTTGCTGAAATAAACTTTTTTGTATTTTTTTTTATATTTTGTATGTTGGTTTCTCATTGTTTTGTGGACACGTCACCGATTTAGGCCCCTCCAGAATACCAGAGTTGCAGCGGCTCTATGTCGCTGAAGCACGTGCTGAGGCTGGGGCCTAGTTGGCCACACTTTGTCTTTTGTCTTTGTTTTGTATTATTATTGTGAATATCGTGTAATTTTGTAGTGTATGCCAATAAATGTATTTTCATTTCATTTAATTTTATTTCATTTTCATATTTCTGGGAAAATAAGGTCTTTATAGCAGTATTTTTGAAATAATACAAGACACAGGTGTATGACTTCTTCCCCCCTTCTCTTCCCTTCTCCCTATCCATCCATAGGCAAAGCAGTGGGGATATAAAATGAGCTGATGATGATGCCAATCATGAATCAGCCTACCTATATCAGTCCACTGCCGATAGTATACGTTCAGCAATGTAAAAAGGAAGAAACTGGACGTGGACATGGAAGAAGTGGACATATAGGCACGTAGCCTTCCGAAGCACGGAGGAGCTCGAGATAATACATTTTTGGTCACCCATCCGATGACCGACCTTTGCGAAAGTAGTCTTAACCTCAGCAACCACAGACAGAGCGCGTTACTTTTACGCCATCGAGCTCCTCGGTATGCTGATTATGAGCGTTTTACTTTTAATTTTTCAAATCGGTTTGAAGAATAAGATTCAATTTTCGCAAAAGGTGTCCAGTGTCACAAACTAATAAAGCTAATATTTCGCAAATAGTAATCATTCAAGAAATTGGTATGCTCCTTTGTTCCGTCAACAACCTCCGTTTATTATGCGAAATTGGAAGCGATAAACTAGCCTTAGGGGCTTACCATTGAATGGGAGGCCAACAAAAATACCATTAAAAATATTTAAACATAAGAAAAGGTATTAGGGAAAATTCCGCATTAATTTTTCAATCTATATAAATATTAGTTTATTGAAAAAAGAACAGATATTTTTGTTTAAGCCTATAAATAGAAATATAAGTACATTTTTTTTGGCATTGTACAAACTTTAAGGTCAGTCTTACTCATATAGAAGTCAATTTAAAAAGGAAAATTGGAAGCCTCCCGAAATGGTTTGTATAACGTTTAAAAAAAACATACCTACATTTAGTTATTTATAATAATAAACAAAATTATTGGTTCATTTAACTAAGCATAGGCCTGACTGGTGAAATCCATTACAACTTACTTACTTACTTTACTCAATGAAAAATGGTATACCTTTGTTTTGTACTGAAGGAAATACTATTAGGGTTGTAAATGAAACCGCTAGTAGTTTCTTTGCTCTAAATAGGTAACAACTTTATTGATAAATAACATGCCTTATAATAATATGCTATTTGCCAAAACATTTCGATAGCGCGATTCAGTCAGAATACGAACCGCGCCTTCTAGTAAGAACTATAAGAACTAATCTTATTATATATATACATACGTCTTCAACACTCAACACATTGAATTAAAACACTTAATACAGATCTTATCATGTTTGTTCTACAACTATTATTTTGTAAGAACCCTTCACAATATCTGTTTTCCCGGGATAGATATTTAGATCTCGAGCGTCTGTTATGTTACCAAAACATGATTTTAATTTACAAACATAAAAGAACCTCTTCCAGACTTTGATTTCGATAGCAATAGCTGGTAAGAAGCAAAAATCTATTCATCAAAGTATCGGCCTGCATCCTCAGGCCCATTTCTCAAACAAGATTAATTACTTGCGAACGACAAAACTCAGCGCCATACTGGCCTGACTTCGACGGTGGGAATTGGTTTCGTAAAAAAAGTATATGCCACTTTATGGTCTCCTAAATAATATCGAATGATTATTGCACGAAAATAATTTGCTAAAACACACTTACTTATCTTTGAGATCAACCAATCACGAGTACGACAGTTTGTTAATACGATGCATCGAAATCTCGAAAGATCCTATCCGTGGTAGGTTGACAGCGAGGGTATCCTATCAAGAAACGTCACTTCTAGAAAAATCATGTTGTCACAAAACTTCATCCATCTACTTCTAAATATTACAATTTAAATTCTTTATTGCATTTCCATATGTATTACAAGGATCTTAAAATATTGTCACGAACAGTATGGACCCTGTCGGGCACACCAAGAATTAGGGCAGAGACAGGACGTTTGGTGTGTTTTTGTTTTTATTTATAATATATCATATTTATCATATTTATAATTATGTAGGTTGTTTTTAAAATACTCTTGTAGTAACAGTTAATAAAAAAAAACCAACACACTCAATCAAGGGACCAACTGAGACTGACCAATGAGAGATCCCCAAGAATAATGTTAGATGCAAATAGAATATAAAGCTAGATGCAAATAGAATACATTTTAACTAAATTCCATACATGAAAGCTCTATAAGTTCGATGGCGCAGTGGTTAACGCGTCCGGTCTGCGATTGCTAAAGTTAAGCAACTTTCGCCGGTCATCGGATGGATAACTAAAAATTTATAATCTTGAGCTCCTCCGTGCTACGAAAGGCATGTAAAGTCGTTGGTCCCGGCTGCATTAACAGTCGATAACAACTACCAATCCGCACTGGGCCCGCGTGGTGGTTTATGGTTATCTCCCTATCCATCCATAGGGAAGGCTCGTGACCCAGTAGTGGGGTCATAAAATGAGCTGATGATGATGATGAAACTAAATTTGAACTGGTATTCTTCTAGTCTAGCTTTCAAGATTTTCATGCATCGAAGTAACAAACTCCTCTGATTATTCGGTCTCATAGATGACCGAGTAAACGTATTTCAGCAAATAAATTAAAATAATGCTCGTCCAAATGACATTTGATGTCTAAAAGAGCACCCGTAACCCTCAGGTATGGAACTTCTCAAAAGCGGCAAGCGCCTATAACATTTATCAAAAGAACCTCGCTGAGTTTTTCTTAATTTCCGTTTTTGTTCATCCGAAAAGGAATTAGAAACATCTTGCTAGTATATTTTTTACGTTACAAAGTTTAAAGGCTCCTATTGATAATCAATTAGTAATACAAATATTAGAATGCAATAATTTTTTTCATTTAGTATCAAGCGCAATTATTATGGTAAGTTTTCGGAGTAAATACTTTTTTGTAAATTTATACTTTTTATATTTTTTCCATAGAATGACAACACTCTTTTGTTTTTCTTGTATTTTCGTCGTTGTTTTTTATGTGATTCGACTTTATTTATGTTTTCTTGTTTTTTTTTGATTTCCTCTTTTGTCTTAGACAATCGACTACGGTTTTATAAACGCCTCCGCTTGTATGCTAACCTTATTGTTATCGACATACAAAATTGGCTGTTAAGAATATAATAACAAGACTTAATCCACTTATAACAAAAGAAAATAATCTGCACAACAACAACAAAGTTCGTCTGTAGTCTGCAACACAGATAAACCGTTCGTTCACCGTGGAGCGTAAGCCGGGAGTTAATTGAAGCTAATTAAAAGAAGAATCGTGGCTCTACACAACAAATTGGATCGGTCTTTAATGGAGACAAACTAAATGCTGAAGTTTCCTTCCTCTTAATGAACGCCTATTTGGAGAATAGTATTAGCGTATGTATTTATTTAAATCTACAACAAGCAAGGTTGCTTTTTGCGAGATCTTAGCAGTTATGGAAACAAGAGGCGAATTATACTTTTTAAATGAATAAAGCTCTTTTTAAAAAGAATATTTAATATTACAATTTTAAAGTACATGTATTTATATAATCGAAATAATAAAAATGCGACCAAGCTTTGTGAGTGCCTGTTCCTATCTGTCTTGAACTCTTGATGTTTGCATTTCAGTGACGCCGCCGTACAGCTCTATGATAGTGCGGCGTCAACTTTTCTTCTTCTGACGTCATAGCTTTCTTATACATAACACGCGTGTATACGCTCGATGCTCCCGGACCTCGATAGCATAGTGGTTACACACTCGGTCTGCTATTGCTAAAGATAAGCAACTTTTGCAAAGGCGATCGGATCGGATCGGTGACCAGTGGATGGATGACTGAAAACTTTATCATCTCGAGCTGCTTTGATAGGCACGTAACGCCATTGGTACCGGCTGCATTAGCAGTCATTAACAATCATTTAACAATCACTAAGTCATTGCAGCCGCCCGGATTGCGGAAGACCCAGGTTCGATTCCTGGCTGGGTCGGGTAGGCGTTTAATTTTTTTACTGTATTTTATATATTTTATAAATATTTAATTTAGCTTCAGTGCAGTAATTAGCACTTAAAAATAAAAAGAAAAATTTACTATACTTAGCGTTGTATTATCAGTGGTATTTCATCTGCAAAGATGAAACTGCATAGCCATCGGTTGCAATGACTGTTGGTCGGATAGATGGCGCACTGTGCCGCTATTAGCACACAAAAATTAAAAAGCAGTGATAAAATTCAGCGCTTACGTCAGCCTTCCCGGTAACATAGCGGTCAGTGCAGCCGTCCGAATCGCAGAAGACCCAGGTTCGATTCCTGGCTGGGTCGGGTTGGCGTTTAATTTTTTTGTTGTATTTTATAAATTTTATAAATTTTATAAATTTTATAAATTTTATAAATTTTATAAATTTTATAAATTTTATAAATTTTATAAATTTTATAAATTTTATAAATTTTATAAATTTTATAAATTTTATAAATTTTATAAAATTTATAAATTTTATAAATTTTATAAATTTTATAAATATTTAATTACTAATTTGCACTAGGCGCGCGTGGTAGTTTACGCCCAGTTCTTCCAGTGGTATTTCCATCCATAGGGAAGGCTTGTGCCCCAGCAGTGGGGACATAAAATTAGCTGGTGATGGGTTGATGTGGTGATGAAGTGAAGTATATATGCCGCTACATACGTCTTGTTGTAGCAGTCTTCGTAGTCGCTCGAGCTTTAGTGGACCGTATATATTGTTTAGGGTTTGCGAGTACATTTAAACACTGCTAGGAGTTAAGACACTGAACTTTATTAAATCAAGGAATGTAAAGAAGAAAATAACAATTAATTATAGTTTTAGGTAGACCGAACAATTCGTCAAAATCAGCAGAAGCCAAAAAAACCAACAAATGACAATCAATTAAAATTCATAATTATAAAAAGCTTTTAACATATTATTATATGTGGCCTGTTGCCAACAATTTTCACAACTGCAATAGTATTGATAAAAGAGCTCATTGTAACCATGAAACGGTTTTCACCCGGAATCCTCATCCACTGACGAACCGTAAGGCCAGAACGGTTTGAAGGTAAGAAGAAGGCCATTCTACTTACCTTATACTCATAGTATGTGATGATGAGGCCGAAGATGCGACCTATAACTGGAATCCTCCACTACTGAGGATCTCACACCTCACTACACACAACTTTGAAGTTTATACTGACACCCTCCACCTTACTTACGGTTATAAAGTTAGGTGTCAGACATCCTTGCGCAAGCACAAGGGACCATCTGCGTCAGATCATAACGCCAGATTGAAACACGCCGGTACGCATTCTTCATCCTATATTTTTAAGACTAGTGTCTCGAGCTAGGTGCCCCGTGGACACGTATAGTACACTACCTAATATCCAGATAGGTTACCGAAGCTGTAAGCTCGCTCACTTCTCGTTGCATTTAGATTCCACTGCTCGGGTCGTCAACTCTAAAATCGACTACCAAATGTCCTCTTTGGTGGCGGAGTTGTAAGCCCACTCACTTCTCAGTACCCATCCAGGCACCTCATCAGTTCCAATATCCTACGCGGCTGATTCAACCGGAGACATTGCGTCTAGCGGGCGCCTCTACTAGTTTTCCAGATTAGAGCCGGAGATGTTGGAAGCCTAGTCAATGAAAACCACCGAGCAGAACAACCAGCTATGGACAACTCACGTGCCCCGCAGATCCTTTTGCTTCAGGCCCCCTCCGGACCGCTACTCGAATCCGCTCGCTGTGCAACATTCCCACTTCTACAGCTAACTACATGCCGCCACGAGTCCAACCCATGTCCGGGACCTGCCGGAGACGCCCGCGAAGGCATAACCGGCAGGGGGCCTAGGATCCAGAACTTAAAAAGACAGTTGGACCCGTAGTTCCAGCTGCCATACCCCATCTATCAGGGTTAGTAGATAGGGACACTGAGGAACTGACTATGCTATTACTAACTGTTGGGACTGTTGGGTAGCTAGCTAGCTACCGTCATCTTATCTGACTCTAGCGCCGTATAATGCTATCAATATTGTTAGCTAGGCGGATTAATAATAACCAAATATACCGAGTAGATGTGATGCTATATAGTTTGTATCCCCCGCTGGGAATTGTACTCGGGGCATTTTGTGTCTGGTCGTCTATTAGACACACAGTAGTAGTGAACGACGATCTTCGCAAGGTGGCTGGCTAGAGCTGGATGAGAGTAGCCGCGGATCGTGCTCGGTGGCGTGCACTTGGAGAGGTCTATGTCCAGCAGTGGACTAGTATAGGCTGATGATGATGATGATGATGAGTAGTGGTTTAAGCGTGACAGTCTTACTCTGTAAACAAATCTACGTGTTACAGACTTTTTTTTCATAAAACCTATTCTCTTGAGTGCACCGTCCGCACGTGACAAGTGTCATGTATTATATTTCGAAATGTCTTCGTCCATATTTATTTGATGCCGCACGGCCACACTAATTTGTATGGGGAATTTAACGTGTTCATTTGAAAAATAATAATTTAAAAAAACCGCTCGATAAATCGAAAATGTAAGACGGACGATTTGAAGTTAAGTTAATTGGTGATTGTTTAGACATAATTAGAGGTATAATAATTTAGATAAACTATAAGATATCAACTAAACGCCGCCACTCGTTTTCATGATGTTTGCCCAACTTTGAATGATATTGTAGAAAAAAACTATAGTGTGTTATGAATTTATGGGTCGAACTAATTGTAAACTCGTTCCCTTTGATACTAAATATATATTTTGTTTATGTAATACCATAGTTTTTTCATGTTAAATCAACTTAACAGCGACTACACTTTGCCTTTTCTTGATCGGCGCACCCTTAACCTTTTCAAAATACGGTGTGTAATTCTAATAACACAAGCCACCGCAATTGGACTTATTACGACTTGCCACTAGTCTACGAGGGCTTATTAAGTCGTCGTCGCCCCGGTGCCTCCGAGGTGCGTTCGATAACGTCTCGAAGATTTAATTTACTTACTTGTTGCTCCAGATTTAGTTAACTGAGCCACAACATAAGGAGACAGCAGAAGGGGAACTTCACACAAACGCGCTCGACCGACGCACGCATAGACAGCCTATAACGGACATGGAATCTCGCAACAGCTGGGGATCTATTTTTGAATCGCAAGTATGACATTGTGTTGTCGCATGCGACTTAACACGTTAACTGTCCATTGTACGCGCGGAGAACATTTTTGGACATAAATAGGGTCATCGAAAATTTTTGAATGGAGACAGTTAACGTGTTAAGTCACACTCGTCTTCCAAATCGCGTGACGCCGATTTTTCGTATTTTTGAATCGTTCGCCAACATAATACGAATTGTTGGATGTTGTCCGTTCCACGCAGAATTTATAGAAAACCGGTAACAACCGCAATGAAAACGAAACGTAATATCCACGTTTCTATTGGCTGTTAAAAAAAGACCTTTGCTTTTTAATAAAATTTGACTTTTGACGGTTATTCTCATCAATCGCTTTGTGTCGCTCGACTGCAACGAGTTGGTGAGAGCACTCGTTGTGGTCGAGCGATTCAAAAATACTTCTTGTTTCGACTGTCGTCTGATTTCTATCAACTATAGAGTATATATGTAGAGTTGCTACTACACCTTTTACTTATTATTAATTTATTTTGAATGAGGGGTAAAACTATTGTGTTATACGTAGTTGATTAACGATTTATAGTTTACAGCTCTATATAGTTCACACTAAAATCAAAAGCACAATAAAGTACGTTGTTCTGAATTCAAATTATTATACATATTAGACATGTTGATTTATTAAATTTAAGAAATTAAACTGGCGCGGCGCATATTTAAATATGCGGTGAGCAATGATCAGTGCCCTAAATCATTGAAATTATATTGTGTATTGACGGCTGTCATTATTCGTACGGACGCAATAAAATTTTCAAATAAAAATTTACAAATCCGTCGTCGGCTGACTACGGATTAATGGATACGGAAATTACTATTAGTTTGCATTCGACAATGCGATGATTAATGAGAGGCATTAAGAAGAGAAACACGGTCTATGCTTACTTCTGGGTTCCCTTATATTGTGACTGAGCTGCCACGTGTCCGGAATACGTTAGCGCGGAGTGAGGTTCGTTGTTGTTTCAAGCAGCAGCGTGGTAAATGAACGGTGAAAAATATTTGTATAGTACCTACATAAAACATTGAGTACTGAAACGCTTTGTTTTGTAAATATCATAACAGTAACGTAATCACTTTATAGTAGAATAGAATAGATTTATTTATTTTAGGCAACAATTTTATTATAAAGTGTACAAGATGGTAAAATACAAAGAGGCCCATACAATAGATACCTTACTGACTAACATACATACAAATAAAATAATAAATAAAAAATATGCTGTGATTATGTCCATTTTTTACGCTCAGCAGTGTATTGCGGAATATTAAAGAGTGCTTGTATCTATCTACACAATTATTATGTTGCGTATCGAGCTCGATGGCGCAAAACAAAGATTTCTTTTTTAATTTTCGTTGGAAAAGCGGTTGGGTCACTGATTGTAATGGCGATCAGATTTAAAGTTTCTACTTGAAATCTTTAACCGGGATTCTTACCATTAAAGTATAAATAGTATCCTAAAATACGCAAAACCATATCATGCCTAAAGTACTTACAATAATCTTAAAAGATGCTATTTAAGCGCAAACCAAATTAAAATCTATACCTTATCCGAACATTACGATCTGCAAAGCGCCACTCGCACTAAAATCTTTATAAGCCCAACCTAATAACAAACAGTGGTAGTGCTAGTTGACTTAAACAAGCCATTCAGCTTAAAATTAGCTGCAGAATGCTCTGCGTTCGCGAAGTACAAGCTCTATGCCTCGCCCAAACAAAGGCGGTGGCGGTAGAGCCCAAGGCTCAAAGCACGGCATAGAAAAGAAATAAATACACAAACCAAAGGGGAACACCCAAAAATTCCGAATTTGAATATTCCGATTTTTAAAAATCCGAATTTCACAATCCCTAAGAGACTAAATCCGACTATTTAAAAACACGATCTTTATTTTATCGAAATTCATAAATACGAAATTTTAATATTCCGACTTTCATTAGTACAAAGAATTAAAAACCCGCTGTGTTACTAGTCCGAAATATGGTATTCTGAATTTAAATTTTCCGAAAATTGATAACGTTCGGAATTTTGAAGTTTCGGATTTTAAAAATTAGGAGTTTTGAATTGCACTTATTAGATGGGTATTGGGTACTTATTAGGTCAAAATAGGTCCAGTAAGTACAGTAAGTACAGTAGTTCTAGATTAGGTTAGGTTAAACATGATAATAACGAGCGAGCGAAGCGAGCGTGCCGCGGCAGCGGCCGGCGAGTGCCAGAACCGAATTGCACTTATTTCAAAGATTTTGGGAAGCACACATTTTTTAAGAAAAATGTTTAAGCAAAATTAATATATAGAAACATTTTTTTTATTCAAAAATAACAATAACAGTTTTAAATGTGAACCTATGCCCTGCAAAAACTGTAGCTGATTTGCTCATGCAGTTTTACAAGGCGTTTGTTATTCGCGCTTATATTATTCGGGATTCGTATTTATTATATTGCGGATTATTATTAATTCGGATTTTTTATGGTTCGGTACCTTCAAATTCGGCATCTTGATTTTCGTAATTATAAACGTTCGGAATTTCAAAGTTTCGGATTTTAAAAATTAGGAATTATGAAACATCTTCCATGAAGGGTCTTCCCATTTGATAATCAAATTTGTGGTATTTCATCTGCAAAGGTGAATCTGCATGGCCATCGGTTGCAATAACCGTTGGATAGATGGCGCACTGTGCCGCTATTAGCACTCAAAAATTAAAAAAGCAGTGACAAAATTCAGCGCTTACGTCAGCCTTCTCGGTAGCATAGCGGTCAGTGCAGCCGCCCGGATTGTGGAAGACCCAGTTTCGATTCCTGGCTGGGTCGTTTAATTTTTTCACTGTATTTTATAAATATTTATTTAGCTTCAGTGCAGCAATTAGCACTTGAAAATAAAAAGTAAAATTTACATACTTATGACATACATAGTATACATACTAATCTCACGTCCTTCTCCCAAAGGGGTAATATAGCATCAAAATCTAATAGTATACTTATCTTATCCCGTCAGTACCCGACGCCACATTTAGCAAATTCAAAGTAGGACTCCGAAGTGGAATAGATAATTTATTTATAATTTATTCATTTATTAAAATACATTTATACATTGGCGTACAGCGGGACATCGCATGCAGGATAGGTAGGCGGTGAAAAGGTTAAAATAAAATGGCAATGTATAGTTTAATTTTTAATGATTTTGAAACATTTATTCTTATTTTTATATCGTCACTTAGTTTTGATCTGTATTATTAATTATTATTAGTAATTATGTGTATTAGTGAAATAATTAATTAATTAATACTTAATTGTTATAATTTTGCACGCCAAATTGTGGCAAAACATGCTGGCTTTATTTAAGTCACGATCTGTACTTTACCATGTTTTATGCAAATCAATTCTATTCTATTCTATTCTAAGTGATAAGTTCTCGCACGTCAGGTGATCGGCTACCATCATGGAACCCTTGTCCCTTAGTGCTGATACATTCTTTATACGTCCCAGACCAACATGGGTGAGTATTTGTAATACTTCATATTACTATTATACTGACTACCACATCCAACCGCGACCGTGCCCGCGACCGTGCCCGCGACCGCCTCTGTTTGAGCGACTTTAGTAACGCAACAGTAATGACGTGCTCAGTCCGAGTGCAAGCCGGTCTAGCACTCGTGTTGGCGCGTTGTTTTCGCAACTTGCACAAGGGATTATACTGAATACTGTGATAATGAAGATTTTAACGTTGTTATCAATGTCAACAGCCTATAAAGCTTTGATAGGCTAAGTCTTTTGTCAAAAAGCTTTATGTTTTGAAATTATTTTGAAAGTACTAGGCATAATTATAGACAGTCAGACATGTTAAGCCCAGGGTCGCTCCTGGCCCCGGTGTATGCGTACAACATCATTTTACCTAGTAAGCATAATTATACAAAATAAATAACCACATAGTAACCTCTTGGCAGGAAATTGAAGAGATCATGTCTGCGGTTTTGTTATATTTTCCAAAAAAATGTGCTATATCGAATATTATTGTGAAATAATGTTGGATTATTATTAATCGGGAATCGTTCTTGAACGTGCATGAGTAGTAAGTAGTAGTAGGTAAATAAAACAAAAGAGTGCATCGTCCCTTTCAATTTCTCTCAAGAATTCCGCGTAGGACTCAGTAAAGCCCCCACGTATTTATTGAGACACACAAGGGGTTGGGGTTTATCATCATATATTAGGACTGTAGTGATAACTATCACATAGATGGTACTATATCGTAACGAAACACGTGCAAGATGGCGGCATTAGTACCCACCACCAACAAATATGATAGTCTCTCGCATAATTTGTGTGCTCTGTCTATGGCAGATTGAAATGGTGGAGAAACCCAAAGCCTTCGTCTCATCGCTGTTCGGAATTGTGAAATTCGTTTTTCCATATTTAAGGCGAGCTAAGAGCCATATCACATTCCGGTACTACATACAAACTTTGACTCTTTTTTTATTATCTTACGGGTAAGCAGTCCTTCTCACAAAATGAGGTAGTCAGAGAGTCAAAATCACCACTTTTGAGTTAACTCGCCGTAAGTGACCTCGGCAGCTTATTTCTTATCTCTCATCTCATATTTCTCATTTCTCATTTCTCATTTCTCATTTCTCATTTCTCATTTCTCATTTCTCATTTCTCATTTCTCATTTCTCATTTCTCATTTCTCATTTCTCATTTCTCATTTCTCATTTCTCATTTCTCATTTCTCATTTCTCATTTCTCATTTCTCATTTCTCATTTCTCATTTCTCATTTCTTATTTCTTATTTCTTTGTGTGAGAGTTCCTATTTTCGATTTTAGATTTATTAATGCATTATTAAACAAAACATCTAAGGAAACGAGGAATTATAGGGAACGTATTCCATGTACGGTACACTTAAAAGTCCACCCTATGCAGTTTATAAATATTATGTATAATAAGCCATAACTGTTTGTTTTTAATTGTTCGATGAGTGCATCCACGTTCCGGCATATCAAATTCAAAATACAAAATCATATATTTAGCTTAGGCATGGACTAATAATAAATAGGGTTTCAAAATAGCACTTATGAATATGCCATCGGTTCATCTCCACAGGCGGCACCCATTCACGAGTATGACATATGAATCAGTCATCGCTTCGCTCAACCATATTTTACGGAACATAATCAAATCAAAAGTAGTACATACTGTATGTAGCTGAAACAATTCGTTTATATTTTTCTTTACAGATTTTCATTTTTTATACGTGGCGTGAAAATGACTCCATTCCACCTAATGTTAAGTGGAAATGGAGTCCAGATGCGAAAACAACTGGTGCAGCGTGAAAACAACGCAAGTTGCCCTCACTTAACCAGCGCACATGGTGCCTTTTCACGCCTCGTTTGAAGAACCCCATATCATGCGAAGGAGGAAAAACGTGTGCTGGTGGACTATACCATATTTTGAGGGTGCGACAAAAAAACGAGTCACCAAATTTCTTTGTGGATGGAATATTATAGACAGTAAAGCGGTGATTATATTTTGATAAATATCACGAAATCTCAGCAAGTATTTGAACACACAAAACCGATAGATTCTTTCAAGAGACATCCGCTAAGAGAAGACTTCTAGGAATGAACTCAGCGTCTCGAGGTAAATGTTTACAATTACAATTTCATTTACCAGTTTTCACGTTTGCCGGAGTAAAACCGTAGTTGACTTGGCTTACGGGTTACCTAGAAATAGGAATTATCTGTGAAAAATGCTCTAAGGTGAAAACAGGCATTATAGTCTGTTTATGCCCACCTACCTTGAATTGGAGGAATGTCAATAGCATTTAGTTGTTAACAATGACTAGAAGAACTTTAACCGTTACTTCGTATGCGTGAATTTCGTATTTTGTACAAAAATCAATACTTTACTTTATATATCATTACTTTACCAAACAAATATAAACACTGTCTCTTTTTTCTTTTTAATGTTTCAGTTTCTGGAAATGCTGAAATTCTTTCTTCAATTTCAATGTACATGATGGTGGGGCATACTGAAAGTTTCTGAATCTGGCCACTTACAACAATATAGAATGAAAAAACAATTACTATTTGAAAATGGAACTCTTTGGGTACATGGAACAGGAACATAAATACTTGCATTTCTTCATGATATAGGTTGGAGAAAAAGTCTTTTCGCATAATGTATGTATGAACTTGTAATAAAATCTCTTTGGCTATACTATTTGTATCTGGCTGGTTTTGGTATCATTAAAAGTTTAAATTTTAAAGAAGATAATTCCAAATTCAAATTAGGAAAATGTGTGATTTTCATTTGTTTTTCTTACTGTGAAGATGAGTGAATCTAATGAAGAAATTCGATACATTTTAAAATTTTACTACAAAAAAGGTAAAAGCTAGACCGCAAAGTTGTTGTTGTTGTTGACAATGAATGGGCACCTTTGGCTTTCAAAATAAAAAGTAAATAGTGTTGAGTGATTTCGGCGGGCTGGTTAGAAGCACGATAGCTCAATTGGGAGAGCACCTGACCCGGTATGTCAGAAGGGTGCGGGTTCAAATCCTGCTCGTGGAAATTTTTTCAACATTTGTGTTTTTGTAATTTGTTCGCAACAAAATTTGCGTTAAAAATTATATAAACATTTTATAAATAGCTTGCCTACTTCTTAACTTATCTTTAGTATTTGTAAAAATATTATGATCAGATGTTAATGACGGTAGTTGTTGACATTGAATGGGCGCCTTTGGCTTTCAAAGTAAAAAGTAAATAGTATTGAGTGATTTCGGCGGGCTGGTTAGAACCACGATATCTAAATTGGGAGAGCACCTGACCCGGTATTTCAGAAGGGTGCGGGTTCAAGTCAAGCTCGTGGAAAATTTTTTTTCAACATTTGTGTTTTTATAAAAAAAGTTATTTTTTGGTTTATTATTATACTCTTAATTTTCTTTCTTAGCACTAGATTTTTACAATATTTTAATATAAAACAATAAAACATTATAAAAACCTAATCCTAGAGTACCGCCAGCAGCGGGGCAGGGCTCAAGCTACCGGTGGTCAGGGCTGCAGAGTGAAGAACCTCCTGACAATACGTGCCGTGTCAAGGAGTACTGCTTTCTGAATCTGACCCTTGATCCAACCATCAAGCGAGAGCCTCTTATTATTATTATACTCTATATTTATTTTCTTTCTTTAAACTAGATTTTTACAATATTTAAATATATAAACAATAAAACATTATAAAAATCTAATCCTAGAGTACCGCCAGCAGCGAGGTAGGGCCCAAGCTACCGGTGGTCAAGGCTGCAAAGTGAGGAACCTCCTGACAATACGTGCCGTGTCAAGGAGTACTGCCTTTTGCATCTGACCCTTGACCCAACCTTTCAGCGAGAGCCTCTCAAGGTGTTGATCGAGGCTCTTAGCTAAAAGACCGTTTGCCGAAACGACTATCGGTACAATAATGGTTGAATCCACATCCCACATGGCGGTAACCTCGTGAGCCAAGTCAAGGTACTGTGACGTTCTCATCTTTTGATCAATTAAAGGATAATTAGACCAATAATAATGTATATTAGGCATCCTGGTCACGGCACCATTGTGACGATCTCATGTCGGGACTATGAAATAATAATGAAATGAAATAATGAAATATATTTAATTTGCGCTTGAGAAAGGTACATTTTTGGTCTTATTCTAGCTTTCCTCTCTTTCTCAGCTGACAATGTAGCATGCAAACAACTTTAAACAACAATTACTAAATATTCTAACCAATTACATACATATAAAAATACAAAATCAACACTCCAAATTGTCAAAAACCAATTAAATAACATTATAATAAAAATACAAAATTAATTACTAGAAATTGTCCCTATTCAAAAATATGTCAAATCAATATTATAATGTCAAAAATATGTCAAATCAATATTATAACATTAAATCTATGTATTATAACCACAGCGCAGCGGCCAAACTTATAATCTGTGGAGCTTGTAAACTTCACATCTCTATGGTAGTCCATGCCATAGAGGAAAAAAGAAAAGTTTGTGAAAAGTTACGCAGTTGTCAAAAGTTACTAAAATATTTGCAATTCAAATAAAATAATATACAGAAATAAAATAATAATAAAAGTCAAATGATTTATCAAGTTTGGTCAAGGTGAATAGTATTTTACAGACATCAAAAGAAAATAATATGTCGTTAACTTATAAGAAAAATAAAACTAAAATATTTGCTTGCACACATCTAGGTACACATCTTACATTTATTAAGTGTATGTGTAAGAAAATCTTTCACTGAATAAAATAGGTGTGCCATAAGCCATTTATGTAACTCTGCTAGAAATTGTTTTACAATAAGTTTTCTAATTGTTTCAGGCAATTTATTAAAAATACTTATGCACATCCAGAAACAATTCTTTTGCATACGAGTGCTTTTTGGAACAAAGGCCGACATCAACCTTTTTCCATTTCTAGTGTTTCGGGGATACATATCTTGTGCTGTTTCAAAATAATGATGGTTAAGTTTGACAAATTTGGCTATTTCAAAAATGTATAGACATGGCAGGGGTAAGACTTTTAACCTTTTGAATAAGGGTGCACATGGCTCATCTGGTGCAGTGCCACAGATTGCCCTAATACATTTTTTTTGAGCGATAAATGCTTTATTTGTGTCTGTGCTGTTTCCCCATATGATTAAACCATAACGGAGGATGGACTCAATATATGCAAAGTATGCTGTGAGTGCTGCACTTTGAGAGGCTACTTTAGTGAGTTTATATAGTGCAAAAGTAAATCTATTTATTTTACAACATATGTTTGTGATCTGTTGCTTCCAGTCCAACTTATGATCAATTTGTATACCCAGAAACTTAGTTATATTTGTGCCATGTAGTCCTAGTCCTTGATAGTGTACATTTAACGTTTGATAAGGTGTATTATTAAAATTCATGTAATAAGTTTTGTCAATATTAATGAAAAGGTTATAGCTATATTAATTATATTAATTATATATAATTATTATATATAATTATTATAGTTATATTAATTAATGTTAAGGATTATCTTTAAGCCAATTTATTATTAAGTTGATTGTATTGTTAATTTCATTACTATGGTCATTTAATGTCAATTTCTTACTTGTAGTCACTATGATTGAGACATCATCCGCAAATAAGATGCAGCGGTGCTTTGTCAGTTTTGGTAAGTTATTTATATAAGTGAGGAACAAAAATGGGCCCAAGACACTCCCCTGGGGCACCCCAAACTTGATTTCTATAAACTCAGATAGATATTTTTGGGTTATATTATTTTTATCGAGTTTAGCTACTTCAACGGCTTGCATCCTATTGCTCAAATAAGTTTTTAGCCAATTTAGTGCCGGCCCCCTAATGCCGTTGTTTTCCAACTTTTTTAGTAGGGTGTCATGTAAGCAATAATCGAACGCTCTAGACATGTCAAGGAAAAGAGCTGTTGTGTACCTATTTTCATTTATGTTCATTAGTATTTCATTCACTAGGTTGAATATGGCATGGGTTGTGGATTTCTTTTTTTGAAATCCGAATTGATCTTGATTTAATATACCATACTTTTCAAAAAACACCATCAGTTTCTCAAGTACAATTTTTTCATAAACCTTTGATATGATTGAGATTAGTGTAATGGGTCTGTAGTTGTCAACTACTGTTTTTTCATTTTTTTTATGCAAGGGTTTGACTAGTGAATACTTAAGCCTGTCTGGGAAGGTCCCAGAGAATATTGATAGGTTTATAAGAAATGTTAGAACAGGGGCTATTTCTTCATTGCATGCCTTCAGAACCTTTGTACATATGTTGTCATACCCTTCAGAGTTTGTGTTTTTGAGGGACTTAATAGTTTTTATAATACAGTACTCATCAACAGGAGTCAGATAAATGGAATTTATCAGATTACTAGTTTTCCCATGCAAGTCATTATTTGTTTTCGCATGCATGACACCTGTGATATTGATAAAATGGTCATTGAACTTATTGGCAATTTCTATTGGATTATTTATATTATGTTGATTATAGTCTATAGTTTCAATATAATTGTTACATGTCGGTTTGGTATTTGTCTCCTCGTGTATAATTTTCCATGTAGCTTTGCATGTGTTTTTTTTACTATTATTAAAGATATATTTATTATTTGACTGATACATTCTTTATACGTCCCAGACCAACATGGGTGAGTATTTGTAATACTTCATATTACTATTATACTGACTACCACATCCAACCGCGACCGTGCCCGCGACCGTGCCCGCGACCGCCTCTGTTTGAGCGACTTTAGTAACGCAACAGTAATGACGTGCTCAGTCCGAGTGCAAGCCGGTCTAGCACTCGTGTTGGCGCGTTGTTTTCGCAACTTGCACAAGGGATTATACTGAATACTGTGATAATGAAGATTTTAACGTTGTTATCAATGTCAACAGCCTATAAAGCTTTGATAGGCTAAGTCTTTTGTCAAAAAGCTTTATGTTTTGAAATTATTTTGAAAGTACTAGGCATAATTATAGACAGTCAGACATGTTAAGCCCAGGGTCGCTCCTGGCCCCGGTGTATGCGTACAACATCATTTTACCTAGTAAGCATAATTATACAAAATAGATAACCACATAGTAACCTCTTGGCAGGAAATTGAAGAGATCATGTCTGCGGTTTTGTTATATTTTCCAAAAAAATGTGCTATATCGAATATTATTGTGAAATAATGTTGGATTATTATTAATCGGGAATCGTTCTTGAACGTGCATGAGTAGTAAGTAGTAGTAGGTAAATAAAACAAAAGAGTGCATCGTCCCTTTCAATTTCTCTCAAGAATTCCGCGTAGGACTCAGTAAAGCCCCCACGTATTTATTGAGACACACAAGGGGTTGGGGTTTATCATCATATATTAGGACTGTAGTGATAACTATCACATAGATGGTACTATATCGTAACGAAACACGTGCAAGATGGCGGCATTAGTACCCACCACCAACAAATATGATAGTCTCTCGCATAATTTGTGTGCTCTGTCTATGGCAGATTGAAATGGTGGAGAAACCCAAAGCCTTCGTCTCATCGCTGTTCGGAATTGTGAAATTCGTTTTTCCATATTTAAGGCGAGCTAAGAGCCATATCACATTCCGGTACTACATACAAACTTTGACTCTTTTTTTATTATCTTACGGGTAAGCAGTCCTTCTCACAAAATGAGGTAGTCAGAGAGTCAAAATCACCACTTTTGAGTTAACTCGCCGTAAGTGACCTCGGCAGCTTATTTCTTATCTCTCATCTCATATTTCTCATTTCTCATTTCTCATTTCTCATTTCTCATTTCTCATTTCTCATTTCTCATTTCTCATTTCTCATTTCTCATTTCTCATTTCTCATTTCTCATTTCTCATTTCTCATTTCTCATTTCTCATTTCTCATTTCTCATTTCTCATTTCTCATTTCTCATTTCTTATTTCTTATTTCTTTGTGTGAGAGTTCCTATTTTCGATTTTAGATTTATTAATGCATTATTAAACAAAACATCTAAGGAAACGAGGAATTATAGGGAACGTATTCCATGTACGGTACACTTAAAAGTCCACCCTATGCAGTTTATAAATATTATGTATAATAAGCCATAACTGTTTGTTTTTAATTGTTCGATGAGTGCATCCACGTTCCGGCATATCAAATTCAAAATACAAAATCATATATTTAGCTTAGGCATGGACTAATAATAAATAGGGTTTCAAAATAGCACTTATGAATATGCCATCGGTTCATCTCCACAGGCGGCACCCATTCACGAGTATGACATATGAATCAGTCATCGCTTCGCTCAACCATATTTTACGGAACATAATCAAATCAAAAGTAGTACATACTGTATGTAGCTGAAACAATTCGTTTATATTTTTCTTTACAGATTTTCATTTTTTATACGTGGCGTGAAAATGACTCCATTCCACCTAATGTTAAGTGGAAATGGAGTCCAGATGCGAAAACAACTGGTGCAGCGTGAAAACAACGCAAGTTGCCCTCACTTAACCAGCGCACATGGTGCCTTTTCACGCCTCGTTTGAAGAACCCCATATCATGCGAAGGAGGAAAAACGTGTGCTGGTGGACTATACCATATTTTGAGGGTGCGACAAAAAAACGAGTCACCAAATTTCTTTGTGGATGGAATATTATAGACAGTAAAGCGGTGATTATATTTTGATAAATATCACGAAATCTCAGCAAGTATTTGAACACACAAAACCGATAGATTCTTTCAAGAGACATCCGCTAAGAGAAGACTTCTAGGAATGAACTCAGCGTCTCGAGGTAAATGTTTACAATTACAATTTCATTTACCAGTTTTCACGTTTGCCGGAGTAAAACCGTAGTTGACTTGGCTTACGGGTTACCTAGAAATAGGAATTATCTGTGAAAAATGCTCTAAGGTGAAAACAGGCATTATAGTCTGTTTATGCCCACCTACCTTGAATTGGAGGAATGTCAATAGCATTTAGTTGTTAACAATGACTAGAAGAACTTTAACCGTTACTTCGTATGCGTGAATTTCGTATTTTGTACAAAAATCAATACTTTACTTTATATATCATTACTTTACCAAACAAATATAAACACTGTCTCTTTTTTCTTTTTAATGTTTCAGTTTCTGGAAATGCTGAAATTCTTTCTTCAATTTCAATGTACATGATGGTGGGGCATACTGAAAGTTTCTGAATCTGGCCACTTACAACAATATAGAATGAAAAAACAATTACTATTTGAAAATGGAACTCTTTGGGTACATGGAACAGGAACATAAATACTTGCATTTCTTCATGATATAGGTTGGAGAAAAAGTCTTTTCGCATAATGTATGTATGAACTTGTAATAAAATCTCTTTGGCTATACTATTTGTATCTGGCTGGTTTTGGTATCATTAAAAGTTTAAATTTTAAAGAAGATAATTCCAAATTCAAATTAGGAAAATGTGTGATTTTCATTTGTTTTTCTTACTGTGAAGATGAGTGAATCTAATGAAGAAATTCGATACATTTTAAAATTTTACTACAAAAAAGGTAAAAGCTAGACCGCAAAGTTGTTGTTGTTGTTGACAATGAATGGGCACCTTTGGCTTTCAAAATAAAAAGTAAATAGTGTTGAGTGATTTCGGCGGGCTGGTTAGAAGCACGATAGCTCAATTGGGAGAGCACCTGACCCGGTATGTCAGAAGGGTGCGGGTTCAAATCCTGCTCGTGGAAATTTTTTCAACATTTGTGTTTTTGTAATTTGTTCGCAACAAAATTTGCGTTAAAAATTATATAAACATTTTATAAATAGCTTGCCTACTTCTTAACTTATCTTTAGTATTTGTAAAAATATTATGATCAGATGTTAATGACGGTAGTTGTTGACATTGAATGGGCGCCTTTGGCTTTCAAAGTAAAAAGTAAATAGTATTGAGTGATTTCGGCGGGCTGGTTAGAACCACGATATCTAAATTGGGAGAGCACCTGACCCGGTATTTCAGAAGGGTGCGGGTTCAAGTCAAGCTCGTGGAAAATTTTTTTTCAACATTTGTGTTTTTATAAAAAAAGTTATTTTTTGGTTTATTATTATACTCTTAATTTTCTTTCTTAGCACTAGATTTTTACAATATTTTAATATAAAACAATAAAACATTATAAAAACCTAATCCTAGAGTACCGCCAGCAGCGGGGCAGGGCTCAAGCTACCGGTGGTCAGGGCTGCAGAGTGAAGAACCTCCTGACAATACGTGCCGTGTCAAGGAGTACTGCTTTCTGAATCTGACCCTTGATCCAACCATCAAGCGAGAGCCTCTTATTATTATTATACTCTATATTTATTTTCTTTCTTTAAACTAGATTTTTACAATATTTAAATATATAAACAATAAAACATTATAAAAATCTAATCCTAGAGTACCGCCAGCAGCGAGGTAGGGCCCAAGCTACCGGTGGTCAAGGCTGCAAAGTGAGGAACCTCCTGACAATACGTGCCGTGTCAAGGAGTACTGCCTTTTGCATCTGACCCTTGACCCAACCTTTCAGCGAGAGCCTCTCAAGGTGTTGATCGAGGCTCTTAGCTAAAAGACCGTTTGCCGAAACGACTATCGGTACAATAATGGTTGAATCCACATCCCACATGGCGGTAACCTCGTGAGCCAAGTCAAGGTACTGTGACGTTCTCATCTTTTGATCAATTAAAGGATAATTAGACCAATAATAATGTATATTAGGCATCCTGGTCACGGCACCATTGTGACGATCTCATGTCGGGACTATGAAATAATAATGAAATGAAATAATGAAATATATTTAATTTGCGCTTGAGAAAGGTACATTTTTGGTCTTATTCTAGCTTTCCTCTCTTTCTCAGCTGACAATGTAGCATGCAAACAACTTTAAACAACAATTACTAAATATTCTAACCAATTACATACATATAAAAATACAAAATCAACACTCCAAATTGTCAAAAACCAATTAAATAACATTATAATAAAAATACAAAATTAATTACTAGAAATTGTCCCTATTCAAAAATATGTCAAATCAATATTATAATGTCAAAAATATGTCAAATCAATATTATAACATTAAATCTATGTATTATAACCACAGCGCAGCGGCCAAACTTATAATCTGTGGAGCTTGTAAACTTCACATCTCTATGGTAGTCCATGCCATAGAGGAAAAAAGAAAAGTTTGTGAAAAGTTACGCAGTTGTCAAAAGTTACTAAAATATTTGCAATTCAAATAAAATAATATACAGAAATAAAATAATAATAAAAGTCAAATGATTTATCAAGTTTGGTCAAGGTGAATAGTATTTTACAGACATCAAAAGAAAATAATATGTCGTTAACTTATAAGAAAAATAAAACTAAAATATTTGCTTGCACACATCTAGGTACACATCTTACATTTATTAAGTGTATGTGTAAGAAAATCTTTCACTGAATAAAATAGGTGTGCCATAAGCCATTTATGTAACTCTGCTAGAAATTGTTTTACAATAAGTTTTCTAATTGTTTCAGGCAATTTATTAAAAATACTTATGCACATCCAGAAACAATTCTTTTGCATACGAGTGCTTTTTGGAACAAAGGCCGACATCAACCTTTTTCCATTTCTAGTGTTTCGGGGATACATATCTTGTGCTGTTTCAAAATAATGATGGTTAAGTTTGACAAATTTGGCTATTTCAAAAATGTATAGACATGGCAGGGGTAAGACTTTTAACCTTTTGAATAAGGGTGCACATGGCTCATCTGGTGCAGTGCCACAGATTGCCCTAATACATTTTTTTTGAGCGATAAATGCTTTATTTGTGTCTGTGCTGTTTCCCCATATGATTAAACCATAACGGAGGATGGACTCAATATATGCAAAGTATGCTGTGAGTGCTGCACTTTGAGAGGCTACTTTAGTGAGTTTATATAGTGCAAAAGTAAATCTATTTATTTTACAACATATGTTTGTGATCTGTTGCTTCCAGTCCAACTTATGATCAATTTGTATACCCAGAAACTTAGTTATATTTGTGCCATGTAGTCCTAGTCCTTGATAGTGTACATTTAACGTTTGATAAGGTGTATTATTAAAATTCATGTAATAAGTTTTGTCAATATTAATGAAAAGGTTATAGCTATATTAATTATATTAATTATATATAATTATTATATATAATTATTATAGTTATATTAATTAATGTTAAGGATTATCTTTAAGCCAATTTATTATTAAGTTGATTGTATTGTTAATTTCATTACTATGGTCATTTAATGTCAATTTCTTACTTGTAGTCACTATGATTGAGACATCATCCGCAAATAAGATGCAGCGGTGCTTTGTCAGTTTTGGTAAGTTATTTATATAAGTGAGGAACAAAAATGGGCCCAAGACACTCCCCTGGGGCACCCCAAACTTGATTTCTATAAACTCAGATAGATAT
This sequence comes from Eudonia lacustrata, assembly GCA_947562085.1. Lineage (NCBI taxonomy): Eukaryota > Metazoa > Arthropoda > Insecta > Lepidoptera > Crambidae > Eudonia > Eudonia lacustrata. The sequence goes on from OX387322.1 coordinate 3,056,185, forward strand.
TTTTGGGTTATATTATTTTTATCGAGTTTAGCTACTTCAACGGCTTGCATCCTATTGCTCAAATAAGTTTTTAGCCAATTTAGTGCCGGCCCCCTAATGCCGTTGTTTTCCAACTTTTTTAGTAGGGTGTCATGTAAGCAATAATCGAACGCTCTAGACATGTCAAGGAAAAGAGCTGTTGTGTACCTATTTTCATTTATGTTCATTAGTATTTCATTCACTAGGTTGAATATGGCATGGGTTGTGGATTTCTTTTTTTGAAATCCGAATTGATCTTGATTTAATATACCATACTTTTCAAAAAACACCATCAGTTTCTCAAGTACAATTTTTTCATAAACCTTTGATATGATTGAGATTAGTGTAATGGGTCTGTAGTTGTCAACTACTGTTTTTTCATTTTTTTTATGCAAGGGTTTGACTAGTGAATACTTAAGCCTGTCTGGGAAGGTCCCAGAGAATATTGATAGGTTTATAAGAAATGTTAGAACAGGGGCTATTTCTTCATTGCATGCCTTCAGAACCTTTGTACATATGTTGTCATACCCTTCAGAGTTTGTGTTTTTGAGGGACTTAATAGTTTTTCTAATACAGTACTCATCAACAGGAGTCAGATAAATGGAATTTATCAGATTACTAGTTTTCCCATGCAAGTCATTATTTGTTTTCGCATGCATGACACCTGTGATATTGATAAAATGGTCATTGAACTTATTGGCAATTTCTATTGGATTATTTATATTATGTTGATTATAGTCTATAGTTTCAATATAATTGTTACATGTCGGTTTGGTATTTGTCTCCTCGTGTATAATTTTCCATGTAGCTTTGCATGTGTTTTTTTTACTATTATTAAAGATATATTTATTATTTGACTGTTTTTTTGCCTGTTGTATGCATCGTTTTAGTATTTTTGAGTATGTTTGATATTTCTTTTTTGTGTTGTATGTTTTCCTTTTATAGTGATTAAGACGGTGCGCTCTACTTGTTGCACAGCTTTTTTAATACCCTTAGAGATCCAGTGCTGGTTAGAGTTAGTGTTTATTGTGACTTTGCAAACTGGGAAACATAATTTATAAAGTAAACAGAACCAGTCATGGAATTTATTAAATGCTTCATTAGGATTACTTTCATTATATACATCTGTAAAAGTGAGGCATGAGAGATGTGTTCTGAACTTAATGATATTTTCGTCAGAATAACCTCTCTTAAATGTATGTATTTGTTTAGCTATTTGTGGTTTTCTTTTGATGTGGAAACTAAGTATCTGTGCAGTGTCATGGTCAGATAACCACAACGGAAGGATTGTGCTCTTTGCACCTTTTATATTACTAAAAAAAATAAAAAAAAAAATAAATAAAAAAAAAAAAAAAAAATATATATATAAAAAAAAAATGAAAAAAAAAAAATAAAAAAAATAAAAAATAAAAAAAAAATAAAAAAAAATAATAATAATAATAATAATAATAATAAAAATGTGGTCAATGCATGATAAGCCTCTTGTTGGTTGGGTTATATGTTGCTCTAGATTATAATTATTTAATATGCCTTTTAGTTTGGTGGTAATGTTGTTGTTTTGTAAAGTGTATATATTAATGTCCCCAACAATAATTATTCTTTGTTTGTGATGTTTATGTTGGTATATGTACAATAGTTGTTCAAATTTTTCTAAGAATAAATCAAAATGTCGTTTATTTGAAGCGGTTGAGCTACGGTATAGGCAAACAACTATAATATTGTATGATGGAATAGAGATAGAGCAGCATTCAAAATGAAAATTCACAGGAAGCTCATCGAAAATGTTAACTTTATTGTATATAGTCCCTTTTTTTACCAATATACATGTGCCCCCTCTTTTTTTATTTCTTCCATAGTGTATAGCTAGTACATAATTATGCAAAAATATATTCTTTTCCTCTCCATTCATAATAAAAGTTTCTGTAAAGCACAGCACCTCAGGACATAAATGAGAATCAAGCTCCGCTAGGGTTATCTCAATGATATCTTTTTTAGAAAGCAAACCTTGTATGTTTTGGTGTAGAATTACAAAATCATTATGCTTATTAGCCACGAAAACATTTTGTGCTTGTCATTGTTGGTGTTATACTATTTTTTGTAATATTAATCTTAGAAAAATAATATGGTATTGTACCCTTTTTATTTTCCAAAGCAGTTGAGGTGGATATAATACCTTTTTTATCGAGTATAGAGTTTTGCAATGATTTTCTTAATTTTAATCCGTTTTTTACATAGTCATTAACATACTTTGAATAGTCGATTTCTACATTTATCTTCAGGCTAATTTTCTTTTTTATTGATGTTATATTTTGGTAGTAATGCAGTATTTGTTGTATGTCAATATAGTTACAATTATAATAATTTTTTATTAGACGATTAATATGTGTGTTTAGTATGTTAATATTTAAACAATAGTTATATCTAACACTTAGTATTAGTATCCTGCCCTTCTTCAATTTACATAATGTATTACACAAACTCGACATAATGGTATAAGGATTTTTATAATTAGAACCTACCGAAAGCACCAGTATATCATCATCTGACATAGTTTCAGATATAGATTCACAGCTTGATAAGACTTGAGAGCTTAACGCATACGGCTTAACTATACTAGTAACGTTGTAGTTGTCATTCCATTTTCCGCACCTCGCATCTCTTATCTCATCAGCTAGACCGCAGATTTGTTGATCGCCTACTATGTAAATATTATGTTTATTTTTATTACCACAGGTGCCCTCTATTGAGCGATTAGATGGACTAAAATCCGCGACCTGATTTGGTAAGATGATACTGTCAGGTTCAATTTCAGAGTTCTTGTCATGTTTTATTGATGGCGTTGCGCAAAATTTCGCTTCTTGTTCGTCGTGTTCAAAATCCAGAATAGTCTTGTTTAGGTTCTTTCTGCTTCTTCTGAGGGTTACATTTTTCTTTTGGCTTGAGTTACAAATTTCTGTCAAAAATTTGGTTTTTTTTTCTTTATTTTGTATATTTTTTTTTAATTTAGTATTTTCTAATAACATATTTTCAATTTCATTTTCTGCAATTTGGAGTTTCTCCTTAAGGTCTTTATTTTGTTTTATTAGGTATTCTAGTCTCTCTTCGATATTATTCTTCTTTAATCTGGGCAGCTACTGTTTAGTCGGCTACTTTGTGACGTTGACATAATATCTTTGTATTCATCATCTGTTAATGATTCAAAAGAGTTTGTCGTAGATATATTTATTCTGAAGTTGTCATTTTTATTTTTATCTATACATTTGTCACATTTCCAGTTAAGTTTATTTTCTTTAGTTATTAGGTAGAATCTTTTGGTCGAAACATTCCCACAATCAATGTGATAATTATACTTACAAATCGTGCATATTAAGTATTCACGATTTGTAATTTTGCTATTACAGTTATCACATTTTAGCGCCATCTTACGGACTAATTTGGTATTTAATGTAGAATTCAATTTATAATGCTTTATAGCGTGCTTTTTATGTCAATTTGGTTTCGCGGGAGTGTGTGAATTTTCGTGTCTATGATTTTTGCCAGATGTCGCTAGGAGTAATTACTAAGTGCATGAAATCTGACGTCTGTTTACTTATTTGAAATTTGCAAACGATCATTAGCACTTTATTTCACAATTTTCTTCTGTTTACACTGTTAATTCTTGTTTTTTTTATGATGGACATAATTAATTGTTTACTTTTACTATGTTTTTATTAAGATCACTTCACTGAGATTGTTTATTCTACACTTTAGTTGTAATTGTGCTTGGCGGACAGCAATGAATTCAGCAATTACGAAGAAGTTTAGATTATGTTGCACTAAAAAGTTTTTGTAGATAACACTGGTACCACTGTATTGTTGTATGTTAGCTCTAATAATACACTTTATTAGATTTAGATTAGATTAGATTAGATTAGATTCCGCTAGAGGGCGTAGAAACATAAACATTAACTCCGTGATTATAATTTGTGTAAAAATTTATTTACTGTTTAAATTGTGTGACTGTGTGATAAAAATACGTGAAATAACTTGACTGGCCACTATGATTGTTATCTTGAAGAAATATATGGATTTAATTAGTGAAATCTGTGAAAATAAAAATGCTAAACTATTGATGACTGCAAAGCTATAGACTTGATAAAAAAGTGAAGTTTACACTAGTTTACAGCATAAAAGTGCTTCAAAGTGAAAAAAACACCTACGTAATATAATCTAAGTGCAACAAATTAAGTGAAAAACAGTTTTATTAATATTTTTTGGGAAAAGAAGGTTCCTTAATAATTTAATCTTCTTAGCCAACCCTGCAAATTGTTTGTTTAGAAATTACGCCCGCGTCGTAAACATTAGTTAATTTGGTCAACCGCAATAAGAGCATCGACAGCCGATCGGTAAAGTGGTCTAACCAGAAGCCGCACAAACGAGTTCGATCCTGGGACATTGGAAATATTTTTTGTGTTCTGATTTTGCATTTTTGTTCTGATTTTGCATTTTTTTTTTGAAGATGTTTTTTAAATTAAATTACTTACCCGTAGAACTGAAATAAAAATGGAAAGAAATATTACGCGAAAGGCAAAAAAAAAATAACACTTCAGTATATGTTATTTGCAGTCCGTAAGATGGCGCTAAAATGTGATAACTGTAATAGCAAAATCACAAATCGTGAATACTTAATATGCACGATTTGTAAGTATAATTATCACATTGATTGTGGGAATGTTTCGACCAAAAGATTCTACCTAATGACTAGAGAAAATAAACTTAACTGGAAATGTGACAAATGTATAGATAGGGATAAGAATGACAACTTCAGAATAAATATATCTACGACAAACTCTTTTGAATCATTAACAGATGATGAATACAAAGATATTATGTCAACGTCACAAAGTAGCCGACTAAACAGTAGCTGCCCAGATTTAAGAAGAATAAATATCGAAGAGAGACTAGAATACCTAATAAAACAAAATAAAGACCTTAAGGAGAAACTCCAAATTGCGGAAAATGAAATTGAAAATATGTTATTAGAAAATACTAAATTAAAAAAAAATATACAAAATAAAGAAAAAAAAACCAAATTTTTGACAGAAATTTGTAACTCAAGCCAAAAGAAAAATGTAACCCTCAGAAGAAGCAGAAAGAACCTAAACAAGACTATTCTGGATTTTGAAACCGACGAACAAGAAGCGAAATTTTGCGCAACGCCATCAATAAAACATGACAAGAACTCTGAAATTGAACCTGACAGTATCATCTTACCAAATCAGGTCGCGGATCTTAGTCCATCTAATCGCTCAATAGAGGGCACCTGTGGTAATAAAAATAAACATAATATTTACATAGTAGGAGATCAACAAATCTGCGGTCTAGCTGATGAGATAAGAGATGCGAGGTGCGGGAAATGGAATGACAACTACAACGTTACTAGTATAGTTAAGCCGTATGCGTTAAGCTCTCAAGTCTTATCAAGCTGTGAATCTATATCTGAAACTATGTCAGATGATGATATACTGGTGCTTTCGGTAGGTTCTAATGATAAAAATCCTTATACCATTATGTCGAGTTTGTGTAATACATTATGTAAATTGAAGAAGGGCAGGATACTAATACTAAGTGTTAGATATAACTATTGTTTAAATATTAACATACTAAACACACATATTAATCGTCTAATAAAAAATTATTATAATTGTAAATATATTGACATACAACAAATACTGCATTACTACCAAAATATAACATCAATAAAAAAGAAAATTAGCCTGAAGATAAATGTAGAAATCGACTATTCAAAGTATGTTAATGACTATGTAAAAAACGGATTAAAATTAAGAAAATCATTGCAAAACTCTATACTCGATAAAAAAGGTATTATATCCACCTCAACTGCTTTGGAAAATAAAAAGGGTACAATACCATATTATTTTTCTAAGATTAATATTACAAAAAATAGTATAACACCAACAATGACAAGCACAAAATGTTTTCGTGGCTCATAAGCATAATGATTTTGTAATTCTACACCAAAACATACAAGGTTTGCTTTCTAAAAAAGATATCATTGAGATAACCCTAGCGGAGCTTGATTCTCATTTATGTCCTGAGGTGCTGTGCTTTACAGAAACTTTTATTATGAATGGAGAGGAAAAGAATATATTTTTGCATAATTATGTACTAGCTATACACTATGGAAGAAATAAAAAAAGAGGGGGCACATGTATATTGGTAAAAAAAGGGACTATATACAATAAAGTTAACATTTTCGATGAGCTTCCTGTGAATTTTCATTTTGAATGCTGCTCTATCTCTATTCCATCATACAATATTATAGTTGTTTGCCTATACCGTAGCTCAACCGCTTCAAATAAACGACATTTTGATTTATTCTTAGAAAAATTTGAACAACTATTGTACATATACCAACATAAACGTCACAAACAAAGAATAATTATTGTTGGGGACATTAATATAAACACTTTACAAAACAACAACATTACCACCAAACTAAAAGGCATATTAAATAATTATAATCTAGAGCAACATATAACCCAACCAACAAGAGGCTTATCATGCATTGACCACATTTTTAGTAATATAAAAGGTGCAAAGAGCACAATCCTTCCGTTGTGGTTATCTGACCATGACACTGCACAGATACTTAGTTTCCACATCAAAAGAAAACCACAAATAGCTAAACAAATACATACATTTAAGAGAGGTTATTCTGACGAAAATATCATTAAGTTCAGAACACATCTCTCATGCCTCACTTTTACAGATGTATATAATGAAAGTAATCCTAATGAAGCATTTAATAAATTCCATGACTGGTTCTGTTTACTTTATAAATTATGTTTCCCAGTTTGCAAAGTCACAATAAACACTAACTCTAACCAGCACTGGATCTCTAAGGGTATTAAAAAAAGCTGTGCAACAAGTAGAACGCACCGTCTTAATCACTATAAAAGGAAAACATACAACACAAAAAAGAAATATCAAACATACTCAAAAATACTAAAACGATGCATACTACAGGCAAAAAAACAGTCAAATAATAAATATATCATTAATAATAGTAAAAAAAACACATGTAAAGCTACATGGAAAATTATACACGAGGAGACAAATACCAAACCGACATGTAACAATTATATTGAAACTTTAGACTATAATCAACATAATATAAATAATCCAATAGAAATTGCCAATAAGTTCAATGACCATTTTATCAATATCACAGGTGTCACGCATGCGAAAACAAATAATGACTTGCATGGGAAAACTAGTAATCTGATAAATTCCATTTATCTGACTCCTGTTGATGAGTACTGTATTAGAAAAACTATTAAGTCCCTCAAAAACACAAACTCTGAAGGGTATGACAACATATGTACAAAGGTTCTGAAGGCATGCAATGAAGAAATAGCCCCTGTTCTAACATTTCTTATAAACCTATCAATATCCTCTGGGACCTTCCCAGACAGGCTTAAGTATTCACTAGTCAAACCCTTGCATAAAAAAAATGAAAAAACAGTAGTTGACAACTACAGACCCATTACACTAATCTCAATCATATCAAAGGTTTATGAAAAAATTGTACTTGAGAAACTGATGGTGTTTTTTGAAAAGTATGGTATATTAAATCAAGATCAATTCGGATTTCAAAAAAAGAAATCCACAACCCATGCCATATTCAACCTAGTGAATGAAATACTAATGAACATAAATGAAAATAGGTACACAACAGCTCTTTTTCTTGACATGTCTAGAGCGTTCGATTATTGCTTACATGACACCCTACTAAAAAAGTTGGAAAACAACGGCATTAGGGGGCCGGCACTAAATTGGCTAAAAACTTATTTGAGCAATAGGATGCAAGCCGTTGAAGTAGCTAAACTCGATAAAAATAATATAACCCAAAAATATCTATCTGAGTTTAAAGAAATCAAGTTTGGGGTGCCCCAGGGGAGTGTCTTGGGCCCATTTTTGTTCCTTACTTATATAAATAACTTACCAAAACTGACAAAGCACCGCTGCATCTTATTTGCGGATGATGTCTCAATCATAGTGACTACAAGTAAGAAATTGACATTAAATGACCATAGTAATGAAATTAACAATACAATCAACTTAATAATAAATTGGCTTAAAGATAGTAACCTTTTTCATTAATATTGACAAAACTTATTTCATGAATTTTAATAATACACCTTATCAAACGTTAAATGTACACTATCAAGGACTAGGACTACATGGCACAAATATAACTAAGTTTCTGGGTATACAAATTGATCATAAGTTGGACTGGAAGCAACAGATCACAAACATATGTTGTAAAATAAATAGATTTACTTTTGCACTATATAAACTCACTAAAGTAGCCTCTCAAAGTGCAGCACTCACAGCATACTTTGCATATATTGAGTCCATCCTCCGTTATGGTTTAATCATATGGGGAAACAGCACAGACACAAATAAAGCATTTATCGCTCAAAAAAAATGTATTAGGGCAATCTGTGGCACTGCACCAGATGAGCCATGTGCACCCTTATTCAAAAGGTTAAAAGTCTTACCCCTGCCATGTCTATACATTTTTGAAATAGCCAAATTTGTCAAACTTAACCATCATTATTTTGAAACAGCACAAGTTATGTATCCCCGAAACACTAGAAATGGAAAAAGGTTGATGTCGGCCTTTGTTCCAAAAAGCACTCGTATGCAAAAGAATTGTTTCTGGATGTGCATAAGTATTTTTAATAAATTGCCTGAAACAATTAGAAAACTTATTGTAAAACAATTTCTAGCAGAGTTACATAAATGGCTTATGGCACACCTATTTTATTCAGTGAAAGATTTTCTTACACATACACTTAATAAATGTAAGATGTGTACCTAGATGTGTGCAAGCAAATATTTTAGTTTTATTTTTCTTATAAGTTAACGACATATTAATTTCTTTTGATGTCTGTAAAATACTATTCACCTTGTTTCCAAAAAGAAAAAAAATATAAAAAGGGTTGCTGTTTTATGTTTTTTTATTATATAACACAATGTTTGGGTATGTTTAAAAAATATATTAATACATGTTTGCTTTGTTTGTAATTTTATAATTTTATTGTTTTTAAATTCTTATACTACCAATTTAATTTTGCATGCTATCATAGTTAGCTGAATAGGATGAGCCTAACATTATTATAACATCTCCCCATGTACCCTGTTCATACGCAAAATAAATATATATTCTATTCTATTCTATTAACTGATTTACGCTTGTTTTGATTTTTAATGAATTTTTATACACAGACTAGATCTTACTCGTGGCAAGTAGCACCATCTTAGGACATCTTAGACACTACAAGGATAAGGATAAGAATAATAATTAACTCATCCTGATCATGGCACCAATTGTAACGATCTCAACTGTGACCAAATAAAGGATATTTGTATTTAGGAAAACAAAGATAGTCTTTGTTATTGGCATGTGAAGTCTAGGGTAGGACCATTCTACGTTGTGTAATTTTTTTATAAATAAGTAACTCAAGATCTTTATTAGGCAGACAAACTCTAGTTTATATTGTTCATTTACTAAATAATTAATTAAAGGGGTAATGCCGGAATTTGGCAATTTATTTGAGTCCTCGGGTGTGAGCACAACTCAGTTTCTAATAGAGGAGTAATGAATTTAAACTAAGCGCCCCCTCCTGACCTCCCTTGGACGCACCTATCCTGCTGCCTCTAGGTCAAACACCCGACCAGGCCCACAGGACCCAAACAAACCTGGCCCTATTCTAATTCTATCTCTCAAACCATCATCATGAAGTTAGACATTTAACGCGAAAGGAAAGAACGATAACAAAAGACTTTGAATATCTTTTACTTAGTAACTTCATTTATACAGAGTGGTGCCAGCGTGACCCTGTAGAGTCCCGCCCCGTCTGCCCCGAAAGACGACAACACAGCATCCAGAAATATAGTGGCTGATGCAATGAAAGGTCCACATATATAATTCTGGAGCTCTCCTGGAGATGAACCAACAAAGCAAAAGATAAACAAATAAAATAATATAAAAGGGACATTACAAACATTCATCTTTTCATACTTTTCCTATTTCTAATCCTATGAAAGAACGCGAGAGGCTTTTGAGGAATGAAATGAACACTGTATGGTTGGTTCGAACAGCGGGTAATCTACCAGCATGTGTCGGGGCTCTACCATTGAGCTATTGCCTTGCTTGAAGCAAGCCAAAGGGGAATCGAACCACCTATCACCGCGCACTACCCAGTAGACCCCACTGACGTGCATTTGTGCCTACACGGATTCAACCATACCTGAGCCCATAGGTCTCTAAGCCTCGGAAGTTGTCAGTATAAATTGTTAAATGGAATTGTGATTATGAAAACTTATACTGTTTACATACTTCCTTTCGAAAATAATTACTCTTTGAATTATTAAGTTGTAAATATTCTCAAACAAGATAAATCCCTAAATTTGTATTAATAAGATTTCTAATTTCTGTTGGATTTACGCGAGCTGTTTGGTGATTACGTTTATTAGATAGATTTGGGTTTGTAGATTGTAACCTAATCACCAAAAGCATTATTTCATCATTAAATGGTAAACGGAAGTGAGGAAAATAACGTCAGATTTATGAAATGAATTCGACTGACTAATTATGTAATTAAAAGATTTCTTTAAGGAAAGTATAATATAATGTATTAATCTAGTTAGAGTTTAAATTAAAAGAATAATCAGAAGAAAGATAAAAGGTTCAACATGATTGAATAGTTGGGTTTCTCAACTACGTTATTTGAATTTCAAAAGATTAAAAGAAAAGAATAAATCTTAGAATAATATTAAAGAAAGATTTCAAATTAAAAGTATTACTTTTGTTTAACAAGAAAAGAATTTAAACTATTGTTTGAATTTACATAATTAAAATAATTTATTTATTATTTGGAAAGGTATTATTAGAAATAGTTATATTATCAATTATAATTGTTTAACTCACAGATGTTCAATTCCAAAATTCCAGAGCTCCTTACTCTTCAGCTACCACCACTTGAGTGATCAAAACCTATCAATTTGTTTTGTTTATTTATTTTTTATTCCAATGTCAAATAATATTCAAAAAGGAACATTATGACTTTATTTTAAAATAGTTGAAAGTTGACATTAAACTTCAAATCTCCCTTTTTTTATATTCAAGAAATGTCATAATTTTTATAATAAAATGTCTATATCTTTATTATTAATAATTGAGATAAATGAGAAATGACCGTCCTTTAAATAGAGCGATAATCATTACACTTACCTAGATTGATGTTTGAAAGTTAACAAATATTGAGAAATCCTCCCAATAAATGTAACTCCAAAAGACACCCTGATTATAAATAATAAAATTGTACCAGCAAATCCTGACTCATGTTTACACCAGTCTCCAGACGTCAGCAACCCCGAAGTCTCCTGCTCGTAGAGTCGTTGATGAATAGCAGACCTTGTCACTCAGCAAACCCGTAGCACACATAAAGTTCCATGTAGACTCGAAGAGTGTGTCCCGTACAAAATAAAGTAATTAAGATTTGTTAAAGGTTCGGGTATTAAAGTTGATAAAGGAAAAGGTCATTAGGGAACCCGAATAGAAAGTATTTATTAAACCAAATGAATATTATTGTCCTTACCATGTAATCTTTTATTATTTATTGTTCCTTGGTATTAGATTTTATTTAAATTGGTCTCCAATCATTTCATTTGGTTAATTGAACCTAAAGAGACAAACAGAAACAAAGACACACAACAAAACTACTAAATATAATACCAGATCCTGGGATATGAAATTCTGATTCTCCTTCATTTATTATAACTGTCCATGTCAAAGCTTCTTCCTTCCACTTAAAATATTATATAAATAGAATCTACTAATAAAATTGTATTATAAAATAGAAAGATATTCCCAAACATTCAGAATTTGTATTAGTTTGTTCTCCTCCATTTATCTATCCTTGACATTAGCAAAGGGTTATTAAACTCAACTTGAAATACTTAATAAGTTCTAAAATTAACTATTAAATTAATCATTCATAAATATAAAGGCTTTAGGAACCCTTCAGTGATCCATTAGTCATTAGACCATAAAAGACAATTAAGAGCTATAAGAAGGCCTACAATCCTCCATCCAACAAACATGCTCCTTTTCTATTCACTTATTGTTTTAAGAATCCCTATCACTTCCTTCTAATTTTCACGTAATTTTTACAACTTTTTTCCTTTACCATTTTCCTCTGACTAAGTCAAAATCATATTTTTCTGACAGACTTTCAAAATTAATTTTTTTCTATTTCTTTTAAATATCTATTTTAATGTAAAGAGGTTTAACTAATAGAATTCCAAAATATAATGAGATTTTTACCAAGCAGTATTAAACTCTTTTCTATATTAATAATTAAGTAAATATAATTTATTAGTGAATACGAATTAAATTAATAATGTGTTTTCATACAATTTAGTATAAATAATAGAAAGGCTATCAAACTTCAGTTCGTTACAATACTTACTGAGCTTGTCCTTCTCGGCTTTCACGAGGTTCTCATCATGAGGTATGGTGATATCAACCAGTATTGCCCGGCGCTAGGATCGGTCGACCACCACGATATCAGGCTTATTGGCGACAATAGTCCTGTCCGTAATGATAGAGCGATCCCAGTAGAGCGTTGCATGACCATTTTCGAGTACTGGCGCAGGTGCGTACTTATAGTACGGCACCTCCGATTCAATAAGGCCATATCCAAGAGCAAGTTGCTGGTGAATTATTCTGGCTACTTGGTTGTGTCTGTGCAAATACTCTTATTATTATTATTATACACTGATTTGATTTGTGTTTTTATAAACCTTAATCTGTGTATGTACCTATATTATAAACATGACTACTTTATCGCATAGATACTATGGTGAATTTCCATCTACCCGGTCTTACGATATATTCATTTTTACCTGCACCAAATTTGTAGGCCTTTTACAGGGTCGTAAGTTTAAGTACCTTTCCGATTCCATTGAACGAAAACATGGCGACCGATAAGTAAAACATAAAAGCTGTGCCCAACAGTATAGAAAGGGCATTCCACTAGCGATTTTCATTTCAACTTGAAAATACTTGGTCCTTCGGGACGGACCTTACTCTAAAACTTGACAAATTCTTCAATACAATAGAAAAGGCTCGAAAGCTTGGGAGCTATTTTTTCGTTCTCGATTTTTTTGAGGATGTCCCATCTCTTTCTGGCTTGGTAGGTTTATGGTGTGGGAGTGAGACAGGTGATTCTTGACGTCCGATTCAGATGTTTAGGAATCAAGGCGAGGGGTTAACAATGCCGCCCCAGTTATTTCGTGTGAATTGAATGGGCACGGGCGATTTAACTTCCTGAACCTCCAAAGCTTCACGGTTGATTGACCTTTAGCAGAATCGGGCTAGTAGCAGTATTCGGCGGTAGAGAAAAATATAAGTAAATAAATGGCAGGGACATTTTTTTTGGCACTTTTCGTCACTGGTTTTAGTTAAAGTATATTTTTTGTAGGGAGTCTTAGTAGTCGCCATAATACAACCGATAGGATAGCAACATCATCAATATTTCATTGACGACCTCCTTGGTCGAGTGGTTTGTACACCGGTTTTCATGGTGTCGCCATCTCTGAGGTCCCGGGTTCGATCCCCGGTCGGGTCCATTTAGAAATTATTGTCTAAATTGTTTCAGTTCTGGGTGTTTTCTATATATCATAAGTATGTATTTAAGTATTTTAAGTATGTTTATCCGTTGCCTAGTAACCATTTGACGAGTTTCATAACGAAGCTTCTCTTGGGCTAGATAATTGGTGTGAGTGTAGGAAAGTTTATTTATTTCATGATGATGATGATGATGCTACACTATCACATTAACTCACAAATCATATTTCAACTTTTGGCTTATAAAGTAAGAGTGAATAGTGTTGAGTAGATACCGCCTCTGTTCTGTTTGAGCAAATTCAAGTAAGGCAACAACAGTAATGACGTGCTCAGTCCGAATGCAAGCCGGTCCAGCACTCGTGTTGGCTCGTTGCTTCCGACGAGAATATAAACACTGCTTCTGAAGATTGTTACGCTGTTATTAATGTCAGCAGTCTATAAAGCTTTGATGGGCTCAGTGTTTAGTCAATAGTAACAGCATTAAAATCGGATCTCAACCCCGGAACAAAACTAATGACAGCACCCCCACAGTATGACGTAATTCGCAAATAGGCGAATACCTAACGTCGATGTTCACAAAAATTATGAATATGTTACAACCAGAACATATTTTATCATTCTGTAAATGAATTTTTATTTTCAAGTGCTAATTACTGCACTGAAGCTAAATTAAATATTTATAAAATTTACAAAATACTTTAATTTTTCACTGTATTTTGTAAATTTTATAAATATTTAATTCTGTAAATGTTTCAGACCCCCTGGACCTAGGTGGTCTCCGATCAAAGGGTCTGAAGCTGCTGCGATACGCAGCGTTAAATGCTAAAGCTAAAGCTAATCTGACCTGATGGTGGTGCAACCTTCACTCGCGGATCCCACGCTGCCGGAGCCGAAACTCGAGGGAGTTTATATATCTAGGCTGCCGATCAGCCCTAGTACCGTCTAATTATACACACACTGGCCACCGATGGCTTTGATAAAACCAAATTAATTATTTATCCGAAATCTTATAGCGAGCGATATCACCGACGTCAAACGGGAACTGACAATGACATCGATATGGGCAAAGGAATTACGCTCATTCAATTCAAAGATCAAATCTTAGTGTTCGATCTCGAACAGTAAACGACAATTTACTAATTGATATATCTCCTTTCCGGCAGGTATCAAAATAAATGTGATTACCGAAATAGTTTATTGGTTCTACATGATCAAACTATTTATCCTAGTTTGTTTATAGCTAAACTTCTTCGTACAAAAGTAGGCTCTAACTAGACGAAATAGAGTCGATCGAATTCGATCGCTCAATTGTCAAAATTTGACACTGAAATTTAAAATGGAAAACGCACAGAGAATAAAGTTGTTGGGGGGTTTGAGTGTAGCAAATTCTAGTTTGTTTATAGTTAAACTTCTTTATACAAAAGTAGCCTCTTAATAGGCAAAACTTAAGTTCTAATGTCGAGTGGTTAGCGTGATCATATATGAGCGCTTGGAGTTTGACGGAAGTTTTGCCGAATATCATATATGAGCGCTTGGGATCTTAATGGTTTGTGGCAACATTGAATAAAGTTTCTTTGGCTTACGAGTTAAGAGTAGAAACTGTTGATAAATTTCGAAGGATTAGACAGAGCCACGATAGCGTAGTTAGAAGCGCACCTGACCCTGTTTGTCAGAGGATGCGAGTTCGAACCACGCTCCTCGAAATTTGTTCAACATTTTTCCAATTTGTGTACTCGTTTATGTTGAAATCATTTAATACAGTGACAGAAGCTACACAGATCTTCAGTCAGTTATTTTTATGTTGATGACGTTGTTGAAGGCTCTCTTGGCTTACAAAAAGTAAACAAACAAATAAATAAATAAATAAACTTTCCTACACTTACACCAATTATCTAGCCCACGAGAAGCTTCGTTATGAAACTCGTTAAATGGTTACCTACTAGACAACGGATAAACATACTTAAAATACTTAAATACATACTTATTATACATAGAAAACACCCAGACCCGAGACAATTTAGAAAAACAATAATTTCTAAATTGACCCGACCGGGGGTCGAACCCGGGACCTCTGAGATGGCGACACCATGAAAACCGGTGTACAAACCACTCGACCAAGGAGGTCGTCAAAAATAGTAAGAGTAGATAGTGTTGATAACACGGGCGGGACAGAACCATGGTTGTCTAGGTAGCTTATCTAACCCACTATGTCAAATCTCGCTCGTAAGAACCAATTTAACACTCTCTTACTGTTAAATATATTGTTAATGAATGTTAATAACTATACTAATTACTAATAAATGTAACATCGAGTGTACAGTTACAATTCCCAATAAGCATGCAGTCTTCATAAGACTTTATGATCAGAAAGCCTAACTTGCAGAACGTCTTTAAAGCAAGACGTCTACAATGCTTAATGACTAAAATACAGATAGCCTAGCTTGCAGAACATCTTAAAAGCAAGACGTCTACAATGCTTAATCACTAAAATACAGATAGCCTAGCTTGCAGAACGTCTTTAAAGCAAGACGTCTATAATGCTTAATGACTAAAATTGCAGATAGCCTAGCTTGCAGAACGTCTTTAAAGCAAGACGTCTACAATGCTTAATGACTAAAATACAGATAGCCTAGCTTGCAGAACGTCTTTAAAGCAAGACGTCTACAATGCTTAATGACTAAAATACAGATAGCCTAGCTTGCAGAACATCTTAAAAGCAAGACGTCTACAATGCTTAATCACTAAAATACAGATAACCTAGCTTGCAGAACGTCTTTAAAGCAAGACGTCTATAATGCTTAATGACTAAAATTGCAGATAGCCTAGCTTGCAGAACGTCTTTAAAGCAAGACGTCTACAATGCTTGATGACTAAAATACAGATAGCCTAGCTTGCAGAACGTCTTTAAAGCAAGACGTCTACAATGCTTAATAACTAAAATACAGATAGCCTAGCTTGCAGAACGTCTTTAAAGCAAGACGTCTATAATGCTTAAGAGGAAAGAAGTCCCTTTGCTTGACAAACTAAGGTAGAAAACAAGCCATAGTATAACTTCCTCCACGAAATCCTATCCAAATAATGATTCAAATCGAACTCGGTTTTCCGCTATGATCAAGATTCCCTTAATCTGAGAAAAAAATGTAACCTGTTGGACGGTTAATTGAAAAAAAAAGCTAAAAAGGGGGTGGGGGGGGCGATAAATATGTCAAGTGTCCCCTAGGGAGAGCTTCTTTTAGGGGAACGAAGGGCTTCTGTATAAATCTCCGGGACCCTCCGAGGATCTTGTATGAAGACGGTTTTGACATTGGTTGTGATAAATGATTGGTTACATGGCGTAACAGGTTGGTATTGAAAGGAATTGATGCCAAATATTGATATTGATGGAGCATGAGCACGACAAACAGGAGATGCTTCTAATACGAGTGTAACACTGATATCAGCTTAGGGGTTCTAGCACAAACTTCTGTCGAAATTGTGACGTCAACGTTATAATGTCATAATTTTTATGTTTTTTTATTAGGCACTTGGCCTTCATATGACCTGATGAGGCCGAATGTGGATGCACGAGTCACGCGGACTTCTTAACTACTGAGGACCTCTAGTTGCCGGAACACAATAATGCTACAAACATTGATGTTATGGCGACATATTATTAAGATGAGATGGTAGTAGCTAGCCAGCCAGCTAGCGGACAAACAAGTCCTACCACCAACGAAACAAACCTAAAAGAACCCGGGACCTCTGGGCCTAAGACCGGTGGCCTTGACCACTATACCACAGAGGCGGTTAAGTCATGCTAATGTCATCACACTAATATTATAAATGCGAAAGTTTGTGTGTATGTATGTTCGTATATTTGTTGCTCCTTCACGCTGCAACGGATGGATGGATTTGATGAAATTCGGCATACAGATTGTTTATAACCTGAATTAACACATAGGATAGTTTTTATCCCGATATAATACACTATAAATATACTAAAACGACAATTGCATTTTCCAATAAAAAATTATTTGTTTGTTTTGTTGTCATGGAAACCAAAGAGAATTTAATCACTTGATGGAAACTGACAAAGCGGTACGAAGTCCGCCGGGTCCTCTAGTAAATTATATAACATGATGCAGACATCATTAAAAAACTAACAATTAACAGACAGATCTGTTAATTGTTAGTTTTTTTATATCTTACAGGTAAGTGCCGTCTTCTCACCTAATGTTAAGTGATGATAAAGGTCAATGGTGATGGAGTTCAGTTAAGGACGTTTTGGCGCTGTACCAATTTCCATACAACACAACTTCACGCAATGACACAATTTTAATAGTGGTTGTTGCTAGTTCCACAGATCTTTGAAGTTCACTTAACTTTACTACTTTTTAATCCCTTGTTACATGCAGCTTTTAATCTTTTAATTCGACTTCAGACGATAGCCTGGCTCTGTTGGTATTGGCCAAATTTATCAACACTGTCTACTCTCAATTTGCAAGCCGAAGGAGCTTTATTTAATGTCAACAACTACGTCATCGACATCGGATCAAAGATCAAGGATCCAGTTCGGAACAGGAAAGCTTATATTTTGTTATTTTTCCGAATCGTAATTTGTTTGTCAACAATAC
Source organism: Eudonia lacustrata (assembly GCA_947562085.1). Taxonomy (NCBI): domain Eukaryota; kingdom Metazoa; phylum Arthropoda; class Insecta; order Lepidoptera; family Crambidae; genus Eudonia; species Eudonia lacustrata. The sequence continues at coordinate 3,074,521 of OX387322.1, forward strand.
TTATTTTCATATAATTTATATTTATCCATACTCTCAGGAGTGGGTTATAAACGACCGAGATAGCTGAATTGGTAGGGTATCTGACCCGGATCGTTAGAAGGCGGTTTCAAAAACGGCAAACGGAATTTTTTAACACGTAATTATAGTAAGTATAGTTTTGTGATAAAACTTTGAAAACTATTGACCATTTTAACGACTGACATCTTACAACAACAATCGGTACCAGGCAACGGTTTATGGTCTCTGCCCATTAGACCGTATCATACCATGATCGTGCTAGGAACGTATCAGGCACGGAAAGTTACACGAGAAGGACTACTATGCCCACTACAACGTATCAACAGCGTATCATACCCGTGTACGCTGTTAACAATGTGTATGTGTGTTTTACCTAGACCGCTTAACTGAGTCCTCGCCTGCGGTAGGTACGCGGAGCGGGAGGTTCGTAGGAACTCTGCCATGAGTACGAGCGTTTTGCGACGCGGCGAACGGATTTCCAGTTCATTGCGCGTTATACTACGGCAGTGTTAGTCAGCAGTGATAGAAAAAACGCAATGAACTAGAAATCCGTTCGCCGCGTCGCAAGGTGCTTGTGTTCGTGGCTGAGGCCCTACGTACATCCCGCCCCGCGTACCTACCGCAGGCGAGGCCTCAGTTAAACGGTCTAGCTATAACAATTGTTGACGGATATCATACCCCGTTGGTTATGACTTCCGTCAACAATTGTTGGCGAGAATACTTTGCCGGTGCCGTTAAGCTCCGTGCATGGCACGCGACGGTGTTGGCCGGTGACGGAACGATCTAGTGGGCCGTAGTCATACTTCTCAAAACAAAATTTACTAATATGTTAGATATGTCAGAAGGGTGCAGGTTCAAATCCTGCTAGTTTATAAATGGCTTTTTATAAATAGCACATAACATTTTAAAAATAACTTGCCTACTTCTTGACTGATCTTTAGTATTTGTAAAAATATTATGATCGGATGTTAATGACAGTAGTTGTTGACATTAAATGGGCGCCTTTGGCTTTCAAAGTAAAAAGTAAATAGTGTTGAATAATTTCGGCGGGCTGGTTAGAACCACGATAGCTCAATTGGGAGAGCACCTGACCCGGTATGTCAGAAGGGTGCAGGTTCAAATCCTGCTTGTAGAAATTTTTTCAACATTTGTGTTTTTGTAATTTGTTCCCAACAAAATGTGCGTTAAAAAGTTATATAAACAAAACAAAAACATTTTATTTAATTTTTCCTGACACGTTCCTAGCACGGTCATGGTATGAAACATTCTAATGGGCAGAGTCTTTAGCGTCCCTTCCTTATTTCTTATAAACATTATCTAGTCGTATTTTCTCACTAGCTTTAATATTCCGCTACGTCATAAAGACTTGTATATTTCATGGGCGCAAATAACACTATTTTATTGCGGTTATCCCATTTTCCTCCGAGGAATATTAAAAATAAACAGGCCATTACGGCCATCCAGGCTTTCGCCACCCCTTCACTTCCGCCCACTGCCTTTGCAATTCTTAATCCACTGGGTTTACGAACGGAATGGGGTTGCTTTAAACCAAACGTGTCTGGAAGAAAAATTTTTGCGCGCTCCAATTTTTTCGTTTTGAGGCTGATCTTTATGTAAGTAGATTCTAAGTTTCTTTTAGTAAAACAAGCGTTCGTGTAGGTGATAGTGTCCGTGGTAGGAAGGCACTTAAGGCGACGCATTGGAAATTTACGTGGCGGGGATCTTGATTTTTACCAACAATTACAGAACATATGAAAGTGATATTTGATGACATGATTTTTCATTTAATTTACTTCATTTTGTTAGTTGCAGAAAAACGATTTTTCAACTTTTATAACAGAGAAAAAAATATCAAAGTAACCTCTTTTAAAACATATATTCACATTTTACAGGCTAATCAGACCGATTTAAACATCAAAAGTTTCTTAGTAGATTACTTTTAACACACACTTCAATATTGTAGTTAATTTTTTTTAAATAATTTGTAGTTTTAATTTGAAGGAAAAAAACAGTTTTTCTTATGGTACGGGGCGCAAACGCTCCGTATGAGATTTATTATTTTGCGGTGCGTCGCCTTAAGACGACGCATTGGTAATTTACGTTGCGGGGATTTTGATTTTTCCCAACAATTACAAAACATATGAAAGTGATATTTGATGACATGATTTTTCATTTAATTGTCTTCAGTTTGCTAGTTGCAGAAACACGATTTTTCAACTTTTATAACAGAGAAAAAAATATCAAAGTAACCTCTTTTAAAACATAGATTTGCATTTTACAGACTAACCAGACCGATTTAAACATCAAAATTTTCTTAGTAGATTACTTTTAACACACACTTCAATATTGTAGTTAATTTTTTTTTAATAATTTGTAGGTTTATTTGAAGGAAAAAAAACAGTTTTTCTTATGGTACGGGGCGCAAACGCTCGTATCAAAACGTATGAGGTTTATTGTTTAGCGGTATGGCCATCTACTACTGAGCGTTTTTCACGTAATTTTTTACCATGAACTACAGTGCTGTGGAACCAGCTCTCAGCGGCGGTATTTCCGGACCATTACGACTTAGGGATCTTCAAGGTAAACGAGCATGGTGTGGATGGAAAGACAGATGGTGTGTGCGTTCCTTGAGCGCGGTACGTACGAGTATTAAGTTTACCTTCTCTAAGTCTTCATATATTGTGGTCGGTATAAGCACGAGTATAAACGCTCCGTATGAGATTTATTGTTTAGCGGTGTGTCGCCTTAAGCGCCTTAAGAGCGTTTACGCCGCACACTAGCGCCACTAATGAAAAAAAAACCATATCTAGTAATTAGAGATAGAAAATCAAATTATGCTCAACAAACTATTTGAATGAAGTAATTTAGCATTTTTACGTCACCTAATGAACACCTCACATGTTATGGTTTAGTTAAATAAGACGTTACGGCCACTTTTAACTATAACGCCATATTTAACTAAACCATAACATGTGAGGTGTTCATTAGGTGACGTAAAAATGCTAAATTACTTTATTCAGATAGTTTGTTGAGCATAATTTGATTTTCCATCTCTAATTACTAGATATGTATTTTTTGCATTGGCGGCGCTAGTGTGCGGCGTAAACGCTCTTAAGCGCCTTAAGCGACTGCTAATGCACCTGGGTGCAATTTAGCAGTCGATAACAACCACCAATCCGCATTGTTTGGCGCGCGTGGTGGTGTATGGCCCGTTCTCCGTTTGGTATTTCCATCCATAGGGAAGGCTCGTGCCCCACCAGTGGGGACATAAAATGAGCTGATGATGATAACAAAAACAAGTGTTACAAAAGTTAAATTGATTATGAATCATCATCATCATCATAATCATCATCAGCCTATATTAGTCCACGGATGGGCATAGGCCTCTTCAAGTGCACGCCACTGAGCACGATCCGCGGCTACTCTCATCCAGCTCTTGCCAGCCACTTTGCGAAGATCGTCGCTCCACCTAGTCTGAGTAAAGCTAATATCTTTAAATAATAAATTATGTTAATAGTAGATTTATTAAATCTGACCTTTCAACTAATTTAATATTATCCCAAAATAGCGTTACATTCTGAAAGCGGAGCGAGCTAAGTTAATAATATACGTAAAAATCAAAAGCCTTTAAACCAAAGATTCAATTGCTCTGGTAATGGAATAATCGTCCATGCATATAAATCTTATCTTTGTACGCGGTCACCCTTGAAATCCAATAGTCTTTCAAATTCTGATCCACCCTGTAAAATAGTACAGTCCAGAGGGACAGTCGGCAACAACTGTCGCTGAACATTTTATCATAGAAACAAAAAAGTATTATAAAAAATACTATTTTTGGAAGACAGCTAGCTGATTGCCTCAGCGGCACCGAACTTTTTTAGGGGCGGCGGGAAACTTAAAGGGTTCCGAACCATTAGAGGCTTTCTAGGAACGGCATCGCGCACTAGTGCGTGTCCTTGTTACTTATGCCACTATCCATGGTCTTAAAAGTCTTAAAAGTCACTAGTCACTGGTCACTAGTCTTAAAAGTACCGGATGAAGGATGCGTACCGGCGTGTTCTGATTTGGCATTATGACCTGACGTAGATGGTCCCATTGTAGTAGTTTTCTTTTATCATTTACCGGACAAGCTAAAGGAACGCCATGGTATCTTCAGCCTGTTCTTGGAAACTTTAGCTATATAGTACTGTCCCACGGCTGGGCTAAGTACTCCTCATTTGAATTAAGTCTTTACCACAATTGATAGGTATTAATCACTACTCTAGCCAGATGCTAGTTGATGATCACAAAACATATGCATCAAAAAATCCAATCCCACTTTGCCCGACCTGGGCATGGAACCCAGGTTCTCCCAAAGCCAACGAAGCGTTTTAAAAATTACAACATAACCTTGTACAGTACTTTAACAGCAAAGGTAACTGATGATTGGTCAAGTTTCAAAATATGAAATCAGTATGAAAATCAAAACTTTTTAAACGCATACCGAAAAACCTTCGAGTGTCTACTAGTACCTGCAGACTTTGACTGTAGTTATATAGAAAATATCGACTTACACTATCGAAACTTAATTTTGAAATCTAGTAAACATCATCTACTTTGCTGTTGACTGTACACTATACAATAATGTATTGTATCTGTTAAGCACTAATTATTCTAAACTAAAATAATATCACTGACAAGCTTAAAGTAAAGACAGGTTTAAAAGTATTGAATCAAGCGCTAAGGTGTTAAAAATGTCTGACGGCGGAGTTTTCGTGTTGATTAGCAATGCAAATTCTCTGTGCGAGAAAACTGCCAACTCACTTCTGGTTCGGAGACACGATTTTTTAATTTACCCAGTGAACGACGTAAAATAAAATTTACAATCATATTTTATTACGACATTCTTTTTTTTTTGTAAATGTCGTTACTTCTATCAAAGCTGTGCAGTTTCTTGATCCTATTCTTCTCCACAGCTAAAAATAAACGTCCTGAATCGGTAGTAGGTAAAAAATATTTGGACGATTCAAAAGTACCTAGTAGTACTTATTTTTATGTTTATTTGAATATATACATTTTTGACCTTGACTTTTGATTAAATGTGGTTACGTTTTAACCCTATTCCAAATTATATTTTTTTAAGTATTAAAATACTTTTGTAGTACTTTCTCGTTAGCTGATGTAACGTAACGCATTTACCTGGAAGACACAAGGTTCGGTAGGCCGAAAACTACCAAAAATTAGATAGGACAGTGTTAGTTGTGCGAGGAACGACTTTTACTTGAAATATTGATCTCTCTAGTAGATGACAGCCTATTAATTCACTGTGAACAATGCCTAAGCACTGGAATGAGCCAGCTCATTAGGACCAGACTTAGTACTGACAAGTATTTACTAATAGGTGACTGTTTCAGATTAATTGCTTCTTGGCATTCTAATTGTTAAAGTTAAAGACAATTGAGGAATTCTTGTCAGCCTAGGTTTTTCACGTTTGTAATAATAGTATTCAAATCTATTCAAGGTTTTGGTTCATTAAAATTTTCAGTTATAGTAGAATATAATTTTTTTTTCTGGCTTCTCTATTGCTTAAAATATTGTGGTAAAGCTGAGTTGAGAGTTTATAAGGGGCAAAGGATTTCTAGAAAAATGTTCTGGTAACACTGGCTCGTATATTTTTATGTCTAGGCTGGTTAAACTGGGTGTCTCATTCGGTTACTGTCTGTAACAGTGAACGAGATATTAAGTTTGCTAAATAAACAACAACTTGGGAACTTACGCTGCGCTTATATCTTCCGAGCTACTATGTAAGGCGCTTATAAAAAGTTTAATGGTTTAACATCCCTATGTCAGAAACATCTATCATCTACGGATATAAATATAGAGCCAGTACTTTCTCATTAATACATCTATACAGGCTTTTTAGGATTTCTTTAAGTTAGTTGTCAAACTGCCATCTCTTATAAATCAAACAGCTCTATATAGAAACAGAAATTATAATAAAATTATTTGTTTTTTGTATTACAATCATTGATTACAACTCTATATTAATTTTATTGATACTAAAATCTATCTAAAAATAATGGACGTACACAAATGCACAACTTGACCCTAATAATGCGTATTGGACACTCCACCAGGGAAATATACTGAACTGGTGTGCCTATTAATATTGCGGCATCGGACCCCTGGGACCAGCTGCTTACAGCTTCCGCGGATAGATAAGATCAACAGACAAGTGGAGGTTAGAGGATAAACCGTAGTTTTGGTGAGTTAGCAGGTTTTATTGATTTATTTTTTAGTAGTGGCCGCTCGCGGTTTCACCCGCGTGGTTCCCGTTCCTGTAGGAATATCTGGATAAAAAGTATTCTATGTGTTATTCCCGGTTATAAACTTTCTGTATGCCGAATTTCATCATAAATCCATTTAGTAGTTTTTACGTGAAAGAGTAACAAACATCCATACTTACACACTTTCGCGTTTATAATATTAGTAGGATGACTCGGTCTAGGAGGCTTTTGTACGTCAAATTAATGAAATGAGATGGGAGCTTTAAAAAGGAAAATGTTGACTGCGTCGTATGAAATAAGATGGAGTTGTGAAAAGAGATGATATGACTTTCTTCAAGCAACACTACAAGCAGTTAGATCCATCCTCTTTTCACGAATTTTATTTGTACTGGCACCCACTGCCAACCATTTAGGTTATACGAAATGTTGCCAGATTTTCCCCTGCGCAAGGTAAACTGGCACAGGGAACTATCTCAGATTAAAACGCCAGATTCTTCATACAGATTTTTTCTGAGTGGTAGAGCCACGCTGCGTTGCAGTACGAAATGGGCCGGCTCGCCCGGCGTAATACCACCTTCTCACAGAATATCGGCGTGAAACAACGGCACTCGTTGCTGTTGTTTCGTCCGGTGAGTGAAAGTACCAAAGGCCCATCTCTCACCCCTCCCCCCTCCCAATTTCTACTCCCTCCTCAAGATCCAACTCCTTCCTCAAGGTCGGCAACGCATCCGCGATTACTTTGGTTTTGCGGGTGTCCATGAGTGGCGGTGATTGCTTTCCATCAGGTGACCCGCCTGCCCGTTTGACTCCTTTTAACATAAAAAAACAGCACTCATAATAATTAATTAATTAATTGTACTAACACAGATTTTTAGTTTCTTTGTTACTAACAAGATATGGATGTGTACTATTCTGAATTAAAACTTATTTTATTTTAATTTATTTTTATTTTTATTTGATTAGAGCAATGTCTCAAGAGTGTCAACCCACGGACACGTGCAGTCCACTCCATATTTTCCACATAGGTAACCGGATCTGTCAAGCGCGCTCATTTCTCATTTATTTTTTGCTCATTTTTCTCATTTCTCATTTTTTGTTCGAAGAGCACAACTAGCAGTTTCCACTGCTCGAACCTATGCAGCAGTTTAAAAACCAGCGCTCGGTGACGATTACACGAAGAAGTCACAACGCACCGATCTTTTTGCGTCCACACTTCATGCTAACATCCTGAAAAGCGAGAACGCATGCAGGTCTTTTCACTTGTCTAACTTCTGTCACCATCTGTCACTCGGCTCTGTCCCCCAGGGTGACAGATGGGAAGAAAAAGTTTCATTTGTCCCTCTAGGAATAGGTATGCCTATGATATCTAGGTATACAAATTCATCATCATCACATCAGTCCACTGCTGGACAAAGGCCTCTCCCAATGCATGCCACTGAGCCCGATCTTCGGCTATTCTTATCCAACCTCTGCCAGCCACTTTGCGTATATCGTCGCTTCACCGCGTCAGAGGGCGTCCTATATACACTACGCCTATCGAGTCGTGGTCTTGTAACGTTGTCGTTGCAATTTACTCCACGTTATATTTTTGCTATGCATCTTTTAGCCTCCTTGGTAGTTTTAAAAACTGTCTGTCAAAGGAGGACGGGCATTATTGCCTAGGAACCAATAACAACATGCGATATATCATTGGGAAGGATTTTTTATGTACTTTAATTATTGTTATGGCGGGAAGTACCAAATCACTGTGTGGCAAAAGTTATGGCACAATAAAGCAGACTTAAACAAAAATATTTTTTTTCACAATTTCATTATAAAATGGTTTAAGAAGCATTACGTCATTTTAAGTAGGTACTAAAACTCAAGTAGTCTGTGCAGACAAAATACTAGTCAAATAAGCTAATATTCTAATATTATGTTACATTTGTATTGTACTTATTGTATCACCTTTATGTGAAAGAGAAATAAATGACTTCTTATCTTATCTTAAGCTTTATCAATATTAGTGTAAAATTACAAAATAATACATTATAGAAAACTTAAACCGATAAGTATTAATCGATCGTCAATAGATCGATTGAAGTTAATTAGTCGGCCATATTGAACAGAACTGTCACTTGTAAAAAAAAGTGGGTATGCATGTTTTGCTAATGGTAATAAATAAATAATACTTTGGCTTTGTTTATCGAACTGTGATTTTTGCTATATTATTATGTTATCGACCTTTGGCTTTTTTTATCGGATTCTGTGATTTTTGCTATATGTTATACTAGTAGCTAATGTTGTTTTACAAAAAAAACCAAGAAATTGATGATAAACATAAAAATAAACACCTAATATTTTCAAGGAAGAGTTTGGCTTTATTGCGTCTTAACTTTTTTTACACAGCAGCTTGAGACTTCCCACCATAACAATAATTAAAGTACATTAAAAAATCTTTCCAATGATATATCGCATGTTGTTATTGGTTCCTAGGTATGCTTCCATATATTTTTGCCCGTTCTCCTTTATATGCACGGTTCTAATACAATAATACTTTGAATGTCGTCATTGTCATGGAATTTTATTGACCAGTCATTCAAAATTCTTCAGTATAGTAGTAACATTGTTTTATAATAACATCGATTGTGTAATTACTAATGTTTAAAATATAGTATGTGAAAACCTATATCTATAAAAAGGTAATTTGATTCCTATAAGAAATATTTGTAAGTAACGTTTTGGCTTAGATTTTTGTATACTGATTTATTGTCTTTCTCTTTTAGGTTTTTTCTGCTTAATTGTAAATTTTACCTAAATAAATATTTACTGTGGACCTCCTGAGTTTTTAATGGCCTTCAGGCCACAGTCTCACTCTAGAATACGTCTACTGTCTACTCCAATACAAATTAATTTGCTTTAATCCCCATTAGCAAAACTTTGATTAAAACAGGTCTAACCATTAGCAATACCTATGGTCACTACCAATTTATTATATTTGTATCGTATTAAACTCGTTATCGAACAATAGGAATACTGTATGTCTTGTATGTTTACGCTACGATTTCGTGTTTCGCAAAACCAGGCAAGGCGTTATGAAATTTTTAAAGAGACCCTACTACTGCACTGCATCATAATTCTCGGTGTTACCCAAATTAATGTTGGCACCGTAATCAATTGTTATGTCTCGACGGGCCCTAATCGTATGCGTAAGGCGCCACAGCATAACACCTAACGCGGTGTAAGGTTGTAACATCCGTCTGATTGGACACCTCCTCCTTGGGGAAATCATGTCCGGAATGTACAGAAATCGAGCTACCTAATCCATTGTAGGTGGGCTCGTAGTGAAATGATATTGAGCATTACGGCGGGTGTTATGCATGCATGTTTGTTTGCTAGTTGAATCACAGAGTAAATAAAATATATTCATGTGGTTGAATGAGGTAACATTCGATGAAGTTCAAAAAAAATCAATATTTAATATTCTAAATTCAAAATCAGACTTCTTGGCGGGAAAGTGAAGCGTCATGCCTGCGGTTTTGTTTTATTTTCAAAAATTTGTGTTATGTCGAATCATCATCATCATCTCAGCCAAAAGACGTCCACTGCTGGACAAAGGCCTCCCCCAAGGATCTCCACAACGACCGGTTTTGTGCTGCTCGCATCCAGCGGCTTCCCGCGACCTTCACCAGATCGTCAGTCCACCTTGTTGGAGGCCTGCCCACACTGCGATTTCCGGTACGCGGTCGCCACTCCAGGACTATCCCGCCCCAGCGGCCATCAGTCCTGCGAGCAATGTGACCTGCCCACTGCCACTTGAGCTTAGCAACTCTTCGGGCGATGTCGGTTACCTTTGTCCTTCTGCGGATCTCCTCATTTCTGATTCGATCACGCAGAGAAACCCCGAGCATAGCCTTCTCCATTGCTCTTTGAGTGACCTTGAGCCTTTTTATGAGGTCCATAGTGAGCGACCACGTCTCAGTCCCGTATGTCATCACTGGCAACACACACTGGTCAAAGACTTTCGTCTTGAGACACTGCGGTATATCGGACGAGAAGATATTTCGAAGCTTACCGAACGCTGCCCAGCCTAATTGGATTCGACGATTGACCTCTTTGCTGAAGTTGGACCTACCTAGCTGGACCTTTTGTCCCAGGTAAACATAATTGTCCACAACTTCAAGGGCAGAGTCCCCAACCTTCAGAGGAGTGGGTACGACACGTGAGTTCGACATAACTTTCGTCTTCTCCATGTTCATTTTAAGGCCCACTTGTTGAGAGACTCTGTTGAGGTCACCGAGCATTGCGCCGAGGTCTTCCAGGGTCTCAGCCATGACCACTATATCGTCAGCAAACCGAAGGTGAGTGATGTATACGCCGTTGACGTTGATGCCGAGTCCTTTCCAGTCCAGAAGCTTGAAAACATCTTCCAGTGCAGCAGTGAACAGTTTCGGAGAAATCACATCTCCCTGTCTCACTCCTCGCTGCAACTGGATAGGTTTCGAGCTCTGGTCCTGAAGACGGACTGACATAATGGCGCCTTCATACAAACACCTCAACACTTCGATGTACCGATAGTCAATTTGGCACCGCTGGAGAGACTGTAGCACGGCCCATGTCTCAATCGAATCGAAGGCTTTTTCATAGTCCACAAACGCTAAGCAAAGAGGTTGGTTATATTCTTCGGTCTTCTGTATAACCTGCCGCAGCGTATGTATGTGGTCTATGGTGCTGAAGCCTTTTCGGAAACCGGCTTGTTCGATAGGCTGGAAGTCATCAAACCTGCGTGCGAGACGATTCGTTATGACTCTCGAAAACAGCTTGTAGACGTGGCTTAGAAGTGAGAGTTTTGTCGCCCTTGTTGAAGAACAGTACCACCATACCTTCGTGCCACGTCTCTGGCGTTCTGCCCCCTAGTACCATGGAATTAAATAGCTTCTGAAGAGCTACGAGTACCGGTCTTCCGCCTGCTTTCAAAAGCTCGGCCGTAATTCCGTCAGCACCTGGTGCCCTGCCGTTTTTGAGCTGTTTGAGAGCCATACTAATCTCGTATAGGCTGATGTCCGGGATGTCTTCGGTATAGTGCCGGGTTAACTTAGCTCTAGGGTCTTTAGCTAAGTTTTGTACAGGTGGCTGTGTGGATGTGTAAAGCTGTCCATAGAACTTCTCGACCTCTCCCATAACATCGGACCTGGTCGTGACAGTTCTGCCGTCATCGGTTTTCAGCGTCGTCAGTTGGCACTGCCCAATACCCAGATCTCTTGCGAACACTTTTGAGCCTTTGTTCCGCTCAATGGCCTCTTTAATACGGTTAGTATTAAATTGGCGCGTGTCGCGAGTCATAGACTTCGAGATCTGCCTATTTAGCCGCCGAATCTGAGACGCATCACCTGAGGAAAGCAGAACCATAGCGCGCCGCTCTTCCATTAGTTTTAGGGTATGGTCTGAGAACTTTTTGGTTCCTTTTGCACGGTGGGTTTTAAAGAACTTGGACCCAACCGTTTGGACAGTTTCCACAAACCTGTTGCTATATTCGTCCACATTTTCACAATTATTTAGGCGCTCGAAGCGATTCTGCAATTCGAGCTGAAAGCTTTCGGGGTTTTGGATTTGGATGGGTGCAGGACGGAGCGTAGACCTTACCAATCGACGTCTTTTCAGCTTAACGTTGATATTCAATGTGCCTCTTACCAACCGGTGATCGCTGCCAGTTTTAAACGCATTGATCACAGTGAGTATAAGGTACGCTACCCTAGGCGACACACTCCCGGTCTCGACAACGTTGTTCACGAGGGACTTGTGGACGATGAACCCGACACCACCTTGGGACAGTTGTTCGCCCTCCCGGAAATAGAGCAAGTTACCGGACTTGAGGATTATCGAGTCCTCCCCCTCTCTTCGGACTTCAGAAGACTTCACTCTCGCTCACCGCCGCACAGTTGCCTGCTTGTCGGTCTTTTACAGGCTATACTTCGGAGAGTGTGCTATTGAGCTGCATGAGCTCATTCCACCTTCCCCATTTTACCATCGAGAATCCAGACGTACTGTACGGCTGGCTACCACCCTTACCTGGTTGATATTCCACTTCTGCGCACTAAGCGTTTTGCTTCTACATTTATAATGCGTACAGCCAAAGAGTGGAATTCCCTACCGGCGTCTGTGTTCCCGAGTGCATATAACCCTAAAGTTTTTAAAGCCCGAGTGAATAGGCTATTTCTGGGCAAGCTTGTTCCATCGTCGGCCTCTTCTTAGCCCTAGGGATTAGAATGAGGCCAAGAGCAACCCCATCTCTCAATAAAAAAATAAATAAATAAAAAAAGATAATCCAACTATGTCCCATCGTATCTTGCTCAATTCTTCCTCCAGTTCGTAAATCTTCTCGTCAGTCCGTAATGTGCGCGTGTTAAATGTTGCCAGGGCCAGAGTTCGTTGTTGGCGGTAGCCAGGTCTCTGCCGGAGATTCTTAGCACCCCCTGCCCCGTCGCTGCCTTGGCCGCTACCGTAGCTAGGGCGAGCGGGGCCGCCGGGGACTAGGGGCCGGTTTTTGCTTGTGTGCATGTCATGGGGGGTATTTGCCGTAATCGCCACGCTTGGCAGGCGGGTTGGCGATCGCAGTAGGTTGAAGGTAACCTCAGAGAGATGCTGCTGCCCATCCTCTGGAATGGTCCCTTAGTCGCCTTTTACGACACCCACGGGTTGAGATGGGGTGATGCAATTCTTTATCCCCGGCACCACACGGGCACTGTCTGTTATGTCGAATATTAATGTGAAATAATGGTGGATTATTAACCGTTAAGTGTTCGTGAGTGCGCATAAGTGTTGGCAAATGAAACAAAACAGTGCAACGTCACTTTTCAAATTCTCTCAAGAAGCTCGCGTGAGGACTTAGTAAAGCCCCACATCTTTACTGAGATACTCGAGGGGTTGGGGGGTATATCATTTCTCACTTCCCATTTCTAATATCATTCATCATCATCATGGAAATATTGTTTATTTATGTATTACTTGTAAGAAAAATTATTTTGACACTGGCTAAATGTGCTAATCGCACGAAGCCATCAACTAAAAAAAATAAAAAAATAAAAAATGTGTGTTAAGATGGTGGACTATTAATCGTTAAGTGTTCGTCAGTGTGCAAGTGTTGGCAAATGAAACAAAACAGTGACTAACAGGTCTTGTTAAAACCCTACATCTTTACTGAGATACTCAAGAGGTTGGGGGGTATACCATTTTTCACTCGCATTTCTATTATCATTCATCATCATCATACAGGAAGGAAATACGGTCCAGCCGTTTAGAAGGAGTTCAATAACATACACACGCACAGAAGATTTATGTATATACAACTTGTTGATTTGCATTCACGCCATATTCATAGCAGCAGTCGTATTGCTTATACTTATTACAAATAAATTATAAAAAGAATATGAAAAAATAATAATCATATTTTCAAAATCTGTAAATACGAATCGCACGTCTGCGTAGCACTAAAAAATAAACGCTCGTTCGCGTACGCCCGCTCACCCGACCACGAGTAGGTAGCAACAAGCTCGAGCTTCGCGGCGCGCCCGCAGCTTTGTCGGCGCGGCGAGCGCCGGCGACCGGCTGGCGGCGGGCGCACGCCGCACGCATCAAAGCCAGTGTGCCGCGCAACCCCGAACGAGTGACACATTTCTTAGCCCTAGCGAATTTGGAGCGAAACGTGTTCTTAGGTGTGTTGTTTGTGTGTGTAAAAAAAGTAAAATGACGGAAAATTATTCTAACGTAGAACTTGTGGAGATGGTGCGATTATACGCAATTAGTGGGAACAGTCTACGTCGAGCCGTGGTCATGTTTGTGGAAATGTTTCCAAACAGACCAACTCAATCGCGCGAGGTAATGCTTGCTGCCACGCAACGACTGAGGGATCATGGCCAGTTCAACGTTTCTCGACATGCGCAGGGTCGCGGCAGTGTGGGCCTCTCAGTCGATTTGCAAGAGCAAATACTCGAATACTTCGAGAGGGAACCACGTGCCAGTACTCGTGATGCTGGCCGCCACTTCAATGTCCACCACACAACAGTCTGGCGGCTTCTTAAGTCGGAGCAACAGCACCCGTTCCACTTCAGAAGAGTTCAAGAATTGAACGAGCAAGATCATGCCGCCCGGGTCACTTTTTGTCACTGGGTACTAGAACACCGAGAAGCCAGCATTCTATGGACGGACGAGTGTATGTTTACGCGCATCGGTGTTTACAACGTCCACAATGAACATTGGTGGGCTCACCGCGAACAGAACCCGCATAAGACCAAAAAAGATTCGTTCCAGCATAGGTTTAGCATCAATGTGTGGGCTGGCATTGTTGGTGGACATTTACTCGGGCCCTATTTCATCGAGGGTTATCTCAACAGCAACTCGTATTTGCAACTTTTGCAGCACGTAGTTGACGTAATGCTTGACGACGTGCCACTAGCTCTTCACCGGAATCTCTTTTACCACCAGGACGGGGCGCTCCCGCATTATGGACGCCAAGTGCGCGATTATTTGGACGAAGTGTTCGGAACCGAGTGGATTGGTCGAGGTAGGCCAGTGCCCTGGCCTCCGAGGTCGCCAGACTTGACTCCTTGTGACTTTTATTTGTGGGGAGACATAAAAAGAATGGTTTATAAAGACGAAATCACGAGTGTTGTGCAGTTAAAACAAAATATTTTAATGGCTTTTGAGAGTGTAAGGTCAAATCGTAGTGTGCTGCAAAAGTTAC
This sequence comes from Eudonia lacustrata, assembly GCA_947562085.1. Classification (NCBI taxonomy): domain Eukaryota; kingdom Metazoa; phylum Arthropoda; class Insecta; order Lepidoptera; family Crambidae; genus Eudonia; species Eudonia lacustrata. The sequence continues at coordinate 3,089,524 of OX387322.1, forward strand.
CTAGAAACTTAAGGCGCCGTGCTCATTTGTGCATAGAACGTGAAGGTGCCCACTTTGAGCAGTACCTGCTAGTATCTTAAACATGATCAGTAAGTACCTAATAATAGTTTATTGCAACAAAGTATACTTATGCGTAAGAGTAAGCCACTTTACCACAGAATACATAATAGTACCTACAAGTTTACGTAAGTTCATCGACTTAATGTCCGCCCGCTGCGCTCTTATGTACCTACTACGGTCTGCACCCCTATTCTCGTCAGTCGACGGTCGCTATTCTAATTTACACTGAGATCATTTTATTAATCAATCGGTTCCTTATTACTTTCTCCGTGTTAAAAGTATTTTTTAGTCATTAAGTGAACCAATTACGATCAGCTGTAAATTTATGGCGGGAATGCAAATCTACAACCTGTATAGATAAAAAAAGGTTAACTTATTTTATTATATTATCTTGGCACTATGGCGTTCGGTTTACGGTCGTGGAAGCCTGAACTTTCGCAATGACGGGTTCTTAATGGCCAAGCAAATTTAATAAAAGTACTTCTTTGTCCTTTGGAAGCGCTAGGTCGTTGGTTCCGACTATAAATAAAACGTTTTAACGGCGTTTAACAAAAACTATAAAATAGACAATGCCTGAGTAGTTAGGGATTCCGGGGGAAAACCCTTCCACCTTCACTCTCATCTGGTGAGACGGATCAAGTGCTTTCCCGGAAATAATAAAAAGTGATACACTACACAATGCTACTATGATATCAATGAATTCTTTAATGATAAAAAAATAAATAATGATAATAATAATAATGATTATTTATAAACAATATGTTTTACTTTTAATTGATTGTACAAAAAGAGTTTAGATTAAAATTTAAATTAAATTAATAGTTATTACAGTTATAGTTCATAAGCTAGCTATAAGTACTCTCTCTGTTTGCTATGCCCTTATAGACCGATAGCGCTAGGCTATTTTGAGGTCATAAGTTTAAAAAATTCTAAAGTTATTTTTTTTTTGCTTGTGGATACAGTCGTACCTATAAAGCTTATTATTGCATTTTGTGTCACATCTGTCACTTGCTTTTTCAGCAATTCGATGATTTGTGGTTGATTTTTTCTATTCAAATCAAAAGTGGCAAAATAAATTTAAAGTTTAAAATAATGATGGTATCATATCTAGGATAGCCTGTGGAGTGTGCAAACATAGTTTGTGTCATCTTCGTCCAGTGCAAACTGTCTTAGGGTCAGTATGTAAAAACAGTGCAAAAAAAAAATTACAATTGATTAAATATCTACTTCCTATCTCAGATCACTTACATAAGCCCATTAAATAATTTTGTGCCAAATTAGGCCAACGCAATTTTAAGATTTTTATTATTTTGTTCTTTCAAGCTACAAACGCTTTAAAAAAATATTACAATGATTAGAGTTCACATATTCAATATCTTAAATGCATGAAAAATCGACTTTATTTTGTGCCGTATTCATGCACGATATTTAAATGAATAAAACACAAAAACAATAGTTGCGGTAGAAGCGGGCGGACGCGGGCAGGCGACCGACAGCGGACAGGAGGCATACGCACGCACACACGTTCGTTCGGATTTTTTCAATGCAAAGTGTTCATAAATAAATTACATGCATATCATATGAGGTATTAATTGACTCTTATCTCCGCTAAGTAATAAACAAATGTGTACCTACCTTCGAAGGTACCTACCTATAGAGATAACAATAATGACGTGCAAATTTTGTACGATGGACGAAGAGCTCGATGGCGCAGTTGCAACTTTCGCAAAGGCCGGTCATCGGATGGGTGACCAGAAAAATTTCATCTCGAACTCCTTCGTGCTTCGGAATATCGGCATACCTACCTACCGCTTTTTCGTTATACCTCTGCTCGCGGTATGTCTCGCGCGCGCCCGGCGTGCCCCGCTTCGAGTTGGTAGTGTACAGACAACAAAACAAAATTAATACAAAGTAAAAAAAAATTGTCGACATTTTTATGTGTGGTGATGGTGACCACTTGACCAGTATGACGGAGTAGTTTCTGATGGTGGAACTCCTCAGACTACATGTATCTGTTGTACCTATGGGTACAATCGAGTTAGTTCGCGATAGTACATAATAATATGTGTTGCGGAAACCGCTATTCACACTATCTGCTACCGTTTAAAAATTAGGTTACACCTTAAAATCCACAAAATCCACTCACAGTTCCATGCCGCTCCCGCCGTCCAGAACGGGATCCATATGGTCTGATGGGGCCTGAATCCGAGTCCGGGTCTTCTCGGGTTCCCTAATCACACCCAACGGCTACCCCGAAGTGCACTTCCCCCGAAGAAATACCTGTTTTCTCGAGCAGCTGCAGACGCCGACATCCTACCATGGGATGGCGAATTGTACTCCCGATGCGATACGACGTACACACACACAAGACACAGATTGCACAATACACTTAATTTAAATAATACGGCTCCAAATGCCCTTATTACTGCTTAAAATCTATTTAATTATCAACACACGATAACCTATATACCAGCCATGTTGCTTTCCCGAAACAAGTACCAAAAAAAAAGAACAATTAGTGATGGGGCCATTATGCCACTAAATAAATTGAACATCGATAATCGATTCCCAAATCGATCCGTCCATAATACAAATCAAAGTTTTATTTCCAACAAAAATAAATGCCTGTTTATTTGCAACATCCCGCCACCCAAAGCGGACGTACCGCTTTCTAGCCTGAAATCTTAAACTAGTCAACCGGTAATCGAGCTAAGGTCGCGACTGCGCGATTTAGCACCGATCTATCAACCAACACTTGCGCCACACGCGGAGTCCCGTCCGCGCCCCAGATTAACTTTAAAATGCGACCTCGTCTCCAAAATAACGATGGCAAATTAGCCTCTTTTAATAAAACCAGATCCCTCTCCGAAGGGGGCGACGTCCGGTCTGTCCACTTTACACGCTGCTGCAATAAATGCAGATACTCCAGTGACCAACGACGCCACAAGTTCTGACTCATTTGTTGTATCATTTGAAAACGAGACATCCGGTGTCTGCGTTCATCCTTCCAGGGATACTCAGGCAGGGCAGTGAGTGGCTGACCGACCAAAAACTGACCAGGGGTCAGGACTTCCATGTCATTTGCGTCAGAGGAGAGTGGACAAAGCGGATGCGAGTTGAGAACCGCCTCAACCTTACAAAACGCAGTTGTAAGTTCCTCATACGTGAGGGTAGTTTCCCCGACTACCCGGCGCAAGTGGGTTTTTGCCGATTTTACCGCGGCTTCAAATATCCCGCCCCAGTGGGGACAGGCTGGCACACTAAATCGCCATGTGATTCCCCGCTGTGCGAGAGCTTGACTTATGCTATTACAATTTTTATCCAGAAAATCGTTCACATCTTTTAAGTAGTTGGCAGTGCCTCTTTAGTTGGTACCGTTGTCGGACCGAATGAGAGAAGGTAAACCCCGTCGCGAAACAAAACGATCCAGCGTGGCGACAAAGGCTTCCGTAGACAGAGCCGAAACCACTTCCAGGTGGACGGCCTTAGTGGCCAGGCAGACAAAAACGCACAGGTATGCTTTCGTGACCCTAGTGTTACGATAGGCTGTGGTTCTCACCAGAAACGGTCCAGCAAAATCCGTACCGACCCCGTCGAACGGCCTAGTAGTCTGACAAACCCGGTCAGAAGGGAGATCCCCCATCTGTGGCTGCATAGTGGAGGCCTTCACCCGATAACAAGCCACACACTTAAATAACACGCTGCGAACCACTCTCCGAGAGGACAAAATCCAGAACTCCCTCTGTAATATCGCCAGTAACGCATTACACCCCGCGTGAGCGTTTTTCAGGTGTCTATCCGAGACCACCAGTTCTACCAAAGGTCCTCCTTTGGGGAGTAGCAGAGGATGACGGCTACCGAAGGGCAGGTCGGCATTTTTGAGGCGACCTCCAACGCGTAACAGTCCATCCGCATCCAGAAATGGGTTGAGCCGAGAGATCGCTCCCTTGAGCTTTGCGCGACCGACGCGCAAAATCTTCAGTTCGTCCTCGAACCGGTCAGCTTGAACCAGCCGTATCAGGGCCAACAGTGAACTCCTGCGTTCCTCAGCACCCGCCACGGGTGATAACTGCCTCTTGTCTGGATGGCGGCAGTTATGTAGAAATCTCCGAATCCAGCAAGTTACACCTAGCAATTTGTCCAGTTTGCTGTATCGAGCCGTCAACCAATTCGGATCTGGCCTTGACTCGTTTGTTGTCACCAAAACTTTTATTCCAGGGAGCATCCCTAGAGAGCCATCGATCATAGTGATCGGCCATGATGACTCACCCTCCTTTAACCACTCTGGACCCCACCAGAGGGCATGCTGCACCAATTCCGGCGCGGTGCAGCCCCGAGAGGCACAATCGGCAGGATTCCAGGGGCCGGGAACGTGCCTCCAACAAATTTCGATGCCCGAGTTCTGTACCTGAGATACCCGATTGGCCACAAACGTTTCCAATACGTGGGGTGCCCCGCGTAGCCATGCCAGAGCTACCTGACTGTCAGACCAGGCGTAGACATTCCGGATGTCCACCGTAGACGTCAGTTCCTTGTGCACGTGGCACAACAGTTTGGCCAATAGATGCGCCCCGCAAAGCTCCAGCTTCGGGATTGTCAGCCTAGTTTTGAGGGGAGCCACCTTGCTTTTAGCCAGAAGCAAGGAGACGGCGACTCGACCCTTCGAGTCAACCGTTTGCTGATACACCACTGCGGCATACCCTCGTTCTGACGCATCGCAGAAGCCATGTAGGCTTGCCCTGTATTTGCCCCGCGGCAAGATCCGCCGCGGCAACGCCACCTGATTGATCGCCTCGATCGTAGAGATCAGAGCGAGCCAAGTGTCGAGTGAGAGCCCTACCAGTGGCTCATCCCACGAGACTCCGAGTGTCCACAGTGTTTGCAATAAACACTTCGCCATAAAAATGCACGGGCTGATCCATCAATTTGGATCAAACATCCGAGCGATGGTGGAAAGGATCGTCCTTTTCGACCAAACTCTTGTAGTTTCCAGTTCTACCCGGAATGTGAAAATATCGTGAACCAGCCGATATTTAATTCCCAAAACGGCGATAGAGTTCGGGTCCCCTGCGTCCTCGAATAGCTGAGGATTCTGTTGGTGATCTTCCGGAATTCCAACCAGAAGCTGTGGCTCGTTGGATAACCATTTTCTCAACTCATAACCACCAGCCGCGAGGAGTCCGATCAGCTCATTCCTGATGATGAGCGCCTCCTCCAGAGGGGCTGCCCCTGTGCAGATATCATCTACGAACACGTCACGTGTCAGTACAGCGGCTGCCCGGGGAAAGCGAGCCCGTTCCTGCTCCGCCAGTTTCAGCAGTGACCGGATGGCAATGAAGGGACTCGACTTCAGGCCGTACGTGTTGGTGTTGAGCTCGTAGACGGTGATGGGATCCTCCGAATGTTCCCTCCAGAGTATTAACTGAAACCTCCTGTCCGCAGGATGTATTACTGTTTGGCGGAACATCATCCGGATGTCCGCACCGATCACCACCTGTTGTCTTCGGAAATTTAAAATGATGTCGACAATGTCCCGATGTAACTTCGGACCAGAATGGAGACATTGGTTCAATGAAACTCCAGTCGACGACGGTGCCGATCCGTCAAAAACAGTCCGTAGTTTTCCAGATGAGGCCTTCAACACCGCGTGGTGAGGCAAGAAAAAATGATCTGTCGTTGTCCAGTCGACAGTCACCCGCGACATATGCCCCAAGGCCTCGTATTCTCGCATGAACTCGATATACTTTTCCCGAAGTACCAGATCGCGAGACATACGACGCTCCATGGACAAGAGTCGTTTCTCTGCCAACGCCCTCGATTTTCCCAATAGAGGGGGACAGCCGATAAAGGGCAGTCGAGTTTCGATCCTACCCGACGCCATCCGGCGTGTGTGATCCTTATAAAAGGTTTCGCACTCCACATGCTCCGGATCCAGACGGGAGACCATGGGAGGCTCTTCCAGTTCCCAGAATTTTTGCATCGTCCTAGCGATGGAGGTAGTAGCGACGACAGGTGAGACATCCCGCGTCTCCTGGTCGAAAACCGGTCCCATTAAAACGTGTCCAAAGGTGGTAGGTATAGCTACCAACGAAGAGCGGCCCAGAATCCGCTGAGGCCCTAAAAGGATCCAGCCCAGTACATCCGCTCCCAATATGAGGTCCACCGGAGCCGGCTCCTCGAAATGAGGGTCTGCCAGCATGAGACCTGATGTGTCAGACATTGCGTCCCGCGGAATGTCTGTCGGTGGATGCCAACCCAGCAGATTGTCGAGTACGATCACGACCGCCGCAATCCGTATCGAAGCGGAATGCACAGGAGAGAAGAAAATGTGGGTCTGACCGGACAGACCCCCCACTTCTGTATCTCCGACTCCCCGAATCGGAACTGAGGGAGGCGCGCACTCCAGACGTAGGCGCCTCGCTACCCTCGTAGTAATTAAGCAGCCCTGTGCCCCAGTGTCTAGGAGGGCTCGTATCTGGACGAAGTCCCCCCTAGGTCCCCAAACGCGTACCTGCGCGATGGGCAAAAGAACCGTCCTCGGTTCCGACGTAGCCCGACCACAGGCTAGTCACGCGTCAGAGCCAGCAGCCGACCCTGTCGAACCGTGATGACTCGGCCAGTAAGTCGGACGCGTGCAGGCCACCATCCGGGGTGGTGCGTATCCAGCTGCCCTACCATACCGGTGATAGGGTGGGTGGTATTCCAACCTCGGGTACTCGTGCAGTACCGGTGAGAACTGTTGACGGTTCTCATGTCGTTGTTGTTCCGGTAACGGCGGCGGAGGATACGCGTACGAGTATCCGGGTGTTGGGTCCGGAGGTGGGGCTCCCTGTACCCAGTGGCCCTTAGAGGCACCAACTCCTGGTGTTGGTCGCGCCGGGTACCGGGTTGTAGCCAGAACCTGGCTCCGTTCCGGCGGTCCCCAACTCACCTGAGCCGGGGTGTACGAGGGGTTGTAGTGTGGCGGCCGTGGCGGACTCCGTCTTTCCGGAGGCGGAGTTGACCCCGGCCCCAAACCGCCACCCGTGGGAGATCCCCTCTCCCGAACCGGTGCTGAGCCCTCAGCACTACGGGTGCACAGTAAGCGATGGTGCGGTCCGCCGCACACATCGCAAGGCCCCGCCTGGGGACACTCATTATACCTATGTCCTCCCAGGCAGGCATAACACAATCCTCGTGTCCGAACGAGGTTTCGGCGCTCTTTTGTGGGCAGCCCGAGAATTGCTGGACATAGCTGTTCCAAGTGCTGCTGTCCGCAAACCCGGCATCCAGAACCGGGGTTGATGGCGGCCGCAGCCACCAGCCTGCCGTGACCCTTCACTGGGTTGCGTGGCGGCTGGGCGCCGTAGACTCCGGAAGTGCGGGCCGGCGCACTTGTCGGAGCCTCCTGGGAGGCTAGCTGGTTTTCCAGCAGGCCAGCCTCCTATTCCAGGAACTCCAGAAGTTCCCCTATCGAGGGCAGAACGCTGCCGAGATCCTTGTGGACCAGTCGATTCCGCTCGAACTTGTCCCTCATCTCCTGCGACAACTTGGCCAGAACGATGTGCAGAAGAAGGAAGGACCACTGGTCGACGGGCAGTCCGAGCGTCCTTAACCCGTTTAAGGACACGGTGAGCGGGGTGATCAGCTGCGCCCTCAGCTGAGCCCTATGGTTGACCCTCGGCAATCCCAGCAGATGGGTCACGTGCCCGTCCGCCTGAAGACGCGGCTTCTCGTACCGCTTCTCCAGCAGCTGCATGGCGGTGTCGTAGCTCGCATCCTGCAGCTCCAGATGCTGTACGAGCTGTCTGGGTTCTCCGTCTAGGAAGGAACGGAGATATGCCAGCTTTTCGGCCTTGGTGAAATCCTTCCGAGTATCCACCAAGGCCAAAAACATGTTCCGGAATCCAGCCCAGTCCCGCATACATCCATGAAATGCGGGACCTCCAGGACACCCGATCTTCCCATGGCGCTGGGTCCAGGGGTGTGGAGCGAAGCGGGGCGCGCAACAGGTTTCCCCTCCCGCAGTCGCTCGATGTCCTTCACTCGCTGAAGGACCTCATTGTAGATGTCTTGGATGTGCTCCAGATCCTTGACATATTGGGCGTGGAGGGCCAGCTCCCTCTCCCCGACCGGTTCGGTTGACAATAGAGCGGTTACCGACCGCTCGGCCAACAAGAAACGACCCTGCATTTCTTTCGAACGCGTCTCCAAGGCGTCCTCCCGGTTAGGCCGATCTATTAATGCAAGCAGCCCGGTGAACCACCGGAACTGCTGAGCCAACTCCTGCCGTGACGCTGTCATTATAAATAACTTAAACTAAATAAACCTAAACACAAAATTAAAACGAGTCAACGAAAACACGGAATCGATTATCCCGAATCGACTCGATGCTTTCAATTGAAAGAAATTGAATAACAATTAACGTTCCGAGAAATGTCCCAGCCCAAATACAACGGTACTACCAACCTTACAATTCAACCGCACCTGTCCCGGAAGTGCGATTTTACACGAAATGAGCTTAACCTATTACGAACTAACAAAATACACAAAATTACACCGATTAACCTAGAGGTCCGGTAGTAACTACGCTCTGCTACCAAAATGTTGCGGAAACCGCTATTCACACTATCTGCTACCGTTTAAAAATTAGGTTACACCTTAAAATCCACAAAATCCACTCACAGTTCCATGCCGCTCCCGCCGTCCAGAACGGGATCCATATGGTCTGATGGGGCCTGAATCCGAGTCCGGGTCTTCTCGGGTTCCCTAATCACACCCAACGGCTACCCCGAAGTGCACTTCCCCCGAGTTCCTACAATACCTGTTTTCTCCAGCAGCTGCAGACGCCGACATCCATCCATGGGATGGCGAATTGTACTCCCGATGCGATTCGCTTACGACGTACACACACACAAGACACAGATTGCACAATACACTTAATTTGAATAATACGGCTCCAAATGCCCTTATTACTGCTTAAAATCTATTTAATTATTAACACACGATAACCTATATACCAGCCATGTTGCTTTCCCGAAACAAGTACCAAAAAAAAAAGAACAATTAGTGATGGGGCCATTATGCCACTAAATAAATTGAACATCGATAATCGATTCCCAAATCGATCCGTCCATAATACAAATCAAAGTTTTATTTCCAACAAAAATAAATGCCTGTTTATTTGCAACAATATGTATAACACAAATTACTTTAAACAGTACTCAGCAAGTACAAGCAAGCCCCATGCCCTACCCAGATCAAAGTTCCATCCGTGCGGAGACGGAGAAAGAATACTATTAGCTCCACCCCTCTCCTCCGGTGGGTGTCGTAAGAGGCGACTAACGGATTTTCGAGCTTCCAAATGCTCCACTGTGTGGTAGGGCTTGCCCGTCTGGTTAGTGACTGCTGTATTACCACAGATTACTTAATAGTTACGTACGCATGGTGTAAAACCCGTCAAGTGACCGCTTGTCGGTCGCGTTTCGGGATCAGCCAGCGTATAACCAGAGCTCGAGTGGATGGTGCTGCGATGCATTTCGTCCAAAGGGACCTTGTTAACCCGCCGACCAGGGAGACCCGTAGAAACGGCTGTCCCGCTAACCGTCCGTGGCACGGTACAAAAAGCGAGCCTAACCAGCTCGTGAGGTTGCCCATCTGTAGGCAGATCCCTGGTGAAACAGGCCGCTGCACTTTGACTATTTGCATCGCGGTAGCATTTCCTCGATTCACGTCTCCGTCCTTCTCTCCACCATGACAGTGCCTAACATTAAAACTGGTTCTACAGCGGTGCACCTCCCCCCCCCCCCCCCCCCCACCACCATACCGTGTGAGGACGAGTTCACTAACATCCGCGGACTCCATGCAAACCTCAATGCCGTCCACCACCATCTTGAGACGGCACGGCCAGCAATGTTGTTTTTGACGGAGACGCAAATAATCTGTCCGGCCGACACCAGCTACCTGCACTATCCGGGCTTTGTGCTTGAAGAATCCTTCAAAGCCAAAACCGGAGTTTGCTTGCTCGTTCGGAAAGATGTTTGCTGTCGCCGTCTGGGCTGTCTGCTGGAGGACACTTCCTTTTCCCTTTTTGTGGTACACGTCAGTTGGGCTCTCATAGCTGTGTCTACGCCTGCGTCTACCGATCCCATAAAGGCGACATGGAAACAACTCGACTTATGGAACATCTTAGTCGGGTACTAGATGATGCGCAGGAGCGGTTTCCATCAGCGGTGTTCGGATGTCACATTGAGACACGTTGAATATTGTGGCCGCGCGGTTTATTATTGTTAATATTATTTGATAAAACCTCTATCGAGAGAGAATTTTGTAAAGTTTGCCTTAATTTTGTAATGTCCTAACGAGGGCAAATCCGGTTGCGTGGTTGAATCGAACCCCAGCTTGGAAACGCGAGTTTTGTGTCCGCGTTATAACCTCTCACGGGAGAGTGATTCGTATTGGTGTGTGGTGACATCGTGCTTGCGCGTGAAGCAGCACGATCCGGGCAATACATACTACAGCAGCGCCTCAGCAGCGCCAGCAGGTGTGACAAGCAGAGAGGAGGCTCCGATCGAGCCCCGTGATCGCCGGATATCTAGGGAACCCGTCTTTCCCTGGCCTTCCTCGCCACCGCCCTCTTTTGTTCCTTTTGATAGGGTATAGGTTCTACTGGGATAGCCCAGGTGAGTTTTTTAAGGTTTCTAAAGGTTTCTAATGTTTAATTATGGCTGGCTTGGCCCGCTAGGAACCGAACTTGAAAAAGTGTAGATCGGTGAATCGCCTAACTAGACGGAGATACCACATTGCCAGTTTGGTTGTCCACTCTATAAGCCCGGTGGACACGGCTCCGAACTGTTGGGTTATCTCTAACAAGCGGAATTGGTGTTTTTGGGGGACTTCAATGTTCACCACGAGTTGTGGTTAAGTTCCTCCAAAACTGACTATGCTGGTAGAACTGCCCACACATTCGCTCTCGCACACGACCTGACTCAACTGGTGAACCAGCCCACCAGGATCTCAGATATAGTCGGTCACGCGCCCTTTTTGTTGGACCTTCTGCTGACGAGTCGCCCAGCTGGTTATCGAGTGGAGGTTCGAGCTCCTTTAGGATCTTCGGATCACTGCTTGGTATTCAGTAAAGTGCCTCTGGCCCCACTAACGCCTTCAGCGGTATCGAAACGCCAGATTTGGCACTACTCGTCGGCAGATTGGGTTGGGATGGTATACGGGACTATTTCGCATCCGTTCCTTGGGTGCAGCGCTGCTTCAGTGGGAAGGACCTGACAGCTAGTGCGACTGCAATTGCTGATAAGATAGTGTTAGGGATGGAATACTATATTCCGCACTCCTATCTCATCAGCAAAGGCAGGCGGAACCGATGGTTCAACCGAATATAATATAATATGATTATCCGCAAATAATGCCACCAAGTCCTGCAAAAGAGCCAAGAACTACTGACGCATCCTACGGGCAGCCGTAACTACAGTTACTGGCGTTTGGCCAAAGCCGTGCAATCGAACTTCTACCAACCCTCGCTGCCACTACTGAGATGTCCAGAGGGTACTTTAGCTCACAACTCGCAGGAGAAGGTTAATCTTCTGGCCAAACTCTTTGCGGCTAACTCCCGAGTCGATGACTGCAATGCACAGCCACCTACAATTTCTCACTGTGGCCACGCTATGCCCGATTTTAAAATCAGGCAGCGTGACGTCCGTTCGGAGCTGCAGTCAATCGATGTCCGGAAAGTTAATGACCGTGATGGCATCCCTCCCTCCAATAGTCCTAAAAATGTGTGCAGCGGAGTTGTCCCCCCTGTTAACGCACCTTTACCGTCTATCGCTCTCTTCAGGTTGTGTGCCGGAATCTTGGCAACCGGTCCCCAGAAAAGGAGATCGGTCGGTCGGTTACTAAGGGTCGTTCTACTACTGATGCAGGCGTTGCTCTAATAAAACATATATTTGATGCCTGGGAGAAGTCTCAAAATGCTCTTGGAGTTTTTTGCGACTTGTCCAAGACTTTTGATTGCGTTGAGCACCGGACTCTGGTGTTGAAGCTACATTATTACGGTCTCGAAGATTTTGCACTAAATTTAATACAGTCATATCTCAGCTCTAGAACTCCAACTGTCGATATAAATGGTACTAAATCATCTGGTTCTCTTGTAAAAATGGGAGTTCCACAAGGGTCGATTCTTGGTCCTTTTCTGTTCTTGATTTATATTAATGACTTACCATTCTTTGTAGAGAATTTCTGTGAAATTGTATTATTTGCAGATGATACTTCACTCATTTTTAATGTGACTAGGTGTAGGACTAATTATGAAAATGTAAATAAAGCTCTTTCAGAGGTACTCCATTGGTTTACTATTAATAATTTACAGCTTAACGCTAAGAAAACAAAATGTATTAAATTTATATTACCAAATGTCAGAAATGAACCAACCAATATTAGAATAAACGGTGATCAATTAGATTTGGTAGATTCTACAGTCTTTTTAGGCATTACCCTTGACTCAAAACTTCAATGGAATCCTCATATATCGAAATTGGCCGGTAAACTCAGTTCTGCTGCTTATGCCATTAGAAAAATTAGGCAGTTAACAGACGTTGAAACTGCTAGAACAGTTTATTTTAGTTATTTTCATAGTGTCATGTCGTATGGCGTCCTACTGTGGGGAACAGCGGCTGATATTGAAACTATATTCATTTTACAGAAACGAGCAATAAGAGCAATCTATAAACTAGGATCACGAACTTCCCTAAGAAATCTTTTTAAGGAGATTGATGTCCTGACAGTTGCATCTCAATATATTTATAATTGTATAGTTTTTGTACGTTGCAACATCAACTCCTTTACTAAACACGGTGACGTACACAATTTCAATACTAGAAATAAGACAAAACTTGTAATGCCCCTGTTCAGGTTACAGAAGGTACTTGGTTCTTTCTTGGGGCAAGGTATACACTATTACAATAAAATACCAAATTCTGTACTAGATTTACCTTTAGATAAGTTTAAAAAACATGTGAAGTCTTTATTACTTATAAAAGGTTATTATACAGTCAAAGAATATTTAGATGATAAAACAGCCTGGTTATAATAAAAATCACATATTATATTTGAATCAATTTATTAAAATTATTTTTTATACTTTTTATACTGATATGACAGCCTTTATCAGCATTGTCCTACAGATAACAAACAGCGTTGCGTTAAATAGATCATTAAGTTTTTATTTAGAGTATCTTGAGTGTGTCATGCTCTCTTTACTGTCTCTGCGGTGGTGGCGTGTGCGTCGGGTCGTTACGTTCCCTAAAATATGGTTGAGCGAAGCGATGGCTGATTCATACGTCATGCTCGTGAACGGGTGCCGCCTGTGGAGGCTGGTCTGCTCTTGCATACTTATCTTATTTTTAGTATTATTAATTATAGTTTGACTTTGTTTTACCTAAACAATTTTTGACTTTTACTAGAGTACTGTAGTGGTGCTGTATGACATTGTGGAAATTGAAACTTTTACATAATTATCTGATGTAAATTTGTTAACTTACATTTTTTATTTTAACAGCATTGTCCTACAGATAACAAACAGCGTTGCGTTAAATACATCATTAAGTTTTTATTTAGAGTATCTTGAGTGTGTCATGCTCTCTTCACTGTCTCTGCGGTGGTGGCATGTGCGTCGGGTCGTTACGTTCCCTAAAATATGGTTGAGCGAAGCGATGGCTGATTCATATGTCATGCTCGTGAACGGGTGCCGCCTGTGGAGGATGGTCTGCTCTTGCATACTTATCTTATTTTTAGTATTATTAATTATAGTTTGACTTTGTTTTACCTAAACAATTTTTGACTTTTACTAGAGTACTGTAGTGGTGCTGTATGACATTGTGGAAATTGAAACCTTTACATAATTATCTGATGTAAATTTGTTAACTTACATTTTTTATTTTGTTTTTTTTACATGTTGTAATTGTCTTATATATATTTTTTGTGTTTATTTGTAATGGAAAGTGTTCTGCTATGATAGGGCATTTTCCAATATTTTTGACGCTGTAAGGGAGAAAAGAGCTGGACACTTGCTGAGTTTCTTGCCGGTTCTTCTCAGTACAAGATCTCCCGCCCAGAGTAGATTTACGAACCGATGGCATAATGACATTCACAAGAGCTACTTGTAGCCTAAACTGAATAAATGATTTTGAATTTTGAATTTTTGAATTTTGGTCAGATCCATCGAATTACCGCCCTATAGCCGTAACTTCAGTTTTGTGCATAGTATTGGAGCGCATTTTAAATAAACAACTTGTCCACTACCTAGAAGAACACTCCATAATTCACGATCGCCAATACGGGTTTCCGCTAACGGGTGATCTTCTAGCGTACGTTGCACATCGTGGGGTGAGGCTATTGACAAGCGTGGTGAGTCGGTGGCTGTTAGTCTTGACATAGCCAAGGCTTTTGATCGGGTCTGGCACAAAGCTCTCTTCTCCAAGCTCCCGGCATATGGTCAGCCTGCTCAGTTCTGCAACTAGGTCGCTGTCTTCCTGCATGGGCGCAGAATCCGTGTTCTATCTGATGGATGCGCTTCGCGGCTCATGTCAGTGAACGCTGGGGTCCCTCAAGGCTTCGTTCTGTCCCCTACGCTGTTCCTTTTGCATATCAATGATATGCTTCCACTTGGAAATATTCATTGCTATGTAGATGATAGCACGGTGCATAGGGGATATAACGGTCACTTAGCAGCAGGGCTGGTCAAACCGAAGTGAATCAAGTGAATCTTGTCATTGAGCTCAATCGGGTATTGGACCTCATATCTAATTGGAGCTACAATAATCTGGTTGAGTTTAATGCCTAGAAAACACAGGTATGTGTGTTCACGGCAAAAAAATCAACATTCCTTCCCCTTCCAGCTCTTCAGGGTACATCTCTAAGCCTGCAGAGCCGTATCAACATGCTCGGCATGACGATACGCTGCGATCTGAACCAAAGGGACTACATCGAAGCCGTGATCAAAACAGCCTCACGAAAACTTGGTATTCTGAACAGAGTGCGGCGATTCTTTACGCCGGACCAGTTGTGCCTTTTGTACAAGACACAGGTACGGTCTTGCGTGGAGTTATTGCTCGCACATCTGGGAAGGTTCCGCAAAGTACCTTATCGATGCCTTGGACAGATTGCAGGCAGCGTCGCGCTGAACGCATTATCGGCAATGCAGAAGTCGCAAATACTCTCGAATCTCTGCAATTGCGTAGAGATGTTATTGTTCAAATTCGATGACGCATCCTTATCGCTAAGCAAGCACTTGTATTGGAAGACGAAGTCGCTGATTGATTCTGTTACTTTTTCAGATTCTTTCTTTTTTCTCTCCTATTCCGCTTCAATACATTTCGGATTATTATATGTGTTTCGGCAGGTTTTGTGTAGTTGTATTTAAGCACGGGCCTTAAAACAGTCTGCTTTTCCGTTATCCCTTACAATGCTCGATTCTATGAACTTTATTAATCCTCTTACTTTAACAAACACTGTATTAACGTCCAGTATGAGACCACATATGACACACTAGCTGTGCCCCGCGGTTTCACCCGCGTTCTATTAGTCATAGCGTGATGTAATATATCCTATAGCCTTCCTCAATAAATAGACTATTCAACACAAAAATTACTTTTCAATTCAAACCTTCCAACATTCATGAGATTAGCGCGTTGAACCAAACAAACCAACAAATTCAGCTTTATTATATATAATAGCTTTATTATATTATAATATTAGTATAGATATATTGTTTTCAACCTCCATTTTAGTCGTTCACAGCTTCATTAACTTTTAAATCAATCAAATCGAATAACAAACGCACTTGTCGCAACTTGCACCGAATACGAAGACCGAATGTAAACAAACAACACGCGACGCGCTGCGCCCGCGCTCTTCCCCGCGCTCGCCCTACGTGCTTAGAAATCTGTTTTTTTTTTAATAATAAGAATTCGTGGATAAAAACAACACAAATTATGAATAGTGTTTTATTACACCATAATAATCAAAAACACGTAAACTCTAATAACTTGCACTTTCTTTTGTGGCTTTTACAGGGTTTTGTAATAAAAAATAAAATATCTATAAATATCGTGGGTGAATTCGACACAAAATATTTTGAACAACAGATATCAGTACTCTAAAACGCGTAACACTTATTTAACCTATTGTAATATTCTTTCAGAGTTAGTTGGGCGACGTTTTAGGTACTGGTTAAATATCAGGATTCTCGTGGACAGAGATGACACAAATTGTCTATGTACATCAGTTACTACTTCGTTATTATCATGACAGTAAAATTTTCAACTCTAATTTTCTTTTCGTCCAAAAAAAATCGAAGCGACAAATACCTTAATTTCTACCTATGCAAGTACCTAGGATGACACAAACTAATGTATTAGGTTGGGCAAAAGGTCCGGAAACTATATGCGAAACACAGACAACTTTAATATTTTTGAAATCTCAAAACCTAGCGCTATCGGTCTATTAGGGCGCTGTTCAAACGACCTTTGAACATTTAGCCAGCGATTTACGCTGGCCGACTTAAGAAAACTGCAAGAGAATGCATCACTGCAGTTTACACAGATGGCTCACTAGTTAGTAGCTATCATTGTGTGTGTAAAATAAAATTAGTATTTAAGAAACTGTATATTGTAAATAAACTCTCTTTTGTACTCGAACTGCATCGTTGTATGATTGCTGCTACCTGATAACTATAATCCTCTCACTGTGGCAAAGACACCTAGCGCTGTCAGCTTCTCTGATCGGTCTTGTGAGCCTGCTTGACTGGCAGTGAGAAAATCCTACTTTGAACCCTGTTTCCTCACCACCTTCCGTCTGTTGCCTTAGGTCTCATGGTGCAGACATCCCGTACTTATTTATATATTTATTTATTACACATTTATGCTGTAGGTTAGGGCTTTAGGGCTTTAGGGACTTAGGGACCTAGGGACTCTAATGTTGTAGGACGGGAAACCGTATAGGGTAGTTCTCAGCCTCCTATAGCTTAAATTTCATTTGTAGCCTGCCGGTGCTTTAATAAGAGACCACACTAAACTAAAGTATTAAAGACTATTTTTTGGCACCAACTGTTACATTAGTCGGCAGCTGCACAGGCGCTACATTGTTTATTTGAACACCTTTTGTACCTATTTATTTAATTCTATGTACACCAATGTGGCATGCAATAAATATTTTGTTAAATCTTGTGTAAATCATTTAGTGTTATTATATCATTCATCATCATCATATTATAATAACAAAAGCAATATTGTTTATAATTATATTATATTTATAACCTGTAAGAATAATTTTGACACTGGCTAATTGTGCTAACCGCTTGAAGCCATCAACTAAAGAAAAAAAGCTTTTACGACACACTTCGTAACACCTATCCCTTAGATTAAAACAAAAAGAGGAAGATACGGCATACTCATACTTGTAGTCAATCAAATTATCCTACTTAACTACATATACAAAGACTCTCCACACACGCACACCTATAAAGTGTAAATCGAGCGAGCAAGACAGAGCGGTAAGTTTCAATGTCAGCGCGAGGGAGCCAGCGAGTGACATCTTGGTCGCTTCACAATCAAAAAGAAAAACTCAAAAATATCCGGAATGTACTTAGATTAAAACAAACAAGAGGAAGATACGTTACTTGCTAGCTGCGCGCGGTCCTGCTAAACCGAGTCCAATGGACCTGCTTTGTTCCAGTCTACGTTGAAACAGCGACTTGTTTGCATGTGCTGCCTTGTCAGTGTCAAAACGTATTTGATTAAAAAATAACGCAAAAAATGCCTTCCTGTGCATTTCTTCAGTGCACGAATCACTCAAGGCGTAAAAACAAGACACATGGGATCACTTTTCATGCGTAAGTACACCAAAAGTATATTTTTAAAGAAAATTCTTGTGAATTTGTTGTGCATTCCGGACATTTTTGAGTGATTGAGATAGAGTTATAGAGTACATAACGTGTGCGGGAGGGACATGATAGACTGCATGGCTACAATAATAACGTTGTCAAAGTTGTCAATGATGTAAGTTCAGCATAATAATATTCATATGAAATAAAATATGAGGGCAAGGGTGTTTAATTTATATTAAAGGTGTATATTAAAGTTAATGATGATGATGATGAATGATTAAAGTTAAATCCGTATGGTCTAGTATAGTAACAAAAAAAATATCTTAGATAATTGTAGAAATTATTTTACAGCTTTCCTCAAGACGAACTGTGGAAGCACAAATAGCTTGTGGTGGTTCGTAATCAAAGGCGTGAAAATGACTGGATATCTACAAAACATAGTAGAGTATGTTCAATACATTTTAAACCAGGAGATTTATATAGGACCAACAAAGGATTAACGAGAATAACAAAAGGAGCTGTACCTTATTTTCAGGTATTTACTTATTTAACTTTAAAATTAAATGTTAGGTGTACGAATGTCTTAATTATTTACGGTGATTTGAATTTTACTTGAATGAAACCGGATAAGGATAGGTTATACTGTACTTTGACTTTGACTCGACTGCGTTTTCAATAATAGTTTTTCTGTTTTAGGCTGCAATGAAATCTACCAGCTACACTTGTTCGAGATCGGATTCGCCAAACTCATTGCATAACGAAGATATTTCTGACCTTCATTCAATCTTCGATACTCCACGGAAATCATTTTTAAAATCAAAAATGCGAAAAGTTTTAAATACAAAAATAGAACTTTTAAAAGACATCAACATCTAAAAAGGAAAAATAAACGGTTTACTGAAAAATGTAAATCTTTAAGAGAATGTGTCGTAAGACTAAAAAAGGTCATTAGTTTAGGTGAAGACCAATTCCATGAATTATTATTAAAAGCTGAAGCGGCAGATTTGTTTTCAAGAATGATAAAACAAAAGAAGAAAAATAAGAAGTTGAGAATGGCATACAGTCCAGCCTTGAGGAAGTTTGCCCTCACATTACATTTTTACTCTCCTGCGGCCTACAAATACGTGCGCGAAATATGCAAAGATGCTTTACCTCATCCGCGAACGCTAGGAAAGTGGTACGAGAATTTTGATGCTAAACCTGGGTTTACAGCTGAGGCCTTTAATGTTTTAAAAAAAAAGAGTTCTGCTTCCGGCACGAAAATATTGTGTTCACTCGTCATGGATGAAATGGCTATTAGACAACAAACTATTTGGAATACTAAAAAAACACTAGGTCTTGTCAATTACGGAAATGGGGCCATAGACGTAGACAAAGTTGCTACTCAGGCTTTTGTCATGATGGTAGTTAGTTTGAATGAAAACTGGAAACTACCAGTAGGCTCTTTCTTCGTTAACGGATTAGCAGCGGAGTACAAAGCTAATTTAATTAATATTTGCTTGACTAAATGCTGGGAAGTAGGTGTCAACGTAGTTGCTCTGATTTTTGATGGCTGCAGATCAAATATAAATGCCGCCAATATATTAGGGTGTAATCTTAAAGACGTTCAAAATTTAAAAACAACCTTCAAGCATCCGTCATGTGATACAGATGTAGCCGTCTTTCTAGATCCGTGTCACATGGTGAAACTTGTTAGAAACACCTTCGAGTCTAAAAGATTAATCATAAGTGACCAAGGCCGTGAAATAAAATGGCAATTTTTAATTAATTTAATAAAACTACAAAACAGCCAGACATTAACATTTGCCAATAAGTTAACACCTAGACATATTGACTTTCGAAACCAAATCATGAAAGTTAAGCTGGCGACTCAGCTTTTGAGTAAAAGTGTAGCCACATCATTAAAATTGTGTGGATAGATGTTGTCATCGAGACACTTTTCAGAAACAGAAGCTACTGTAGAGTTTATTGAAAATTTCAACAATTTATTCGACATTATGAATTCTCGAAAACGTGATCGTTTTGGTTTTAAAAAACCTATTTGTCCTGATAACAAAAACGAAATTTTTGAATTTTTAAATAATATGAAAGAGTACATTTGTTCATTGAAAATCTATGACAAGAGGAGACGAATTCGAAGACGTTCAGTGACAATGACAATTACACAACGCAAGCTCGTGTTGTCTGCCCGTAAAACAGGTTTTTTAGGATTCATTATTTGTATAGAGAGCTTAAAATATCTATACTCGACATTGGTGCAAACAAATGCTTTAAAATACATCGCTACATATCGACTCAGTCAAGATCACTTAGAACTACTCTTTGGAGTGTTTCGCGGACAAGGTGGTTACAACAATAATCCCAATACATGCCAATTTCAGGGAATTTACAAAAAGGTAGTAGGACATTTAGAACTTCGGTCTTCTTTGACAGGAAACTGTATTCCTTTAGATAATTTTCCGATACTCACCTGCTCGTCAGCTGTCGACAGTATAAATCGAACTGTCAACAGAAATTTAACAGATTTAGTTATGTATGACGAACAAGATAATTTATTAATAACAGAATTGTACGATGGTGAAACTTTTAAAAGACATAAGGTTACTCGTGGAGGATCTTATACGCGTGTAAGAGACATAAAAAAAACATAACCCTTTCAAGTGATGTATTAGCTGAAGAAAATGTAAAGATATTAAATAATATGTTAAATAATGAACGTCGTTTTTATGACGCTGATGAGCAAATTATAGGGTACATAGCTGGGTGGGTCGCTAGGGCCTTAATAAAAACAATAAAGTGTGAGAGATGTGTCTCTGAACTGGTAACTAATGAAAAAATGGGATTTCATAAATATAATAACACTTAAAGATATGGGTGGTTTGTGTTACCCATCCAATGATTTATTTGCAATTTGTAACAAAACTGAAAAGATTATTAAATTGTTTATTAATGAAAATAAAACTTCACATTTTGTTTCTGAAAATCAAATTCTTCAGTTAAAAATAAATGTAATAAAATCTTTTCTCCACTCAAACATTTTATGTACAATCGAACCAACTGAATCCTGACCCACCATAAGCTTATTTTGCTAAACTCCTTAAATGCAAGTAGGTCGAAATTCGCTTGAAGAATTATTTCCTTGGTAACGAACTTGTTATCATTTGATTAGACACTGACATTTACTGAGTGCACTATTAAATAAATCGGACAATATCGACTAAGCTCGTATATGAAAAAGAAGAGATGATGTTACTGTCTTTATCTGTATTACGTAGGTAAGTATAGGAAGTTTTCTACGAACGTAATGGTGCCACTTCACTTGGCCGTATTAAATTTGCTCAACTATTAGTCGCATTTATTTCTCTAGAATATAAAATCAAAAATAATGCAGTCATGTTTGGGCAAATACGGCCAAGTGAAGTGCCAGCATAAACTTTAGATTACAGGTTTCAATCACGTCATTCCTATAAGTATTTTAAGGACAGAAACATGCCATTCTTGGTCTTTCAAGCTATATAAGTAAAAAGAGTAATAAAATTTGTGAAATGAAAAAAAACTTTATTTAATCTTTAACAAAACTAATTTAAATTATAAGATTCAGTATCTAAAACCTAGTGTGTGCACCATGGTTATCGATAACGGCTTGTAATCGGTCACGCATTGACCCTATTAGACGACTGCAAATGTCGCTGTCTCTCAAGTAATCCCAAATTTCGTTACAATGTTGCTCAATTGCTTCCTTTGTTCTCTCGTTTCTGTTATCCCACATTTGGACCATCAAACCCCACAAATTTTCTATTGGGTTGAGGTCTGGGAATCTACTCGGCCATGGAATCAAAGTAACTTCATCATTATGCAGATCAAACCAATTTGAGACTACCCTGGCAGTATGCACTCGACAGTTGTCATGAACGTAGGAAAATACTGGCACATCTTCACGCGGATAAACTGTTCGCACTGTCGGTAACATAGCTTCTTCTAATAGATCGACATACTTCATTGCGTTTTGCCGAGAAGAAATATGGACAAGCTCACCTACTCCTCCGATACCCATCCACGCCCACATATTCGCTGAAATTCGACCGGATAACTGATTAGGCACGACGTGATCTTCTGTGTACCGCGTGTTATCGTAACGCCACAAAGTTAAGCGACCGTGTTGAGAAGATCGAAATGTTTTTTCGTCTGTAAATATAGTGTTAGTCCAGTCGTAGTCTAAATAAGCGTTTGCAAAATTCCTTCTCGCTGTTTTATGATCATCCGTTAAGGCTACTTTCTCAGCATAATGTCTGTAATGCAGTCCAGTGCCGTGCAAATAATTTCTAATAGTTTGTAGACAGACGTCATGTTGTGCCGCAAAATATCGGGTGGGAGTAAAAGGATGTTCTTCGTAATGGTGTTGCATGTCCACTCTTTGTTCGTTCGTGAGTCGGCGAACGCCGTGGTTATGACGTCGTCTGTCCTCGAGGATGCCCTCTTCGGCGTGCCGTCTGATCCAGGTCCTCACTGTATTCCGAGAAATATTCAATTCGCGGGATATTTCCCGTATGCCATAGCCTTCCTCACTTAAGACTACAATCCGAGCTCTTTGTTCTTCTAAATTAGCCATTATTAAAAATTATTAAGCATTTTACTATTTAATTTCTATTTTTTCACATTGACTGACAACTTGACATAATATGACACACTTGTAGAACACCCCATTTTTTAAATTTATTTTTTCCATCATCAAAAAGTTTAGGTTAAATAAGCGAGAACCAGCTCGATATTCAAACAATGACTGTATATGTGTGAAATGTGGTTTTATGGCAATGGTAACAAAGGTTAAAATTGCATAGGTCTGCGACCTGTATTGACGTAATTTTATTAGTACCTAAAACGTCGTAAGTGCATTATACGCGATAGATCTTACAAGTTTGAAAGTTTCAAACGAATTATCAGGCAAGTGGGTCATGATTCAGTTGGTTCGATTGTACATTGGAAATTCATTCAAAAGAGCAACCTGTTACGTTCAATCACAGAACACATCTCCTAAGGGCAATAATTGATAAGTACTGTAATGTCCGACTTCATTATTTACATAAAATAGATCCGGCAATATCTAAAACGACAAAAGACAGAAACGAAACAAATTATCATTATTTGAAGGTGTTTGAAATGCTTATGCTTTTAGGGATATAATTTTTTTTTTTTTTTTTAATATTATAAGAAGGCAAACGTGCAGGCGGGTCACCTGATGGGAAGCAATCACCGCCGCCCATGGACACCCGCAAAACCAAAGGAATCACAGATGCGTTGCCGGCCTTTAAGGAAGGAATAGGCTCGTTTTTTGAAGATCCCTAAGTCGTATTGGTCCGGAAATACGCCGCTGAGAGCTGGTTCCACAGCACTGTAGTTCGTAGTAAAAAATTACGTGAGAAACGCACAGTAGTAGATCGCCATCCATCAAGATGGTGTGGATCGAAAGACAGTCGATTGCGTGTAGTGCGGTGAAAGAAATCAGCAGCAGGGATTTAACCGAACAATTCCTCAGAGCACTCCCCATGATAAAGGCGATAAAATAAACAGAGAGACGCAACGTCTCTCCGAAGAGCCAGTGGATCGAGCCAACGAGAGGTTACCACGTCGTCGAAAATTCGAGCAGCTCTGCGTTGAATGCGGTCAAATGAGAGGAGTTGGTACTGGGGCGCTCCAGCCCAAAGATGGGAACAGTATTCCATATGAGGCCTGACCTGTGCTTTGTAAATCTGTAATCAATGGATCGGCGTGAAATACTTTCCCGCTCTATTGAGCACACCCAGCTTTTTCGAAGCTAATTTAGCTTTACCTTTCAAATGACCGCGAAACTGAACGTCACTCGAAATATCGACGCCAAGGATTCCAATGGTTGGTTTGGTATCAAGAGGAGCTCCTTCAAAGTTTAGAGATACGACGTTTAGAAATATAATAAGTATTTGTAACCCACACGGTGATTATGATTAAAAAATAATTAAAAAACTAGGACTGTGTTATTAAAAAGCAATCATTGACAAATACTCTGATGTGGAATTTCGCATCAGGGTGTAATTACACCATCACCACTAACACTAAATAATTTGTTTCTTTTTTTGGCGTGTACTATTGCCATGAGTGTACAGTAACGGTCAAAAAAATGTTTATCCGTTTTCGAAATTCTTTAAAATACTGAATACGGTGAAAATTGCCATATCAAGCAGCATCACCTAAAAAAATTGTTGACGTTTTCATATAAATCAGCTCCTTTAAAAAGCTTCTCAAGTGTTTACTTCTTCTTGCTGTAGACTGTTATATAATTATATGATTGCACAATGTGTTGATTTAAAAATTATATCATAAAAAATAAATTTGTTTTATTTTCACAATCTTTTGCTTACGCTACTCCGCAGTGGCGTCGTCGTCGGACGGAATCAGTCGTCGTACTTGACTGTTTCGATTGCGAAGCGACCGAGACGTCACTCGCTGACTCCCTCGCGCTGACGTTGAAACTTACCGCTCTGTCTCGCTCGTTCGCTTTACACTTTATAGGTGTGCGTGTGTGAGTCTTTGCATATGTATTTGAGTAGGACTATATTTTGATTGCCTACAAGTATGAGCATGCCGTATCTTCCTCTTGTTTGTTTTAATCTAAGGGAATGTACAACAAATTCACAAGAATTTTCTTTAAAAATATACTTTTGGTGTAAAACGCATGAAAAGTGATTCCATGTGTCTTATTTCTACGCCTTGAGTGATTTGTACACTGAAGAAATGCACAGGAAGGCATTTTTTGCGTTATTTTCTAATAAAATCGTTTTGACACTGACAATGCAGCACATGCAAACAAGTCGCTGTTTTAACGTAGACTGGAACAAAGTAGGTCCATTGGACTCGGTTTAGCAGGACCGCGCGCAGCTAGCGAGTAGCGTATCTTCCTCTTTTTGTTTTAATCTAAGACCTATCCATATTTTTTTAGAATCTGAGGTGCTGATTAACATTTTAAAACGACGTGAAAATTCCCTTCCGCTTTGATAATAAAGAAAACAAGATTCCACGTAGATTTTTACTGCCGGAGTAAGTATTTTTTGAGATTTTTTGGTAACACAAAGACTCATTATTCGGCCATAAACTTTATACGTTTACCTGCCTCGCCTTTGCTCTTGAATTATTCTGAGAATAAATTTTACGATGTTTTTTTATAGCATTTGACTTGCCAGTGAAAATGTTGGAACATGAAATTAATTTTCTTTCACTAATTATAAATATGTTTAATTTAGATGTCCGGTTTTCTTTAATTGGTGGTTTCTTGCTGTCATCAAATTTAGTCAGTGATTATTCTTACAAGTTATCTTATTAAACAATAATTTGGTTGTTACTAGATAATAATGAATGATAATAGAAATGAGTAATTTAGCTTTCTATAACCCCATACATCGCATTTGTCGTGACTTTGACAACTTGTCTTCTGATATTAGCGAAGTGCCTGACGTCTACAACTCGTCACTATCAAAATTTAAAAAGGATGTCAGCAAACTTCTGCCAGCGTAATTTTAATACGTAGGTAATTTTAATTTTAATTCTATTGTTGTAACCAATTAATTTAATTTAATTTAATTTACTTTTCTTGTTTTATTATGGTTATTATACTCTTTATTCATTTTTTTCCTTAAAACTAGATTTTTACAATATTTTAATATAAAAGCAATAAAACATTATAAAAACCTAATCAATAAATAATAATAATAATATAATAATAAAATAATATAATAATAATATAATAATATAATAATAATAATAATTATTATATATATAATATATAATTATTATTATTATTATCATTGAGTAGGTATATTTGTATTGTTATTCTTTTATAAATTATATGTAATTTTAGTGCAAATAACAATTTAATTCAATTTGTAATATAGCTTTGTGAATGTAATGAAAATCAATTGTAATTATAAATCCTTATTTCTATTTTAATCACTGTTCTGTTCAGCATGTGTGAGTACACAATTGTTTTGGAGCTGCAACATATCGTGTTTGTTTTTTTGGCATTTGCTTTGTGTGTTGTTGTTGTATCTCTGTGTGTGTACCAAGAAATAAATAAAAAATAAGTAGTGATGTTTCATTTGCCAACACCCATGCAAGTTAACGGACACTTGACGGTTAGTAATCTACCATTATTTCACATTAATATTAACATAAATCACACATTTTAGAAAATAAAACAATACCTTAAATGTTATCTACTTTTCACTTTTCCGCCAAGAAGTCCAAAGATGTCTGTTGTTTGAACTAGACATAGAATAATAAAAAATAAATAAAATAAATGTTTATTGCTTTCATGACATAGCAACTGGAAGTGGCTTAGCTTGGGCTGTCGTGAGATATGATCCCAGACAGCGCTGATTTTCAACCACACCCACTTCTCTGAAGGTCATAAACGAGGGTTATGTCACAAGGGGTAAGGTTTGACAACAATCAACATAAATTGATTTTATAATACAAAAAGTTGAAGTATATTCGACCATGAAATTGCTTTATCACTTTTGACAAAAACTTCCATAACAATAAAATTTCGCTAAGGCTTATTGTCATTAATGACAACGTATCTGTCACTTGGTCTTTTAAACAAAAATAGAACTTGTTGTTTTATTATATGCAAACAAAATTCACTTCTAAGGTGATAAAGTAATTTCATTGTCGACTATACAACACCATACGGAGAGTAGCATTTCGCGTTATGACACGAACGAATAGACATTGGTGTCCGGGCCAGATAAATTACTTTTATATTTGTGTTTTGCTGGTTGCTTGTGCACTTCTTCTCATTTCCCCTCAGTTATTCTTATGTCTCAAAGTTGTCCGGAAGACATCGCTTTCAGGGATAAGTCCGACTTTTGTCCATATTTTCGTTGTTTATGTATAGGTGTTGTTTATATCTATCTATTTGTATGATTGTATTGTATTGGACAGTGTTACATAAGACTTTTACCAATATTTCGATGTTGTACAAAATTAAGAAAAATTAAGAAAAATAAAATGTTTTTGTTTTGTTTATATAATTTTTAATGCAAATTTTGTTGCGAACAAATTACAAAAACGCAAATGTTGAAAAAACTTTCACGAGCAGGATTTGAACCTGCACCCTTCTGACATACCGGGTCAGGTGCTCTCCAAATTGTGCTATCGTGGTTCTAACCGTCATTAACATCCAAAATATTATGATCGGATATTAATGACGGTAGTTGTTGACATTGAATGGGCGCCTTTGGCTTTCAAAGTAAAAAGTAAATAGTGTTGAATAATTTCGGCGGGCTGGTTAGAACCACGGTAGCTCAATCGGGAGAGCACCTGACCCGGTATGTCAGAAGGGTGCAGGTTCAAATCCTGCTCGTGGAAATTTTTTCAACATTTGCGTTTTTGTAATAAGAAAAATAAACCAACCAAAGACTGCAAAGGACAGTTACCGCGGCTACTCCACGGATCAGCTCATATTATGTCCCCACTGCTGGGGCACGAGTCTTCTCTATAGATGGATACGGAGAATGGGCCAAAAACCACCACGCGGGCTCAGTGCGGATCAGTGGTTTTTAACGACTGCTAACGCAGCCAGGACCAACAGGACAGCTTTACGTGCCTTCCGAGGCACGGCGGAGCTCGAGATGATAAATCTTTTGGTCACCCATCCGATGACTGGCCTTTGAGAAAGTTGCTTCACTTCAGCAATCATAGACCATACGCGTTAACCACTGCGCCATCCAGCCCAAGCACTGCCTGCCTGTAACTGCAATGTTATTGCAGTTATGAAAACGAGTCATGTGTATGTTGCGCTATACGCGTCTCGTTTTCACAACCCCTACACAGCTACTATACAGCTTCAGAAGCTTCAAGAGCATGGTAAGGCCCCTGGTCTAAATTGCTTAATTAGAAAATGCTTCCCTTGACCTGGTTATGCAAATTTAGCTTTATTAATTATACGCTTCAGTCCCGAAGCCTTTATGTTGCGTCTAATTAAAGGAACGACGGAAGGTATGCCTCGTTGTTACACTTTAGTTTTCGTAATTAAATTGCAGTTTCATTTTGCTATACAAATTTTACTACAATTTTAAGTGGATAGCGCCATGACAGGTTGTGTGGCTTTGATCATTTTTAACACTTTTACACTGTGTTAAAGTTATTTAAGCAAGCAACGCTTAGGCAGCCAGCTCACCGGATGCAGCATAAGTGCTTGCAAATTGACGCCATTAAAATAAAGATAACCTATAAAAAAATTACAGGAAGAAAACTTGTTTTAAACATTATTGCTTTACTTATTAAATCAAACTATTGTTATTTTTCTTTTAAAACCTATAGACACTACCTGAAGCTTTTATTTTGTGGTCACAGGGAGACTGAGATGTTAGTCATCTCATAATTAGTTGGTAACTTGTATAACCTAATTTAATATCACTATTCTTTAACCTATAAATCATTTTAAGCTTATAGCTTAAAATCGTGGGCCCAAATAAGAATTTTAAGAAAGTTAAAGTACGCTATATCACCAATTGCTAGTGCCTTTATGGCAACTTAGGTTTTTAAAATTCTACTTTAACACTCATGTAGCACTTATTCTTATTACTAAAATTCAAATTCAAATTCAAAATTCATTTATTCAGTTTAGGCTACAAATAGCTCTTGTGAATGTCGCCATGCCATCGGTTCGTAAGTCTACTCTGGGCGGGAGATCTTGTACTGAGAAGAACCGGCAAGAAACTCAGCAAGTGTCCAGCTCTTTTCTCTCTTACAGCGTCAAAAATATTGGAAAATGTCCTATCATAGCAGGACACTTTCCAGTTAGTTGGGCTATCACTTTACGTGCGACTTCATCCGCGTGGATAGACTTTAAAAATAACTCTTTTTTCAAAATAAAATTTTGCCTATGTTACCCGCAGGGAATTTAGCATTCTGTTAGTGAAATATTTTTTGGAATTGGACCAGT
The DNA here is from genome assembly GCA_947562085.1 of Eudonia lacustrata. NCBI lineage: Eukaryota > Metazoa > Arthropoda > Insecta > Lepidoptera > Crambidae > Eudonia > Eudonia lacustrata. The sequence goes on from OX387322.1 coordinate 3,118,431, forward strand.
AGTTCCAGAGATTACCCTTCGCAAACAAACAAACAAAGTCTCAAACGTTACCAACAACTTATTTAATAAATGGTATAAATTAAACTTGAGAATAAGTACTTTTAAATCGTCCATACATTTTTTACCTACTACCCATTCAGGACGTCTATATTTTATCTGTAGAGAAGAATGGGCGCAAGAAACTGCACAGCTTTTATAGAAGTAACGACAATTGCAAAAAAAGTATGTCATGGGCGGCGATGACCCCTTTATCGGTTATCTTGCCTACTCATTTACTGTCTTGGTAGCATTAAAAGTATTTGTAACTATTCGCAAAAAATTATAACTATAAAATAAATATTTATTTTGAAACTGAAGTGTACGGTACAGAAAGACAGAACAGTAATTGCAACTTATATAAAAAAAAATAAGAACGAAGCTTTGGTTCCAAATTCAAACTGATTATTAGAAAAAAGAAAACAGCCAGGTGCACAGATAACAGAATGCAATTACATTATTTTCATAAGTGGCCAGTACGTCCTATTTACAGAAAATTTGAACTAAAGTCTAATCATTAATTCGCTGGAGTAAACTGACAGACGCTAATGTCACATTGTAAAATTATGTTGCTATATTTATTGTACTAGTGATGCGTTTCGTTCGTTGTCATTCAGATATAGGAACGATTATTGTAAAAAGATACTCAATTAATTTTAATATAGGTAGGATTATGAATGTCTTTTTGTACCGAGAAATTTCACGGACTTCTTGCCGGGAAAGTGAAGAGTCATGTCTGCGGTTTTGTTTATTTTCTAAAATTTGTGTTATGTCGAATATTAATGTGAAATAATGGTGTCTATGACCTGAGCCGGTTCCTCAGGGAACAAACTACACTTAAAAATAAAAATAAAAAAAAGAGATATTTCACCTATTTCACCTGACAGTTTAGTTGTCAGTGTTTTTTTGCTTTGGGAGCTGTTATTATTCGAAAATTTTGGAAGTATATTGTAATTGGACTAGATGAAGTGATCATCTAGTTCATTTAGTTCATCTAGTTCACTAGGCTCAGTACTTCAGTAGTCCCTTTGAGTCACCCTGTCATTAAGTTCAATCGCGTCATTTCATTCGTTTAGTTCAATCTAATTCGTAGTTCTAATGATTAGATAGGAAAAACACAAATGTTGAAAACAAATGTTGAAATGTTGATTAGATAGGAGTTATAAAATTACCGTCAGAGCGACATGAGACAAGTTGCTTTTTTCTAGTATATTTTCTTGTATAAAAATTATCACATAAAAATAGCATTGTAAGATGCAAAATTAAAAAGTTATATAATTCGAGTAATTCGTCTTTTTAAAGTTATCATTTATTGGCCTATAAAGGTACCAATGCTAATTTTTTTATATCGATTAAACAAAACTGGCCTAGGAGAATTCTTAATAAAGTAAATAAAATGAGTAGTGTCATTTGATTCAGGACGTAATGAGAATGAATGGGTAAGTGATTGATCAGTGATTGATGAGTCAATCTTCATGTCACAACACTATTTTCTGTTCATCAAAAACTGGTAACACCGTAAACGTCAGATTACTCCAGTGAATTAATGATTAGACTATAATATTTTAAATATTCGCCATAACTCTATACAAAGGGCGACACGTAACAAATTCAGTCGAAGAATACGTCTGTGTTTACGTGAAAATGGGTCTCATTTTGAGCAATTTATAAGTGAACTATTTTCTTTAGATAGTGAGTAAGCTTTACAATAAAAAAAAATCTTGGTCTTTCTATAATTTAAGATACAAGGAATTGATCCATAAGAATGACTCTTTCGGTTGGTATTATAAAATACAGGATGTTTTTTTCACATTTCACCGGTTTGATTCCCGGCTCAAGCAGGTGATTTTTCAAAAATCTTTAAATGCAGTTTTATTTATTTTTTAAATAAAGGAATGTTTCCTTTCAGAAAAATTTACCATCATCAATATTAAGGGTACTTTTCCTCCAATCACGGTCTTTTTTCCCCATCCTGTATATATAATATTTCAATTTCATCCATTTATTCATTTAAATATATATCACTTAAGCATCCAAAATAAATATTTTTTACCGTCACTGTCGGCGTCATCATTGTGGGTTTAATTCCCAATCGTGCTTCGTGAGACTGGTTGATTTTCTCTAGTAAAATTTCACCTTGTTACTATAATACATAATAGCATTGAGAGTGCAAAAATTTAAATAGTAAAAATATTATTTTACAACAATAAGGTATAGCATATAATTGATTATGATCACTCTTAATTTAATTTATCTCATTCGCATTGCTTTTTTAAATGGGTCTCACGTGGTAAGTCGTCAATATAAGTAAAATTTTCCGAAGCTCGAAATTGAAGTCTATAAGAAAAATATTAACTTTCCTTTCAACCAATAGTCCGCGTGATCCATCTCTTACTAAGACATATACTCGTATATGTGTCGAAGATGGACCTATAACGCAGCACGTAGCGCTGTAATGGCTCCGGCATTACGGTATCCGCTCGATGAATTCTTGTTCCGACGAGAATGTATGTCTCCTGTACTATACTCGTAGTAGAAACGAAAAAAGCTTTTTCACAAAAAAACCTTATCTCTAGTGATTTGGACTGGATAGCGACCGCTGCTATATTATTTCTTGATATTAAGTTTCCACGTTGAGTTTTTAATGCAGTAAGTATTTTTTGAGATTTTGGTAAGACAAAGACTCATTATTCAGCCATAAACTTTATACGTTAACTACGACCTCGCTTTTACTCTTAAATTGTTCTGTGAATAAATTTCATTAATTTTTATAGCATTTGGCTTGTCAGTGAAAATTTAAGATTGTATTTAAAATATAATTTAATTTCATTCATTTTCATTTTCTAGATGTCCGTCCACCCATATTATTGACGGCTCCCGCCTACAATCGACATTTTGTAGGCCCGGTAATCGGACCGATTTTGTGACCAACTAATACGTTTCATTTTCACCGACTAAAAATTCGGTCACCGATTATCGGAAGTGGGCGAGGGCTCAAATACTTATCTATACTAATATTATAAAGCTGAAGAGTTTGTTTGTTTGTTTGTTTGTTTGTTTGAACGCGCTAATCTCAGGAACTACTGGTTCGAATTGAATAATTCTTTTTGTGTTGGATAGTCCATTTATCGAGGAAGGCTTTAGGCTATATAACATCACGCTGCAACCAATAGGAGCGAAGCATCAGTGAAAAATGTTGCAAAAACGGGAAAAGAGCCTAAAAAATTAAAAATGCTGCCGAAAGTCACTATTCCACGCGGACGAAGTCGCGAGCACAGCTAGTACTTACCTATAACTGCAAGCAGCAATTTTTGTTACGGTTTTAATGATAATATTTTCCGTGAAGTTTCTTGGCATAGAGTCAGGGAAACGTATAGGCTTTAGAGCTTTTAATTCAGTCATATACGAGTACGCTGTTATTGTCCCTGGTACCGCGTGATTTTGTAGTATTGGCGTTGCAAGCGTCCATTGACACCTTGCTACACACTAGGTACTTTAAAGTTTATACTGACACCTCACGGTTATAAAGTTAGGTACGCAAGCACAAGGGACCATCTACGTCAGGTCATAACACCAGATCAGAACACGCCGGTTACGCATCCTCCATCCGTTCCAACTGCCATACCCTACCTATCAGGGTCAGTAGATAGGGACGCGTCCATTGACAGTGGAGGACGCTTTGTATCAAGCGGGCTGGGCTGTGTGCTTATAATAAAACAGATAACAGCCTCTGTTATAAGTTTTCAAAATAATGAATTTTAAACGACCTCCGTTAAGCCGAGTGGCTTGTACACCGGACTTTGGGCGGCGCTAACTCTGAGGTCCCGGGTTCGATTCCCGGTCGGGTCAAAGTCGAAAACGAACTTTTCGATATTGTGTCAGGTCTGGGTGGTTGTGGTACCGTTGTTGTTTCTGATTTCCATGAAACAAGTGCTTTAGCTACTTACCTTGGGATCAGAACAATGTATGTGTTGTTTTCTAAATATTCAATTTTAAAAAAAATATTGAATAAAAAATAAAGTTTGTACGTAACACAGAAATGTGTATTAAGACAGTTAAGTTACTAAATGTACCGCAGTATTTTCCAATAAAACCACTAGGATATCCCCCAAAGCACCCAACTGGATGATTGTTAAAAAAGCATTGAAAAAAAAACGCGAAACGGCCTCCATAAATGCGCCGTAAGTTTCCTGTATGGCCTGAATAAATGCATGCGGCGTACGTCCTTATCATGTTCCAATAAAAAAGCGAAATATGCCGTTTTAATGTCCCCCGTCCCCTGGGCTATACAGTGCGGCAGGAAGCTTAGAGTGTTGTTACATGGTGTTATGTTTTTGGAACATCTGAAGAATGGTCGTATAAAAGCTTTATGGGTTACAGTTACTTTCTTTTTTGTGGAAGAGATTTTTGGGGTTTTGTTATTGATGTGAAGGTAGAATAGTTAGAATATGATAGGCACGTTAAAATAAAATATAGTGGAACACATTTGATCGCAGATTTAACTTCTGGTATGCCGTAACGTGGATCCACGCCGCCGAACAATTGAATTTTATTCTTTCTTTTTTGTGGAAGAGATTTTTGGGGTTTTGTTATTGATGTGAAGGTAGAATAGTTAGAATATGATAGGCACGTTAAAATAAAATATAGTGGAACACATTTGATCGCTGATTTAACTTCTAGTATGCCGATCGTGGATCTACGCCGCCAAACAATAAAATTTTATTGTGTCTGTATTTACAGCAGCTGAGAGGAGATGCAGTGTAGGCAGGTCTCCAACAAGGTAGACCGATGCCGACGAACTTTTTTTTTATTTTTATACTTAGCACGGCAATTGACTCCATACCACCTGATGTTAAGTGGAAATGGAGTCCAGACGCGAAGACAACTGGTGCAGCGTGAAAACAACGCAACATCAGTCAACCTCACTCTGCCGGCCCACAAGGTGCTTCTTCACGCCTCGTTTGAAGGCTCACGTAGTGATGGTTGCGGGAAGCCGCTGGATGTGAGCAGTACAAAACTGGTTGGGGGTAAGCTTGGGGGAGACCTTTGACAAGCAGTAGACGTGTTTTGGATGAGATGATGACGACTTTGAATCAGTAAAAAAATAAATTAAAGCATTTACCTATTGTGATTTATATATGACATAAGTATTATATTTTTTAACTGCATCTGAGGTGTTTTGGTGAGATTACTGGCTTCAGACTTAAATATAAAGTTCGATTAGCTATTAGCTAGTACCACTGGCCTCTGACTCTGATATGAATAGCTGCAGTGTTTGATGGAGGGCATATATATTAGGTCCTTACCTATGAAATTGACGTTTTGTATGAAGATTTTTTATGAAATTTTATTTTTCATACTAAAATTTTATGTTAACACTATAAAAATTGTAGAGTAGTGTGTTTGCTTCACTAGCTAAATATAGCAGACATTAAAAAGAAAAAAATCAAGTCCCTTCAAATTTACAATGAAACAAAAAACAATTCAAAATATTGGGCGATAAAGACACAAAATTAATAATCATTGTTATTACTGAAGCCTAAGTAACACAGTCCTAATTAAAGGTGTATAATAATATTAACAACCGGTATTGACTTTTAGAACTTTTAGACTTTTTAAGAGCGTTTACGCCGCACACTAGCGCCGCCAATTAAAAAAAACACATATAGTAATTAGAGATAGAAAATCAAATTATGCTCAACAAACTATCTGAATGAAGTAATTTAGCATTTTTACGTCACCTGATGAACACCTGACATGTTATGGTTTAGTTAAATATGGCGTTATAGTTAAAAGTGGCCGTAACGTCATATTTAACTAAATCATTACATGTGAGGTGTTCAATAAGTGACGTAAAAATGCTAAATTACTTCATTCAAATAGTTTGTTTAGCATAATTTGATTTTCTATCTCTAATTACTAGATATGGTTTTTTTTTCATTAGTGGCGCTAGTGTGCGGCGTAAACGCTCTTAATAAGTGAGAAAAAAACGTCAATTTCATAGACCTAATAATAATATTCAGTTTGGCAATCCCCTCGCTCGGAATCGAACCCGGGACTCTCGTGAAAACTGCACTATACCTGTCACGCTACTTCAAAGGCCTAATGAGTGACTTTAAAAGTGACCTATGGCAAAGTTTTACAACTTTTTTAAAACGTCACGTAAAATTCGAGCAATTAAACAATAACTTTGAGCATAATTAATCTGGCCACGTCATTCTACTTTTCAATGGGCCATTGTCAAGTGCCGTTGAAAGTTCCTCTAAGTGTACATGGGAAAGCACTTTTAACGCCAAAGTGCGACTGTTGTTACTTAGTTATTCTTGCGGGAGAACCAAAGTGGCTGTTAGGGGTTACTGCGTTACAAAATATACATAATAATGTATGTTGTTGGGGAATGCATATAACTTAGCTGGTAGTACAGTCGGCGGCAGATCAACCTAACCAAATCTGTCAAATTTCTCCAATGAATATTAATCCTTATAACCAAACAATAAAGTTCAAAATTGATTGTAGAAATTTGACAGTTTTGGGTAGGTTGATCTGCCGCCGTGACACACGTTAAGGCGACGCACCGCTAAACAATAAATCTCATACTTTTTGACACGAGCGTTTGCGCCCCGCCCCGTACTATAAGAAAAACTGTTTTTTTATCAAATTAAAACTACAAATTATTTTTAAAAAATGAAATATAATTTTAAAGTGTGTGTCTAATAATAAACTAATCTACTAAGAAAATTTTGATGCTTAAATCGGTCTAGTTAGCCTGTGTGAATCTATGTTTTAAAAGAGGTTACTTTGATATTTTTCTCTCTGTTATAAAAGTTGAAAAATCGTGTTTCTGCAACTAACAAAATGAAGTCAATTAAATGAAAAATCATGTCATCAAATATCACTTTCATATGTTTTGTAATTGTTGAGAAAAATCAAGATCCCCGCCACGTAAATTACCAATGCGTCGTCAGGTGTCCGCTTACTACAGCATACCTCAGCCCTCACGGTATGTAACTCCGTTGGAAATCAACATCCCAACATATCTGCATCTGTAACGGTTACCGACATAAATTACGTAACCAAATAATGTATGTATAAAATTATTTGTTGCTAAACTGCCTTTCCGAATTATTGTTTTTTTTAGACTACTTAGTATTTAAATTAAACAACTTTAACGGACTACTCGCGTTTATACACACTTGATTTTAGTTAGCGTTAGGATAAAATGTAATAAAATTTAATGTGTAAAATAAACGTGTATATTTAAATAATATAATAAATAAATAAATGTTTCCCACCAATTATCTAGCCCCAAGAAAAGCTTCCTTAAGAAACTTGTTAAAATGGTTAACTAGACAACGGATAAACATTACTTAATATACTTAAATACATAGAAAACACCCAGACCCGAAACAATTTAGAAAAACAGGTATTTCTAAATTGATCCAACCGGGGATCGAACCCGGGACCTCAGAGATGGCGTCACCATGAAAACCGGTGTGCAAGCCACGTTTGCGTGATCGAATCAGAAATGAGGAGATCCGCAGAAGAACAAAGGTAACCGATATAGCCCGAAGAGTTGCTAAGCTCAAGTGGCAGTGGGTAGGGCACAATGCTCGCAGGACTGATCGCCACTGGGGCGGGATAGTCCTTGAGTGGCGACCGCGTACCGGAAAGCGCAGTGTGGGCAGGCCTCCAACAAGGTGGACCAACGATCTGGTGAAGGTCGCAAGAAGCCGCTAGATAGCAGCACAAAACCGGTCGTTGTGGAGATCCTTGAGGGAGGCCTTTGTCCAGCAGTGGACGTCTTTTGGCTGATGACTATTAAGGTTTCTTTAATGTTGTATCAGTTACCACCATCTTGTCTAGCGTAGCCAGTTCCTCGGTGCTTGATCATTCCGGGTGAAAATAAACTACACTACTGTGTAGAAAATACAACACTATAAGTTTCATGCTATTCCGAAAACGACCACTTCCACACCACAAACTTTAATTTCCCAGACCGAAATGATACAAAAAAAACTGTTTTGCTTTGACCGAAATAGATGCGGACTTCGCGCTCTGCAAACTAAAACGAAATTACTTTTCTGGCTGCAAAAACTTAAAACCTCTTTTGATAAATTGTGGGAGTTCTTTCCTAAGTAAGACTACACATCAGCTCTTATCTTACTTGGCCCTGAAAAGTATGAATATTTATAAATATAAAATTCTCGTGTCACATGTGGGTTGCCATACTCCTCCGAAACGGCTCGAACGATTTTTATGAAATTTTATATGTATATTCGGTAGGTCCGACAATCGGTCGTAATCTGTTTTTTATACCCCTAAGTGATAAGAGAGGTCCACCCCAAAATTTTTTTTTACAATTAAACTTTCCAAAACAAAACGTTCCATGATTTATTTGTTTTGTTTTCATAGAAACTTTCAAAGTGGTACAAAGTCCGCGGGGCCAGCTAGTGGTTTTATATAATTTTACCCAAATTGATGATGATGATGATGATGATGATGATGAACTTTGAACTTTAAACTTTGATGACGACACAAATTTTGTTGTGAATAAATTGAACAAATTTGAAAAAGTGTTAAAAAAATCCATTTTCAAAAGATTCGAACGCACCCTCCTTAACGTACCGGGTCACTATATATACTATCAACATGCTATCGTAACTCTGTCCAGCTCGCCTAGATTAATCAACACTATCCACTCTTACTTTCTAAACCAAAGGAGCCTTCTTCAATGTCGACAACTAAGTACGTCATCAACAACCGATCCAAATATCTTTACAGATGTTAAAGATCAGTTAAGAATTAGGCAAGCTATATTTATGACTAGAGACCACTCGCGGTTTCACCCGCGTGGTTCCCGTTCCCGTAAAAATATCGGGATAAGAAGTATTCTATGTTTGAATCCAGGTTATAAACTATCTGTATGCCAAATTTCATCCAAATCCATCCATCCGTTGCAGCGTGAAGAAGCAACAAATAAAAATAATAATAAATAATAATAAACATTCCTACACTCACACCAATTATCTAGCCCAAGAGAAGCTTCGTTATGAAACTCGTTAAATGGTTACTAGACAACGGATAAACATACTTAAAATACTTAAATACATACTTATTATACATAGAAAACAACCAGACCCGAGACAATTTAGAAAAACGATAATTTCTAAATTGACCCGACCGGGGATCGAACCCGGGACCTCAGAGATGGCGACTCCATGAAAACCGGTGTACAAACCACTCGACCAAGGAGGTCGTCAGATACACACATACATACACACAAACTTTCGCATTTATAATATTAGTGTGATTTAAAATTTCTTGCGGAGCTTATTTTGGTTTCGCTAGAATACCAGTGTTGGTGCGACAAGCCTCGTTCGCAACAACACAAACTGAGGCGGGGTGTTCATTAAATCTCTCTCTCTCTTTTTGTATTTTTATTTTTATAATTTTGCTGGTAAGCATAGTGCCATGATGTCACCTAATGTTAAGTGATGATAAGGCTTATTGGTGGAAGCGCACTTCACCCGGCATCCTCAACTAGTGAGGCACTGGCTATCTTGTGTATTGTATGGTAAATAAGTGATTATCTTTCTTATTAAAAATTTATAAAAATAAAAATAAAAAAGCTTTTTATTTCTTCCAGAAAATGCTAGTTTACAAGTTAATTAGTTTTGTTAGTATAAAAAATGTAGTTTAATAGTTAATGGTTAGTATTTCAGTTTTATATAAAGAATTATTCTGTAAGAACCCCTCTGCAGGTAAAGGCCTCATTTAAATTGAGCCATTTTTCTCTGGATTGTGCTGTTTCGAGTCCAGTTTGGACCTGCTATGCGTTTGATTTCGTCCTCCCATCTGGTGGAAGGCCTGCCTTTCTTTCTTTTACCCACTGGCTCCCTCCATTCTGTCACTTTTTTAGTCCACCTTTGATCTAGCAGGCGTGCTATGTGTCCGGCCCACTTCCATTTTAATGCAAAAGCTTGTGCTAAACCGTCTGTTGCTTTTGTGATATTTATTAATTTGTGTGTGTTGCGTATTTTTGCATGCCTTATTTTATTTATTCTTTTTATGTTTAGCATTCTCCGCTCCATTCCTCGTTGGCATCTTTCTTATTATTACCACAAATTAAAGATCCCATGCTGGTCTGCTCGGTGAAAAGCTTCTGTACTATATCAGCTGCTTAACTTCCCGTCGTAAGCCGACTAAGGGGAGAGGGTTCCTAGATGCTCATCATCAGGCGATTGGCTTGCAACCCATCACTGATTTTATCTATTCCGCCTCCGTTATGCTTAATGTGGCGTCAAGGTCGCTAACGGCGAGATTACTCAAAATTGGTGAATTTGATGATCTGTCAATCGTTTTTTGACAGAAAAACGTGAGAGTATAAAAAATGTAATTTAAATAATATGTAGTGTTAAGCGAAAATGCACACCAACACCGATACCCGGTATCGGTGGGTATCGGTGTTGGTGTGCATTTTCGCTTGCACGCATTGTTTCTCCTGCATGTGCATACTTTTTGCGGGCGGGAGGGCGGTGCATGCGTACTGCATCCAAGCTGTATAAACGAGTGAGTTAGCGGAATTAACACTACATATTATTTAAATTATATTTTTTTGTACTATGGATTTCCGCAAAATAACGCCTGATTCCATTAATTATCTGTGAGAGAATATATATTCTAAAGCTCATCACAATCGAATAAATGGTATACACCGAGACATTTTATTGGTTGTTTTCGCGCAGGTGGGTAGATCAGACCATGAAACTGGACAACTTTCCCCAAGAAACATAGGTCAAAAAACGAGATATTTTTTTTACTTTTCTATATAAAGCCTCTATTTTATCTACCGAGCATTACTACCTTGAAAGTGGTGCGCCAAACGACGTCATTTGAAAGGAATTGTGATGTTTTTGGATGTTGTCCGAGAAATGTTTAGAGTAATTTCCCACCCCAGCCGATAATGTTTAAGTTTTGACCATATCTTTTACAAATACATGTAGGCGATACGAAGTTCACCGGGTCATCTAGTCACTTCTTTACATAGTATAAAACAAAGTCGCTTCCCACTGTCCCTATGTATGTATGTATGCTTAGATCTTTAAAACTACGCAACGGATTTTGATGCGGTTTTTTCTAATAGATAGAGTGATTCAAGAGGAAGGTTTAAATGTTATGAAAAGCTGATAATTTTAGAGGTTTTACATTTTTTGTAAACGCTGGCTGAACCCTACGAGATAGATCAAAATAATGTACTACAGTATTGTACACCCTATAAAGGTCTACAAAAAAGTCCGCGATGGTATGTCTATCTCATATAATATAATAATCATAACCCACAATATTCATTTTTTTTCCTTTATATTTTATGAGAAATAATGGCTTATTTACGTAGCGATTTCCAGGAAAAATAAAGACATTCTGTAGTATATTCTGTATCAGCATTGCACCCGTGCGAAGCCGGGGCGGGTCGCTAGTAAATATATAAATTGATGCGTCGCTGTACGAGGCTCAGAGCGCAATTGTTTTACGTCGCGCGTCTTCTATGTGGCCTGAACACATTTAGATAATAAAAAATATAGCTCATGGTCGGACATCACGTCGCGTCGTCGCACCACATTGACTAGAGCTCAGTTGATTGCTGCGAGTCGCTTTGCGCTAGATTTTCTTGGATCGTAATATATCGATATGATCAGTATTCCATTACCAAATTTAGTAGTAAAAAGCTTATATTAAGGTTAGATTTTCATCTTACTTTGATTTTTGACTGCTTTTTAGCAGCAGCCAAGTTTTTTTCTATTTAACGGTTTTTGCAACTGATTGGCTATGCAGATTCATCTTTACAGATGAAATACCACAAATTTGATGGATTTCTGCCGCCCGGAATGCGAAAGACCCAGGTTCGATTCCTGGCTGGGTCGGGTAGGCATTTAATTTGTTCACTGTGTTTTTATAAATACGAAATAGAAAAGCTTAAAATACGGTTTAATAATCTGAGTTAATTTATGTCATTACGTTCCAGAGGAGAGGATGGCGCAGTGGTTAACGCGCCCGGTCTGCGAGTGCTGAGGTTAAGCAACTTTCGCAAAGGCCGGTCATTGGACGGGTGACCAAAAATGTATAGTCTTGAGCTCCTCCGTGCTTCAGAAGGCGCGTAAACCCGTTGGTTCCGGCTGCATTAGCAGTCGTTAACAACCACCGCACCGCACTGGGCCCGCGTGGTGGTTTATGGCCCGTTCTCCCTATCCATCCTTATGGAAGGCTCGTGCCCCCACTGCTTTGGATTGGATTTCAACCATTTCGTGTGTAAATAGACTTTTAAACTATCTCATCATCATCATCATCTCAGCTGGACAAAGGCCTCCCCCAAGGATATGAGGGGTATTTGCCGTAATCGCCACGCTTGGCAGGCGGGTTGGCGATCGCAGTAGGTAAACTATATTAATAAATATTTACTGATATGTCTCAACAAAGTGAAGATCAAAATTGCTTAAACGTTTTTCCTTCTTTTTTCTTCCCGACTGAAAACTCCACCCCTTAAAACATAAAACTGTTTTTTTTCTCCTACTCCTTCTCCGTGCATGCTGTCAGGTTGAGGAACGCGCTGCCGCATAATATTCAAGACTCTCCTAACATCAGCCTTTTTAAAAAGCGTTCGAAGGAAAACTACCTGTCCGGTGGATTCTGTCGTCCTATGTATATTGTTTTTTTTTAATCATTTATTTTTGTTTTGTATATTAAACTTCCTTTGTTTATGCAATTATTAGTATGTATGTGAATTATAAATATTTAAGTAAGTTTATTTTAAATTTGCAGGAGGTACACATTAATTCTACCTCTATTTATAATGTTTCCTTTAGCGGGCCTGGTGGAAGATATTTCAGAACTGAAATAAGCAGCGCCCTTGTACTACATTTACCCGTAGAGCTTATTTTGTTACCTTTTTATATGTGTACAAAAACTTGTAAATAAATAAATAAATAAAAATAATTTAATATATTTGCAATTGACAGCGAAACTTGAACTTGTGTTTATGGTTGTTTTTGCCTCACCGCATTTGTCGACAGTGGGTTGGCATTAGTGGCAATGGCAACAAGACAAAGACGTTTTGAATATTTCACGGGGAACTTTGTCCGTCGGACACTTTTCACGAGGCACTTACGTTACGTCGCATTACTATCGCATTGTCGACGTTTAACAAGCCACGATCTGATATGACTGGGTATAAGCAAACTAGACAATTTGTGGTGGGTATTGTCAATTTTTGACGTAAATAGTAAAAATTAATTTTATTGAAAATTAAATATAATTAAAAAAAACTAATCTTAAGCCATAATACCCTACATATAACGGTGGAGACCTACAAAATATCACTAGATAATCAGCCTTTAGTTTTTCTTTCTCCGGTATTGCGTTACAATAGGTAAGTACGTGAACTCGTTCACTTTGCCTGACCTAGGAAATGAACCCAAGACCTTCGGATATCAGGCCGAGTGCTTAGCTACTCGACCACCGAGCCGTTTCTGCTCAATAAAGTAATTTGTAACAGGAACGAAGTTATAATTATTTTAAATATTATTTTTATTGTTTTGGATGTTATAGAAGTTATGCCATTTCTAGTCTATAAAATTTACCAAAAGTATTTTCAGATCTCCAGTTTCTACGAGATACAATTTTATCGATCGGCAGCAATTTTCAACTATAGCAACTGCTGAGCGAACACTTCAAAATTCAAAATCATTTATTCAGTTTAAGCTAAGCTCCTAAGAACGTCATTATGTCATCTCGGTTCGTAAGTCTTTGGAAGTATCAATGACAGCTTCGAAAAGTAACGACTCCAATCATTCCGCAATGGCTGTTCGGAAGGCAGGTCTCGCTTCGCCTTTTTAAGTTTACAATTAAATATGTAGTTTTGCAAAATTACGCAGATTTTGTAAGAAAAAAAAACTCAAACATTGATTTACTTAATACACATTTTATATTGCGCTCGCGCAGCGAGACCAATCATTCATCTAAGGGTACATACTAGTTAGTTAAAATTCATCTCGTCCATAACAATAATTTCTTGTGTATGTAAAGCTATCAAAATTTATTTTTGTCTTTAACATTATCCACTTTGTCCACTTTGTCAATCAAGGAATATTTTCAATAAATCATTTAAACTACATGGCATATTACACCTTAAAACAGCGTCAAAGATCGTCCGCACCTCAACCGTCGCACCGTGAATGGCGCCTTACAAAAAAGGCGTGGAAAGCAAGTTTCCACCAGCCCGACCGTTCACAGTTGATGTATATTTATTACACTGCCATTGTGTGGGAGACGGTTGAGCGGCCCTGAATAAGGGCTATCAACAATTGGTAGAAAACGGGACCTGTTTAACGCGGCCGGTTTTCAATCATGATTCGAAGTTTCTTGCGCGTATTTTTCTTGAAATCCAATAGAGTATCGGTGTGTACTTAGCACCTTTAATGTGGGTGAGAGCTGGCGCTTTGGAATCAGTTGCTCGCCTTCTTCTATTGAGTGTTCTTTCACATACAAAAAAAACAAACTAACTTTCCTACACTCACACCAATTATCTAGCCCAAGAGAAGCTTCATTATGAAACTCGTTAAATGGTTACTAGACAACGGATCAACATACTTAAAATACTTAAATACATACTTATTATACATAGAAAACACCCAGACCCGAGACAATTTAGAAAAACAATAATTTCTAAATTGACCCGACCGGGGATCGAACCCGGGACCTCAGAGATGGCGACACCATGACAACCGGTGTACAAACCACTTGACCAATGAGGTCTTCAAACTTTCATCATACACTACACTTTTCATCTAGCAACAAAGTTCGCCCACAAAAACTAGTTTCCAATTTGGTGTTTTTTTATTAACAAATGAGTCCGCTCTGGTGTTAACCAAAAGCAGAGTCCATCAGAAGCGAAGACAGCTACTGACCAGCTTGTACTCACCCTGCCGCAAGTTGCATCTTCACACGTTGTATAAAGAACCCCATCTTGTAGAGTGTAGGAAAAACGTTCGTTCGGAAAGCATTTCAGGTAAAAGTGTGTAGGGACACATTATGCATGGTCAGCGTTTCGATGTTGTAATGAAACGCGGGACGGCGCTCATGCGCTAGTCGTCGTTTGGTCCCCTTAATAGCACGTAACGTAAACAATAGTTGTAATTAGGGTTAAGGGAAATAAAAAGATATTAGTTAGGACTAAAAGTATTTATTATTTAATCACCAACTACACTGGCCTGCAAAAATAAGTACTACACTTTTAATATTTATTTATTTTCTAAACTATAGAAGTTAGAGATTTTAAAATAAAAAACGTTTTGCAGCAATTTTTATCAGCTTTCTTTAAAACTAATAGTAGATTGTACACCAAGGGGATAAAGCACTGTATTATGTCACGGGCGCGATATTTGAATCCTGAGCGTAACGAAGGACTCCAGATTTAACTCCCGAGCGTAGCGAGGGGGTTTTGAGTTGATTCCCGAGCGAAGCGAGGGAATTAAAATGGAGTCCTGAGAGCAGTGAAGGATTTAAGCGCGCCCAAGGCAAAATCAGTTTTATCCCTGAGGAGTATACTCTACTTTTCTCACCTTTTGCGAGACAATAAAAACCAAGGCTACTAGAAAAAGTATTTTATTTATTAAAATACTATTTTCATTACTAATTATATATAATTGGTACAGTAAATAACAATAAAAAGTAAATTAAAAATTAAAATTGATGTTTGATACATTAGTCCAGTTATGTAAAGATATGGTTATATTTTTTGGTACGCTTATGTTAGTTGAGGTGGAATTTATTTGAGTAGCAGCACCCAATACATCAGAACCTTGCGTGTGAGGGTCGTTTGGCACAGTAAAGGTTGGGGAAGGTGGTGCTTGAGGCAGTGGGCTTGACGGGATATATTTTGAGCTAGATGGCTGTGGTGGCAAAGGTTTCCAAGGATCATCAATAATGGACGTAGTTTTCAGATGAATGTTGTCACCAATACGACAGCTTATCTTGTTTTTGTTTTGTATGGAATTCTCTATGTAGCCCTCCGCTACTGCATCGGATTTCCAGCCACCATGACGTTTTATCTGGGCCATATCTGCTCCTGAATCTGCCAACAGACTTGCCCATGTTCTCCTCAAACAATGACCCGTATAGAGCTCGGGATTTTGCAATTTGAGGTATTTTGCAATTTCTTTTGGCATGGCGCTGATTTTATTCTTGCCAATGACTTGCCTGGTGCATTTGCCATTACTGTAACCGATAAAAAACCTGTTGGTGTTTATATTAGAGGGGCGCAGAGCTTGGTACTTTTCAACAATTCTTGCATAATCTTTACGAACTATGAACGAACGTTCTCTATTTGTTTTGGTATCTGGTAAGTTAATCAGCAATAAATCTGCATGTTTTTTGATATCATTGACTTTTATGTTTACGAGTTCATTTCCACGACATGCGCCATTCACTCCAAAAATCAAGGCTACCTGTAACAAAAAATAGGATTGTGAGTAAATAGATAGATACACTACTACATTTTTTGACCTTTATATTATAAAAAAAGCTTGCGACAAAACCTTAGAATGTGTATTTTTTAAATGTGTGCCATTTAAATACCCTTTTATTCATTAACTATTTTATAGAGCTATTATAGATAGGTACTAGAAACGTAACTAAAAAGTAGGCAGTACTCATACTTACTTTCATGGCCAGAAAGCTGTGATCAGGAGCCTCATTCAGAAAAGTTTCCACATCTTGCGCTGTCAATACTTTTGACTTCTTTGCTCGATGACCATCTGATTTCCTCTTTAAAAATGCCAATAACTTGCTATATGTATTTATCTTAATGTCGTGTTTGATGCTTATTGTTAACCTGAGCATCGAATAGATACACCACAGGCTGCTGGACTTCTTTGTACACGATAATTACTCGAAATAAACAAGAAGCACTGACTCCGACACAGACTTTGCGCCTTTTGCAGTTTTCCATTTGTGGAAATCGTCGTAAGCTTTCAAGTATTTTTCCTTCGACTTCTCTGGTAGTAGGTTATTAACAATACCTAAGGCGTCTAATTTAATGGACTCCGGAGTTAAATCGCTTTCGTCACTCGACGATCTTCTTTTGCAGTTTTGTCTGATACTGATTGCACCGTATTGAAATACTCGCGGCTTTTGTTTTAAGTATTGATTTTTTTTCGTTTGGCTTGCCGTGGCGTGGCCAGCTCGATTTTCGAATAAGTTCGACTTTCAAATAAATGAGGCGCGGCGCGCGCCGCCGTCCACCTCCTCGCCGTCGGCCACCAGCAGCTGCAGCAGCCGCGCGTCGCGCGATTTTGACGAAATTAGACTTTAAATGCATAACAATAAGAACTAAGAGAAGTGAGAATCACATTACTGCCCGGCGGGTTATAATGAAATTCAGTACAACATTACACCCCGGCAAAAGACAAGGGCTATAATGATTTACTTTGAGTAAGGTTTGCATGATATATAATGAGGCATTGTCGAGCAGGTGGTGTGAAAAGTAAATTATACATTAGTAACATTTTCCTTTTTGTTTCGAAAGTATATCTTGTGTACTTAAAAAGTTATTGCAATTTTAAAAGTGTGATACTTAATTTTGCAGGCCAGTGTAGTAGAACCCTAAAAGTATATTTTTATTTTGATTTATGTAAGTTTATAAATAGTCGAGATTCTATCGACGGTTGGCTGATCAAATTTAATAAATTTCAGCTCCGCAGTAGTACATCTGAGTTTTGTATCTCTGTCGGAAAACAATAATACTTACTAAGTACTAATTGTATATAGCTACAGACTTGTAGCCTGAAGGCCACTTAAAAAACTCAGGAGATCCACAGTAAATATGTACTTAGGTAAAATTTATAATTAAGCAGAAAAAACCGGTTTATAGATACAGGTTTTCACATGTCACATTTTAAACAATAATGATTGCACAATCGATGTTACTATAAAACAATGTTATTATACTGAAGAATTTTGAAAGACTGATCATATCAAAAATACAATATAATCCCATGACAATGACATGACATTCAAAGTAGGTATTCTTTTTTAGAACCGTGCAAATAAATTTGACAGATAGTTTTTAAAACTACCAAGGAGGATATAAGTTGCATAGCATAAAAAATGTAACGTTGAGTAAAAAATACAACGACAACGTTATAGCAAGACCGCATAACTGAGTCCTCGCCTGCGGTAGGTACGCGGGGCGGGAGGTACGTAGGGCCTCTGCCACTAACACGAGCGAATTACGACGCGGCGAACGGATTTCTAGTTCATTGCGCGCTATACAACGGCAGTCATAGTCAACGGTTATAGAAATAGCGCAATGAACTAGAAATCCGTTCGCCGCGTCACAAAACGCTTCTACTCGCGGCAGAGGCCCTACGTACGTCCCGCCCCGTGTACCTACCGCAGGCGAGGGCTCAGTTAAGGGTGCGCCGTCCATAAGTGACAAGTGTCATATGTTTTATTTGAAATGTCGTCGTCCATATTTATTTGATGCCGCGCGGCCATACTAATTTTGTATGGGGAATTTAAGGTGCTTAATAAAAAATAATTATTTAAATAACCACTTGATGAATCGAAAATGTAGTCTAGCAATTTGTAGTTTATCCATTGATGATTGTTTAGACAAAGTGAGAGGTACAATAATTTAGATAAACTATAAGAAATTTACTAAACGCCGCCACTCGTTTTCATGATTTATGCCCAACTTTAAATGATATTGTAGAAAAAACTATAGCGTGTTATGAATTTATGGTTCTGAAAAATTGTAAACACGTTCCCTATGATACTAAATATATATTTTGTTCATTTAATACGATAGTATTTTCAATTATATCTACTTAACCGTAACTGCATTTTTGGCATTTTTTTGTCGGCGCACCCTTAAGCGGTCTAGCTATAGAGACTAACATAAAATTGTGGCAGCTAACCACGGACTTAAAACGAGCCATACAAAACGAATATGAACAAGTAAAAGTGCCTCCAGATGACCCATGACCACTAGAACATAGAGGCAGTAAATAGACAGACAAGACAGTAAAAAAATACCGTTTCGAACCTGCAAACATTTTTGCGTCAATCTCAGTTCAAAACGGTTTTCTTTGTAGATTGATTGATGACTTCGAAATTTTCAAAACTATACACTTGAAGTTATTCAACATTGACTAGGAGTCAATTTAAAATGAACTACATTAAATTAGTACCAATACCCCTTTACACGGACAATGGTAAAATAAATTTTAAAGTATGACGTTTCGAACCCTCTGAGTAACCTTGTGACCACATACTCAGCGAAGGGTACATCAATATAAAGCGTTTGACTATTCAGCTGTAATAATAAATTGGAGGAATGCGATCCACATCCACAATCCACAATTTGTTTTATTTCGAAAACGGACAATACACACGCAAAACGAAGGAATAACGTTGGGTAGCCTGGGGAGGGGGGGGGAGGTCGGATCTATAGAATCGACATACCTATCTTCATACCAATTCCTCTCTCCCGATTCTCCGAAGTCAAATTAAAAGAACAATGCTCACATAGTATGAAAAAAGTCAGGCCCCGAGCAAACGAAAAAAAAAAAGCGTTTTTTTTTCGAGTAATAATAATTCTTTCTGCATACAGCGCATTCACAAACCCTTCTTTTGTGTATTGTTTTCAAAAAGATTCCAAAAGATACTGTAAGCTCTTTCTGCGGAAACGGAACGCACAAGCTACCAACTTATTATGAGACGACTGTGACCACGGACCCTGCAAAGGGTTCGAAACGTCAGGATAAACTAGATTAATTTTTTTTTGGTCCGGGTGTCGCAAAGCGGCTGCACTAAAAATACACTTTAACTTTTTTTCACAAAATGACGAAAATCATAGCTTTCAAAAAGAGATAGACAATTTTTTTTTAATTTTTTTTTTAATAATTTTTTTTCGTTAAAAAAATTTTCAGCTTAAGTCTCCGCTACGTTTAGGTCACAAGCCTAACCTAACCTTACCTTGTTGTCCCCGTCGCCACTACATAGTTACAAAATTATCTCTCCATGGCTCCATACAAAATCAATTAAAAGTTTTCTTCTTATCAACTTTTTTTCAAAATTAGTCTCTTTTGATTGTTTTTGTTAACTATGATTCTCGTCATTTTTGTGAAAAAAAGTTTTTGCTCGAAATTTTTCTAAGTCCTGCACCCCCTTTGCGACATCCTAACCTTAATTTTTTTTTATATCTTACTGGTAAGCACAGTTCTTTCATTTCACCTGATGATAAGTGATTAGCTTAGTGATAGTAGCTAGGTCTGCCCAAAATTGATGTAAGAATGTCTACAAAAACATCAACCAAATAACCAGATTGAAATAGAAATGATCACGTGTTCCTATTAATAAGGATCTCTAAATAGGTTTTATTAAATCTACCATTGAAATGGCGTTAAAAATTATCACGATAAATATAATTTGTGTTCTCGTAAGGTTTTGCCAAGGAGGCAGGTAGACCTTAGGTATAATTAACTTTATTAAAGTTACAGAGATTTGAATAGTATCGAATGAGAGTAGTCGTGAATTAAAAATAGATTTTACTAAATATACATATAAATAGTTATGTAGCATGTTTTATTAGTGTGGACGTAGTGTCAATATAACAACCTTATAATACATATAGTTTTCTGTTATGTAACATGTTATATATCCTATGTTATGTGTCTTAATGTGGACTCACCTTTATACAAATCTAATAGGCCAGCAGCACTACTCGCCAGAAGTTTCCAACATTTTCTCTCCTTTTAGTTTCACCATAAAATTACTGACCACCTGCAAGTCAATGAGGTGCCGAACCGTCGACTGTCGACCCCTGACCCGCATGAATCCGCAATGAAGTACAGAAGAAACAGCTGTCCGGTAAGAAGACTATAAAGTTCTGAGTTCTATTATAGTCTCTTTGGTTCGGTTCCTTTTGGTGGGGAGATGGTAACTTACTTCACTCTGTGAGTGCATTTCGGTAAATCTGTTGGCTGTGATCCGTTCAAATGCAATTTATTGTCTGTTGTTGTTGATGATTGATGTTTTTATCACTATTGCACTTGTTTGAGTTTTTCCAGTTATTTTACTTGAGATACATTTTTTAAAATCAAACCTACATATTATTGACAGCCTACACTATTACCTCGAGCTCCCTTAGTAAGTAGTTGTAGGTGGTCAGGTTCGCTGGTTATTGAAGTACGCCGTTTTTTGGTAAATACTGTTTTATTATAAAGCACAATAATGCAGCTTTAATGGCTAAATACGTTTCTAAATTCGCGAGGCGTAATGTGGTGTCACTCCGAGTTCGTTTGGCCGCTGATTGGTGCGGGAGAAAATGGCGGGCCCATTGGCCGCCTAGGGGTGCGACACCAAATTACCCTCAATAAGGTTAACAAAAAAAAATTGTATATGACGCGTCGCTAACAGTAGTCTAGTGACTAGTAGATTGACCACTGGTCGCAACTCCTAGGTTCGGTTACAGTGAAAAAATTAAACGCCTACCCGACTAATTCAGCTTCAGTGCAGCAATTAGCACTTAAAATAATAAAAAGTAAAATTTCCTAGGTTTTGTTCAAAAAACTGGTTGCGGCATATTTTCTAATACGAGTATTTAACTCCAAGTTGTCACATAATTTTAATGTTAAAACTTTGACCCGCCTATGAATGTTTATAGCTTATCTTTTGCACAATCTCATATTCTTACTATGTAGAAATTTTAAGCGTAAACTGTTTTTTTATAGCCTATAATTTGCACAATCGCATGTTCTTACTACATACAAATTTTAAGCGTAAACTTTTATTTTTATTTTTTTTATAGCCTATCATTTGCACAATCGCATGGTCTTACTACATAAAAATTTTCATCAAGATCGGTCAAGCCGTTCTTGAGTTAAAAGTGGACATACAGACAGACAGACAGACAGACAAAAATTTCAAAAACCATAGAATTGGTGTCAGTGAGTCATAAAATGCATATTTATCCCATAATCCGTTTTCTGTCAGAAAATTTAAAAAATTGCAAATACACATAGAGCCTACAGATTTATATAGTAATTTACTTTATATAATACTCGTAAGGCTGAGGAGTTTAGTGTTTTGTTTAAACGCGCTAATCTCTATAACTACCAATCGGATTTGAAAACTTGTTTCAGGATTTCATAGCCCAATTTATATGGAAGGCTATAGGCTATTTAACATCACTCTATGACCGTTTAGAGCAGGGATAGGCAAACTTTTTCATTCGAGTGACAATATTTACTAACGAAATCTATGGCGGGCCAGGTTATTGAATTTTTTGCTGTATTTTTTTTAATAAATAAATATTTTTTTGTGAAAAAATATTGATAGGTATTTATTTTCTGAAACACACACGCACTTGAATTTTTGTTTGATGGTCGCGGGCCGGACTTCGATCATTCACGGGCCGGAGATGGCCCGCGGGCCGTAGTTTGCCCATCTCTGTTTTAGAGCCATGCAAAAAAAAGTCAGAAAAACGGGCCATTCGGGCGACGACGCGACGCGACGAGGTGGGTCGGGGAACAGGCAGCTAGTTATTGAATATGTATCTGCACAATTACATATTATTGCTTGACTTGTGCATAGTCATGTGACGTCAATGTACGTTGACCTTACCATTTTTTCAGTAGCGTTACGACATAACATCGCTTCAAACTATATTAAGAAAGCAATTTCAATATGCCATTTACACACTCCAGAACTCTTAACCCGACATTGTTAATTAAATTTCAAGAAAAATAACGACCATTTAAGTCGCAGAAAGTGCTAAAAATGAATAACACAATGTCCGCGTATAAATTAATCTGTGTAGTAACGTAGTAGGTACCTGTAATTATAAATTCTCGCAGTAATTTCGCGCCAAACCCGAAGCTTGTTGCTCGCGCCTCACAATCAGAGACCCTTGTCACATCTGTAGACGTGTTTGTTGATATTTAGGCTTAAGAGCCCCTGTACGCTTGTGAGTTCCATACAAACTTCAATTTTACAATTTTTTGGATGTTGGCAACCGACGTTCACCGTCATCATTGCCATCACTAGCTCATTTTATGTCCCCACTGCTGGGGCACGAGCCTTTTTTATGTATGGATAGGGAGAACGGGCCATAAACCGCCAAGCAGGCCCAATGCGGATTGGTGTTTGTTTACGACTGCTAATGCAGCTTTTTCTTAAAAATGGATAATTTTAGATTAACAGCTTTTTTTTAGATTTCAAAAGAAATTACGCTGTGGTAGCCCTGGCGGTCACAAAAAAACAAATTAAACGTTAATATTATTGGATACCTAATGTATCCAATAATATTAACGTTTAATTTGTTTTTTTCAATTTTCCAATTATAATGGAGAGAAAACTCGACTCTTTACAATGCCCGTACATTGACGTTAGAGGTAAACCTATTTGCTGAGAACCTACGTCAAAACCGTGGCCTACTAGATTTTGGTAGAGCAATCAAATGTAAATAAAAAAGTAAAAAGAGGAAAAAAAAAATAAGTAAAAAAAAAAGTTATTTACTATCATGTATACTTTCCCATTCCAGAGGATGGGCAGCAGCATCTCTCTGAGGTTACTTTCAACCTACTGCGATCGCCAACCCGCCTGCCAAGCGTGGCGATTATGGCAAATACCCCCCATCTTGGGGGAGGCCTTTGTCCAGCAGTGGACGTCTTTTGGCTGAGATGATGATGATGATGATGATGATGTATACTTTACCCTCCGTTCGGCTTATTACCCCCGTTCCGACTAACGTTGTATAAAGGTTCCTTGAGGAACTGTACACTAGCTATTATAGCTATTTACATTGCAGACACGTGACGGGTCATGGCAAGTTGGAGAGGAATTCGAATTTGAATTGAATATCGTTTTGAGTATTTAAAAAATGTTTGGAATTGGGAAATCTTTTTTACTTTTCTATAAGAAAAATCGAAACCTGTATATCGACTGATTTTTTATGACCTTGACGTTGAAAATTTTGCATTTTAATTGATTTGAACTTATATGAAATATCTTTATCTATAAACTAGCTGACCCGGCGGACTTCGGCGGACTTTGACAGTTTCTATGACAACAAAACAAACAAATCGTGGAACATTTTGTATTGGAAAATTAAACTGTAAAAAAAAAATTGGGGTGGACCACCCTTTTCACTTAGGAGTATGAAAAATAGATAACGACCGATTGTCCGACCTACCCAATATACATATAAAATTTCATAAAAATTGATCAAGCCGTTTTGGAGGAGTATGGCAACCCACATGTAACACGAGAATTATATATATATACTAGCTGACCCGGCGGACTTCGTAACACAAATAAGGGTTGATCGTAGAAGGGTGAAAACTGAGGATTGTATGTATTTTTGTATGTTGTATCATAAAAAAATAGAAATTAAAAATTTTGCCAAAAAAATAAAATAAAAAATTTAGGGGTGGACTACCCCTAACATTTAGGGGGATGAAAAATAGATGTTGGCCGATTCTCATAGATACCGGATAAGCACAAAAAATTTCATCAAAATCGGTCAAGCCGTTTCGGAGGAGTATGGCAACGAAAACTGTGACACGAGAATTTTATATATTAGATAGACATAGATAACAATCAATTGCTATTCGTTTGTATCGCTAAAACTCGAGAATGGCTGGACCGATTTGCCTTGATTTTGAAATATTTGTGGAAGTTCAGGAAAGGTTTAAACGGTGAGAAAAAAAAATAAGTAACGGAAAATACTAAAAATGACAATTTAATTTTCCAATACAAAATTATTTGTTTGTTTTGTTGTCATGGAAACTGTCAAGTCCGCCGGGTCAGCTAGTATTTAACAGGTTCACTGTCCCGCAAACCACATTATGGTCCGTAACAATTGATTTAACCGTTGTTATAAGTTTTGGACAGTGAACCTGTTAAATATAATGATTTCCAATTAAGCATTTCGAAAAAAGAACATACATACACAAAAGGTTTGACAAACGAAACATGTTTTAATTGTTTCCGCGATTGTGAATGGTCCACTAGAACAGACTGAAAATTAATTTTGTTTATGCAGACTTTTATGAGAAATGTTGAGCCAAGGTCGCCAGAAGACTGCCACTCGGGTTCGGGATTAATGAGTGCCGGCCCTAAAGCTTTACACTCACTGGCGAACTGTTGAAGTGTTATCTACTGGACAGAATGTAGAGAGATAGTACCCTTTTCTTGTAAAATGTAACAAATAAAAAATTTATTATTATTACCTACAACTCTACTGCTACGCATGAACTCATAATGATCGTAAATGTCAAGCAACTATCGCAATGTCATGTCTACGGATTGGTGACCATTATTATTGTTAATTTGAGCTAGTTCGTTTTATTGTCTTTTAAACAGGTTGTACGTTATATTCAAAGCTTTATGTACAAGTCAATAGTATTGTATTTAT
Source organism: Eudonia lacustrata (assembly GCA_947562085.1). NCBI lineage: Eukaryota > Metazoa > Arthropoda > Insecta > Lepidoptera > Crambidae > Eudonia > Eudonia lacustrata. Next base: position 3,143,941 of record OX387322.1, read on the forward strand.
AATATTATCTGACTAGCGACAGCACGCGACTTCGTTCGCGCAAGCACCCGTATCCCGAGATCCCACGAAATCCCTGGAAAGTCCCATCTCAGCTCTTGCCTACTTCATAAAAGGAACCTATCTGCAACATTTCTAGCGTTCAATGGTCAGTGATTAAAGGAAAAGAAAAAAAAACTACAGACACTTAGACACCACAGTCCAACGAAAAGAAAGAATAAAAAACCACAGACACACACATAAAACAATCATTCATCTAAGCATAGAACGAATAAAAGCAAAAAAATAAAATTCTCAAAATGAAACGTGTCTGTGCTGCAGCAGTGCAAAAGGTCGTAGCTCAGCGATACCAAAAAAGGGAAACTGACTTATTGACGAATTTCGCGATGCTGATGAACGAGGTAAACTGACGAGTTCATGAAACTGGCTAATTAGGGAAACTGACGAGTGATAACCCGAGCCATTTGCCCGGGAGCAAAGCGCTGATTTGAATTGTGTTGCGTGCAGTGGTTATGCCTTTGCGTTTATTAGTCAGTCAGTGAGTAAATCAGGACTTTAATTTTATATTTATAACTATACATTTACTGTTCTTAAGAGAAATACAAAAATATTTTTATTTTCCTCCACAAAGCATGTTCTTTTTGCTAGTTATATATATATAAACAATAAACAACAATGTGGGAGACTGGTGCATAAGCTAAGCAAGGAATGCCTGTAAATCAGGACACATTCCCACCTCTCAGACAAACAACTGAAATAAATGTACTTAAACAAGATGTTTATCGTACACATTGACCACTTTTAACTTCTTAATGCCAAGTGAAACAAAATATAAAATAAAAATATGAATTGAAATTGAGAAAAGCGCAAACGTTGTCGCGTATAAATGCCGTAATAAATAAAATAAGTAGATAACACAGGATTCTCGTTTTAAATAAATTAAAATTCTAGATGTATTAACAGACAGAAATACTTACATTATCAATATATTAATACGTGAAACAAAAACTTTGTACTTACCCCTTTTTTTACGAAAATTGCGCGGACGGAGGAGTATGAAATTTCGCTCACTTATAGTTTATATAGAGAAGGTTATCCGAATGTATTTTTTTTTATAAAAAACAAACATTATACACACTGCCATGTATTTGACACACACGCTTAAATACTTACTCTTCAAAAAATTCAAAAATGGAATAGGTGCGGCCGAAATCTGTCAATGTCGTCTAAACTCACATTCTATCTTTTTTCATTTTTCATTGCTTAGGATACAATCCGCGCAGCCTTAATAAAATTACGGTCGAATTTCGACCACTGGGCGACCACTAGTAATATATAATACTTTATTACTCTTTAAGACAGTAAACTTATTATTTTGTGATAAAGCTTTGTGTAATACCTATTTGGCATACTGTCCACGTAGATGTACGCACAGAACATTGTTGAACGGCAATTATTTTTGTTATTCTCTAGCCCCCCATAAGACAAGATTGCCTAGTTTGGGCGCCATTGTTTAATTTGTTATGATTGTATTATTCGAGTAATAAACGTTTTTCTTTTATTTCATGAACTAGCTGTGCTCGCGACTTCGTCCGCGTGGAATAGTGACTTTCGGCAGCATTTTTAATTTTTTAGGCTCTTTTCCCGTTTTTGCAACATTTTTCACTGATGCTTCGCTCCTATTGGTCGCAGCGTGATGTTATATAGCCTAAAGCCTTCCTCGATAAATGGACTATCCAACACAAAAAGAATTATTCAATTCGAACTAGTAGTTCCTGAGATTAGCGCGTTCAAACAAACAAACAAACAAACAAACAAACTCTTCAGCTTTATAATATTAGTATAGATGAGTGTATGTTCTCCTCCTGAGAATTATTTTATACAAACTACATAAATTACTTAATCCATAAATATCAATATTGTGTGTGAAAAGATTGATCTAAAGGTGAAAAGGCGTTAAACAATCCGCTGATGAGTACCCAGCGTTACTTGATGAGCAGGTAGGGTGAATATCAAATAGTTGTTGGTGCGTAAAATAAATGCGAAAAACCGTCAACAGATTATTTTTGCCCAAAAGTCTCCATACTCTGAGACTGGCTAATTGGAATATGTGTCGAGTGTCCTGGAAAGTTTGACAAAAAAGAACTTTGTTAAATGCTTGTCGCTGTAAAGGGCACTTAAGAGCACTTAAACAGAAGCAATCTAATATTAATTTGAAAATGATTACGTTATTACAACGGGGAGACGTTTGTCCTTCATTTTGCTTATGATAAGTCAAGAACGGAGAAAAATAAATGCCTCCGTGCTTCAGAAGGCACTTAAAGCCGTTGGTTCCGGCTGCATTAGCAGTCGTTAACAACCACCAATCCGCACTGGGCCTGCGTGGTGGTTTATGGCCTGTTCTCCCTATCTATCCATAGGGAAGGCTCGTGCCCCAGCAGTGGGGACATAAAATGAGTTGATGATGAAGTCAAGAACCGTTTCATCATTATCATAATCATCATCATCATCATCACCATCATCATCATCATCATCATCATCATCATCATCATCATCATCTCAGTCAAAAGACGTCCACTACTGGACTAAGGCCTTCTTCAAGGATCTCCACAACGAAGAACCGTCTGGAAAGTGAAAAAAAATTATGGCGAAGAAAGAAGTCGATTTGCTATTAAGATCGATCTGGTGACCTACCATCAACTCAATTTAAAGCTAAAATTAAATATTATATTATTATTTTATTATTATATTTATTATTTTTATTATTTATTATTTATTTTTTATTATCTCAGCCAAAATCAAATATCAAATATTCTTTATTAAATAAACACTTTATACAGTACATGTGTGAACTGATCTCATATAAGTGGAGATACGGGCTCTTCCTTAAAATTATTATTGACATATAGTGTAATTTAGAGCTAGTACAATGGACATGAGTTTTGTATTTTTTTATAACCTAATCAAAATAATGAAATTATAACTAAGTTGTATGTATAAGTATGTGTGTGTGTATGTGAGAGGGTGTGTGTGTGTGTGTATTTCTATATACATTTCAAGACAATCCAGTGAACTTGGTAATTAGCTCTTCTACATTGTCATATTTAAAAATACGAACACTGCTGGATAAAGCACAATGTTTAATTTTTCTTATTTTAGGACACTTGACACATATTTCAATTACTCATTCTCAAAGCCTGGTCTTTTCATCTTTTGTAATTGTTTGTGATGAGAAAAAAAAATAAAAAAGGTGGCAAAATCTAATAGGTAAATAAGCTTTCTAGCTTTGAAACTTTTTAAAGGAAAATCCCATTTCTTTCGAATGATTTGTGTTTTCATTTCATGCCGCTGAAATAACGCCGACACGTTCCGGCCATAGTGCATTTATACGAGTATTTTACTGCAGTAAAATCGCACAAATTTTATGCCTTTTCAAATGTACACATTGTTGCTGGATTCAGCTGACTATGGTTTTCTGCTTTAATGATCCGTGTTCTTTGTATGTGTTTAGGTTTGTTTGTTTAGAACTACTTATTTAGGTTTGTTTGTTTAGAACTACTTACTATTATTGTTTTCTAAATTTTACGTGAACACTACACATTGAAATGAAACAACTTTTACGTATCAAGTCGTGATTATTTTACACATTACTTTTAATTAATGTTTATACTGACGTTTCCAATCCTTTGCAAGATCCGTAACCACAGGGAGACTGTTCAAAACTGTCAAATTTCTTCAATGAATGTTCAACCATAGGCCGTTATACATAAACATAATACGTTGTCTTTTGTATAAGACTCAGGTGCGCTCCTGCGTGGAGTATTGCTCTCATCTTTGGGACGGATCCGCCAAGTACTTGCTCGAAGCTCTTGACAGGTTGCAGAGACGTGCTGTCCGTATTATCGGTAACGATGACGTTACGACCAGTCTGGAGCCGTTACAGCAACGTAGGGACATTGCTTCCCTTAGTGCTTTCTACCGCCTTTACCACGGTGAATGCTCTGAGGAGCTCTTGACCTCATTCCTCCCTCTCCATTCCTTTCCAGATCGACGCGTGCAGGTCTGAGAAGCTACCCTCATACAGTGCTGACCATCAAGACACGTACCAAAAAGTTTGGACAATCGTTCCTCTGCCGAACTGCCCGTGTGGAATGCGCTTCCCGCACACGTGTTTCCCTCCTCTTTCTCTCCCGGGTTATTTAAGCGGGGCGAGAAAAAGCATATAAGCAGACCGCCATAGTGTGAGCGTTCGGCATAGTGTGGTAGCGCTGTGATGATCGCTGTCACTTCTTGGGCTTCACTGGCTGCTTTTCATCAGGCAGGGTGAGGCCATTTTGACGTGCCACAATAGAAAAAAAAAAGTACAAAGTTTTTTGAGTTTGTGGTAGTCTGTGCAGTCGGGTGTACGCATTCAGACTTTACGCATGGAAAACGGTAGTATGCGCTCATTACTACATTCAGCCACTAGCACATGCGCATGCAAATCACTCCATTGTTTGAAGCCTCCCCGCTCACAACTTATTGTTTTTGCAACTACGCAGGGGCGGATTAGGGGCTTAATGATGCTTTTAGTTCCGTTAATTATGGGGGAACGTCAACAGCTTTGAATTTTGCTGCAATGTCGGCTTTTATGATTGTCATGCTATTATTCATAGACATTTTAAGCGCTTATGAATTTAATTTGGCTGTTAGTTTGTTTTTAAGTTATTTGGGCTTTGTAACGATTGTCTAAGTTGAGGTGTGACTTATGTGATCAGTACGTGGATGGATGACCTTCGAAAGGCGCGTTTAGCTGTTTCATTATCAGTCTATATTGTCTTACTGTTCGACTCAGGATTTCAACCCAACGATCCGGTCAACCTTGTTTTTTTTTGACAGTGGAAAATTCGTTGGCCGAGTACCACCGCGCTCGGGGAGACGCGGATGGTTATGTGGGGTTTTCCCCTCTAGCTCCCGCCTCCCTGCCCAGGCCCGAGGGTCTCGACAGGGATTCGGGAGGAGGAGGGGCCTATCCACTAAAAACCACTATACATCCCCTTCACGTGCCGCTAGGATGACTGGGATCACCGGTATGGCAGTCACCAGTGTTTACAGCGGCGGCCCGCCAGAGGGAGCACGCCCGAGGATGTTTAAGCGTGCTCCAGACGTCCTGAGGCTAGTGGACGGCCAGGGATTCCCCGTCCCTGACCGTCACCTCAATGCGGGGAAAAGATGAGGCGGGCATACTGCCGCCCCCTTCTCCCATTTCGTCTGCGTCGGATTAGGTCTGATCCGGTCAACCTAGCCGAGGTCCTAGCCTATAAAGGCGCCCTCGGGTAGTTTCACTCTCGATTACGATCCGAACGCCTTGAAAAATATAGTAATGTACGTGGACTCGTGGAGCTCGATGGCGCAGTGGTTCACGCGCCCGGTCTGCGATTGCTGACGTTAAGCAACTTTTGCATAGGCCGGTCATCGGATGGGTGACCAAAAATTTACCATCTCGAGCTCCTCCGTGCTTCGGAAAGTTACGTGCCTTCCGGCTGCATTAGCAGTCGTTAAAAAGAGTAGTGGAGTGCGCCACATAACATCATATGGAATTGACTCACACTTAATATTGTAACTCAACATTATGTTCCATATAAATCAATTACACAAATCATGTTACCTTGAAATAGCACGTATTATCATATGATTGAACAAAGTCCATTTTTATTATTTATTACTTTAATATTTTCCTTTGTTTAGAAACAGTATAAAAGCAGTATTTTTTCATAAATAAAGACAGTTAAGAACCGACGTCCGTCGTATCATTTCGTCTCCCGACTTCACACATCACAAGGCAATCACAATGTTACGTAATATTATTTTTTGTATCATAAAAATATCTCCCTGTTACAAAGACTTCAAAACGTCGGGACAAATTTAAACAAACGAGATAAATTCTTTGATTTTTTTTTGGTACATTCTTTAACATCACATATTTAAACATCATAAAGACAAGGAGTGCAAAAAAAAACCTAACAAACGCACAGTTGATTTGGTCGTGCAAAACATTCACGCTACCGCTAAGCGAGAATCGAGTTAGCAAACCCATGGTAGGGCCCCTACCCTCCATTAACCATTCACACTATAGCAATTTGGCCTCTGCAGCAGCAGCGTATTTTTAAACAATGGTGAGACAAAAGCGCCCAAAATGAGCTCACCATTCGCACATCCCTATTCTACTAAGGACAGGGATGTTATTTGGCATAACGATGGGAGTATAATAATGATGGCTATATCATAAGAGTTGTTATTACACAATTAAATGTTTTATCAACTATTAAGAGTTGAGAGTTTTATGGCATGGGTTTTCAAAATTGTCCTACTCCACTTAAATGCTTGCCGTTGACACCCCACATATGTATAGACTGCCTAAACTGTCGAATTTCTTCAATAAATGTTCAACCATATGCCATATGACGAAAAGGCGAAAGTTATGTCGAACTCACGTGTCGTACCCACTCCTAAGAAGGTTGGGGACTCTGCCCTTGAAGTGGACGATTATGTTTACCTGGGACAAACGGTCCAGCTAGGTAGGTCCAACTTCAGCAAAGAAGTCAATCGTCAAATCCAATTAGGCTGGGCAGCGTTCGGTAAGCTACGAAATATCTTCTCGTCCGATATACCGCAGTGTCTCAAGACGAAACTCTTTGACCAGTGTGTGTTGCCAGTGATGACATACGGGACTGAGACGTGGTCGCTCACTATGGGCCTCATGAAAAGGCTCAAGGTCACTCAAAGAGCAATGGAGAGGGCTATGCTCGGGGTTTCTCTGCGTAATCGAATCAGAAATGGGGAGATACGCAGAAGAACAAAGGTAACCGACATAGCCCGAAGAGTTGCTAAGCTTAAGTGGATGTGGGCAGGGCACATTGCTCGCAGGACTGATGGCCGCTGGGGCGGAATAGTCCTGGAGTGGTGACTGCGTACTGAAAAGCGCTGGTGGGCAGACCTCCAACAAGGTGGACCGACGATCTGGTGAAGGTCGCGGGAAGCCGCTGGATGTGAGCAGCACAAAACCGGTCGTTGTGGAGATCCTTGGGGGAGGCCTTTGTACAGCAGTGGACATCTTTTGGCTGAGATGATGATGATAAACGTAAAGTTTAAAGTCTATTGAGGACATTGGATAGCTTGTGGTAGTCGGATGTGCAGGTTTGTGTACTGTGGGGATCTTATGAATGATAACACAAAATAACTAGAATTGTGTATTTTATCAAGAGACGAATTACAATCCAGCCTTAGCTTGCTGTCACAAAATCAATCCTCCCAACATCTTCACTTGTTCATTTTCTTCCTTTTTCTTAGCCTTCTATCTTTTAAACTCAGGTCACGTCATGTGCCACAGAGCTGCCCGAAGCAAGGAGTTCCGATCACTACATGAGCTACGCCCCTTCAGCAGATGGCGTGACCTGTAAAAAAGATGAACAAATACAGAGAATACGCCTGCCTTTAGTGAAGGAAGAATAAGGATGCAGCTCTTATCTGCCAGCCAATACCACGTTGCTGAAGTATATCTACAGTACATCAAAGCGTATTCTTTTAAATTAAGAAATCATATCATAATCATATACCCACCCGACCTACCCATGCACAAACTTTTTTGGAAAGAGATCGTTGTCTTGACTTCGTTACCGGAACCTACTGGGCAGCGAGAAACTAAAGGTTCCTAAAGCCGTGGTGATCGAATCTACTTAGGGGTTTCTAGAGAGGATGGCCTTACGCAATCGCGTCCCCGCTGTATTAGCAGTGGTTAACAACCAACGCACCCTATCTGAGCTGGTGATGTGATAAATGAGCTGGTGATGTCACCAGCTCATTTATCACATCACGAGCTCATTATTCGTCCCCACTGCTGGGGCACGGGCCTTCCCTATGGATGGATAGGGAGAACGGGCCATAAACCACGCAGGCCCAGTGCGGTGCGGTGGTTGTTAACCACTGCTAATGCAGCGGGGACGCGATTGCGTAAGGCCATCCTCTCTAGGAACCCCTAAGTAGGTTCGATCACCACGGCTTTAGGAACCTTTAGTTTCTTGCTGCCCAGAAAGTTCCGGTAACGAAGTCAAGACAACGATCTCTTTCCAAAAAAGTTGGAGCATGGGTAGATCGGGTGGGTATATGATTATGATATGATTTCTTAATTTAAAAGAATACGCTTTGATGTATTAGAGATATACTTCAGCAACGTGATATTGGCTGGCAGATAAGAGCCGCATCCTTATTCTTCCTTCACTAAAGGCAGGCGTATTCTCTGTATTTGTTTTTCTTTGTTACAGGTCACGCCGTCTGCTGAAGTGGCGTAGCTCATGTAGTGATCGGGACTCCTTGCTTCGGGCAGCTCTGTGGCACATGACGTGATCTGAGTTTAAAAGATAGAAGGCTAAGAAAAATGAAAACAAAGAACAAGTGAAGATGTTGGGAGGATTGATTTTGTGACAGCAAATTGTAATTCATCTCTCAATAAAATACACAATTCTAGTTATGTTGTGTTATCATTCATAAGATCCCCACAGTACACACACCTGCACATCCGACTCCAGCCACAAGCTGTCCAATGTCGTAAATAGACTTTGAACTTTACGTATATCATTATCATCTCAGCCAAAAGACGTCCACTGCTGGACAAAGGCCTCCCCCAAGGATCTCCACAACGACCGGTTTTGTGCTGTTCGCAACTAGCGGCTTCCCGCGACCTTCACCAGATCGTTGGTCTACCTTGTTGGAGGTCTGCCCACCAGCGCTTTTCAGTACGCAGTCACCACTCCAGGACTTTTCCGCCCCAGCGGCCATCAGTCCTGCGAGCAATGTGCCCTGCCCACCGCCACTTAAGCTTAGCAACTCTTCGGGCTATGTCGGTTACCTTTGTTCTTCTGTGGATCTCCTCATTTCTGATTCGATTACGCAGAGAAACCCCGAGCATAGCCCTCTCCATTGCTCTTTGAGTGACCTTGAGCCTTTTTATGAGGCCCATAGTGAGCGACCACGTTTGTCATCACTGGCAACACACACTGGTCAAAGAGTTTCGTCTTGAGACACTGCGGTATATTGAACGAGAAGATATTTCGTAGCTTACCGAACGCTGCCCAGCCTAATTGGATTCGACGATTGACCTCTTTGCTGAAGTTGGACCTACTTAGCTGGACCGTTTGTCCCAGGTAAACATAATCGTCTACAACTTCAAGGGCAGAGTCCCCAACCTTCAGAGGAGTGGGTACGACACGTGAGTTCGACATAACTTTCGCCTTTCCGTCATGCCATATGATTATATGGTTGAACATTTATTGAATAAATTGAACAGTTTAGGCAGTCTGTACTCGTGTGGGGTGTCAACGGCAAGCATATAAGTGAAGTAAGACAATTTGAAAACCCATGCCATAAAACTCTCAACTCTTAATAGTTGATAAATCATTTAATTGTGAAATAACAACTCTTATGATATAGCCATCATTATTATACTCCCATCGTTATGCCAAATAACATCCCTGTCCTTAGTAGAATAGGGATGTGCGAATGGTGAGCTCATTTTGAGCGCTTTTGTCTCACCATTGTTTAAAAATACGCTGCTGCTGCAGAGGCCAAATTGCTATAGTGTGAATGGTTAATGGAGGGTAGGGGCCCTACCATGGGTTTGCTAACTCGATTCTCGCTTAGCGGTTGCATGAATGGTTTGCACGACCAAATCAACTGTGCGCTTGTTAGGTTTTTTTTTGGCACTCCTTGTTTTTTATATGATGTTTAAATATGTGATGTTAAAGAATGTGCCAAAAAGAAATCAAACAATTTATTTCATTTGTTTAACATATTAATTTATCCCGATGTTTTGAAGTCTTTGTAACAGGGAAATATTTATATGATACAAAATAATATTACGTAAAAAATAACATTGTGATTGCCTACCTGTCGACATATTTGTTGAATGTCCGCGCTAAATGGCAATACATCAACAGCACTTGTACATAGTCAAATTATTTAAATCATTTACAGCATTATGGGTACAAGTCCACTGTAGTCATTGTCGACGAGTTGGTACAAAGAACCGGTTCACAAGCGCACTTTACCAGGTACATACATGTGCTATAGTGCATGAGCGCTATCTTCCCCAGAAAATATAGTAAGGTATGGGAGATGCCGGCGGCTCGCGTCTTTTTTTTTTTTTTTTTTTTATACTTAGCTCGGCAAATGACTCCATCCCACCTGATGTTAAGTGGAAATGAACTCCAGACGCGAAGACAACTGGTGCAGCGTGGAAACAAACGTAGCATCAGTTAACTTCACTCTGCCGGCCCACAAGGTGCTTCTTCACGCCTCTCTTGAAGGACCCCATATCATAGGAAGGAGGGAAAACGTGTGCTGGTAGACTATTCCATCTTTTGGATGTGCGACAAAGAAACGAGTCACTAAATTTCTTTGTGCGTGATGGGATACTTGAGACAGTGAATCGGTGACTCCGAAAAGCAGCACGTGTACTCCTATGAAGAAAAGGAGAAGGTGGGATGAGGTCAAAGAGCTCTTCAGAGCACTCGCCATGGTATAAGCGGTAAAACACGCTGAGTGACGCAACGTCTCTACGCAATTGCAGAGATTCGAGAGTATTTACCACTTCTGCATTGCCGATAATGCGTTCAGCGCGACGCTGCAATCTGTCCAAGGCATCGAGAAGGTACTTAGCGGAACCGTCCCAGATGTGCGAGCAATACTCCACGCAAGACCGTACCTGTGTCTTGTACAAAAGGCACAACTGGTCCGGCGTAAAGAATCGCCGCACTCTGTTCAGAATTCCGAGTTTTCGTGAGGCTGTTTTGATCACGGCTTCGATGTAGTCCCTTTGGTTCAGATCGCAGCGTATCGTCATACCAGATGTACCCTGAAGAGATGGAAGGGGAAGGAATGGTGACTTTTTTGCCGTGAACGCGCACACCTGTGTTTTCTTGGCATTGAACTCAACCAGATTATTGGTGCCCCAATTAGATATGAGGTCCAATACCCGATTGAGCTCAATGACAAGATTAACTCGATTCACTTCGGTTTCGACCCGCCCAGCCGCTGGGTGACCGTTATATCCTCCATGGACCGTACTATCATCTGCATAGCAATGAATATTTCCAAGTGGAAGCATATCATTGATATGCAGAAGGAACAGCGTGGGGGATAGAACGGACCCCTGAGGGACACCAGCGTTCACTGACATGAGCCGCGAAGCGCATCCATCAGATATAACACGGATTCTGCGCTCATGCAGGAAGCCAGCGACCCAGTTGCAGAACTGAGCAGGCAGACCGTATGCCGGGAGCTTGGAGAGAAGAGCTTTGTGCCAGACCCGATCAAAAGCCTTGGCTATGAGAAGGCTAACAGCAACCGACTCACCACGCTTGTCAATAGCCTCACCCCAAAGATGTGCAACGTACGCTAGAAGATCACCCGTTGACCGTTTCGGCCGAAACCCGTATTGGCGATCGTGAATTATGGAGTGTTCTTCTAGGTAGTGGACAAGTTGTTTATTTAAAATGCGCTCCATTACTTTGCACAAAACTGAAGTTACGGCTATGGGGCGGTAATTCGATGGATCTGACCGATCTCCTTTTTTGGGGACCGGTTGCACATTAGCTTCTCTCCAAGATTCCGGCACACAACCTGAAGAGAGCGAGAGACGGTAAAGGCGCATTAACACGGGGGACAACTCCGCTGCACACATTTTTAGGACTATTGGAGGGATGCCATCAGGACCATTAGCTTTCCGGACATCGATTAACTGCAGCTCCGCACGGACGTCACGCTGCCTGATTTTAAAATCGGGCATTGTGTGGCCACAGTGAGAAATTGTAGGTGGCTGTGCATTGCAGTCATCGACTCGGGAGTTAGCCGCAAAGAGTTTGGCCAGGAGATCGACTTTCTCCTGCGGCTTGTGAGCTAAAGTTCTGTTATGAGCATAGATTAAATAGATTAATGTTATATGTATATCACGTGACCATTGTCATAAAACGTCATGAGTCTATGGACGGGCCGGACATGGATGGCTGGCCAAGATGGCTATGGCATTGGTTAACTATTTGTGTGTCTTCTAATAAAACCAAGTCTGATTATAGTCCCGTGTTATTATTTATATAATACACCAACCAACACATGGTGTCAGTAATTGGGTTCGTAATCTACGTGTCATATACCTAGTCGTTGCACCTTGAGTCATTGTGAAATTCTCGAGTGAAAAGTCGGCGTCATGTGTGAAGAAAATCATAAGCCCAAGAAACTTTCTGGAATGTCCAGTCCGCAGCCCATGGTGATGAATGGTAACTTGGCTTCGCAATGGAAAAGATGGGTACAATCATTTAAATTTTATTTACGTGCGTCTGGTATGGATGAAGAAAGGGATGGCAGAAAGGTAGCTTTATTTCTACATGTCATTGGTGAAAAGGGCGTGGATATATTCAATACATTTGGAAAAGACGAAGATAACATTAAATACGACGAGCTTATAGAGTTATTCCAAAATCACTTCGCCCCAAAAGCTAACCTCACTTATGAATGTCATAATTTTTTCACATACAAGCAAGGTGAAAATGAAACCTTAGACGATTTTGCTTGCACATTAAAATTAAGGTCACAAAACTGTGAGCTAGGACAGCTGCAAGAACGCCTAATCAAAATAATGTTTATATGTAACATGCATCAAAAATACAATTATATCAGAGAAAAATTATTGCTTGAAGATACGCTGGATCTTGATAAGGCCTTAGAGATGGCAAAGGCCATGCTTGCTTCCAGACATCAAATGGATGAATTGACAGCAGAACAAAGTTCAGTTTTGTATAATACAAGTCAGTCACGCTCAAGATCAAAGTCTAACTCAAGGAATGCCAGTCAATATAGTCAGCAATCAAGACAGGAAGTTTGTACAAGGTGTGGTCAGGTGCATCGTTATAAGTGTCCAGCATTAAGTGTAAAGTGTAGAAAATGTGGAAAAGTCGGTCATTTTGCAGTCTGTTGTCGGTCAATTCAGCCAAAGTCAGTAAAATATGTGCAGTCTGATAGTAATATGCAACAGGTACAGTCAGAACAAGATGAATTGTTTATAGGTCATATTCAGTCATCCAAGTCGTTGTCAAGTGAATGGACAATTAATTTATATATAAATAATTCCCTAATAAATTGTATTATTGATACGGGCAGTGATGTCAATATTATGTCAAAAAGTGTTTATGATTCACTTAATATTAAAAATGTATTGTCTAAAACTGATATAAAAATTAAGTCATACACTGGTAATAGCCTAGAGGTAATAGGTCAACAAAACTTAGAGTGTAAATTCCAATTTAATGACCTCTACATGACAAAACAAATTAATTTTATAATTGCAAACGTGAATTCTCCAACTGTATTAGGTAAACTTACTTGCTCAGATATTGGACTAATTAAAAGAGTTTTTTGTGTAGACACTGCAGGCATGCAAACACCAGAAAGGGATATTAGTCAATTGTCTTCTGAAATAAGTCAAAATGAGTCAAATTCAAGTCAAATAATATGTCCTAAAGTCACAAAAAGTCAGTCACAGTCATTTTCATTACAGTCAAGTCAGTCACAAAATATGATTTTAAAACTTGTTGAATGTAATAATTCTGTTTTTACCGGCCTTGGTTGTTTTCCTGGTGAGTGTCACATAAGTACAAATCCTGAGGTCCAGCCAAAAGTCGATGCTCCGAGAAAAGTACCATTTGCATTACATCATAGACTTCAACAAGAACTTGAGAAGATGGAAAAAATAGATGTCATTACCAAGGTCACAGAGCCTAATGAATGGGTGAGTTCTTTATTCTTAATAGAAAAGAAAAATGGTCAATTAAGGGTATGTTTAGACCCCCGTAATTTAAATCAGGCAATTAAGAGGACTCATTATCCTATTCCATCAGTAGACATGGTCCGTGCCAAGGTGGCTGGTGCAAGATTTTATTCCACCTTGGATGCCAGTAGTGGATTTTGGATGTGTAAATTGAGTGAGAAGAGTTCTTACCTCACAACTTTTAATACACCTTTTGGCCGAAACCGCTTTAAACGTCTTCCATATGGAGTCAACTGTGCTCCTGAATATTTTCACAGAATTATGACTGAAATATTTGGTGACATACCAGGGGTGGCAGTATACAGTGATGATATTTTAGTAAGCGGTCAGACACTACAAGAGCATAGTGAGCGTCTTAATATAGTATTTAAAAGAGCAAAGGAATATAATGTAAAATTTAATAAAGAAAAATGTACATTCGCCAAGGAGAGTGTTAAATATCTGGGTCATATTTTTTCAGCAGACGGAATCACAGTTGACCCAGACAAAGTCAGAGCAATCAAAGAGATGCCCTCTCCTACCTGTCTAAAGGATTTACAAAGATTTCTAGGCATGCTTAATTATTTAGGTCCTTTTATTAAGAATATGGCAGGCGAGACAGAAATTCTACGCCAATTATTAAAAAAATCTACTGATTGGCAGTGGACTGCTAATCATGAGACAACATTTTGTCGTTTGAAGCAATTAATATGTCAAGTTCCAGTGTTGTCACATTTTAATGTTCATGATCCTATTGTTCTACAAAGTGATGCTAGTAAGAGTGCTGTCGGAGCGGTGTTGTTACAAAATCAACATCCAGTATATTATGCTTCAAAAACTTTAACAGATACACAACAAAAAATGGCTCAGATAGAGAAAGAACTCTATTCAATAGTTTTTGCCTGCATCAAGTTCCATCAATTTATATATGGACAAACTGTAACTGTAGAGACAGATCATGCTCCTTTAATAACATTATTTAAAAAATCCTTAGTCGATGTTCCAACACGTCTCCAAAGAATGATGTTGAAAATACAACCCTACAGTCTAAATGTAGTTTACAAGAAAGGTAGTCACATGTACATTGCTGATACTTTGTCAAGGGCAGCCCTCTCTGAAACAAATTCAGATGAATTAGATGATGATGTCATAGTTCATTTAAATTTACTGATTAAGTCATTACCAATCTCATCAGAACGTCTACAGTGGCTAATCAGAGGCACTAATGAAGATGAAATTCTGCAGATTTTGAAAAAATACTGTAAAGAAGGATGGCCATCAAGTAAAACTCAAGTTCACGAAAATCTGCATAATTTTTGGCAGTATAGATTTGATTTACATACGGAAAATGATTTAATTTTCAGAAGTAACAGTATAGTCATACCTACAAAATTAAGGCCAGATATTTTGAAAATAATACACAGTGGTCATTTGGGAATTGAAAGGTCAAAAGCGTTTGTTAGAGGACATGTATTTTGGCCATTTATGTCAATAGATATAAAAAATATTGTTCAGTCGTGTCATATTTGCTTGTCACATAGAAGTTCAAATGCTCCAGAACCACTTCTTCCACATGTAGTTACTTTACTTCCGTGGGAAAAAGTTGGTGTTGATTTTATGGATTATAAATCTAAAAAATACATAGTAGTACAAGATTATTACTCAAATTATATTGAATTAATGTCAGTGGCAAGTACTAACGCCAAAACAGTAATTGTTTGTCTTAAAAGTATTTTTAGCAGACATGGTATTCCAGTTGAGTTATTCTCTGACAACGGGCCACCATTTAATTCGGCAGAGTTTAAGAATTTTATTTTTGAATGGGGAATACATCATAATACGTCAAGTCCCTACATACCAAGGTCAAATGGGCTGGTGGAGTCGGCAGTCAAGATATGTAAACGTTTTCTTACCAAGTCAGAGGAATCAGGAACAGATCCATATCTGGCTTTGCTTCAATTCAGGAATACACCTAGAGGAAATCTACCATCTCCAGCACAATTGTTAATGTCACGTTCACTTAGAACACAATTACCAACAGTCACAAAAAACTTAAAACCAAGAACAGTCAAATTTCAAGAATATGAAAAAACTAAGGAAGAAAATAAAAATAAAATGAAGGAGTACTATGACAGAAAGACTAAATGATTACCAGAACTACAAGAAGGAGATAAAGTCTATTTTAAGAAAATGCCAGATACTCCATGGATTACAGGCACAGTAAGGTCTAAATGTGATCAGCCTAGGTCTTATACTGTTGAAGGGTCAGATGGATTTATAGGAAGGAGAAACAGACAACATATTGTGAGGCCTCCACAGTCTCCTCAAACTGTATCTCAAGATATGTTACAAAAAAGTCCAAATATCAAGACTTCTTCTGAGTCTCATACAGTAGCACCGACTATTGAAGAGCATACAACTCCAGTGGAAATGCGCACCAGGTGTGGAAGAGTCGTAAGACCACCAAGACGGTTAGACTTGTAGGAGTTAATATTCTGTTATACATTTTAGCAATGACTGTGAAGGACTGATTGATTTAGTTAGGTCTAGAATATATAGATAGAGAATTAGTTCAACAAATTGTCTTATTTTTTAAGAGTTATTTTTAACAGTCTTTATTGTCAAAAGTTATTTTTGAGAGATTAGTCAATTTTGTAAACTGTGTCAAGCTGTAAAATTATAATAATAACTTTTTCTAAGAAGGAGGATGTTATGAGCATAGATTAAATAGATTAATGTTATATGTATGTCACGTGACCATTGTCATAAAACGTCATGAGTCTATGGACGGGCCGGACATGGATGGCTGGCCAAGATGGCTATGGCATTGGTTAACTATTTGTGTGTCTTCTAATAAAACCAAGTCTGATTATAGTCCCGTGTTATTATTTATATAATACACCAACCAACACAAGTTCCATCAGGACATCTCAATGGTAGCAGCGAGGGTTGGCAGAAGTTCGATTGCACGGCTTTGGCCAGACGCCAGTAGCTGCGGCTGCCCGTAGGATGCGTCAGTAGTTCTTGGCCGACTCGTGCAACGCGCTGGGCATCCGCTCTAATGTAAGCTCTTTTGCAGGACTTGGTGGCATTATTATAGGCTGCTTTCAGCGAGCGGGCTTCGGGATCCCCAAAAGCTTTACCCCTGATCCAAGCGCGGTATGCCGCCTGCTTGTTATCAGCAGCGTTGGCACACTCGCGGTTGAACCAACGGTTGCGCCTGCCTTTGCTGATGAGATAGGAGTGCGGAATATAGTATTCCATCCCTAAAACTATCTCATCAGCAACTGCAATCGCACTAGCTGTCGGGTCCTTCCCACTGAAGCAGCGCTGCCCCCAAGGAACGGATGCGAAATAGTCCCGCATACCATCCCAATCTGCCGACGAGTAGTGCCAAATCTGGCGTTTCGATACCGCTGAAGGCGGTAGCGGAGCAAGAGGCACTTTACTGGATACCAAGCAGTGATCCGAAGATCCCAAAGGAGCTCGAACCTCCAATCGGTAGCCAGCTGGGCGACTCGTCAGCAGAAGGTCCAACAAAGAGGGCGCGTGACCGACTACGTCTGGGATCCTGGTGGGCTGGTTCACCAGTTGAGTCAGGTTGTGCGTGAGAGCGAAAGCATGGGCAGTTCTACCAGCATGGTCAGTTTTGGAGGAACTTAACCACAACTCGTTGTGAGCATTGAAGTCCCCCAAAAACACCAATTCCGCCGATGGAAACCGCTCCTGCGCATCATCTGCTACCCGACTAAGATGGTCCAAAAGTCGAGTTGTCTCCATATCGCCATTATGGGATCGGTAGACGCAGACGTAGACACGGCTATGTGAGTCCAAGTCGACGTGTACCACAAGGAGGGAAAAGGAAGGGTCCTCCAGACAGCGCAGACGGCGACAGCAAACATCCGTCCGAACGAACAAGCAAACTCCGGCTTTGGCTTTGAAGGATTCTTCAAGCACAAAGCCCGGATAGTGCAGGTAGCTGGTGTCGGCCGGACAGATTATTTGCGTCTCCGTCAAAAACAACATTGCTGGCCGTGCCGTCTCAAGATGGTGGTGGACGGCATTGAGGTTTGCATGGAGTCTGCGGATGTTAGCGAACTCGACCTCAAACGGTATAGTTGTGGTGGGGGTGTGCACCGCTGTAGGACCAGTTTTATTGTGAGGCGCTGTCATGGTGGAGAAAAGGAGGGAGGCGTGAATCGAGGAAATGCTACCGCGATGCAAATAGTCAAAGTGCAGCGGCCTGTTTCACCAGGGATCTGCCTACAGAAGAGTATAATTAACCCGCCAAACGGAAGGGCCCCCGAACCCCCCCGGGAATGGCCGCCGGGACCCCACCTTCCGGTCACCAACCGGCACGACGGACCACCCCGAGATTATGCGTGGCATGGTGAGGCAGCCTCACGAGCTGGTTAGGCTCGCTTGGGCCCCAGTACTGTGCCACGGGCGGCCAGCGGGACAGCCGTTTCTACGGGTCTCCCTGGTCGGCGGGTTAACGAAGTCCTCCTGGCACTGGTTTGACGGAAGCCTCCACAGACCAAGTGCATCGCAGTAACATCCACTCGAGCTCTGGTTATACGCTGGCTGATCCCGAAACGCGACCGACAAGCGGTCACTTGACGGGTTTTACACCATGCGTACGGTGGTCACTAACCAGACGGGCAAGCCCTACCACGCAGTGGAGCATATGGAAGCTCGAAAATCCGTTAGTCGCCTCTTACGACACCCACCGGAGGAGAGGGGCGGAGAATAGTATTCTTTCTCCGTCTCCGCACGGATAAAATGTCAAGTTTAACTCTGGAAAATTTCTAATGCTTTACAAATAAACAAAGAATAAGCTCTGAATAGTTTTCCGTGTTTTGTCTCTTTTACTCTAATTTAAAATGACGTTTACATGACAGGAACAAAACACGGAATAACTATTCGGAACTTATGCTTTGTTTATTTGTAAGGCACCTAGTGTTTTATCGCTCACTGTCTGTTGGTATAGTTTGGCGAGCGTTTAAAATAGTAAGCTGTGGTAACTATCTATAGTTCTGCAAGCGAATTGGAATCGAGTGACCCGTGTGAACTCGTGGTAGGGCCGCAGCACTGTAGTGCAGTGCGGAATAAACAAGCGCGACTGTGCCCCCAGTGTCGCCGGCTGAACAATTAATGTTGTTTTTTAGCCTGTGGGGTGTAGTTTCTAAACGGCAGATTTTTAACGCCTTCGAAATGTACATAGCAACGTACTTCTTCTATAGAAACTTCTACTTCCAAAGGAATGAATAGAATGCTTTTTGTTATCAGTTTGAATAAAAATCCGTTCATTATCATAGTCACCAGTTCATTTTATGTCTCCACTGCTGAGGCACGAGCCTTCCCTATGGATGGAAAGGGAAAACGGGCCCTAATACTGTGAAATATACACCAATTATCGAAAAGTTACATAAAAAATTTGCTCGTTTTTTTACAAAAAAATGGGTTCTATGCTTTTCTGTATCCATCCTTGTTTGTAGCTGGTATGCTAGGCCTCAATACTATAGCACCTTAGGCGGAAGGACACCTTTTTGCTTTTACTGTTTACTTTTGCGCAGCAAAATGGACTGTCCAAAAGCAGCAGAGCGCTTGGGATTGTACGTGCCGCAAAATTATATGCGAGGAACAGGGCGCCGACGACACCAACCGTTCGCGACTCCTGTAGAACACCTTAACTCTTTTCTTACAAAAGTCCAGGATGCGGATATATTTTTAGATCCTATACTCATCCTATTAAGGAAACACAACATTTACATATTGTTTTCTAAAGTTTACGCGAACAGTACACATTGAAATGAAACAACTTTTATGGATCTATTTGACACATTACTTATTTAATGTTTATCCTGACGTTTCGAACCCTTTGCAGGGCCCATGGTCACTGAGGTGTTGGTCGTTTCAACATTTACCTTAGTTACTTATAATAATTTGTTATGTATTTAGGGCTAAGCATGTTGGCTGGTATATATAGCTGTAAGTTTGTATTGTCTTTTTATAATATAAATAAACAACCACGCGGGACCAGTGCGATGCGGCTATGCAGCCGGGATCAACAGCTTTACTCGTATCATCGGTGTCGCCAGCACGCCAACTAATGAAGTGTCGGCCCTGCAACACTTCTGCGTTACGGAAACATTTAATGAATCGACGGCTATTTTATTGTATCCAAAATACCTACTTCTGTTTTGATTAGTGTCCAATTGAAGCTGTGAGCTTAGGGCTTTGTTAAACAGCTGGTGGTGCGTGCTCGACGGAAGCTAGCGTGGTTCAAGCATGTTTTATAAACTTTACAACTGGTAAGCACTGTAGTGGTAAGCAGTAACTAAAGAGCTCGATGGCGCAGTGGTTACCGCGCCCAGTATGTGATTGATTAGGTTAAGCAACTTTCGCAAAGACCAGTCATTGGGTGGGTGACCAAAATTTATTATCTGGGAAAGCACGTATCTGAAGGCCCCGGCTGCATTAACAGTCGTTAACAACCAATCCGCACTGGGCTCGCGTGGTGGTTTATGGCCCGTTCTCTGTATCCATCCATAGGATAGGATCGTGCCCCAGCAGTGGGGTCATAAAAATTGACAACCTTTTTAGTCGAGTGGTTTGTACACCGGTTTTCATGGTGTCGCCATCTCTGAGGTCCCGGGTACGATCCCCAGCCGGGTCAATTTAGAAATTATTGTTTTTCTAAATTGTCTCGGGTCTGGGTGTTTTCTATGTATAATAAGTATGTATTTAAGTATTTTAAGTACAAATGTTGAAAAAAATTCCACGAGCAGGATTTGAACCCGCACCCTTCTGACATACCGGGTCAGGTGCTCTCCTAATTGAGCTATCGTGGTTCTAACCACCGAATTTATTCAACACTATTTACATTTTAATTTGAAAGCCAAAGGCGCCCATTCAAAAATGTTTTCAACATTTGTGTTTTTGTAATTTGTTCGCAACAAAATTTGCGTTAAAAATTATATAAACATTTATATTAAGTATGTTTATCCGTTGTCTAGTAACCATTTAACGAGTTTCATAACGAAGCTTCTCTTGGGCTAGATGTATGTGCGATTAGCACATTTAGCCAGTGTCAAAGTAATTTTTCTTACAAGTAATACATAAATAAACAATATTTCCTTATATGATGATGATGAATGATATTAGAAATAGGAAGTGAGAAATGATATACCCCCAAACCCCTCGAGTATCTCAGTAAAGATGTGGGGCTTTACTAAGTCCTCACGCGAGCTTCTTGAGAGAATTTGAAAAGTAACGTTGCACTGTTTTGTTTCATTTGCCAACACTTATGCACACTTACGAACACTTAACGGTTAATAATCCACCATTATTTCACATTAATATTCGACATAACACAAATTTTAGAAAATAAAACAAAACCGCAGACATGACGCTTCACTTTCCCGCTAAGAAGTCGGCTAGATAATTGGTGTGAGTGTAGGAAAGTTTTTTTTTTTAATGACCTAGTCATGGCTACTAAGCTATTGGCTTTAATATTGGTGAGTGACGATAATGCCGAAGGTGGAAGCACACTTCACGCGGAATCGTTGACTACTGAGGATCTGGCTAACTGACTATCTTTTTTCAACTATCAGAACACAAAATGCTGCAAAAAAAAATTCAGAAGCGACATACTTAGATAAGATGGTGATAGCTAGCCAAGCAGACAAATCTTTTAAGGTTTATTTTTTAATCATCTAATAAAACCTTCACGGGAAAAAAATACGTGGTAGTAGACAGGTGGACTTATTGAGGCCCTAGAACTGAGATAAATTAAATGCTGCCACTGGAAATCAAGCATCTCTGCGCCTAAAACCTTAGGAGTTACCACTACTCGTTAACTGCTCGGAAGAAAACCCGAAATCTTTGAGACAAACACGTTGTCTTACCGTTAGTCCTTAACTGCTGGGTATAAACCAGTAATCCGTCTGAGACCAGACCTGTTTCTTACCACTAGACCTCAATCACTGGGAATTAAGGCCTGTTTTCACTTTGATTAGTGCGAGTGCAGGTGATTAGTAATTGCGAGTGTTTAGTGCAGGTGTGTAGTGCAAGAAGTGTCCAATTTTGTAAAGTGGCTGTGTTTAGTAAATTCAGTTGTTAGCGTCCGACGCCAAACGCTAAACACTAAACACTGCTGTCCAGATGTGTGTGTAGTGCAGCAGTGCAGGCAGGCTGCGAGTGAGGGGAAAGGGAGGGCGCGCGGGACGTGGCTACTCGCAGCCCACTCGCAAAAAAATAGAACCCGCGTCTAATCACTTTACTACGCAGGTTACTAATCACTCGCACTAATCAATCGCTGTCCACACGAGTTTACTCCTAATCACTAAGCACCTGCACTCGTCACCTGTACTAATCACTAATTAAAGTGAAAACAGGCCTTTAGACATGGGCGTTTTCGGTTTTCTATGATAACACAGTTACGTAACCGATATTCAGTTTTCATATCGATATCGAAAAGCGTTTTCAGATATCGATATCAGTAAGATGGTTTGCTAGTTTTGCTTCTAATACCCATAACTAGTTTTACAGAAAACTGAAAACGATAGACAACACAACGACAATTAATTACGCAAATCTATTTTTATATTTGGGCAGTAAGACCCTTATTTCATTTTTCCAATGAAATGAAAAGAACACGATTTTGGTTGATAATAATCGCTTTACTCCAAATTACGTCATATTTATATTGGAGTTGTTGTGCATTAGTTTTAGTTTTCCATGGATATGGTGATATTCAGTGAGCTTTTGGTGATATTGGTTACAGTGACGATGTAGAGTTTTTTTCATATCGCGTTCTCATAATAGGCAGTTTTGGTTTTTGATTCGGTATTACAGTTTTTCTTATATCGATATGATATGATATAGGGCTCATATTCGTTTTTGATTACGTTTTGGTATATTGAACTCATGACTACTAGGAATGAAACCTGAGACCCTTGGATCTAAGACCGTCAACTTATTCTCATTCTTCCCGAGCCTAACTATCTGCTATTGATATTCACAACAGCGCACCAATTGGCTACATATTGTTTGGCCTTTACATAATCTAATGGCAAGAAACGATAATGCCAAATGAGGAAACGTGCTCCACCAAAATAGGAATCTTCGAACACAACAAAGAAAGACAGATACAATAAACAAATTAAAGATGTATATCTTAAACTGAGGAGTGCGATGGCGCAGTGGTTAACGCGCCCGCGATGCGAGTGCTGAGGTTAAGCAACTTTCGCAAAGGCCAGCCATCGGATGGGTGACCAAAAGATTTATCATCTCGAGCTCCTGCGTGCTTCGGAAGGCACGTAAAGCCGTTCGTCCCGGCTGCACTAGCAGTCGTTAACAACCACCAATCCGCACTGGACCCGCGTGGTGGCCCGTTTCTCTATCCATCCATAGGGAAGGCTCGTGCCCCAGCAGTGGGGACATAAAAATGAGCTGATGATGATGATGATGATGATCTTAAACTTATGACGACTTAGGTAATTTACAAAGTTCATCATCAAATTTGCCTACGCAAATAACATTTTACTTTTCGCAAAGTATTTTCGAACGTCAAATGAAAATGTTTATTTAATGTTTTAGTTTTGTTTATATAATTTTTAACGCAAAGGATAGTGGTCAAACTTATATAGGCCTTGGTCCAAAAAAAAAGTAGTGCAGCCATTTCTCAAAGTCACACTAATGTTAAGTCGTTATTATGTTACTATGAGCCAAAAAAATTAAAACATTCATATTGCTGTTTAGTTTTTAGATATGATTTTTCAAAATTATTAGATTTTCATTCATTTTGAGATTTTTTTGTAAAAAAATCAATTCTTATGAGAATAAAACAATGTTGGTTTAGATTTCTTATTTTTATATTATGTACAATTATTATGAATGTAGCGTATCATCATCTCATAATTAATCTCAGCCAAAAGACGTCCACTGCTGGACAAAAGCCTCCCCCAAGGATCTCCACAACGACTGGTTTTGTGGTGCTTGCATCCAGCGGCTTCCCGCGACCTTCACCAGGTCGTCGGTCCACCTTGTTGGAGGTCTGCCCACACTGCGCTTTCCGGTACGCGGTCGCCACTCAAGGACTGGTTTGCCCCAGCGGCCATCAGTCTTGCGAGCAATGTGCCCTGCCCACTGCCACTTGAGCTTAACAACTCTTCGGGCTATGTCGGTAACCTGTAGCATATAAAATAATTTTTAACAAAAAAAACCGACTTCAAAAAACAGGAAACTTAAAAAAGTAAAAATAGCTCTAAAAGCAAGAAATAATATTGAAATCATATTATTAATATCCTAGATACGCATATCAGTTTTAAAGAAGGTCTATTGAAGTCGGGTGGTCAGCTGGGGAACAATTCTGTTTCATTTAAACTTTTATAGGTGTTCCATTAACTACACTTTTTTATTGTAAAAGCTCTCCCCGACTTTAGTAGACATTTTTTTAAACTGATATGCGTATCTAGGTAATTAATAATATGATTTCAATATTATTTCTTGCTTTTTAGAGCTAGTTTTAACTTTTTTAGGTTTCCTGTTTTTTGAAATCGGTTTTTTTTTTGTTAAAAATTATTTTATTTTACGATTTTTATTGATGGGTAGACGTAGATCTAACAAGGATGCTTCTCGTATAAGGAAACGACGACCTAGTAGGTAGTGGTATTCCAATTTAAAACTTCAATGTTAATTAGGTATAATTTTTGTACGAACACATTTTGGCATATTGAACCGCATGAAGTAAGCGCTAACTGCTGTAAATCGTTAAGGAATTCCCTCGACTGTCTCCATCATCAGACCTGTAATGGCACTTATAACCCATATGGGTGCAAAGATCTTATCAATAGAAATGAATTAAGACTAAACACAAGGTAGCTTCTGTAAACGTTGAGGAGTTCCCTTGACTGTCTTTCGTCTTCATCATCAGACCATTAATGACAGTCACAACCCATCTAGGTGTAAAGTTCTCATCAATACAAATTAATCAAGCCCAAACACCATGTTATTGCTGTAAATCGTTGAGGAATTCCCTCGAATGTCTTTCGGCTCCATTATTAGATCGACTCCAGACCTTCATTAAATAGTAGTTCTTTAAAATACTTAATGAAAACATTAACAAACGCACTAGTCGCTACTACAATTTTCTATATTCCCCTTGATTTCTCTGGAATGCCATCATCAGATCCTAGTTTCCTTATCATGGTACTACCCTTTGGATATCTACTTTCCAACAAAAAAAGAATCATCAAAATCGGTTCATAAACGACGGTTATCCGCGAACACACATAAAAAAAAATATACGATTCGAATTGAGAAACCTCCTCCTTTTTTTTTGAAGTCGGTTGAAAAGCGAATTAATTATAAAGCGTCGTAATTCTAAAGCCAATTTCTGTCTCAAACATTCTTAGATAATACCGCAACTCCAGAAGACAAACGGCTCGTATAATCAATATCAATAATGATAGTAATGAGTAAACTTCTTCGTCAAATAGGGAAAGTTTTTGGCCTAAGGCCTTGTATGGCACCTGCTGATAACACGCACTGCCTTTTGTCTTTGGAGACAATAACTATTGTTGCCGACAGCCTCATAGAATAGTTTTATTTAATTAGAAAAAGTCATTAGGTCTCGTAGAATAAGTAATAAGTTAAAGATATGTCAAAATTTAAAAAAAGATTAAGTGATGAAAAAAGCGAGCGGGATTCGAACCCGCACCCCATGACTTGCCGGGTCAGGTGCACTGCCAACTATGCTATCGTGGCTCAATCCAACTCGCCGAAATTAATCAACACTATCTATTTTTACTTTATAAGCCAAAAGAGAGCTGGATGAGAGTAGCCGCGGATCGTGCTCAGTGGCGAGCACTTGGAGAGGCCTATGTCCAGCAGTGGACGTGTGTAGGCTGATGATGATGATGATGATGAAGCCAAAAGAGCCCTATTCAATGTCGACAACTACGTCATCAACATCCGATCTTAATATTTTTACAAATATTGAAAGATCAGTTAAGAATTAGGCAAGCTATATTAATATGTTAAAGTTAGTTATGATTTATTATGAATATAGGTATGTGATTATTGTAATTAGCATAGGTTTAATCGTGTCGAAACAAGTCGTAACAAGTCGTAACTTGAACAAGCCAATCACAATAAAGTTTACTTGTTAGATAGTCAATTTCTCTTCTCTTGTAAAGTCCGAATAGAAGCTACTACTCCGACTGAAGCCTCTTTCTCTGCCAGTACCAGCACCTGTATGTAGCTGAGAACCTACCTACTAAACAGTCTTCTATCAACAAGTATGTTTCCATTGAAGAAGCGATTCGGAGGATAATCGTGACGCACTGCTTGGTCGGTATGTGCTACTTACTTTGACAGTTCGTACGTATAGCTTTATTTTTGGAACGAAGTTCCTTATCGCGCGTTGTGAAAGGGGGCTAGGCGGAAAAAATTCTTACGAAAAGTTGTCACGACACTTTTTGCTATAGTAAGCTATTGTAAGCTGTGCGGCGAAAATTTCGAACGTATAAAGATGGATGCAATGTTACTTCATTAATTAAATATTATTATTATTATTATTATTATTTGTATGTGTGTTATTATTATTATTATTATTATTATTATTATTTTCCTATTTATTTTTTTACATATTAATTTACATTTTTAAATATTTTCTAAAAAACAAAACAAACATTTAAAAATATAAAAAATAGGGGTCCACCGGCATCGGGACCAGGGTCCAAACTACCGGTAATTAAGGCTCCAGAGACAGGAACCTCCTCACAATGCGTGCCGTATCGAGGAGAACTGCCTTCTGAATCAGGCCCTTCATCCAGCCGCCTAACGAGAGCCTCATGAGATGTTGATCGAGGCTCTTGGCCATCAGGCCGTTCGCCGTAACAACAATCGGCACGATGACAGCCGAGTTCACATTCCACATGTCGACAACCTCATGTGCTAAGTCGAGATATTTGATTTGTTTCTCTTTCTCAGCTTTCACGAGGTTCTCGTCATGGGGAATGGTGATATCGGCAATCATCGTGCGGCGCGCTAATCGATCTATCACCACAATGTCTGGCTTATTAGCTACAATAGTCCTGTTGGTGATGATAGATCGATCCCAGTACAACGTGACATGATCATTTTCGAGAACTGGGTCGGGCACATACTTGTAGTACGGTACCTCAGAATCCACAAGTTTGTATTTCAAAGCAAGTTGCTGGTGTATAATCCTGGCCACTTGATTATGCCTGTGCAAGTACTCACCGTTAGCCAGACTAGAACAGCCAGAAATAATATGTCTGATAGACTCACCCGGACGGTGACATGCCCGACATATGTCAACCGTCCCGTCCTTCATAATAAATTTCCGGTAGTTATTCGTTAGCATAACTTCAGTTGACAAAACCTTCAGTTTCCCCGAAGAGGTCACCGAAACGCAGCCAGGATACGGACGCTAAAAAGTCTACATCGGGTCCGTGGAGGGCCCGATAAAAGCGCCCGTGGAGCTCCTTGCCTTGCCATACCTCCCTGCGGTCATTGGCACTAAGTACTACGGGTTTGTGCCAGTTCTCTTTAGCCAAGGACAGCGGGGTGAGTCCCTTGTCCACTGATACCACATCTCGGTGCATACCCACATCGGCTTTTAGGAAATATTCCCTGAGACTGCACACCTCACGGTTGTGGATGGTCTTAGCATTTAAAAAACCTCGACCCCCGCACTTCCACGGGATGTACAGCCTCATTACCGACGATCGTGGGTGATGCATCCAATTTGCGGTCAGCAATGTACGGACTCGCCTATCCAGGGCATCCAGTTCTGTCTGAGTCCACTTGAGTATGCCGAAGGAGTACATCAGGACTGGCATGACCCAACCGTTGAAGGCGCGCACCTTATTGCCGCCTGATAAGGAGCTTATGAGCGCCTTTTTCAGGCGACCAAAGAAACGCTCCCGCAACGATTGCTTCATGTCAGCCACACTTATTCCTAACTCCTCTGACATACCCAGGTATTTATATGTATCATTTGCGGAGAGCAATTTCAGGTTTATAGAATCTGAGAGTTGTAATCTATTATACTCTTTATTCATTTTTTTCCTTAAAACTAGATTTTTACAAAATTTTAATATAAAAGCAATAAAACATTATAAAAACCTAATCCTAGAGTACCGCCAGCAGCGAGGCAGGGCCCAAACTACCGGTGGTCAGGACTGCAGAGTGAGGAACCTCCTGACAATACGTGCCGTGTCAAGGAGTACTGCCTTTTGCATCTGACCCTTGACCCAACCTTTCAGCGAGAGCCTCTCAAGGTGTTGATCGAGGCTCTTGGCTAAAAGACCGTTTGCCGAAACGACTATCGGTACAATAATGGTTGAATCCACATCCCACATGGCGGTAACCTCGTGAGCCAAGTCAAGGTACTTACTGAGCTTGTCCTTCTCGGCTTTCACGAGGTTCTCATCATGAGGTATGGTGATATCAACCAGTATTGCCCGGCGCTGGGATCGGTCGACCACCACGATATCAGGCTTATTGGCGACAATAGTCCTGTCCGTAATGATAGAGCGATCCCAGTAGAGCGTTGCATGACCATTTTCGAGTACTGGCGCAGGTGCGTACTTATAGTACGGCACCTCCGATTCAACAAGGCTATATCCAAGAGCAAGTTGCTGGTGAATTATTCTGGCTACTTGGTTGTGTCTGTGCAAATACTCTCCGTTAGCAAGATGAGAACAACCAGAAATAATATGTCGGAGTGATTCTCCAGGACGGCGGCATGCCCGACAGATGTCGACCGTACCGTCCCTCATAATATATTTCCGGTAGTTATTCGTCTTGATAACTTCATCTTCAATGGCACAGACAAAACCTTCAGTTTCCCCAAAGAGGTCACCGAAACGTAGCCAGTTCACCGAGGCAGTCAAATCTACATCAGGCCCAGTTAGAGCCCGATAGTAGCGACCGTGTAGCACCTTGCTCTTCCATATATCCTTGCGATCGAGAGTGCTTAGCACCACTGGTTTGCGCCAGTTTTCTGTTGCCAAGGAGAGCGGCGTAAAGTGTCTATCAACTGCCAAGACATCCAAATGCATCCTGCGGGATTACTTACTTAACAGTGAGTGCGCTCACTGTTAAGTAAGTAATCCCTGAGACTGCACACCTCACGGTTATGTAGGTTCTTGGCATTTAAAAAGCCGCGACCCCCACATCTCCGCGGGATGTACAGCCTCATAACAGATGAGCGCGGGTGTAGCATTCTGGAAGTCGTGAGCATTTGACGGACTCTTCTATCCAAGGCGTCCAATTCGGTCTGAGACCACCTTAGTATGCCAAAGGAGTATGTGAGCAGAGGCATAACCCAGCCATTAAAGGCACGAGTCTCATTGCCACCCGATAAAAGACTGTTAAGTACTTTTCTCAAGCGACAAAAGAATCGCTCCCGTAATGACTGCTTTATGTCCCCGTCATCAACACCCAAAGCCTGTGACATACCAAGATATTTATATGTTTCAACTTCAGAGAGAGATCTGATGTTTATCGCATCGGAGAGTTGTAAATTGGTTGAATTTACTACTCTCCCATGCTGTACATGCATAACCGCACACTTATCTACCCCAAATTCCATCTTGATGGCACTGCTGAAAGTCTCAGTAATTTTCAGCAGTTTCACCAAGTCTTGGCGGTTTGGTGCGAATAACTTGAGGTCATCCATGTACAACAAATGCGACATAACTTCACCCCCTCTCCGCAGTCGACAGCCTAACCTTGAATTTCTCAACAAAGTACTGAGCGAATTCAAAGCTAGACAAAACCATAAAGGACTCAGACTGTCGCCCTGGAATATGCCACGCTCTATCCTTATAAAATCCTGCGTGGCAGAAACACTATCTCGACATCCTGGTTGACACAAGACCGTGGTCCACTGCCGCATACATGACATCAAAAAAGATTTTAAAGTTATATCAATTTTATATAACGAATTTTACATGCGGCACCGAATCATAGGCCTTCTTATAGTCAATCCAGGCTGTGGAGAGACTCCCTCTGCCACGCCGAATCTTCTGGCATATGATCATGTCAATGAGGAGAAGCTCCTTAGTACCACGGGACCCAACCCTACATCCATTCTGAGTCATGTCCAAAATATTGTTTGCAACAATGTGTGAGTTAATTTTTGTTCTCAGAATGGATGTAAGGAGCTTATAAAAAGTTGGTAAGCCCGTGATGGGTCTATAATTTTTCGGTTCCGTGGTACTACCTGATTTATGGAGCAGAAAAGTGGCACCAGTAGTCAACAAACTTGGGAGTAAGCCGAGCTCTATGGCTTCTTGGAATTGCGTTGCCAGTAACTCGTGTGAACATCGAAACCATTTGATCCAAAAGTTGTGCAATCCGTCCGGTCCTGGGCATTTCCAATTTTGGGCCGTTCGGATCGCACAACTTACGTCAGCTGTGCTAATGTTTATAGCCTGCATGGTCTCGATAGGTTCACACGCCTCCCTGACAACACTCATCCATTCACCTTCCGTGTGCTCGACGGGCACCGACCAAATGCTGCGCCAGAAATTAGTCATGGCATCAACATCTGGTAGCTGCTCGTCGCTCACACGTTGATCAGTTCCTTCCCAGCGTCTGTATACTTTTCTTTGGTCACTTTGAAAGAGGCGATTTTGTTGGTATCGGTCCACACGCACTTTGTAGCGACGTATACGGATTGCCCACGCATAGACTTTTTGCTTCAGAAAGTCAATACGTTCCGTCACACAAGCCATATAGTTTTCCGGACGAACATCAGTCCCGACAAAGGCTTGTGTTACGAATCGCATGACACGAGGCCGATTATTGCCATTTCTGAAGCAAATTAGCATTGCAATGAGTGTCCTGAACCTAATAATACGCCCCTCGATACTCAATTGCCAAGCAGGGGCAGTCCCGATTCGCCGCGGTACTCGGCCAGAATCCTGGAATTTGACACGAGCAACGCGACACACCGCGATGGCCCCACAATAAAGGATCGAGTGGGTATCAATTAAATTTTCACTGGTTCCAAGATAAGGAACCAGTAAATCGTTCAAGGCACTCATTAACGCCAAATTATGCTTATTCGTGGGCAAACAAGGTATACGCGGCCTAGAGTTACGCGTGTCACGATACTGTAGAATGGCATCGTTCAAAGCGCTCCTCATTTGCTCATTCACCTGTGTACTTACATTCGTATTTATGAAATCTTCTTCCTCGGGTATTGAATCTACTCGCGCCACCAAGACCGGAGTCACCGCCGGTAATTGTGGGGCAGGGCGATCCTGCACCGAAGAAGAAGCCGCACAAATACGTAGTGACTCCAGGCGTAGCCGATCAAGTGTTGACTGATCCAGCAAGTTGTTACGATGGATGGCACTTGATCCGACAATCGTTGGGCAGACACGTCGATGGTCGGTTCAAGGGCCTGAAACAAAGACAGCAGCCGAACACGATACGCCGTAAGGTTTGTTCCTCCCTCTGTTGCCCTGTAGTAGGCGCGCATGCAGTTCTCATTTATAGGCTGAGTCCATCGCATGCGACGCACTACACCACCGGTAGCGGGAGCCGGGCGCAAGGCAGGTTGCCTCGCAGGCCCCAAGCGTGCCGGCAGCGGGGGTCGTCCACGTCGCGCAGGTGGTGGCGGTGGCGGGGTCGATGGCCCGCGCTCGTCGTCACTCGACTCGCTGGTGTCGATATATATTATTATTATGAAATGAAATGAAAAAATGAAAAATCAAAATCATTGCTACAGTTTCTAGAGGAAGAATTTGATTTAAGAATTAACAATAATCCAGCAGAATCAACAACAAAATATAATACTACCATTGATGCAGTTTTTTCAAGACATTTAAATAAAATAGAATCCCAAACATATGTTTCCTACTTCAGTTACCACAAGCCAATTATTACGAAAATTGAGCCTACTGATTAAGTTTATATAACATTATATTTGTTAATAATAAAAAAAAAAAAATTATTACAATTCCTTCACTAATTAATCGAAAGGAACTTCGTTCCATCCGGGTGTCCCTTGACACCTCTCAAGTTTTTTTTTTTTTCAAGAATGGGTAAAAATAAAATATTTTAAAATGTTATGCCTTAGGATGTGACGTGCAAATACGAAGAGATTTCTATTTATGACTAGTATTTTTTTATTTATTGATTTAAGGCTTGTAATAAAAGTCACAGACTTAGGATGTACTTAATTTGTATTATACGTTTACATTAAACCGAACCGTAACTTTTAAGATGTAGGCACAATAAGATCCAATTAGGTATACAGGTACTAAAATGAGGGTTAATACAGTATTATAATCTTCTAGGTTTGCACTAGTTTCTTAAAGAAAAATCTTAAAAACGTTAAAATGTTGAAATAAAAAAACCAAAAGATCGTCAAACTAGATAGCTTGAACTTCTTTTTTAAACTTTATACAAGTTTAAAAATTAAGATTTATTGTATCAAAAATGTCCAAAGAAAAATGTCCAGTAATAGTTTCATTGTATAGACGACACATTTTGGTAGCCGATTCTAGTAGCTGATAACGCGTTTTCTTTTCGATTTGTTGGTGATCTATGGTTTTAGTAGGTCTAACCATTTTTATACAAATATAAGTTAATTTTCGGATACCAGCGTGCCTGGGGAAGCCCGCTGGTTATATGGGGCCTCTCGCTCTAGCTTCCGCCTCCCTGTCCAGGTCCGAAGACCTCGGTGGTTATGGATCACGGGTAGCTGACTCCGAATAGAAGGTCTAGCCTTACATATCCCAGTTAAGATGTCTCGTATCTTTCAATCTAGACATCGTGTCGTCATGTCATACGTCCTCTTACTGTGGGGAACAGCGGCTGATATTGAAACTATATTTATTTTACAGAAACGAGCAGTAAGAACAATCAATAGACTAGGTTCACGAACTTCTTTAAGAAACCTTTTTAAAAAGATTTTTGTCTTGACAATAGCATCTCAATTTGTTTATAATTGTATAGTTCTTGTACGTGTAATATTCTATATACTCATTTACTAAACATGGTGACGTACACAATTTTAATACTAGAAATAAGATAAAACTTCTAATGCCCTTGCTGAGTTTTTTGTCGGTTCTTCTCAGTGCAAGGTCTCCCGCCCATAGTAGACTTACGAACCGATGGCATAATGACGTTCATATAAGAGCTGTTTGTAGCCTAAACTGAATAAATGATTTTGAATTTTGAATTTTGACAGCGATCTTAGTCAAATATTTATTCGCCTCTGTAGTTTGTGTTGTGTGATAGCTCTCGACCAGTCAACAGTTGCTGAGGATGCCCCGTGGAGGGCCGAAATACGTGGTATCGGTTGCATGTTGCATTGCTTCATCTGCATGTGTATATTTTTGAGGGCGGGTGGGCGGTGCATACGTACTGCATCCAATCTTGATGAACGAGTGATTTAGCGGAATTAAACACTATATATTATTTCAATTGTATTTTTGTGTATATAGTTTGTGCACAAAACAGTTAAATAAGGTTTGTGGTTAAGGCACCGGGTCTCAGACGAAAAGATCCTGGGTGCAATGTTGGCAATCGAACAATGTTATGAATGAATTCATTGCACACTCTTTGATGGCGTTACCCTAAGCACTTTTAATAAGTATTTGTTTAATAAATCATTATTGGCTTGAGCCAATAGGCTATAGGCAATAGGCAGTCACGAGAATAGGCTACATTGTCACCTGCCTTGTTCAGGGTAGCAGTCGTGGGGTAAGACATTGTACATTTAACAACAAAGCCCCCGAATGCTCACCAATTGAAACTAAGACAAAGGGCGTGTCGACAAAGGATGAGTTATTAAACAGCCTATCTTTAATATAGCTCTCAATACATAAGTTTGTGGGCAAATATTAGGTAGTGGCACCGAGTTAGACACTTTAAGACCAGTGTTAGACAGAGTTTTTTTCGCCAAAAAAATAACAGATATTTTTATCATCATCATCATCATCTAAGCCAAAAGAAGTCCACTGCTGGACAAAGGCCTTCGCCAAGGATCTCCACAACGACCGGTTTTGTGCTGTTCGCTTCCATCGGCTTCCCGCGACCTTCACCAGATCGTCGGTCCAACTTGTTGGAGGTCTGTCCACCTGCGCTTTTCGGTACGCGGTCGCCACTCAAGGACTGTTCCGCAGCGGCCATCAGTCCTGCGAGCAATGTGCCCTGCCCACTGCCACTTGAGCTTAGCAACTCTTCGGGCTATGTCGGTAACCTTTATTCTTCTGCGGATCTCCTCATTTTTGATTCAATCACGCAGAGAAACCCCGAGCATAGCCCTCACCATTGCTCTTTGAGTGACCTTGAGCCTTCTGATAAGGCCCCTAGTGAGCAACCACGTCTCAGTCCCGTATGTCATCACTGGCAACACACACTGCAGTATATCGGACGAGAAGATATTTCGTAGCTTACCGAACGCTGCCCAGCCTAATTGGATTCGACGATTGACCTCTTTGCTGAAGTTGGACCTACCTAGCTGGACCGTTTGTCCAGGTAAACATAATCGTCCACAACTTCAAGGGCAGAGTCCCCAACCTTCAGAGGAGTGGGTACGACACGTGAGTTCGACATAACATTTGTCTTCTCCATGTTCATTTTAAGACCCATTTGTTTAGAGACTCTGTTGAGGTCACCGAGCATTGTGACGAGGTCTTCCAGGGTCTCAGCCATGACCACTATATCGTCAGCAAATCGAAGGCGAGTGATGTATACGCCGTTGACGTTGATGTCAAGTCTTTTCCAGTCCAGAAGCTTGAAAACATCTTCCAGTACAGCAGTGAACAGTTTCTATATCACATCTCCCTGTCTCACTCCTCGCTGCAGCTGGATAGGTTTCGAGCTCTTGTCCTGAAGACGGACTGACATAGTGGCGCTTTATACAAACACTTCAACACTTCTATGTACCGGTAGTCAATTTGGCACCGCCGGAGAGACTGTAGCATGGCCCATGTTTCAATCGAATCGAAGGCTTTTTCATAGTCACAAACGCTAAGCAAAGAGGCTGGTTATACTCTTCGGTCTTCTGTATAACCTGTCGCAGCGTATGTATGTGGTCTATGTTGCTAAAGCCTTTTCGGAAACCGGCTTGTTCGATAGGCTGAAAGTCATAAAACCTGCGTGCAAGACGATTCGTTATGACTCTCGAAAACAGCTTGTAGACGTTGTTGCTTATAAGTGAGATGGGCTTGTAATTCTTCAGCAGGGTTTTGTCGCCTTTTTTGAAGAATAGCTTCTGAAGAGCTACAAGTACCGGTCTTCTGCCTGCTTTCAGAATCTCGGCCGTAAGTCCGTCAGCTCCAGGTGCCCTGCCGTTCTCGAGCCGTTTGAGAGCCATACTAATCTCGTTCAGGCTGATGTCTGGGATGTCTTCGGTATAGTGCCGGGTTAACTTAGCTCTAGGGTCTTTAGCTAAGCTTTGTACAGGTGGCCGAGTGGATGTGTAAAGCTGCCCATGGACCTTCTCGACCTCTCCCATAACATCGGACCTGGTCGTGACAGTTCTCCCGTCATCTGTTTTCAGCGTCGTCAGTAGGCACTGCCCAATGCCCAGATCTCTTGCGAACATTTTTGAGCTTTTGTTCCGCTCAATGGCCTCTTTAATACGGTTAGTATTAAATTGGCGCGTGTCGCGAGTCATAGACTTCGAGATCTGCCTATTTAGCCGCCGAAACGACACGGACGGAGCGTAGACCTTATCTAACGACGTCTTGCCAGCTTAACGTTGATATTCAATGTGCCTCTTACCAACCGGTGATTGCTGCTAGTTTTAAACGCATTGATCACAGTGACATCATTGAATATTTGCTTCCTCGTCGACATAATAAAGTCAATCTCGTTTTTTGTTGCACCATCGGGACTCATCCAGGTCCACTTGCAGTGTTCAGCCTTTTTGAAAAAGGAATTCATCATAAAGAGTCCCTCCTTTGTTTTGTTGCGATACGCTTCGTTCGCAACAACACAAGCTGAGGCGGGGTCCTAATTGACCTTTTGTTTGTCTCTCTCTCTTTCTCTCTCTCTCTCTCTCTCTGTATCAATTGTTGCATAAGACTAAATTCAGTTGCTTACGCATTTTTAACGAGCAAAGGAAAAAATACTAGTAGGTGGTCGAACTGAACTAATCAAGTGTGTGCTGTGTGTTCGTCAGTAATTTTTTGTGCTATTATAATTACATCATCATGTTATGTTATAAAACTGTTAAAATTAACCAATAAATAAAATTTTAAAAAACGCTTTTTAAAATAAAATTTTTTTGCATCTTTTGAACAACGCCTAAGTGAACTATTATATTCAAATGAAAACAATAGCTGTAATTGGAATCTAGGTAATTGTTGTTTGCAGCGGAAAGTTATCGGCCTATTCCGAAAGGAATGCAACGACAAGCGAAAACGCGTGCGAGAATACACACTCAGGTACACTACCCATGCACAATAATTAGCCCGAAGACACCGTACTCGTAGAAAAAGAGTATGAAGACTTCACACGCGATTCACACGCGCTCTATGCCAGGTACAGACATGTACCCGGGTGCTTTTCTCCACTCCCACGGCCACTCCCACTCCCACGGCCACTCCCACTCCCACTCCCACGTTCCGCTCCCGATTTTTTACCACCTCTGTGGTCTAGTGGTTAAAAACCACCGGTTTAGACCTCTGGGTCCCGGTTTCGATTTATGAACTCGGTTTGGTTGGTAGGTATTGGTAGGGTTCGTTGGTAGCTACCACCATTTTATCTTAATATCAATCAATGAATGTTTGTAGCATTGTTGTGTTCCGGCAGCTAGAGATAAGATAGCCAGTGCCTCACTAGTTGAGGATCCCGGGTGAAGTGCGCTTCCATCATTGGCCTTATCATCTCTTAACATCAGGTGAGATCAAGGCACTGTGCTTACCTGTAAAATGTATCTATATATCGATGACCTCCTTGGTCGAGTGGTTTGTACACCGGTTTTCATGGTGTCGCCATCTCTGAGGTCCCGGGTTCGATTCCCGGTCGGTTTAGTCAGTTTAGAAATTATTGTTTTTCTTAATTGTCTCGGGTCTGGGTGTTTTCTATGTACAATGAGTATGTATTTAAGTATTTTAAGCATGTTTATCCGTTGTCTAATAACCATTTAACGAGTTTTATAACGAAGCTTCTCTTGGGCTAGATAATTGGTGTAAGTGTAGGAAAGTTTTAGCTTTGTTTTTTGAAAAAAACACCTCATAGTAACTGGTAGGACCTGCTGAGGATGTTTTTATCACACGGCTTCTGGAACCCTCTAAGTGAGGTCCCTGTGAGGCTATACGCTGTAAAGGCGTATAGGCGGCAAACAGTACTCTATTAAAAAAATATACTTTTATTATTGTCTAGGTTTTAGCTTTTAAAAAAATGCCAGCCTCTTTTTATCCTTAAACCGTAAACAAAACAGAGTAAATATTTTTTCTATAGTACAGACTAAGTTGGCGAGGAAACTAAAAAGTCTCTGCTTTGTTTTTTCTAAAAGTAGCTTGTGCCTACTTGTGTCTCTCTTGTCAGTTGTCGTTATGATAATAAGAAGAATAAAAAAATATTTAAGTTACTTAGACAATCTGGATTTGTGATGGTTGTCAAGTTTCTTTACTTTAGTAATTAAGAGCTAAGTTTTC
Organism: Eudonia lacustrata; assembly: GCA_947562085.1. Taxonomy (NCBI): domain Eukaryota; kingdom Metazoa; phylum Arthropoda; class Insecta; order Lepidoptera; family Crambidae; genus Eudonia; species Eudonia lacustrata. Next base: position 3,181,441 of record OX387322.1, read on the forward strand.
ACATTTTTTTACAAGAAATGAAATGCTTTGGTTATTCAAAAAAAAATTAAGCCCATAGTAAGATAGCGTCTCTAACTTGGATATTAATTACACCGATCTATCTGCATAATCCTAATAATATTATAAACGCGAAAATTTGTAAGTATGGATGGATGTTTTTTATACTCTTTCACGTAAAAACTACTGAATGGATTTGGATGAAATTCGGCATACAGATGGTTTATAACCTGGATTAACACATAGAATACTTTTTATCCCATATTCCCACGGGAACGGGAACCACGCGGGTGAAACCGCGAGCGGCCGCTAGTATTTTTAATAAAGTTTTACATCCAAAGTAATATATATGTAATATACATGTAATATATATGTATATCTAGTTGTATTCTTATTTTTATACAGTGGAAAATATAAAGTTTTTCTATTCTATTCTAATTTATGTTTCACAGCAAATGCGTTAGCCATTAACAATTTAAAAAGTACCAAACAAATTAATATTTTAAAGGAAATTGCAATTGCATTTCGTACTGCTATCAAACATTCTAATGACGCTGCTTCGTCAAAACCATTGCCAATCATCGTTTTTTTCCCGCCAGAATACCACCGCTTACATCACCCATCGCTCAAGCGAGCTCATTGCTCCACTCTGTCAAGTGCAAGCGCAGACCGCGTCGCGAACGGTCACAGAGCGCAATAGAAAACTTATTGATTCGTATTTATTTTATTTTTTATAGTTCTTTCCAGCCAGAATGACGGCTACAACGACGGTGACGAAGCCGGTGGTGCCATACGACGCGTAAGTTTTAGCTCGTGAATATGATTCTTGTGTCGTTCTATTTATTTTATTTTTCTCTATGGTCGTACTTCTTTGACAGAACAGGGTTTTGAATTTAGATATACTTGTTGGCAAATGTTTTTTTAAGGTTAAAACTCTTCGAGCGTTGTTTATCAAGCGTGAAACGAGGTTGTACCACAGTATAAACTTACTAATTCTGCGTGGATACTTTCAAAATAAAATTAAACTATCTTATTTATATAAAATTCTCGTGTCACATGTTAGTTGCCATACTCCTCCGAAACGGCCCGATTGATTTTTATGAAATTGTATGTGTATATTTGGTAGGTCTGACAATCGGTCGTAATCTATTTTTTATACCCCTAAGTGATAAGGGTGGTCCACCCCAAACATTTTATTTACATTTAAATTTTTCAATACAAAAATATGTTCCATGATTTGTTTGTTTTGTTGTCCTAAAAACTGTCAAAGTGGTACGAAGTCCGCCGGGTCAGCTAGTATGTATGTAAAATAAAAATAAAGGAGGTTATTAAATGTGTAGTTCTGCATTCTTTATTCGAAACGTTGCAAGCTTTTTCAAAGTGTTGGTGTATAAAATTCCAAAACAAATGAACATACTAAGTGCTAGATCTTGCAGCGGCTAGAACATTCGCGTATCGATCTTACAAGTGAAGCAACTTTGGAATTTCCTGTCACCGAATGGGTGACCAAAATAAATTGTTTCCAACACTTTCGTGCTTCGAAAGGCGTGCTAAGCCGTTCGTTCTAGCTGTCATCAAAATCCTTTAATACTCATTAGGCTAGCGTTGTGGGTTATGGCCCCATTTCTCATGTCATATTATTGCCCAGCAGGCGGAGGTTTAGGGACCTTTGATGAATGTTATTTAGCTTGTCATCACCATCATCTCAGCCAAAAACGTCCACTGCTGGACAAAGGCCTCCCCCAAGGATCTCCACGACGACCGGTTTTGCTACTTATGTACTTATTATGTTAATACAATTAATATTTATTACTTATTTTTGTTATATACGCACGTATTTTGGTGGTTGGAAAAATGTTATATTAAAATGTCTATTTAAAACTGTAGCTTGCATAATTCGCTGAATGCAATTAGCACTAAACATATAAATCGAATGTCTTTGCATCTCCGTCAATTGTTTGAAGTTAGTAAAAGACAGAATGACTAATTAAGTAAATTAATAAGCAAATCACTCATTCCAAGTTCACGTAGGGTAGTGGCATCAATGTTCGACATGAACCAATGATTGGCATGTTTTTTTCTTTAATTATCTATACATCCCCCGAGTAGTGCCGAAGATAAAGAATAGCACCACCCCATCTCTTCCCGCGAGTGTCGTAGAAGGCGACTATGGGACCATTCCAGAGGATGGGCAGCAGCATCTCTCTGTGATTATTCTCACCCTACTGCGATCGCCAACCCGCCTGCCAAGCGTGGCGATTATGGCAAATTCCCCTCAAAGTGATTTATCCTTGAGGGAGGCCTTTGTCCAGCAGTGGACGTCTTTTTGGCTGAGATGATGATGATCTATATATACAAATAGCGACCGCTCGCGGTTTCACCCGCGTGGTTCCTGTTCCCGTGGGAATATCTGAATAAAAAGTATCTTAAGTGTTATTCCCGGTTATAAACTATCTCTATGCCGAATTTCATCCAAATCCATTTAGTAGTTTTTACGTGAAAGAGTATCAAACATCCATACTTACAAACTTTCGCGTTTATAATATTAGTAGGATAAAGCTAAAGAGGGTCGAAATGGAAGATATTCGAAAAAAAGTTGGCTGGGTATACTTAGAATCGATAACAGAACACGTTCCAACAGTTTTTAGAATTTTTGTCTGTTTGTTTACTGTTTATCTGTTTGTCTGTTTATTTGACCGCGCATCACGTGAAAATGGCTTAACGGATTTGGATGAAAGTTTGCACATGTACAGACCACGACCCGGACTAGGATATAGGATACTTTTTATTCCGGTAACAGGTTCCTGTGGGATAGCGTAGTCTTCGCGAACGAATTATTTTAGCCTTTCGCAACAACTGAATACAGACCCATTTGCTTTCTAGCTAAGAAAATCTTTGTTATTTTTTGGTGATAAAACTATGTCCAACACTGGGCTTAAAATGTCAAAAACTGGTGTCAGTACTATACTTCTTTATCTGACAGTCAGAAGCAGAACATAACAATGCTACTAATATTGTTAAGATGAGATGAATGAATAGAAGGTTGTAAAATCGAACCTGCAACTTGTTTCACACCTCAATGCGGTTCATCATCATCATCAGCTCTTTTTATGTCCCCACTGATGGGGCTCGAGCCTTACCTATGGATAGGGAGAACGGGCCATAAACCACCACGCGGGCCCAGTGCGGATTGGTGGTTGTTAACGACTTCTAATGCAGCCGGGATCAACGGCTTTACGTGCCTTGCGAAACACGGAGGAGCTCGAGATGATAAATTTTGGTCACCCATCCGATGACAGCCTTTGCGAAAGTTGCTTAACCTCAGCACTCGCAGACCGGGTGCGTTTAACCACTGTGCCATCGAGCTCCTTGAAGCGGTTAAAATAATCATATTACTATACATATACAAACATAGAAACAAACGTTACTAATACAGTATCAAAGCGATCTACCCCTTAAATAACATTATTATAACAATAGTGCGTTGTACGGATCATCCGGACACAATTACGTTTGTGTCCGGTTCAGACGTACCTAAATTGACCGGTCGAATTGTTGTGTCTGGAATTATAACCCTTGACTGGGCAATAGTCGCTTCAATGGCTGTCACTTGACGCGAGTATTATATCAAGTACTGTGACACACTTTCGCCTGTGATACAGAATTATTAGATGGTAGGTAGATTTTTTATTATCACTAGTAATTTTGTGGCAGTGGCATAGCGTTTGGCCCGATACTCGAAGGTCCCGGGTTCAATACCCAAGTCGAGCAGAGTGTGTTTCGGATTTTTTCGACGCATAGCCCGGGTTTGTGATCACCAACCCGCATTTGGCAAGCGTGGTGATTAAACAAATAAATACCCATCAGTTGTAGTGATGACTTGATTTCAATGATGGAGGCCTTTGCCCAACTGTGGGACAGCTATAGGCTGTTAACTTTACTTTACTTTACCGGTGATTTCCGAATAAAGGTAACATGAAATACACTAGGAAATTTAATATTTTTGCTTAATTATTGAATAATATTTTGATTGTTAAAATAAAATTATCGTTCAATAGTTTTCAGAGTCATAAATAAGTTATCAGTGACCTGGAATAAGAGAATAAGAAGCATTTGCAATGGATATCATAGCGTTATAAATAATCACCGGTTCACAAATCGCCCCCCTGTGTGGCTCGCAAAGGCATTGTTAAGGCGACGCATTGGAAATGTACGTGGCGGGGATCTTGATTTTTCCCAACAATTGCAAAACATATGAAAGTGATTTGATGACATAATTTTTCATTTAATTGACTTCATTTTGCTAGTTGCAGAAACACGATTTGTTAACTTTTATAACAGAGAAAAAAACATCAAAGTAACCTCTTTTAAAACATAGATTTGCATTTTACAGGCAAACCAGACCGATTGAAGCATCAATTTTTTTTAGTATTGACACACACTTTTAAAACATTTTTGTAGTTTTAATTGGAAAGAAAAAAACAAGCGTAGTTTTTCTTATGGTACGGGGCGCAAACGCTTCGTACTAGATTAATTGTTTAGAGAATAAATAAATAAAATAAGTTGAATAAAATAACATAAAATATAAAATAAATTGAAAATAATAAAAATACGTAAAGTTTATGTTTTAAAAACAAAATACTAATAGACACTACATTTTTTGTTCAGACCGTACCCACAACTAGGATTCTTCTTTATAATTACGATGTGGGTTGAGTAAGGAATATTAATGGGATGAGTAAGGAAAAAAATATTTGTGGGATGAATACGGAACAACCCATATTAAAGTAACAAACAGTAAAGATTTTTCCACTGCCTCTGTGATCTAGTGGTAGACAACCAGACTCAGACCCAGACGATCCGGATTCGTTCCCATCGGGGGAATGTTTCTGTACTCGGTTTGGTTGGTGGCAGGGCTTGTTTGTCCGCCTGGCTATGTATAGCTTTTTTTTTTCTTTTTTTTGTCATCAGGTGGGATGGAGTCATTTGCCGAGCTAAGTATAAACTTAGCTCGGCAAATGACTCCATCCCACCTGATGTTAAGTGGAAATGAAGTCCAGACGCGAAGACAACTGGTGCAGCGTGGAAACAAACGTAGCATCAGTCAACTTCACTCTGCCGGCCCACAAGGTGCTTCTTCACGCCTCTCTTGAAGGACCCCATATCATAGGAAGGAGGGAAAACGTGTGCTGGTAGACTATTCCATCTTTTGGAGGTGCGACAAAGAAACGAGTCACCAAATTTCTTTGTGCGTGATGGGACTATCTTATCTAAATGTGGTCCTTAACATCAAAATTAGTAGCAATGTTGTGTTCTGGCAAATAGAGATACTAGTGGTCGCCCAGTGGTCGAAATTCGACCGTAATTTTATTAAGGCTGCACGGATTGTATCATAAGCAATGAAAAATGAAAGAAGATAGATGTGAGTTTGGATTGGCATTGACAGATTTCGGCCGCTCCTCTTCCATTTTTAAAATTTATAATATGCGTGTGTCAAATACATGGTAGTGTGTGTAATGTTTGTTTTATTGATTGATATTTTTATGCTTAATTTAAAAGAAATATTAACATTCGGATAACCTTCTCTATAAAAACTGTAAGTGTGCGAAATTTCATACTTCTAAGTCCTCGCAATTTTTGTAAAAAGGTGTATGTTGCAGGGCTCCCAGGTTAAATAATAACACAACTGGTTAATGTATCGGAGTATAATTTCTGACTAGTTTTAATATGTAAAAATACAAGTATATATATTAATCTATAAACAAAGAAATTGGCGGGGGAGATTAGTTGATTGTAGAAAGTCACGAAACAGGAACTAATGAGTTTTGCTTAATTTACATAAAATGTTTCTATATTAAATCACGTTATTAATTATCTCTATTAAATATCACGAACATTACGTGCTATGAATATTGTGCTGACGGCACAGTGTACAAAGTGTTTGCTTCACGTACTATATAGCTGATAGCCAGTGTATCTGTAGTTGATGATTCTAGGTGAAGTGCGCTTCTACCTTCGTTATCATCACTTAACATCAGGTGAGATGAAGAATAAGTTCTTCACGTAAGAAAAAATAGTTAAATTGGGAAGGATTCAATACAATTAAAATGTACCCAAGAATTCCGGATATAATTCCGGGCGCTTTGTCACCGAGGAGATTCCATAATGTAAATTAGGGAATAAACTATATTTTTTTTACAAGATTTTAAAAGAAAAATGAGGAGCTCGATGGCGCAGCGGTTAACGCGCCCGGTTTGCGAGTGCAGAGGTTAAGCAACTTTCGCAAAGGCCGGTCATCGGATGGGTGACCAAAAATTTATCATCTCGAGCTCCTCCGTGCTTCGAAAGGCACGTTAAGCCGTTGGTCCCGGCTTCATTAGCAGTCGTTAACAACCACCAATCTGCACTGGGCCCGTGTGGTGGTTTACGTACCGTTCTCCCTATCCATCCATAGGGAAGACTCGTGCTCCAACAGTGGGGACATAAAATGAGCTGATGATGATGACTAGAAAATCAACCAGTCTCATGAAGCTAGAGTGGGAATCAATGCCGCGACCCTTGGATTACCATGCCCAATGCTGCTGAGTTACCGAGACTCCAGAAGACTTATTCAATTTTTCTAGTACTTTTTTGTATTTTTTTATATATTTAATAACAACAAACACGAGTATCTAAAGTCACTCGAGGAATGTAACCGGATATTGCTTTGATCTCAAATCGTACCCTTTTCAAATACTTTCCGCTCTCCCGAGCTGCGAACGTAAGGTGTCAAGTGTATTTGCAAAAAGGAGGTACTTTAATATGTACACATTTCAAAGTGGGTTATTCCACTAATCCCCATAAGTTACTACGTATATTTTGTTGCTATTTAGAGAAGTAATCACTTTACACTGCAAAAGTACTTATTTATCTCAGTAAAGATGTGGGGCTTTAAGACCTCACGCTGACTTCTTGAGAGAATTTGAAAAGTGACGTTGCAATGTTTTGTTTCATTTGCCAACACTCATGCACGCTGAAACGGTTAATCATCATCTTAGCCAAAAGACATCCACTGCTGGACAAAGGCCTCCCCCAAATAATCATGGGGGGTATTTGCCGTAATCGCCACGCTTGGCAGGCGGGTTGGCGATCGCAGTAGGTTGAGGGTAACCTCAGAGAGATGCTGCTGCCCATCCTCTGGATTGGTCCCTTAGTCGGCTTTTACGACACCCACGGGAAGAGATGGGGTGATGCAATTCTTTATCCCCGGCACAACACAGGGTAACGGTTAATAATCCACCATTATTTCACATTAATATTCGTCATCACACAAATTGTAGAAAGAAAACAAAACCCGCATATATGACTCTTCACTTTCCCTTTAAGAGCTGGACACTTGCTGAGTTTCTTGCCGGTTCTTCTCAGTACAAGATCTCCCGCCCAGAGTAGATAGACTTACGAACCGATGGCTTAAAATGACGTTCATAAGAGCTATTTGTAGCCTAAACTGAATAAATGATTTTGAATTTTGAATTTTGAATTTTGAATCCCGCCAAGAAATCCCTCAAAAAATTTTTGTATCGTTAATAGAAATACGTGTATAGCCGGAAATCGGAATCAGTGGCATGCGTTACTATTTATGTGGGAAAGGTACACTTATACTGAGAAGTTTAAAGGTGCAATGATTAACGCGCTTGGTCTATGATTGCAAAAATTAAGCAATTTTCCCATAGGCCGGTCATTGGATGGGTGACCAATTCATCATCTCGAGCTTCTACGTGCTTCGGTAGGCACGTAAAGCCGTTGGTCCCGGCTGCATTTGCAGTCGTTAACAACCACCAACCCACACTAGCCCGCGTGATTGTTTATGGGCCGTTCTCCTTATGGTGTTATCATTCATAGGGAAGGCTCGTGCCCCAGCAGTGGGCATATAAGTTGGGCTGGTGATAACACTTATACAAAATAGTCACTAGGACATAGGACACTAGTCATAGGACTACGGGAAAACGTTGTTGTTGTTGGTCGTGAGTGCAATTGAATTGAGAAGATAATTGAGTGTAATTGAATTGAGTCGAACACCTTACTTTAATCGAAATTAGACATACAAAATTATGTATATAAGCGTAGGTACTTTGCAAATCAATCACTATAAGGAACGTATAATTACGTGGTAATTTAACATTACAATTATCTATGGGATGCGCGCTTAAAGAGCTAAGGTTAGTAAGTCTGACTTAACTTTTATTATATAATGTAATATACCTAATATATATTATAACGTATTTTTATCAATTTTTCCCTTAACGTAGTAGGGGTCTTTACAATGAATGTTAAAACTAACTTAACCTATGTACATCTTAATCTACCTTATTTAACACACACCATACATTTTCAAATATATGTATAACGTTAGGTAGGTACCGCACATTCTTACAATAGGGCTTTGTTCAACGGTGGACTAATATGGGCTAACTATGACAATAGTTGAACGATATGGGGTCCCTTATCTTATCTTATCTTAGTGGGTCCTGCTGAGGTTTCCTCTCGCAGTGACACTTCGACCCATCGGGATATTTTGTGCAACCCCATCCTTTCACTCTTCTTCCTCTGTAAAGATAGATGCTATAAGTCTAGCAACGTCCGAGCGAAGCCTAAAGTCTTCCGATTTCGGATAGGCCGACCCCAGGAGTCCCATTCTTTTCCTAGCCAGAGAGTAGCAGTCACATAGTAGGTGCTGCATTGACTCCGTTTCCTCTCCACATGCTCTACACAAGCTTTGAAGAGCTGTGAAGCATTTGTTTTGTGGCGTAGTGCCCTGTCAAGGCACCGATAGTAAATCGGGCCTTCCTTCGACTGCTTCCGCATATGAACCTACTCCGTCCTAAGGCGTTTTCGTTGTGTTTTCGAGTGTTTCCCTTGAATGGGGTCCCTTAAACTTGCGTGAAGAAGGAACTTGGGGGTCTGCAAGGTGAGGAACAATTCTGCTCCAAGCTAGCTGTCTTTGCATCTGTACTCTCATTCTGCATAACATTAGGCTACATCATCATCATATAAAAACCTTCCTATAGAAAAAATTGAAACTGCCTTCGTAATGATACAGGCAGGAATCATTCAGGACGGATGCCTTGAATCGAAGAATCGCTCTTAAGAGACAATTGTTTGTTTAAACAAACACTCCATTGGAATGTGATGTATCAATAGCTGATGATTTGTTAAATATTTTCGTTAGACGAACGCTGTGAATGGTTAGAGATGTTATACAACAAAAAAAAACTTTCCTTTAAAATAGGATTGTTATTATACCGTTTTACTAACGACTCTGCTAACGAGTTGCAAAGGGAAGGATTAATAATATTTGTTTATCTTTCAAACTTCTTACCTAAAAACTAATTAAGTAAATAGCCCACAGCTGGACAAAGGCCTCTACCATTGAAAACAAATCCACACTACAATTGACGGGTAATGGCTCCATCAGCACGCTTGCCAAATGCGGGTTGGTGATCACAAACCCGGGCTATGCACCGAAAATACGAAACCCACTATGCCTGACCTGGGAATCGAACCCGTGACCTTCAGATAGCGAGCCAAGCTTTGCCACACAACCAAAAAGGCGTTAAAGTTTTTTTACGAAAATTAAATAAGATTTTAGCTTACCATAACAATAAAATTAGCTAGCTAAACTAAATTTATATGCTTGCTAAACTAAATAAAATTAAAATCTAGGTCTTACGGTTGATTTGCTGCTGACGATAAACACTTTTACTGCCAAGACTTTAAGCTTGAGGAATGAGACTGTTTGTTATTTCGTTCTTACACACGAAATAGGACTTTATTGCTTTAGAACAAAACGTTTATTCAGCTGCACAGCTTATAATATAGCTTTGTTTTAGATCTGCGGCAATTTTTTTTTTAAAATCATCATCATAATTGGCTGACCAAAAGGCGTCCACTTATTAATAACTTTATTAATTTAAAAAAATAATTATGAATTTAAAAATAAATTTATTTAGACTATACTTAAAATTAAACTTATTAAAACTATAAACTATAACTACTACTAACAATAAATAATAAAAAAACTAGTAATATACGAGTATTACTTGTCATAAGGAAATAAAAAACTACGTATTAATATATTTTACGAAACGCACGAATCGCGACCAACTTGCTTGGTTACTAAAAATCGACGACACACGAACCGCTACTAGTTTAAACCATAGCACAAAACGATTTAGAGGATTATTTGTAAAGCCGGGTTTGTGAAACTAAACGTACAAGTTCCTTCCGCAAAAAAAACATATTTTATTAACAATATTTTTTTATAATGTACCTACACTTAGTTCAAGTACCGCTCATGAAAAAATGTTTTAAAATTTTTCGCATATTTTTTATTTGCAACAAAATTTTGCGCAGAACCTATATATTTATATTTGTATTTAAATGCGCTACGTGCATTCTCAAGGCATTACGCAGTGATACAACAAGGCAGGTATCGCAGTCCCGCTGCAACAGCGTTCAGCTCTATTACATAGCTGTAAGATTTATAAAAATAAAAGAAAAAACATAAATGTTGAAAAAATGTCCACGAGCAGGATTTGAACCTGCACCCTTCTGACATACCGGGTCAGGTGCTCTCCCAATTGGTTAGAACCACGATAGCTCAATTTACCAAACATTTATGTTTTTGTAATTTGTTCGCAACAAAATTTGCGTTAAAAATTATATAAACAAAACAAAAGCATTTTGTTAGATTCATATCCGCTTAGCATCGTCATCGTTTGATTATTGCTTAGCGTACTGATTATACATGCTTGCAAACCAATTACCAGATGCATAAACACCTATATATTATGAAGAAAGTAAAATAACTATATCAATAATTTTTTTTGTAAACAAAAACATATAACAGCAAATTAGTTTATTATTATTTATAATATTACTATTATTGTTATTCATTTATTTTTTAAATGTATTAATATAGAAATTTATTCAGATTTTTGAATTTATTTTAAATGGAAATAATTTGCTTTTTTTAATGTATAATTTAATTTAATTTAATAATTTAATGTCATGGAGGCACTATCTAACTAAAGCGTACAATAACCTGTATTATTATACCTGTGATAACGAAATAATAAATAAATGATTTGATTTGATTTAAAACACTTAGGTACACACGCCTGCACGTCAACCTACCACAAACTGTCAAATTTCCTCAATAGACTTTGAACTTTATGTCTCAGGAATATGGTTGAAAATGTATTGAATAAATTTGACAGTTTTGGATAGGTTGATGTGCTGGCGTCTGTACCAATAATCGACAGGAACCAGTAACCGACACCGAATTTTTATTTTTATTTATTTGGAAATAGTTGTCGCCCGCGACTTCCTTCGCGAAGACTACACTGTCCCACAGGAACCTGTTACCGGGATAAAAAGTATCCTATATCCTAGTCCGGGTCATGGTCTGTCTATGTGCAAAGTTTCATCCAAAACCGTTCAGTCATTTTCACGTAATGCGCGGTCAAATAAACAGACAAACAGATAAACAGACAAAAAACCTAAAAACTGTTGGAACGTGTTCTGTTATCGATTCTAAGTATCCCTAGCCAACTTTTAACCAACAATTACATACAAAATGTGTCTTCTACTACAGCTTAAAATATAGAACTTTTATAATTTTGTAACCAACGACGTCATTCACAAAGTAACACTATTATTAAAAAACATTATTAAACACTAGCGGCCGCTCGCGGTTTCACCCGCGTGGTTCCCGTTCCCGTGGGAATATCGGGATGAAAAGTATTCTATGTTTTAATCCAGGTTATAAACTATCTGTATGCCGAATTTCATCCAAATCCATCCATCCGTTGCAGCGTAAATAAGCAACAAATATACACACATATACACAAAAACTTTCGTATTTATAATATTAGTGTGATATGATATGATTGTTATATCTAATTGACGCGTTGGTCGGTGACCAAGTGATAAAACGCTTTGCGCGATACCCGAAGGGCCCGGGTTCAATACCCGGGTGCAAAGTGTGTTTCGGGTGTTTCGATACGCAGCTCGTGTTTTGATCACCAACCCGTATTTGGCAAGCGTGGTGATTAAGCCAAACAAATCCGTTCCAATCCAAGTGATGCGCTACATATATTCTCATAACATAATATTATAAAAGTCATACTAGCTGACCGGCGGACTTCGTACCGCTTTGACTGTTTCCATGACAACAAAACGAACAAAGCGTTGACAGTTTCCATGACAACAAAACAAACAAATCATTCGTCCGCTTAAGAACACCCGTTTCCCATGATGGACCCTATAGCAGCGCCACCTACCGGGTCCAATTGTAAATCCAAACCATTCTCGAATCCACTTGAACACACACAGAAAATTTCATCCAAATCGGTCCAGCCGTTTAGGAGTTCAATAGTACACACGCACAGAAGATTTATATATATATATATATACAGATATAGTTAATAAACTTATATGAATAAGACACACACACACACATGGATTTCTTCATTTTTAGAGAGCTGTAATATTTTTTTTAGAAAAGCTGACGTTTAAATCCCCTATTTTGCGAACGACAAATGCTGTCCTTATACAGTTCTTCAAACAAGATAATATGTCAAACAAATGTCTCACCTTGTCCGCGATGCCTTTTATTTGAATATCAACTATTGTATCACTTTAACCAACCCAAGTGTTTTATTACATTTTCCAGAATGTCAATATCATCCCGCTTGGAGCCACTGTTCTCGAAATGCTGTTGCTGCGTTCCATTGAGGACTGGGTGTTTCATCCTCGGCTATATGAATTTGGTATGTAACATTTACACGTTAAGGTTCAAAAGGGAATGAAGCAGCTGTACTAGCTTCAGTGTCACCTTTCTTTGATACCAATTACGGTACTATTTTGTTTTGAGGAACACTTGTACTTTTAATATTAATATTACAGGTTAAAATATACATCATCGCCATACGATGCCTATGTCACTATAATTATTATTTTGTTTAGTTCTCACATTCGTTTATGAAGCGACATATAATCATTTTGCTTCAAAAAGGTAGGAATCTGTTATAAAAAAGGCACTTTGTCAGCAAATTTGCCTTATTCAATATCAACAACCAGCCCCTTACAAAAATAGACTAAAAAAAGAGTCAATTTTGTATGGGATTGACATAAATGTCATTTATAGGTACGTATCGTTGACTTAATATTATGTCAATCCCGTACAAAAATCATTCTATTTAATTTCTATTTCAATTAGCGTTATGCCACTTGTCAAGGGGGGCAGGTCACTTTATCTACATGCACTCTTGTAACATTTTCCGAAGAGCTAACTATATTTGTAATAATAAATATTTGATCGATCCCGTTCTCGTGAAAATTTATTCAACACTATTTCCGAATTGTATGTTCGCAACAAATTTTGCGTACAATTTATACCCATATTTACGAGTTTTAATATTTTTGTTGCTGCATTCTCGCAACTGCGATCCAAATGTTTGTCCGTAACAGCTTAGAGTTCTCAAAATATTATGTTGAACAGGAAATTTATAATAATGTAAAAATCTTTGGTACGATTTATAAAGGAGATGTTCCAAGTTTGTATGGACACTGTGTGGTGCCGGGGATAAGAATTGCACCACCCCATCTCTTCCCGTGGGTGTCGTAGAAGGCGACTATGGGACCAATCCAGAGGATGGGCAGCAGCGTCTCTGTGATTATTCTCACTTTACTGCTATCGCCAACCCGCCTGCCAAGCGTGGCGATTATGACAAATTTCCCTCAAAATGATTTCTCCTTGAGGGAGGCCTTTGTCCAGCAGTAGACGTCTTTTTGGCTGAGATGATGAGATGATGATGGACACTGGGTTAAGTTTTTGTACAGGTAAAATAAATCTAAGAAATAAAATTAATAATCAATTACAAACATTAATTTTTCAAAATTTAGCTTTATTTTGTGGTTCAAAGCATTTTAAAATAATATGTGACATTTCAAATTCAATCAATGTCATTTTGACCATATGAGTTTGACGTCTTTTTCACGGCTAGCAGGAACCTAAAAGGTTAATCTTTATTTCTGTTTTTGAACGTGTTATGTTTTAAATATGGTCTAAATTTGTCACAACAACATTTACGAACCAAAAAATTACTAGAGAAAAAATAATCTATTTTTCTAAGAATACTTGTATTTTTCCTTTTTTTTGAGATACTATACAGACTCGGCCCAAATTGAAACATCTCCTTTGCTAAATTTTTATTTTATTTTGTCTTTACATGTTGTGGTTGTCTTTTAAATTGTGTGTGTTTAATTTTGTCATGGAAAGTTTGCTGCTATGTTATAGTTATATATGCTATATTATTTTCCGATGTTTTAATGCTGTAACGGAGAAAAGAAATGCCTTTGCTGAGTTTCTTGGCGGTTGTTCTCAGAAGGTTTCCATCAAGTCAAGTGACAATCAAAAGAGCTACTCGTAGCCTAAACTGAATAAATAATTTTGAATTTCGAATTGAATTTTGAATAAAAACTTGGTGCTTGCCATTCGTGATTGCGAGCGTGATTGACAGAGAAAGGATGCTTCTAGGTTTTTAGTAGATATACTTCTCCTCCCCTCGCCGAGCTTTTGCTGCTAGCTGGAAAAGATTGAAAATGAAGGTGATACAAAAGCTTATAACTAATAATTTGTACTATACAATTCAGTCGCGGTAGTCAAAGTAACATTATGAAAACGATAGCGAAGTTCGAAAAGAATAAAATGTATGGGATTGACATAAGATTGACCACGTGATTTAGCGTGATTTTGTCAATCCCATACATTTTATTCTTTTCGAACTTCGCTAGCGAGTTTCATAATAGTAAGGAGTGTTTTAATACCCGTGTTATATGCAGTTGCATACACTACTTTATCTTCACTAATGCAATTAGTCAAACAACAAGAGTAAAAGCTGACAATAGTTTATTTATTATATATATTATAATAATTCTTCAAATTTTGGATGGTACAATTTTGAAAGTTAATGTTAATTATTGATCCAGCAGCTGTAGCGGTCGCGGGGCAAGCAGTAGAGCTCGTAGACGGAGTTGGAATATTTATAATTACTTCATTCGTCTTGTTTTCTATACTGTTCAAGATCGTATTTGAGACTTGAATTTTATTCATTAAAGACTTATCAATGTAGCTTTCAGCCACAGTAGAAGACTTCCACCCCCCGTGTCGTTTCAGTGCGGTCAAATCACCACCGCTATCTATGAGAAGGGTCGCCGAGGTGCGCCGGAAGCAATGCCCCGTGTACAACGCTGGGTTAGGCAGATTCAAAAAACTTGCGATAGTTTTTCCCAGAGCACCAAATTTATTAATACCAGTTCTTTGATCGACGCACTTCCCCGATCTATAGCTCAAGAAAAAGGCAGGGTTTCGACAGGGGGTGGGTCGAAGTTCCATGTATTTTTTACATACGGCATAGCAGTTGCCCGTTACAACGAAAGAACGATCTATTTTCGTTTTTGTTTTCGAAACTTTCACCATGATTGTACTGTCGTCTATGTTAGAGACTTCATCGAACTGGATGTTGTATAGCTCTTGCCTTCGGCATGCCCGCATTATGCCGAAGATTAGTGCAACCTGTAACAATAAACGATATAATAAGCTTGAGGTACATAGCCAAGGCAAAAACTATGATTTATGAAGTAGTAAAGTGTAGGTACCTACTACCTAATTTATACACAAAGCGCTTAAACGGAGTGTCTAGATAACTTGCGTGTGTAGTACGTAAGTACTAGGTAGATTAAATAACAGAACTAAAATACACTTACCTTTTCAAAAAGATACAAAATATCTGGTGAATCTTTTAGGAACATCTTTATTTGACCTGATGTAAACGTCAAGGACTTTTTTTCCTTGTGTCCTTCTGAACTGCGTTTCAGGAACGCTATGACTTTTGAATACTTCGTGATATCAATATTGTTGTAGATACTCAGTGTGGACTTGAGCATAGAATATTTAGCCCACATAGAAGATGGCTTGAATTTGTCGGAGAGGTCTTTGAGATACACAAGAATGACATTTTCAGAAAATGATGTAGTTTTCTTTTCGATCTTCCATGCCAAAAAGTTATTATATTCTTTTTCATATAATTTTCTAGATTTTTCTGGCAAAAGATTGTGAGTTACTTTTGTTGCCAATTCTAGAATATCCGGAGACGTACAAATATCATCGTCGCTGTCCATTTTTAACTTTTAATTTGTATTTTAAAAACAAAACACATTGTGAAACATTAAATTCACGCGTACGTGTATTGTCACAGTGAACTTGCCGCCATTAAAATCTAACCAATGAGAGCGCAGCTGCGCGCGCAGGGCCAATCAGGAGCGAGCGCGCGCTGTTATTATTTTATTTAATTGGCACAAGATCTTACCAAAGAGTTTTGTGTATGTAAGTTTAGTAGTTTTGACGAAGTTTTCACGTATAACCCAACTGTTTTCAAAAGCCAGCCTAATATCAAAATTTTATACAACTTGTATGAGGATTTTGACATAAGGCTCGCCAGGTTAATTGGTCGCGTTTTATTGATGTTATAATGAGATTTTACGATATCGATGTGGATATTATACCATCATGTGAAATTGCTTAAATTGAGTGTTTTGTTGTCTGCGCTATAACAGTAGTAATTATAAGTCAAGTATTGGAAACATAAGTAGAATGTTACAACATTAGTGTAGATAAAAGCAGTTATTTAGTTATTAAGAAGGACAAAACAGCTTTGTGAACTAATACATTACTTTGAGTACCTAACTCAAGTAGTTGCTTCTTGATTGTATTTCAAAGTTATTTTAAAAGTGTATATATGTTATTGAGAAGCTCGATGGCATAGTGGTTAACGCGCCCAATCTGCGATTGCTAAGGTTAAGCAATTTTCGCAGAGGCTGGGCATCGAATGGGTGACCAAAAATTTATCTCGAGCTTCTCCGTGCTTCGGAAAGCACGTAAAGCTGTTGGTCCTGGCTGCATTAGCAGCCGTTAACAACTACCAATCGAATCCTCACTGGGCCCGCGTGGTGGTTTATGGCCCGTTCTCCCTATCCATCCATAGGATGCTCATGTCGCAGCAGTTATTCTTTTTAATAAAAATAAAGTATGGAAAATACCTTATTTTTGACTAATGCGTGCGTTTGAACGAAATATTCCTGTCGGCTTAATTTCTGAACTACTGAATGATACTCAGACTCAGGTGAAACGAAACGCAACGCTTAAATAAATTTTGAAAAATACTTTATTTTTTCTTCGAATCCTTTTTTTTATACTAGTTATAGATAGATTTACTTTAATTTCCTGAAAAATAGTTGACAACCCTACTATATAACACATCTCTGTTACAGTTCTACATCACATTGCACGCTCTCGGGATGCTGACCCTTACCACGTACCTCGGCATCGCCACCCACGGCTTTGACTACTTCGATACCGACACACCACGCGCTGTCTCCGGCCCGTTGCCTGAAGTGGAGTCAGTGGAGAAGCTCTTCCTCCACCAGATCGGGCTGCTGCTGATGGTGATCGTGTGTGCCAACGTGGCGGGCATGTTCATCAATGTCGCCTGCTTGATCGGATTACACAAGGTATTTAAAATAATTATATTTTTATAAAAAAAAAGAAATGCCTACCCGACCCAGCCAGGAATCGAACCTGGGTCTTCCGCAATCCGGGCTGCACTGACCATTATGCTACCGGGAAGGCTGACATGAGCGCTAAACTAGTAGTGGAAACTTTACTGATTACTGTGTAACTTGTGTGTAACATTTTTATATTTACTATTTTGTATTGTTTGTTTCCCAAATAAAAAAAAAATAAAAAATAAAAAACTTTTTCACTGCTTTGATTTTCGACTGCTTTTTAGCAGCAGAAGTGCCATCTATCCAACGGTTATTGCAACCGATTGGCTATGCAGATTCAGCATGTATTTATTTTATTATTAGATTATTATTTTGTATTCCGTGTGGTGTCGGACGCAAAGAATAGCACCAACTTATCTCTTCCCGTGGGTGTCGTAAAGGCGACTTATGAAGTTTAAGACTTCGTGCATATGGTGGAGCACCCTGGGTCACCCGCACGGTGGCGGGGAAGCCACCTCTAGGATTCCCAAGGAGGGTCAGTGTCAGGCAGGCGGCCGGCCGTAAATTGATTGCCAAATCCTTAGCAAAATGTACGTGGAAGAAACGGACAATTTCGCCGAGACCCCAAGTAATATGGGACCAGAGTAGGAAGAAGAAGAAGAGACTAGTAGACTTTACCTGTGATTTTGTCCGCATTGATTGCGTATTTGTAATTACCAAATTAAAAAAAATAAAAACTAAATAATATAAAATTGTTGAAATTTTTTTTTTTACGGATCTAATTTTACAAATTATTATTTTACCCTGTACATTGTACCCCTGCCATAATGGCTGAGGAAACCTTGGGTACCTAAGAAACTGCAAAGATACCGTTATTTAATTACGTATTAAGGACAACAGACACACAAATCACAAGCTCGAAACAAGTATACCAACAAAATACTAAGTGCTATTCTACTTACAAATCGCTACGGCATGATTTAAGGGACTGTTTACTTATAATGTATAGAATGCTCTAATTAATTTAAATAATATTTTATAGACATAACAATATACATGATTTTAATCATGCCTGATAAAAAGCAGTTTTCAACCTATGGACTCTTGCGACATCTAGTATCATACTCGCTACTAGCCTTAAATTATAAAAAGGGTCTTGACAGACAGACAGACGGACAACCCGCTATAAACTACTTTAAAGTTTATACTGACACCCCCTACCAACCTACAGACAGACGGACAGACGGACCGACGGACGAAGTGATCCTATAAGAGTTACGTTTTTTCCTTATAAGGTACGAAACCCTAAAAAACGAGCGAGGCTTACAGTAGTCGCATATGATGTGTAACATTTGACATCTCACCTTAGTAATAAGCAATTTTAACATTTTAATATACTGAAAAAATGGGTCAGGTATTAAATTATTAAGATTTTGTAACTAGATAATAATAAATAAATAAATATCCGGCTCGAAGGACCATTTGGTAGGGTCCTAACTAAAGGACTTTAAATGAGAGAGAGAAGTGGACTGTATAACTGGTATATTGTGTTATAATGTCGCGCGCGCGTCTGGTGTCGTCCGTGATCCGTGGCGAAGTGTCTCTGCAGCAGAGCTGGTGTGAAGTGTGGTGCCCGGCGCCTCCGGCAATCGTCCGAAGTTCGCACGGGAACCCCCGGTGGCGGCGGCGCCCGAGCCGTCTCGATGATGCACGAACATGCAGTAAATACTCATTAGAAGACATTTGACATATCAAATTGACCTTTGTTATTCAAATGACACAATATGTCACATATAAAAATAATATGTCATGTTCATAATATCGATTGGAGTTTTACCCCAGTTCTTTCCGTAATAACACGTGTTGTGAGACTCCATTTTAATTTCTATCTACTGTACAATTGTACTCTTAAACTTACTTATAATAAAAACAGTTGAAATTGACTAAATGCAAAACGCGAAGCCATTAATTAAGATATTTAATTAATAATATCGATTTTAAATTTACAAAATGGCGCGCGCTTTTGCTCTTTTCCGACTTCCTGTCACACGGTACTTCCGTCACATTTCACAAAATCACTACCACAAATTGTATATATAGAAGGAAAGCGGAAAGATGTTACACATCAAAAATAATTAAAATATTTGAAAGTTTATATTTATCAATTCGAGCAACAACTCAAGTGCGAAAGTCATTATCTATACCTAATATAATAAATCTGAAGAGTTTGTTCGTTTGTTGAAGGCGCTAATCTCAGGAACTACTGGTTCGACATGAAAAATTATTTTTATACTACATCACCTTCGGAGGTTTTCTATAGGGAACGGCATCACACACTTAAAGCGTGTCCCCGTGCCCTACTAGATTTTCCGAAGGGTTCGGATCGGATCGGGGAGCGGAACAAACAGCGCGCCTCTAAAGGCTCGGACCTCGGCTCGGGTTGACCGGGCCGTGGTGGAGGAAAGAAGCGCCCAGGTACATGTCTGTGCTTGGTATAGAGCACGTGTGAACCGGTTCGTCGTACCCTTGTTCTACGAGTACGGTGTCTTGGGCCTAAACTAATGTGCATGTTTAGTGTATTCTGTAAATGTGTAGTGGCATTTAAAGGATCGGGCGGGGTGTTCCGAGCTGTTCCTAGATCCGTGTCCGTACAAACGCGCTCGACCAACGCACGCATAGATACCAAACCAAACCATCGGTGCCTTGACAGGGCACTATGCCACAAAACAAATGCTTCACAGAATGCATCTATCAACAAATAGCTTGTGTAGGGCATGTGGAGAGGAAACGGAGTCAATGCAGCACCTACTGTGTGACTGCCACTCTCTGGCTAGGAAAAGAATGGGACTCCTGGGGTCGACCTATCCGAAACCGGAGGACTTCAGGCTCTTCGCTCTTAAGGACGTTGCCAAAGTTATGGCATCTATCTTTAAACAGGAAGAAGAGTGAAATGATGGGGTTGCACAAAGATCCCGATGGGTCAAAGTGTTACTACAAGAGGGAAACCTCAGCAGACCCCACTAAGATAAGATAAGATAACGCACACATAGACAACCTCTCACGGATGCGGAATCAAATTTAAATTCAAATTTTTATTTGCTATTTAATAATAATAATAATAATAAAATAATAAAAACATTTATTCGGCTTTTCAAACATTAAAGACATGAAAAAAAAAGTAACACAAAAGTTATAAAAAAAACTTAAAATTAAAAAAAAGAGAGTTACATTTTACAATTTATCAATAACAAAAATAAACAGAAACAAACAGAAATAAACAAATACACTAAAAGCCGAATGGGCTGACCAGCTCAGCTTAATGTTGTGGCAAATGCCTCAACGCTGGTATTCTGCTGGACCCATGACAATGAAGGAGCTCAAAATAACAAAGAAATGAAAATAGTTTGTTGTGTAGAAATACGTATGTGTGTGTATGTGTGTGTGTATGTGAAGATACAATAGGTATATATGGTAGTGAAGTGGATACAAAAAATATATAATAGTTATACATATAAACGCAGTTAAATGGCAATGTAAATATATGCAAATACAAAGATACTCATAAAAAATAATAATAATAATGATAGCCTCAGATGTAACCAGGGATCTACAAGAGGTAGCCTGTAATGCCGCTCAGTTGTTGCTCTAAAGTGATTTCTTTCAGAATTTTACGGAAGGTGTAAAGAGACGGTGAATGACGAATTGGTGGGGGAAGATTGTTCCAAATCTTAGCAGCGGCATATTTGAAGCTACCCTGAAAAGCATTTGTCTTGTGTGCCGGCATGGCAAGGCGACCAGTACGAGAACGGGATGACCAAATGAGCTTTTCCAACAAATAAGGTGGCTTACGGCTCTTTATGACGCCAAATAATAGAGTGGCTAGATGGATGTACCGGCGGGAAGACATGTTTAAAATATTTGCGCGGTTTATATACGGAGATATGTGGCTTCTAGGAGGAATTTTAAAACAAAACCTTGTACAAGCATTCTGAACTCGCTGTATCAAAGCTTTGGTCCTCGATAGTAACCGTGGACCATATACGGTATCAGCATAATTCAATTTTGAAAGAACAAGTGATTCAGTTAAGCTTATGCGGAGACTAGTGCTAAGAAATTTACGTATTTTGTACAAGGTTTTTAAGCGGAAGAAACAATTACGGGCCACCTCTTTTATATGGGATTCAAAACGCAGTTCAGAGTCCATTAAAAGGCCTAAATTTCGAGCTTCTGAGACACAAGAAATAACCTCCCCCCTGATAGTGATCTGTGGTCTTTTAGAGCTAATTTTAGCAACCTGGTGTTTGGAGCCCAATACTAGAAACTTAGACTTGGTTGGATTAAGCATCAACGAATTACGTTCCGACCAACTGCTTATTCTTTCTAGGTCTTTATTTAACCTCTCCACGGCCAATTCAGTTTCTCCAGGCTTACACGACAAGTACAATTGCAGATCGTCTGCATACATGTGATATTTACAGTTTTTAATGCAGCGTACTATGTCTGCACTGTAGAGAATGAAGAGTAAAGGTCCCAAAATGGAGCCCTGCGGAACGCCTCTATTAACGACAGACGATGTGGAAGAAGATTGTGAACCATCGGCCTTTGTAAGCTTCACATATTGAAAACGAACACGCAGATAGCTGTCAAACCACCTTAGCGTCCGGTCATCAAGACCATAGTAGGCTAGTTTAGATAATAAGAGCGAAACATTCAACGTGTCGAAAGCACGAGAAAAGTCCAGTAGAACCAGTATAGTCCCCATACCCTCGTCCTGAGCCTCCAATATATTGCTTGTGACGTCAATAAGAGCCGTAGCTGTACTGCGATTTCTTCGAAAACCCGACTGCGAGAGTGGAAGAATATTGTTGGACTCCAAGTAATCCGTCAACTGCTGACACACAGCCTTCTCTAACACTTTGGACAAACAAGGCAAAATACTGATCGGCCGGAGATCCTTGAAAGTTTCAGGATTTGTCTTCTTCGGAAGAGGCCGCACAATTGCAGTTTTCCAAAGCTCAGGAAATGTTGATGCAGCAATCGACGTATTTACAATCAAAGTTATCGCATCCAAAGAAAACGGCAACGTCAACAGAACCATATCTAAAGTAATCATATCAGTACCCTGGGCATTTGACTTCAGTTTGCTGATGATACGCAATACATCCTCAGTGCTGATATTTTTGAGACTGAACATTGATGGTCCAACCCTGTGATGCTCGTAGTATGTTAATAACGATAACTCAACGTTATTTGTACCTGGTAAATTTAGGAACTGAGAATTGATTTCCTCGGCACAGCAAAGATTAGAAGGAAGATCTATCTCAGGCTGAGGAGATAGTACTTTTTGTTTTAGGTTTTTCCATAAGAAACTTGGATTTTTTATATGCTTATTCACGTGATACTTAAAGTAAGCTTGTTTTTCATGATCAATTGCTGATACAACTAGCTTCTTAAGCTGTTTGTAGTACTCCCGATATGAGCCTTCTCTCGTCCTGTAGTACCTCATATGAGCCTTATTTCTAAGTCCAATCATGCACTTAACATTGTCGGTAATCCATGGGTGCGAACGATCCCTAATCAAAACCGTCTTAGTCGGAGCATGGGCGTCAAAAATCATTGTAATAAAATTAGAAAAAATAGCAACCATCTCGTTTAGGTCAGCCGCAGACGCAACACTGTCCCAAGGGATTTTCTCAACATCATTACCAAATTGAACCAAGTCTATATCTTTTAAGGGTCGATAAGTGACGCGTTTTGGTGAGAGTACCAGTTTTTTAAAATTTAATTCACACGTAACTAAGGCGTGGTTACATAACTTAGTTCCTATAACCTCAGTTGTCACACTCCGTACACGGGCGTCGGTACAAATTATGTCAATTAGCGTTTCACTATGTTCTGTAAAGTGTGTGGGTGACTTAACTACTTGCTCAAGATTAAATACTTTAACGAAATCAAATAATTTACTTGAATTTATGGAATGCCTTTCAAGGAGATCAATATTAAAGTCACCCAGGAGGATGACTTTGTCGCAATAAGCAAAGGCGTTGATTGATTCAGTCAGTGCGTTAAGGAACACGTCAACATTTAGCCACGGAGGTCGGTAAGCAGTACCTAAAATAATTTTAGTGCCGTTTATGCTGATCTTCAACCACATTTGTTCGACATTTTGAGAAACTGGATGTTCACAAAGCCGGGCGTATATTCCCTTTCGAACATAAAATGCGACGCCACCACCGCGGCCGCCACGAATATTAGAAGGTCGTGGTATACTGCGGAGAGTGTACCCTGGTATGGATGGAGCTTTTCTTTCTTCCTGGGGGCGCAACCACGTTTCGTTAACAGCTAATAAATCTAAGGAGTGCTGCATCACGGCCACTATCAATTCGTCATGATTTTTCCCGAGTGACCCCGGGTTATACAGACCAACTTTAAGATACTTATTTAGGGGAGCCATTTATAATATAATATTAATATAATACTATAGTGAAATAAAATAAGATTATTTGTAAGATTGTGATAAAGTGATAGTATTGTGATAATATGTACATCATGGTAATGTTCGAGCCAAGCAATATTACAATTGAAGCACAAGTTACGGATAACAAAAACAATAAATGTAAGTACAGTCTTGTTGTAACATTTGAGATAATTCATCAAATCAAAGCAAAAATACGAAAGCACAACACATTCACAAAAATAATATGAGTTACAAGCACTATGATTACAGTAACAGCGACAAAAGCCAAAGCAAGCAACATGACACGCATTTATTAAATACTTAACATAAAAAAGATCTAGAGCAGAAGTACAAAATACAGTCACGATTCCGTCGTCTATAATAAATGCAATTACAAAGCCAACTTCTATAAAGCAGATGCTGCAATTCAATACGATAACATTGATAAAACTAAAGTTAAAGATACATGCATGTACAAAGTGTTTTATTAGTAAAGCAAAAGTGTTTAGGAAATAGCGGCACATATCGGCATAAACCACGGCATAAAAGATGTCATCACATGACTTGATGAGCCTCGGTAGAGCCAACGGCGTCCAGCCCAAAAACACGGGCCAAGTCGGCTTCCACGCGCAGCCGATGTCGAGGAGAACCCGGAGTGGAATGCTGTCTCGCAAAAATCTTACCGTCTCTCGTCCACACGAACCGCCAGCTCAGACGCTCAGCAGCATCACGCGCACGACGGAAAAGGTGGCGGTTGGCACGTGTTAGCCGCTCATTGACGTAGAAGCGGCGGGGCGTGCCGGGCAGGCTGGTGCCCTCTGTAGTAGCCCCGCGTCGCACGCGCGCCGCCCGTAGTAGATCGTCACGCATCACGCGCCGCACCAACCGCACAACGATTGGACGCGGTCGAGACGCAGCACCATCTTCTCTCTCAGATTCCAATGGCCGGCCAACACGAGTAGCGCACACCACGTCTTGCTGCTCCAGCTTGACACCCAGCTTAAAAGCCAATGAAGTCACCGTGCTCAACAGACTTTCTCCCCTCTGCTCCAAAACTCCCGTGATCTCAATGTCATTCAGCAAAAGCTCCTGGTCGCGGTCATTAAGCTCAGCCTTTAGCAACTCCACCATCGCACTTCCACCTCTCGATTCAGGGCCCCCCTGAAGGCGACGCAAATATATTATATTTTTATTTAGAAAATTTGTGTATTTATATTATAAGCATAAAAAACAAAGCAAAAAGCAAAAAAACAAATAAAACAATTAAAAAAAAACAAAGTTTATCAAAAAAAAAAAAATTATTAGTCCCCAGCCAGGATCGAACACGGTTTTCCTGCGATTTGAGTCTGTAGCACACACCACAACGCTAAGCGCTTTCTTTTCGGAGCGCCGAAAACAAGTGTCATACAATGTAGTTGAAATTTCGCAAAAACAAGTTTGGAGTTCAACGGCCTAAGCGTTCCAAGGTCACTGCACTTTTGCAACGCTTTGACGTTCACTGATCCGTTGTTGAATACAATTATTCATTCTCTTCACAACCACTTTGCACCTCACTGTGATGATTTTTACACCATTAGAATGGGAAGACTTCCGAATGTTTTAATGTAAGTTTGAGGCAATAATATTAGAAAAACTACACAAATAAGAATTAAATAGTCGGAGCACACATAAACACGTCTATAGCGAGTTATCGCTCGCTACCCTCTTCGGCTATTTGGCTATTCGGCTATTTGCTATTTGGCTTGGCTTGGTGTAGGTACATACGCCAGCAGATCGACTTACCACAAAATGTCAAATTTCTTTAATAAACTTTGACCCTTTGTGTTTAGGTATTAATATCAATATCGATTAGAGAAATTTGACAGTTTTAGATAGGATGATGTGCAGGCGTGTGTACAATAGATCTTAAAAAATTTGCTACAGCTGATGCGCTCGGACTGTTCTGAGCTGATCAAAGCTGCTTGAGCGCGGTATGATTGTATGTATTAAGCTTGCCTTCTGGTTGGCTAGTGTGTGACAAACTCCTTGGTCGAGTGGGTTGTACACCGGTTTTCATGGTGTCGCCATCTCTGAAGTCCCGGGTTTGATCTCCGGTCGGGTCAATTTATAAATTATTGTTTTTCTAAATTGTCTCGGGTCTGGTGTTTTCTATATATATTAAGTATGTATTTTAGTATTTTAATTATGTATATCTGTTGTCTAGTAACCATTTAACGAGTTTCATAACGAAGCTTCTCTTGGGCTAGATAATTGGTGTGAGTGTAGGAAAGTTTATTTATTTATTTGGTTTTGTTTACTATCCGTATTAATTCGATTAAATTACGAAAACGAAAATTAGTATGGCATTGAAGCAGCGCTTCTGGCGGCATACGAGAAGAGTGAAGATTTTAAATATTTATAAAATACTAGCTGACCCGGCGGACTTCGTAGCGTTTTGACAGTATCTATATCAACAATACACTCAAATCGTTTCTATGACAACAAAACAAATAAATCGTGGAAAATTTTGTATTGGAAAAAAAAAGTTTGGGGTGGACCACCCTTATCACTTAGGGGTATAAAAAATAGATTGCGACCTATTGTTAGACCTACCGAATATACATATAAAATATCATAAAAATCGATCGAGCCGTTTCGGAGGAGTATGGCAAGCCACATGTGACACGAGAATTTTATATAGGTATATAGAAATAAGAAAGATAGTGCCTACCCAACCCAGCCAGTAGGCATTTAATTTCTTCACTATATTTCATAAATGCCTTGTGTGGTGCCGGGGATCAATAATTGCACCTCCCCATCTCAACCCGTGGGTGTCGTAAAAGGCGACTAAGGGACCATTCCAGAGGATGGGCAGCAGCATTTCTCTGAGGCTACTGCGATCGTCAACCCACCTGCCAAGCGTGGCGATTACGGCTAGTACCCCTCATGATGGTCGCGGGATGCGAGCAGCACAAAACCGGTCGTTGTGGAGATCCTTGGGGGAGGCCTTTGTCCAGCAGTGGACGTCTTTTGGCTGAGATGATGATGATGATTTCATAAATATTTAATTCAGCTTGAGTGCAGCATCAGCACTTTAAAAAAATAGTTAAGGTTTTGTGATCGAATGTCGAATGAAATTCGCACTTGGCATCGTGTTCCTAGATCCGTGTCCGTGCAAGGCGTTGCTCGATTATTCACGGTATGTGTTACTTGCTTTCTGTAGTCTACTTATATTGTGTTATACTTGACGCAATATGTTTTTTATTTACAATACTATTCCGTTATCTATGCTAAAATCCGCAGCGCTACCCCATTTACAGGGGACACGTGCAAGCTTGAGCTCGTAAAAATAACTAAGCTCGTTTGTGGGTCAGCACGCTGTGCAATAAACAAAATACGCAGGGCCGCATTCAGATAGTCGGTTTTAGTTCTTGCCTGCTCTCTTGTCATAATCTCTTGACTCATTCTAAACGTTCCTCCTTGAAATCAAGTCTCTATCGCTACAATTGATGGATAATTATCAGTGATCGCGATAGGTAGTGCTATTTCGCGGGATTTGTTTACGTAATCTCAGCATGGATATGCCTTGTGACCATCATCACCAGCTCATTATACGTCCCCACTGCTGGGGCACGAGCCTTCCTTATGGATGGATAGGGAAATGCCTCATGAATCCCGAGATTTTTATGTAACGACATTATAATTAAAAACTATTTTATAAGTGTTTGGAATGAACCCAGACCGATAGACAGTAAAATCGATTTGTTGGCAATATATCGATTTTTCTGTCAATCGGTCCAGTGACAAAAATGTTAAAATGGCGGTGATGTTTCCAATTACTGACAACTTATTTTCCTTTGGCAAGAGATATTTATGATTCTTTTAATGTCCTCTATCGAATTTTGGACGTCGCGCGTCATTCTCATTATTAAAATATACGTAACCCCGGAATCCCACGGTCATGTCAATATTCGAGTTCATTCACCCCATTTAGCACTATTTATTGCGATCACTGATAATTACACTTTATCGTTAATGATGGATGTTGGAATACTTGTTATCATTAATTATATATTTTTTTAGCAATATAAACGCTAATCAATTAATAAAATACAAAACTTTAATTTTGGTTGCCCTTTAAATGCTTAAAAAGCGAAATGCTGCGAAAGTTAAAAAAAATATTCGGAGAAACTGTTGTTTTTTTTAAAATAATTTTTACCTCAATTTGTACGTTTTAGTTTTTTATTGAATTTTGTCATTTATTTTTTGATTACCCGTACATTAAAGTTATCGACTAAGTCCACCCCTGTATCTGTGCCTCCCATACTGTAATGTGGCACTGGAAACAAGCCAGCTAAGTAAAGCGGAATGAGAGGACATTTATTATACTCGGATGTCACAAAGCATGAGTGGCTATCTCTATTTTTATCTTGCATTAAGTGGCGTGTAATGAGAGATTTTATCGCAAATAGGAGAGTAGATTTCAACATAAAATTGCTTTTGAATACAAACAGAATAACAGAAAAAAAACATGTTAAGTAATAAACTTTGTTAAAACAACCGGCTCGAAGGACCAATTTATTGCTTAGAACATTTTCTTTGGTCGTCACTTACGTTTGAGCGGGAAATTTTACGGTTGCATAAAAGTAGTTAAAGTTTTACAAGCCATGTAAATTCAAATAAAGAATAATTAGTGGAATGTTGATTAGTGCGATAAAACGCCTCTTATGTAACCACACTACGATCAACATAGGCTGGTTGTTATTTTGTTCGGGTTTGGGTAATGGCTATGAAATTTTGATACTACAAGTACAACCTTAGTTCATTGGAATCAACCGTGAAATAAATATGTCTATTGTATTTTTTATAAATGCTATATAAATGGTTTGTCAACAATTGTTACAAATAATGATTACTTTCTAAAATACATAGATTATGATCTAATTGTACAATCTATTATAGACAAACACAACAAGCACTTATATTATAGCCTCAGTAAAAACTAATAAAACTAAAAAAAATCATGTATCCTTCCTATTAATTTCATTTTTATTTTTTTTTGTGAAATAAGGTTACATTATGTATGTAGCCTCCGATTTTTGACGTAGGAATACGAAATATAATAATAAGATTAATACATTCGTTTATTTTCAGGGAAAAATAACATTATAAACTAACATACACATACCCATATACAATTTCTGTTAGTAGTATAAAACTTAAATCTATGTTACTAATTATTTAGACATTTTCGGTGTCGTATCGTTGGCGGTCAAAGGTAGTCTTCTACAAAAACGTCTGAACACCACTCCCTTCGGCCAGAAGTCTTCTCTCATAAAGGCGTCCAGCTTGGTTGATAGGAATATCCAAGTGAGAACTGAGTCGGTTGTAAGTTCTACAGAGACGTGGGATTGGTGGATTTAGTTTTACGCAGCGGCCGGCGGCGGCGCAAAAAGCCTCTCAACTACATTACGAGGATAATGAAAGTCATATTTTTTTTACATAAATCAATTAAATATTTAATTAGATGACAATAATAAATGTTAGCGAAATGTAACATTTAACATTGTAGTACCTACTACTTCATTTCAGCCCAATATCCGGAGTTCCAGGGTTCTTTTTTTTAATTATATTTTACGGATAAGCACAGTGCCTTGATCTCACCTGATGTAAAGTGATGATAAGGCCAATGATAGAAGCGCACTTCACCCGGGAAACTCAACTACTGAGGCACTGGCTATCTTATATCTAGCTGCCGGAACACAAATGCTACAAACATTGATGTTATGATCACTTCCCAGATCGAGCATAGTGTCGACAAGCAAACGTGGAGATAAAATACCTATAACAGTACAAAAATATACGAAATTTTTAAAACTATTACACACATCAAATATCTAGAGGAGGATTTAAGATCAAGCTAAGAAAAAAACTGATATGAATAATTTACAAATTTTAAGTTTCTCGCCGCCCCCAACAAAGCCCGGTGAAGCTGAAAATGCCGTCTGAGGCAAACAGCAAAATCTCTCTAAAAAAAAAACTCTCCTGAGATGCTCATGCTTCATTTTTATCAGATAATTTTGTATTATTATGTTGTCCAGGGTGCCTAGTGTAAGTTTCATATAACATTCGATCAAGTTAACGAAAACGAAAATTAGTATGGCATTGAAGCAGCGCCTCCTGGCGACATCTTCTCCTCAGTTGTACTCTCTTGACCGAGTGGTCGTGGTTGTTCCGATGGCGTACGAGGTTGGGGGTACGCGTACATGGCTAAACTTCGTTGGTCGTTTCGGCTTGAACTGCTTTCATGGCAATGTCTCTCCATTTTAAATGCCGGCAACGCATCTGCGATTCCTTTGGTTTTGAGGGTGTCCATGGGCGGCGGTGATTACTTCCCATCAGGTGACCCGCCTGCTCGTTTGCCTCCTTCTAATATAAAAAAAAAAATAAAAAATTTCGCCGGTTTGCTGCGTTGAGAGAGCAGCCGTGGTAGTCTGCGTGGATGATTTAATTAGGTCTGCCCATCGGGTGGGTGATCTTTTGTCTCCTACTTGGCCCTGCACCACCAGTCTTTTAATCGAGTGCTCGTTCCTGGATATATGGCCTGGCGACATACGAGAAAAGTAAAAATTTTGCCATACAAATTTTCGTTTTATCCGTATCATATCCGTATTCATTCGAATACGTTCACGACGTATACGGATAGAAAACAAAACTTGCACTAGGTGTACGAGCTGTACATTACCTAATTATAATAATTTAACCTAAATAAGTTGCTGACCGCGCGCATCACTGTCGCGCGCCTACATTATGAATTAACATAGTATTTTAGTGCAATAAAGACATTCATATCGAGCGGTATTACATTTTTACATTTACCTATATCGTGAGAGCATTGCATTCCGGGAAACATACTACTCCCTACATACCTACCTCTAACATTCGTAGTTGGGTACGTACGAACCCCAATACTAGGGTAATGAAACAAACCGTTGCCAATGCTAGGTGAGAGTTTTATATAGGGTAACTAATTACTTACTACAATTGATTAGTAGGTCGAGTATGATTTGGCATCCTGATTTGTTAGTTAGGTTCTCAATTAGAGAATCGTCATTGATCTGCGAGTTAATCGGTTAATTAGCAATTAGTTACCATGGCAAGGTCAGACAGCGGTGAAATAGAAACCACAATGCGTAATTGACCTTATTGGTCGCACAGTGGTCGAAATGCAACCATAATTCATTAAATAAACAATATTTATTTAATAGGAATTAAAAAAAAAAAAAAAATATACACAAAATCGTTACAAATAAAAAGGGACTCCAAATCGCTGCCAAGCGGGAGAGTGCACAGGACGCTGGCGGCGCGGCGTTGCCTCTTTGGATGACCAAGCTTAGGCGTTGGCCAAAATACCCGCCAGCTCGAGGGTCACCAGTGGTCTCTATAAGGCGAGCGGAAATTTCTTTAAAAAGTTTTCGAGCTGCCGGTCCCCATGGTCCCAAAGTTTCAACCCCAAACGGCGCAAATATGTGCCCAAGGCTTAGAGAACTACATATATTTGCGCCGTTTGAGGTCTTCAGACAATACAATATTTACAATATTGTAATGCGACACATACATAGACTTTATCTTTCTGCACGCGTTCTCATCTTAAGTTTAACTATGCCATATCCAACTCCTCCGTCCGTTATTAAACAATAATACAAAGATTTCCCTGGCGGAAACGACCTGCCTACATTTCCTTTTTTTTGTTGAGAGTTTGCTGTTATTGGCTCAAGCCGTGACATCAAAACACCATCATACGGTTTTTAGAAGGAATGGAACCACGCAATCGTTTCCACGTTGGTTCTCTACTAGATTCTTCGAGGGGTTCAAGTCGAATCAGGTGGTACCTACGTGGCACCACCCGTCTCACGTTCTCGCTCGCTGACTTCGTGCTGCTTTCAAGGATTAGACGTGGAAACTCTTAAGAGAATCCTCTCTGCATGTGATATACAAGGCATCCATGCATTTCATGAATGTAGACTCTCTTTTGCAGTTGGCTTTCTCCAGTATATAACCGCTCCAATACTGTGACCGCTGAGCTACCGACCCCAGAAGACTCGTTGAATTTATGTAGTAGTTTGTGATTTACGCTTCAAGTTAGCAGTATTACGTCAATGTGAATTTACTACCCTCACAGTCGAACGAAACTCTTTTGCAAGTGTTTTAACAATTGATAAAGACGTAATTGAAGCAACGAGTCTCCTGGGGTCTCGGTAGCTACCAAGCTACTAAACATAGCATGGAATGCTCTGACCACTGGGTCAGAGCATTCCATGCTTTAGAATTGGTCCTGGCTGCATAACCACCTATCCGCACTAAGCTTGCGTGTTGGTCAATGGCCCATTTTCTCTGTGGTCTTTCCATCTTTAAGAAAGACTCGTCCTATAACGATGCTAATGTACTTTGGCGTTTGAGGTGAAACTTTTTTCTAGGTATATTTAACTCGGTGCTTGTCGTTGATGATCCCGCCATCCCCGTGGCAGAAAAGGGATGGTACTAGGTTTTTTTAGTGTACACAAACTCCCTCCCCCCCCCCTCGAGCTACATACCTTGGGGTCACCCTAAACCTTAGGTAACAAATACTAGTACACTAGCAGTGCTGACAGGCCTTCAAGGTGGACCAACGATCTGGTGAAGGTCGCGGGTTGCGCGGTTGGGGAAGGCTTTTGTCCAGCTGTGGACGTCTTTTGGCTACGATAATGAAAGGTAAATGAGTAAGTAAGTATTAACGTTTACTTTTCTCTCACAGAATCGACCAGGCCCCATCAGGGTCTACGTGGCGTTTGTCACTGCCCGCCTCCTGCTGTCGCTCGCTGGCTTCGTGTACCTGCTCATGACCTACACAGCGAGCATGAGTGCCGCCATATCGCACAGCATTGATATTGGTATGTATTGTTATGTAGTTAAGGTTTATATTTAATTGTATTTCTTAAAGAAGTTTTCTTGCAACATTAGAAAAGGGTTTAGTGCCAACGTCAGACTCAGTATCCGTAAGTCCTGGGTTTAATCACAGGTCGAGCAAAGGGTGTTTCGGATTTTTCAATAGTAGCCCGAGTTAACCTACCCAGCGGCGCCGGCATATTGATTCAAGCCACTACAAATCCATTGACTTGATATCAAAAGAGGCCTTTGCCCAGCTGTAGGATAGTACACGGGCACTTATCGGAGTGGCAGCAGTGATCCAGCGGTGTTAGCAGCTTTATATCACGTCTGTTCATAAAGTTTAGATTTACCTATCATTGATTATAACACATCATCTGAGTTAGCAATCTACTGTTTCCATACTGACAATTATGGCTCGTGTTCCCCGCAAAGTTCCATTTAACTGAATGCGTTTCTTATTGTACCTTTCAATTATCCCGCATTGTTGTGGCTAATGCTATATCCGTTCACGTACGTTCAGTAATCGCCCGCCATCGTTACAAAGGACACTCACAGAAGGTAGGCTTCATATAAACGCGCTGAAACAACGCACACATAGGATTATAGGACACGAATCTCGGAACAGCTCGGAACAGTCTGAGCGCAGCTGCTGCGAGATTCCGTGTCCGTGAGAGATTTTTTCATATTAGAAGGAGGAAAACGAGTAGGCGGGTCACCTGATGGGAAGCAATCACTGCCGCCCATGGACACCCGCAAAACCAGAGGAATCGCAAATGCATTGCCGGTCTTTAAGGAAAGAATAGGCTCGTTTCTTGAAGATCCCTAAGACGTGATGGTCCGGAAATACCGCCGCTGAGAGCTGGTTCCACAGCACTGTAGTTCGTGGTAAAAAAATACGTGAGAACTCACTGGTTTCTGTCGAGCACGGGTGCCACTGCACTGCACTACCTTACTTATTGAATTTTTAATTTGATTAACTTTAATGTTTCTGTTTTTTTGTTCTTTAGGTACTTGGATAACTTGCCCCTTAAGGCAAGGCACCTTTAAACAATAAATCTCATACGGAGCGTTTGCGCCCCGTACCTTAAGAAAAGCTGTTTTTTTTCCTTCAAATTAAAACTACAAATTATTTTGTAATTGTTGGGAAAAATCAAGATGGCGGGGGCCACGTAAATTTGCAATGCGTCGCCTTCACTTATTTTGTGCACAACGGGGTCGTCATACATTTGTATGATCACGTTAATTTTAAAATGTTGTGTTTAATATGTAAATGTAGTTTTTTGTTGTGCCTTAAATAAATAAAAAAATACTTCAACAACCGCAGGAGGTTAATACAAACAATTTTATTTGATTACAGTTCTAACATCGCATTTTGTGATTGTGTACTACGTATGCGCAAAGCAGATGGAGCGAAAGCAGCAGGAAGTCCCGAAAACCAGCGAACCTGCAGCTGGAGACATCGCCTACATAATCCCCCCGATTAGTAAACTGGACAACGAGAGCTTGGTAGTTTAACTGGTGTTAGCTCACTAGTGATTTCAGGCAGCTCTGAGAGCCTCTTCACACTTAACGTAGGCGATGGTAAACGTATTCGCGGTGCAGACCGCCGTGACAGCCCGATCCGATCCAATCCGAACCCTTCGGAGAATCTTGTAGGGCACGGAGACACACACTATACAGGGTCTAACAAAATCAATAAGCGAACGTTTAAGGGCGGTATCTATACATCATTCTGAAATTCTGAAATGACAAAAAATGAGCTTCAGTTTTATAGTGATTTTTCAAAGTAATGTTTTCTAACAAACTAAATCAATTATAAAAATAATGTACATCATGAACATGCTGTATCATTACTAACATTAGTTAATACATTAGTATTTGGAATTGATCAGGTGCCTGGATGGGTACCGAGAAGTGAGTGTGCTTACAACTCCGCCACCAAAGAGGACATTTGGAAGTTGGCTTTAGAGCTGACGGCCCAAGCAGTGGTACACTGCGAGTTGTGCTCTTAGTGCAACGAGAAGTGAGCTAGCTTACAGCTCCGGTGACCTATCTGGATATTAGGTAGGGGACTATACGTGTCCACGGGGCGACTAGCTTGAGACACTAGTCTAGTACTGGATGAAGGATGCGTACCGGCGTGTTCTGATCTGGCGTTATGACCTGACGTAGATGGTCCCTTGTGCTTGCGCAAGGTTATTCTGACACCTACTTTGTAACCGGAAGGTTGGTAGGGGGTGTCAGTATAAACTTTAAAGTAGTGTATAACGGGTTGTATCATTACTAACACGCACGCAAGCGTCAATAAAAAGATAGTGTACAGATATACGCACACAATCGAAAAATTATTGTATGACATTCATACACACACGGCTGTCTTTGTGTGCGTGTAGTACAGCTGTACGGGTTTGGAAAGGGTGTATTTTCGGTGAATTATGATATGATAATGTTTTGTTGATTATCTCGGTAACGAGCCTGTAGTTTTGGACCAAATTTAGTGAGCATGCTCAGTGTGATGTATAGATGCTCCCCTTAAATGTTCGCTTATTGATATTGTTAGACCCTTAGTGCGTGATGCCGTTCCCTCTACATAACCTCTAACGGTGCTTCGTTTCACACGGCTTGAGGAATTTGAGGAAGTTTCCCGCCGCCCCCAAAAAGCCCGGTGAAGCTGAAAATGCCAAGTGGCAATTAGCAAATTCTTTTAAAAAAAACATCCGCAACAACGCAACACATACGGCGCGTAAACACCTGTTCGTCACGCCTAGATTCGCAGCGTAGGTACCATCGACTCTTCCTCCGCCCGATCCTCAAAATGCCACTACACATTAACATCATACACTAAACATGCACAATTGCACACTCGCATAAAATAAAAAAATTCAAAATCATTTATTCAGTTTAGGCTACAAATAGCTCTCATGAACGTCATTATGCCATCGGTTCGTAAGTCTACTCTGGGCGGGAGATGTTGTACTGAGAAGAACCGGCAAGAAACTCAGCAAGTGTCCCATAGACCCAATACACCGTACTCGTAGAACAAGAGTACGAAGACACGGTGTACACGCTCTCTATACCAGCTACAGACAAGTAGCTGGGTGTTTCTCCCCACTACAACGACCCGGTCAACCCGAGCCGAGGTTTTAGCCTTAAGAGGTGCCCTCGGGTTGTTCCGATCCGATCTGAACCCCTCGAAAAAACTAGTTAGAGAAAAGGTACACGTTTACGTGACGCCATTCCCTCTAGAAGCCCTCTGCCGTTCGATCACACTGCTTGAGGAAGGAGGAGGAGGAGGAGTTTCTCGCCACCCCCAAAAAGTCCGGTGACGCTACAAACGCTGCATGACGCTGCATGAAAAAAACAGCAAATTCTGTCCAAAAAAATATTTTTTACGCAGCGCGCAGGTAATATTGTGATCGTAGCCATCTATACAACTCAAACAGCGTTTACGCGACGAAAATGCGTTTTTTTTAAGGCGACGCACCGCTAAACAATTAATCTAATACGGAGCGATTGTGCCCCGTACCATAAGAAAAACTGTTTTTTTTCCTTCAAATTAAAACTACAAATTATTAAAAAAAAATGAACTAGCATATTGAAGTGTGTGTTAAAACTAATCTACTAAGAAAATTTAGATCCTTAAATCGGTCCGGTTTGCTTGTAAAATGCAAATCTATATTTTAAAAGAGGTTACTTTGATATTTTTTTCTCTGTTATAAAAGTTGACAAATCGTGTTTCTGCAACTAGTGAAAGAAGTCAAATAAATGAAAAATCATGTCATCAAATATCATTTTCATATGTTTTGTAATTGTTGGGAAAAATCAAGATCCCCGCCATGTAAATTTCCAATGCGTCGCCTTAAATTGCCACTTATGGCTTTTATTAGCGTATCCGGGCTTTTAGGGGGGCAAGACACTGTTCAACGTATGCGTTGCGTCTGCGATGCGCGTGCGTTTATCGAACGCCTACATTGTAGAAACGTTAGTGTGATGAAACACATCCGCCTGCAAATGTCAGGACAATATTAAATATAAGAGAAGATCCGTTTAATGTTTAATTATGTGTCTAATAGTGATACAAATGGGGAATCCACAATTAGTTGGGATCTAGTGATAAGAACTCGTTTATCTAAATACATCATTGTTATATTATTATACCGTCAAACTTTTTATTATACACTGTTCGCATAACACCTGAAACCCTTTTTTTTATTCGGCATTTTGTCTTGTTAACATCCAATTAAAATCAAAATCAAAAATCAAAATCAAAATATTTTTATTATTAACTACGAGTAGTTTTTGTTAAATTTTAAAAAAACCTGTTTAACTACTGTGCAGAATTTCAGCTATGTAAGACCAAGAGTTTGGGCTGGACATTTCAATGAGGGAGTTAGTGGTGTCAGGACTTTACTTATAACTATAAATCTATATCTATATCTTTCACCACTTACTGTCAATGAAGAGGTATAGTCGACAATAAAATTGCTTTACCACCAGAAGTAAATTTTGTTTGCATATAATAAAACAAAAAGTTCTATTTTTGTTTAAAAAACCAAGTGACAGATACGTTGTCATTATTGAGAAATTTTATTGTAATGGAAGTTTTGGTCAAAAGTGATAAAGCAATTTCATGGTCGCCCGTAGTTATAAAGTTTGTTTGTTTGAAGAGGGTAATCTCTGAGACGACTGGTCGAATTCAAAAAATCTTTTACTGATAGAATGCCACATTCTTTGCGAAAAACATAGGATATATTTTAAATTGATGAAAAAATCTTTTTAAAGTTTCAAATCCACGCGGAGGAAGACGCGGGTAGTGTGCTAGTTAATTATATTATTATTTTGGTCTCCTTCAATGTTTTGCTAATTATAATGAAAAACTTTGACGGTAATCAAAGACACCGACATTATTGGTTTTGCTTCTCTTTCACTCGTTTCCGTCTAACGACTGAGAGGCAGATAGATCGCTGATGTCTAAATATCATACTCGTATAGATCCAATGACCTTGAATCTATACCCCCCGTATTATTAAACAAAGTGTAAGCTTGGAGTAGTTACTCCGTGTTTTGTTCCCGTCATGTAAACTTCATTTCATATTAGAGTAAAAGAGACAAAACGCGGAGTAACTACTCCAAGTTTACAGTTTGTTTATTAATCAGCCCCTACGAGAGTAGCGTTATTTAATCTTAGGTTATACGTACGTATAAGTAAGTATGTATCCAATATTTTATTGTTGTATGCTCAAGGATTTTATAGCCAGCAGGTATCTTTTCTTATTTCTATACTGCTTAGCTGTATTTTAGTAGCGTTAACATTTGACATAAAATTGTGTTTTTTTTAAGTAATTTATAATTGTTATCACATAGTCACTTTTAGTGAATGTTATGCAGAATGAGTGAATTCTTTATTAAATTACCAATTTCAACATATGATTTTGTTTTTTTTTTCATTTTCAGAATATTTTCAACTTTATATCTCAAAAGATATTGTGATTCTATATTCTGTAGGCAGAATAGTAGCACTTTTATCTGGTATAGTTTACTATTAATTCAGATCAGAAGAGATTCAGAAGTTATATTTCAAGTTGGTTTAAGGTCAAATCTGAAATGAATATAAATAAGTATGTAAAGATGTTCTTGTATCAAAATAAAAACTTTAAATGTATAAAAGCTCTTTCATGATTGCTCAATCATGACGAAAATTTGGCTAGTAAACGGCCTATATACTATCCCACTGCTGGACAAAGACCTCCATCTCTGAAATCAAGTCATCGCTACAATTGATGGGTATTGAATTAATTCACACGCTTGCCAAATGCGGGTTGGTGATCACAAACTCGGCTATGCATCAGAAAATCACAAATCGAAACACTTTGCCCAACTTGGCGATTAAACAAGAATTGCTAGGTTCAATAGACCTTCGGATATCGGGCCGAGAGCTTTGCCTCTCGGCCACAAAGGCTATTTGGCTAGTAAGATAGAATTTCGTTTCGATAGAGGAAGAGATCCAAGAATAGGATTTCCGTTGGCATACTTTGTGTGGCATCATTTCAAATACGGTATTTTATTATACAGGGTCTAACAAAATCAATAAGCGAACGTTTAAGGGCGGTATCTATACATCATTTTGAATACAATGACAAAAAATGGGCTCCAGTTTTATAGTGATTTTTCAAAGTTATGTTTTCTAACAAACTAAATCAATTAAAAAAATGCACATCATGAAACATGCTGTATCTTTACTAAAACGCACGCAGGCGTCGATAAAAAGGTAGTGTACAGATACACGCCACAACGGTTATCTTTGTGTGCGTGTAGTACAGCTGTACGAGTTTGGAAAGGGTGTATTTTTTGGTAAATTATGATAATGTTTTGTTGATTATCTCGGTAACGAGCCTGTATAGAGAAGATATTCTCTCCGCATATTCTTTATTAAAAAATAACTTATTATATTATTATACACCGAGACATTTAAGTGGTTGTTTTCCCGCAGGTGGGTAGATCAGACCATGTAACTAACAACTTTCCCCAAGAAACATAGTTCAAAAAACGAGATAATTTTTTCACTTTTCTATACAAAGCCTCTATTGGCCGAGCATGATTTGTATGGGAAAATTAAAAAAAATATCTCGTACTTTGACCTATGTTTCTTGGGGAAAGTTGTTCAGTTTCATAGTCTGATCTACCCACCTGCGCGAAAACAACCACTAAAATGTCCCGGTGTATTATTTTAAGTGAATATTTCTAGTATAATATATAATTACCATATGACGATCTGAAGCCCGACCGCCTAACCGATCGCTTTGACTTCGTGTGTGGTTTATGATGCCATCTTGCCACCTCGCACCGCCTATGAAAGCAATATCAAAAGCTAAAGGCTATAGCTTTCGATATTGCTTTCATAGGCAGCACGAAACGACAAGATGACGTCATAAACCACACGCGAAGTCAAAGCGATCGGTTAGGCGGTCGGGCCCCTGGTGTAGGAGGTCGTGGGTAGCTGCTGAATGCGAGCAGTGGAGAGGAGAACCGGTCGTTGTGGAGGTCCTTGGGGAAGGCCTTTGTCCAGCAGTGGACGTCTTTTGGCTGAGATGATGATGATGATCTTTTTTAACCAACATCAAAGACAATGTAAA
Source organism: Eudonia lacustrata (assembly GCA_947562085.1). NCBI lineage: Eukaryota > Metazoa > Arthropoda > Insecta > Lepidoptera > Crambidae > Eudonia > Eudonia lacustrata. The sequence goes on from OX387322.1 coordinate 3,221,542, forward strand.
TATTAAATTAAATTAAAGTAATATTTGAGATAAAATTATTTACATAAAAAAAGAATTTGACAACAAATATAATACCTTATCGATGTAAAACAAAAACAGTTTACCATTATTCAGGATAATAATATGTCGTTTATGCAAATTTCTAGATACCTATCACACGCATAATCTACTTAATATTATATTAAGCATTCCGAAATTATTATCTCTCTATCTGAACACATTAACATTAACGTTACGACCACCGGTTTAGATCCAGAAGTCCCGGGTTCGATTCCCAGCGGAGAGTACATGTTTGTGTATTCGGTTTGGTTGGTGGTAGGGCTTGTTTGTCCGCCTGGCTAGCTAGTAGCTCCCACCATCTTATCTAAATATGTCGCTATAACATCAATGTTTGTACATTGTTGTGTTCCGGCAGCTAGAGATGAGATAGCCAGTGCCTCACTAGTTGAGGATCCCGGGTGAAGTGCGCTTCCATCATTGGCCTTATCATCACCTAACATCAGGTGAGATCAAGGCACTGTGCTTAACCGTAAACAATAAAAATAAAACTTATTCATTAGTAAGAATTGGATGGCTTTGTATTTGTTTTGTTATTTTCTTCATAACGCAATCAGTTCAATAGACCTTGGTAGTACAGTCAGGTACAAAACTTACTTATTTGAACACAAATTTAAAAAAATGAGGAAATCTTTATTCTTATGTATAATCATTAAAATTTATCATTAAGAAAAGCACTTTGTAATAAAAATTTCTAGAAATATTAAATAAAAAAAATGCAGAAATCACGAGAAAAATGATATAAGTTATGACATCTCATAGTGTCTATATTTTAATTTTAATTCAAAGATCACCGGTAAGACTTTGGCTAACCTTTGCCCAGGTGAGACAACAATGGTTTATAATATAAAGAAATGTTACCGGATTAACACTAAAGACACATAAAGTGAATAGTGTTTTTATAATATAAAAGTATATATGTACGTATATTCAATTTATTAGTACCATAACCATGCATATTTTGATAGTACGTCCCGTCCATAGAAATTGGGTTGCAAAGAAATTGTCAGCGTACTACGTAGCCCTTGGGACGTATTACGGTACATATTTCTGTCTGCGTCCATATCGAGAAGCAATAAAAGAGGACATAGTGCAAAAGGATCAGTATGCCATCTCTCAACACGCTCTAAGTAAAAATACTTTTTTAATCTGCATTGAAAAAGATCATTTTTTACTAAAAAGTAAGTAAGTAAGTAAGTAATCATTTATTCAGTGCTTCCAATGCATAAACATTACAATAGGTTTCTTATATCTAAGGTATAGTGAGAAACAACTGAAAGGGCTGACCAGCTCAGCTCATGTTGTAACTAGTAGCCACAACGCTGATTTTCAGCTAAATGACCAAGGCGACAAAAACAACTATGTGAGAAGGCGTGAGTGTTGAGTGCGAGTATTTTTTTTTTTACTTTTCCAATTGCTTGGATTTTCTATAAAATTGATCGATACACCTGTCGCACACACACAAAGCAGAATATGGCTGATGTCCACTGTTGTTAGGTATGGAGATGACTTACTCCTTTAGTAACACTATGCGCAAAATCTACTCCGAAGAAATGTAAATGGACATAGTTTCACGTCAGTATGACAATATTTCAAACGGCGGTTTAACATAGTAAAAGTGTTATTGTTTTCTGGCTAAATGTCCCTGGTATGAGGGGTAGCTTAATTCATATGTTAATGTTGGATTAGTTTTAAGTTTGCTTTACTGACACCTAAAAACATGACCGAAGATGGAAGCGCGTCTGCTCGCCTCACCGTAAACACAGTACAATTGAGTACCGTATATCTTCCACTAATGTGGAATGAATATTTTTTTATTTACAAACAAAGACAATAACAAGTAAAATTAACTATTGAAAACTATAAACTATAACTACTACTAACTAAAAAATAAAAAAAATTGCTCCAAATCATCCCCATCAGGCAGTGCCCAGTAAGCTAGCAGCATTGCCACGTTGGATAGCTATGCTTATACGCTGGCCCAAGTAGCTGCTACCTCTGGGGACCCGGGTGCTTTCTTTTGCTTTCTTTAAAGAGTGTGTGTGCACCAGGGCCCATAAACCGAATGTCTCTAAAATGTTTATATAATTTTTAACGCAAATTTTGTTGCTAACAAATTACAAAAACACAAATGTTGAAAAAATTTCCACGAGCAGGATTTGAACCCGCACCCTTCTGACATTGAATGGGCGCCTTTGGCTTTCAAAGTAAAAAGTAAATAGTGTTGAATAATTTCGGCGGGCTGGTTAGAACCACGATAGCTCAATTGGAAGAGCACCTGACCCGGTATGTCAGAAGGGTGCGGGTTCAAATCCTGCTCGTGGAATTTTTTTCAACATTTGTGTTTTTTTCTAATGTATCTACCCTAAACGGCTCAAATGTGAGATCCCCAGTCAGATTCTCATACTAATAATTCTCTGTGAAATTTGTTGTTTATTTGTAAACTCGAATACTTAAGTGATAAAAGTCAACAACTTTTTATTCATACTGTTTTTCTATGCATTTGACCACCAACCAGCCTGTTGAAGAGCATGATATGGCCTTAGGTAGTACAGTCAACATCAAAAGTAGATGATGTTAACTAGATTTCAAAATTAAGTTTCGATAGTGTAAGTTGCTGTTGGCAGTACATGCTTAGACAGGAAATGCCTTTTATCTTGCTTTGAAGAAACCTATTGTCGTATTGAACATGAACAAATAAAAAATAAAAATAAACTTTTATTTCAGACCATGATTCATATTCACAATTACCAAATTCAAATACAATAAAATTAAAAAAAATTGGTAAACAATAATTAAATAATACATAGGTACAGTCAACAGCAAAAGTTGATGATCAAAATCAAAAATTCAATACTAATGAACGAAGTTCGCGTCAGAACTGTGTGATGTTAAGGTGATTTTAAAGTAAGTGATTGTAAATTATACCAAACATTAACTACTGGTACAGCTGCCAAATATGCCTGATCAATATGACTCCAAAATTTATAAACGAAATTCACATCAGAACTAAGAAGTGAAAAAAATATTCAAAACTAGTGAACTGTCAAGTTTGTCAAAAATCAGGTCATGGTAGTGGGTGGTAGTGTCAAATATTAATGGTAATTTTTAACTCTAAAAAACTTTTCTCTTTAGTTGGAGTAGTAGTCGATCTGTAAGCGAAATATTATCACTCGAAGAGAAGCCACTATGCTGAGCCAATATATAAAAAAAACTTGTTTTTAAAGTTTTTTTTATACTTTTAGTTTTATTTTTAACTATTTAGTATTTTTGTAGGGGGATGAGAGCTTCAGTACAACAGGGTTCGCCCTGGTACCCTGAGGCGCAAAGTTAACGATATGACATGTTTATACACCCTCATGCCATTCAGCCCTCGACACGTGCACACCTTGGCATTGGGTCATCCATCTAATCCATCTAATCAAAGACAGAATCCACATTCATAACAAACGAAACGAACGAACTTATTTTCCCGAGTTCCTATGGCCATCTTCCAGCTCCATCATCAGACCCTGGTTACTATTTAGCACCAAAGTACTCGTCAAGACGGATCAAACAAGTCACTACTCGATGGGGTTGTGTCGTTTAGCTACCGAGTTCCTATAGCCACCTTCTAGTTCCATCATCAGACCCTGGTTACCATCTAGCACCAAAGTACTCGTCAAGATGAATCATACGAGCCCAAACTCGATAGGGTTGTGTCGTTTAATTACCGAGTTCCTATGGCCATCTTCCAGCTCCATCATCAGACCCTGGTTACCATCTAGCAATAAAGTACTCGTCAATATGGATCAATCGAGTCCAAACTCGATGGGGTTGTGTCGTTTAACTACCAAGTTCCTATGGCCACCTTCCGGTTCCATCATCAGATCAGTTCCATAAGTAAATGATTTTTTTTTAACACTTTATCTTTTTTTTAAATTAAAGAAATAAAAACATCGGAAGAGCTAGCTAACGAAAAGAGTATTATTACTATTAGGTTTCCAAGCAGTTAGCTAGCTGTTTCCTTAAAGGAACCGCTCAAGAGTGAAATCTTCAGCGGTCTTTTTCACCATGGCTCAAATGTCATCAGACTATCGACACTATATTGAGTGGTTATTGAACTAGCAGACTTAAGAGCGTTTACGCCGCACACTAGCGCCGCCAATAAAAAAAAACATATCTAGTAATTAGAGATAGAAAATCAAATTATGCTCAATAAACTATTTGAATGAAGTAGTTTAGCATTTTTACGTCACGTGGCGTGACGTTATAGTTAAAAGTGGCGTATCGTGGCGTTATAGTTAAAAGTGGCGTATCGTGGCGTTATAGTTAAAAGTGGCCGTAACGTCTTATTTAACTAAACCATAACGTGTTAGGTGACGTAAAAATGCTAAATTACTTCATTCAAATAGTTTGTTGAGCATAATTTGATTTTCTATCTCTAATTACTAGATACGTTTATTTTTTCATTAGTGGCGCTAGTGTGCGGCGTAAACGCTCTTAAGAGCCTGCTCAAAAGCTGCTCTTTTTTTTCGTTTGTTGCACGTACTTCTTTGACTCGTTTTCTTTATTATTTTATGTATTTTGGCTGTTTACTAAGAAAACTATCTAAATTGAAAGGAACAACTGCAATTACTATGTCAGCGAAAATAATATACGAGTAATAATATGATCCGAACAGCCATTCTGAATGGGGCTGCAACGTCAGCGTCTAGTCCAGTGTTGACAAAATGTTGGAGATCTAATAAAATGTTTAGCTGACGTTTCACTTTCATAGAATGCCTTAGATTCGTGCCTGGGTGGTACAATCTTGGTCTAATAATGTGAAGGCACTTGGCTGACATTAGAGCAATTCATTCCCGCCATCTTTAGATTTAGTTGTAAAGAAATGGTATGTATAGTCGACCATGAAATTGCTTTACCACCTTATAAGTGAATTTTGTTTGCTTATAATAAAACAAGAAGTTCTATTTTTGTTTAAAAGACCAAGTGACAGATACGTTGTCATTATTGACAATGAACCTTAGCGAAATTTGATTGTAATGGAAGTTTTTGTCAAAAGTGATAAAGCAATTTCATGGTCGATTATACCTACTTTTTATTCTATAATCTGAGGTTATGTAAAACATTATTCATCATCATCATCTCAGCCAAAGACGTCCACTGCTGGACAAAGGCCTCCCCCAAGGATATGAGGGGTATTTGCTGTAATCGCCACGCTTGGCAGGCGGGTTGGCGATCGCAGTAGGTTAAGGGTAACCTCAGAAAGATGCTGCTGCCCATCCTCTGGAATGCTCCCTCAGTCGGCTTTTACGACACCCACGGGAAGAGATGGGGTGGTGCAATTCTTTAACCCCGGCACCACACAGGGAAAAAAAAAAAACATTATTACGAAAACATAATTCTGTATAAGTACCGTTATCGCGAATTAAAAAACACCGAATCACTTATTCCGAACGACAAGTCACAAGTCTAACCTAACTAAATCAACAGCTATATTATCACTTCTGTGGCTATATTTTAATAATCACGAATCTTATTTCAAGATTTATAACTTTATTTATTCGGAATTATGAAGTTCGGGATATCCAAAATTGGAATTAAATTTTTCGGAACATTTTGTTACAAAGTCTCAAAAGGCAGAACATTTTTTGAAATAGTGTACTATCAGTTTTAGTGAAAACTTTAAAATATCTTATGTATATTAAATGTATAGTCTTACTTAAATAAAATCCTCATTAAAGCTTCGAAATGCTGCTCGCGTTTTGAATGTGATTTAAAGCTGTCAAAGCGATTCTTCCATACCGCACGGAAAGCTTAATACATTCAAGTATTCACCGATTACTGCAAAGTTAAAGTTACTCTGAGTTCAGAGTTCCAATCTGGCTGATTGGCAATTGGCATTTGCAATCCGAAACCCTACTCTTGTAATTTTTAATTGATGCGACGATTGAAATCTGAATTTTGTTATTGTCAAAGGGTGGTGTCAACTTTCCAGAACTTTGGCTACTACATAACGGATTTATATTATGGTGAATGATGTTTTTGATTTTTATGGCCTGAAGTTTTTACATGTTTATGTGGAAAGTCATGATCCCAGACGTTTATAGACTGATGGTGATTAAGTATGTATACCTAATCATTTGTTGGTTCTAATTTGACGACCTCCTTGGTCGAGTGGCTTGTACACCGGTTTTCATGGTGTCGCCATCTCTTTAAAGAGCCTCTCGTAAAGAGGCTTTTTAGCTTATATTAAGATTCCTAATAATATATTACTTAGACTACTACTTACCTAAATTTTCATGCGATAGCCAAGTCAATCTATTTATTTAAAACATTAAAGATTTTTAATATTGATATGGTCACTATGAATGTTGTTAGGTTAGCTAATTACGTAATCACTTAAGACAGAAGGTCCCTTAAGTAGGTAGGGACTGAATAAGTTAACCTAATTAGTATTACATCCATGTACAAAAAAAATGTAAAAAGTCGTGAGATCCGTCTCACGACCTTTTACAGTAGAAAAACTGATTTGCGAGTCCTGGTTTGGTTTGGCGACCCCATTGGTCGAGTGGTTTGTACACCGGTTATCATGGTGTCGCCATCTCTGAGGTCCCGGGTTCAATCCCCGGTCGGATCAATTTAGAAATACCTGTTTTTCTAAATTGTTTCGGGTCTGGGTGTTTCCTATGTTTAATAAGTATTGTATTTAAGTATATTAAGTATATTTATCCGTTGTCTAGTTAACCATTTCTCGAGTTTCTTAAGGAAGCTTTTCTTGGGGCTAGATAAATGGTGTGAGTGTGGGAAACATTTATTTATTTATTTATTTATTTAATTCACCCGCGTGATTCTCGTTTCCGTAGGAATATCGGGATAAAAAGTATCATATGTGTTATTCCAGGTTATAAACTATCTGTATTCCGAATTTCATCCAAATCCATTCAGTAGTTTTTACGTGAAAGAGTAACAAACATCCATCCATACTTACAAATTTTCGCGTTTATAATATTAGTAGGATTTATAATGATCATCACACAAATGTATATTGTCTGGTGTTTGGATGACATTAGCTTCGATTGTCCATTAGGCATTGGAACGCCTCGGTAGCCGAGTGGCAAAGCGCTGGACTTGATATCTGAAGGTCCTGGGTTCACCTCCAAGGTCGTACAAAGTGTGATTAGCGTTTTTCGATGCATAGGCCGGGTTTGTGATCACTGTCCAACAGCTCGTGTATTGATCTTCCTAAATTCATTTGTAAATCAATTCCAGGATGCTGATACATTTGCAGAAACTTTGCCAAGACTTATAGATAAATGCAGGATGTACTTATCTCATCTATAGTTATATAATATATATAGTTATAGTTTCTCAATGTTGCTGTTATTGTTTTTATGTTTGGTTATATTTTTTTATGTGTATATTTTTGCACTGTGTTATTATATGTTTTTTATATATATATTTTTTAATTTAAGTACTTTTTTTGTTACTATTAGATTAGTTTATATAGCATATAAGCGTGTGGCTGAACAGGCTGTAAGTTTATATGATGAATTTTAAATAAATAAATAAATCAGCAACCCACACTTGGCAAGCGTGGTGATTAAGCCATTACCGATCAATTGTAGTGATGACTTGATTTCAATGATGGAGGCCGTTGCCCAGCAGTGGGACAGTATAATATGCTATTTACTTTACTTTACCTACCGATTGAGCCATGTCGTTGCGTGGTGGACTGTGAAGCATGTATTTTTTATAAGTTATTTACTTCCCATAGAAGTATATTGTTTTATTTATAACATTACACATTAAATTAAAATAAATCTATTAATTTACAAACGAAGACAAAACAAGATAATAATTTTACTATTTAAAATTAAACTTACAAAAAACTATAAACTATTACTACTACTAACTATAAATAAAAAATTTGCTCCAAATCATCTCCATCAGGCAGAGTGCCCAGTAAGCAGCATTGCTACGTTGGATAGCAATGCTTATACGCTGGCCCAAGTAGCTGCTAGCTTATCATACTAATATTATACCTAAACGCGAAAGTTTGTAAGTATGGATGGATGTTTGTTACTCTTTCACGTAAAAACTAATGGATTTGGATGAAATTCGGCATACAGATAGTTTATAACCTGGATTAACACATAGGATACTTTTTATCTCGATATTCCTACGGGGACGGGGACCACGCGGGTGAAACCGCGAGCGGCCGCTAGTAGTATATATTTTATAAGTAAATTTATCCGTTAAAGAGTATTCCTACATGTAAAGCTTGGTTTGGTTCAATGATTATGCGAAACTCTGTCATCTACCCCCCCCCCCTTTACCCCATTCAACCAGCTAAAAAGGTCCGGGTATCATACACACACGGACAGGGTTAATCTAACTCACATTAGACAGATTTGTTTGTGTCATCCTTTGTCACGTTACGCCGGGATTATGGGCGTTTTCATGTTTTTTTTTGGATGTCGACATAACCCTGCAACTCCGCTTCGTCACAAAACATTTGTGGCCAGTTGCACCGATCACCGGTTTACGTCTTAAGCTTTCAGTTTTACTGTTACGATTATGATATTACAAAGTGCGAGCAAAGAAGTATATATGAATAAGAAGAAAAAAGATTTATTTTGACAACATTTTAAAAATATATTATTTAAATACATTATTCAATACAAGTTAGGAACTACCACAGCTGCAGTCTATCTTGTATACACCTGGTGTTTGAGTGGCAAGACATCCTTCGGAGTGCCCACGATGTTGTTCACCTTTATGCCAGGAGTAAATATCGTCGGTATGGAGTATTCACGCAATATGGCCGATCTTGTCTGTCACTCCTTTGACTTATGGCATGTATAGGCTGGTTGTCTGCCGAAACGTCGGGTATGAAGAAGGTATGAAACCTTTTACTTAGATTGCGTTAATCCCCATTTAAATTTCTTTGTTATGGGTGTGCCGTCCGTAAGTCCGTAAGACTTATACGACGATATTATATTTTATTTGAAATGTCTTCGTCCATATTTATTTGATGCCGCGCGGCCATACTAATTTTGTATGGGGAATTGAACGTGTTAATTTGAAAAATAATAATTAAAAAAACCGCTTGGGAAATCGAAAATGTGAGACGGACGATTTGTAGCGAATAAGACATTAGTGATTGTTTAGACATAATTAGAGGTATAATAATTTAGATAAACTATAAGATATCAACTAAACGCCGCCACTCGTTTTCATGATTTTTGCCCAACTTTAAATGATATTGTAGAAAAAAACTATAGTGTGTTATGAATTTATGGGTCGGACTAATTGTAAACTCGTTCCACTAAAATATATATTTTGTTTATGTAATACGATAGTTTTTTCATCATATATCAACTTAACCGTGACTACACTTATGGCTTTTTTGGTCGGCGCATCCCGCGAAAGTTTGAAAGTGTACATATTATTTAAGGCTTTCTGTTGGCTTCCTTTGGCCTTTACAGCGATCTTGGTGAGAAACTTAAGGTTTCTCAAGCCGTAGCATTCGAATAATCTTCGAAAGATTTCTAAAAGGTCTTATATATCAATTGATTACTATAATAATATCAATAATCATTCCCTTTTCTAAATTTAAACAACACAAATGTAAAAAAAAAATCCACGAGCAGGATTAGAACCTGCACCCTTCTGACATACCGGGTAAGGTGCTCTCCCAGTTGAGCTATCCTTTTGGCTTTCAAAGTAAAAAGTAAATAGTGTTGAATCATTTCGGCGGGCTCGTTAGAACCACGATAGCTCAATTGGGAGAGCACCTGACCCGGTATGGCAGAAGGGTGCAGGTTCAAATCCTGCTCGTGGAAATTGTTTCAACATTTGGGTTTTTGTGATTTGTTCGCAACAAAATTTGCTTTAAAAATCATATAAACACAACAAAAACTATTTAATACAAATGTATATTTAAATTTCGGTTCGATGGCCGAGTGACAAACCACTTGGCCTGGTATCCGGAGGCCCTGGGTCCAGTCCCAGGTCGAGCAAAGTTTGATTCGGAATTGTCAAAACATAGCCCAGATTTGCGATCACCAACCCGCATATGTGTTGATTGAGTCCAATAAATTGTAACGACTTGATTTAATGACGAAAGCCTTTGCCTACCAGCTTTTGCTAGTTAGTAGTTGTATAAAGCTCTCTGCTATCGTCATCATCACCAGCTTCATTTCATGTCCCCACTGCTGGGGCACGAGCCTTCTCTATGGATGGAATAGAGAAAACGGGCCATAAGCAACCACGCGAGCCCAGTGCGGATTGATGGTTGATAAAGAATGCTAATGTAGCCGGTTCCAACGGCTTTCAACGGAGGAGCTCGAGATGATAAACCTTGGTCACCCATGCGATGACCGGCCTTTGCAAAAGTTGCTTAACCTTAGCACTCGCAGACCGGGCGTGTTAACCAATGCGCCATCGAGCTCCTCGTGCTCCCACTATAGTAAATTTTAACTGTACCATCATTATTACAGTGCCCCAATTCCCTGTACAGTTCCCGGTGGGAGTAAAATGGTGCGCATCAGCCCAAATGCAGCCAGAAGGAGCCGGCGAGGCGAGGCGGCGGAACTGATTTAACTTTTACTGTAATAGTTTCTGCGGAGGCCCAGGTTGTAGGCGAGTTTAAGGAACGAGATGGGGACGATACGAGATCGGTAGGGGAACTGTAGGCAACAAAAGGTGTCTGTCATTACCATTGTCTATTGTCACTTGTTAAAGCATATACAGACTGTGCAACTACGAAGATGTAGTGTGGGCAGGTCTCCAACAATGTGGTCAGACGATCTGGTGAAGGCATCTGGTAGCCGTTGGATGCGAGCAGCAACAAACCGGGCTTACTTCTACGAAATTACAGTGTAGGCAGGCCTCCAACAAGGTGGACCGATGAGCTGGTATAGGTTCCGGGTAGCCCCTAGATGCGACCAGCATCAAACCTGGCTTTATAGTCGCTTAGGTACTATTACGAAGACGCAGTTTAGACAGGCCTCCAAGAAGGTGGGCCGACGACCTGTTGAAGTTCCCAGGTAGCTGTTGAATGCGACCAGCATCAAACCGGGCTTTATAGTCGCTTACTACTACGTAGCCTTAGACGCAGTGTCAGTAGGCCTCCAAGAAGGTGGACCGACGATCTGGTGAAGGTCGCAAATAGCCGCTGGAGGTGCGTAGCACAGAAGCGGTCGCTGCCGCTGTGGAGATTCTTGAGGGAAGTTTGTCGAACAATGGACGTTTTTTGGCTGCGATTATGATGATGGCTTCAGCTCTTGCCAGCCAGGATTTTTTATTGTTATAGGTATATTAATATAAAAATTTCTATTTGGCACAGACCAATCTTCGGTTTGAGAAAAATCCAACTTTGAGGGTGGTATGTTTGGATGCGATACTAATATCTATACTATTCTATACTTAATATTATAAAGCTGGAGAGTTTGTTGAACGCGCTAACCTCAGGAACTACTGGTTCGAATTGAAAAATTATTTTTGTGTTGAATAGTCTATAGGAAGGAAGGATATAGGCTATATTACATCACGCTATAACTAATAGAACGCGGGTGAAACCGCAGGGCACAGCTAGTTTACAATATTTGCTCTTAATAACTAATAACGTTTCAATACCGTAGCTCGTGATAGCGCCAATAGTGCATCCTCCATGGAATGCACAGGCAACAAAGATTGCTCCGCCAACTGCGAGCCGTAACTTAATCAGTGTAACTTTGATCGAATTTGGCAATTCGTATCATCATCATCAGCTTAAATTAGTCCACTGCTAAATATAGGTATCTCCAAGGGCACGCGACAGAGTAAGTATCCGCGGCTACTCTCTCCAGCTCTTGCCAGCCAGGATTTTGAGTAGTTATAGCATTATTTAGAATTACTTTTTGGCAAAGACCAAATATTAGGTTTAAGAAAAATCACACTGTTTTTTTGGCAAAACATATTTAGAATCTTTGCTCTGATAAACTAAAAACCATTTCAATACCGTAGCTCGTAATAGCGCCAATAGTGCATCCTCCATGGAATACACAGGCAACAAAGATTGCTCCGCCAACTGCGAGCCGCAACTTAATCTGTCTAAGTGACTTTGATCGATCACCTCTCTGCAAATTTACAACTCCAGCGCTAAGTTACAAGGATTATTTGGAATTAATGAAACAGAAAGTTCCTTGATGTTAACTCATTGAATAACAAGCGTTGCAAATAGGTTTTAATTACTATCTCGACTTGCTATTAGGGTTGGTTCGGTTGATCTATTTTAACACGATTTTGTTAAAGTTACTCACTTTTCGTTAAGATCTTCCTTATATCTGTGCTTGAATGTACGAAATTTACTAAGTTTGATTGGTGGTTAGCAATGCCACCTGTACTTTTGAACCAATTTAAACCGCCCAGGCACTTGTGTGTGGTTGTAAATAAAACTTTAAAAGTATCACATTAAGGTACATCTTTGTAATACTTTTAGAGGTTTTGTAACACCCGGTCGGACTAAGTGGGATATATAATATATAACATATTAAGTAACTAGCGGCCGCTTGCGGTTTCACCCGCGTGGTTCCCGTTACCGTGGGAATATCGGGATAAAAGTATTCTATGTGTTAATCTAGATTATAAACTGTCTGTATGCTAAATTTCATCCAAATCCATTCAGTAGTTTTTACGTGAACGAGTAACAAACATCCATCCATACTTACAAACTTTCGCGTTTATTATATTAGTAGGATATTTTATTAATGTAATATGTTTTTACAGAATCAGAATCTGATATAATTATATTTGTATTTATTATATATTTACCAAAATATTGTATAATATTACAAGAAATATAACTAGTTAATTTTACTTTACATTTCATACTTAGTAATTCTTAATAAAGAATAATTAAAACAAACTAAATCTGTTTATTTCTAAAACAAAAACTTTTACATGAAATTTCAGCTTAAATGTCAAGCTTAATGGCAATGGAAAAAGTTGTTGCGAGCACAGTCTCTAGTTTAAATAAACTTTGCTAAGCCGTAGAATAAAGTATTAATGCAATTCAAACATTTGGACTGAAGCTAAGGTTTCAACGAACTATAAAAATGTGAAAGAAATAATTCTCTGCAGATTGTGTAAGATTCATTGTAGTTAGAAACTCTTTTATAAAATATAAGAAAACTGTAATGGTTTTAATTATTTATATTTACATTATTATTTATTTAATAAAAATATTTAATTAGGTATGAACGTCATAATCATGCAAATATAAATTTAGAAAACTGAAAATAATGTTTTTTTCTCATGAAAAAATATTGTTTTGTAAAGTTTACGGGAACACCAAATACGGACAATCAGTACTCGTACCAAAAAATTTGGCAAGTCGTTCCTCTGTAAGACTATTCGGCTTTGGAATTCTTGGCCGGCGTATGTGTTTTCCAGTTCCTATAGTCCCGGGTCTTTTAAGCGGGGCGTGAAACGGCATTTATGCAGGCCGTCATGAATGGGTGCGCTTGTTACCATGCTTGTTCCACGGTGGGGAGCGCTCTCATCGCCGTGCCAATGTAAAAAAGAAATTAAAAAAAAAAAAATTAAAAAAAAACACTGCACATTAATAAAAATACTATAAACGAATCTACTCGTGGTTTTATTAGTTAATACATGTACTTATGTATGTGTTTAGTATGGCCTATACGAGTACACTGTCCCTTTGCTAGAAAAAGGCCTCTTTGCAAGGCAAAGGCCTCTATCATTAAAATCAAGTCATCGCTACAATTGAAGGGTAAAGCTTGATCTTGGGCTTGCTCACCACGCTTGCCGAATACGGGTTTGTGATCACATACCCTGGTGCAACAGAAAATATTTGATTACTTGCTTTATTACCCCAGAGTTATGGCGATTCAATATTTAAACACGTTATGTATTTATGCGTAGGAGTACAAAACAAATTGAGTTCATTCGCGCAAGCTACCCCCTAGAGGTTTTGTCCGACCAAAACAGTCTTTATGTAATTCACTAACGCTGTTCACTGGCGAAAGTTTTAAAGTATGCACTTCCAGCTTAGTAACAACTTTGGAGACATATTCAAACTATCATAAAGGACAATCAGTGACAAAAAAGAGTGCGGCCAGAGAGTAGCTAAAGGTCCACATAAAGTAACATGTTATTTATCTTCTATATGACATGAACAAAACTAAAAGTATAAGGTGTTTTTTTGACTTATCGTCAACACTAATAACTTTACTCATGTGCTAATAACACATGCTACATAACTGTGATATATAACAGGTCTTGTCATATAGCCTTTACGCACCTTTAGACAGTTATTAGGGTTCCGTACCACAAAAGGAAAAAATGGAACCCTTATAGGATCACTTGTTGTCCGTCTGTATGTCTGTCTGTCTGTCAAGACCCTTTATCTCGAAAACGCGTGGAGGTATCGAGTTGAGATTAAAACCATATATTCAGGTTTGTGGTCCCTTGGAACTGTAAAAAAATCAAACTTCTAACTTAACGAAAAAAAAAGATACGGCCGTTTATGTCGCAAAAATATATTTCGACACTCTCAAGGGAATCAAAATTCTATCCTACATGCCATTGACCTAGAACTATGAAGTTTGGCAAGTAATATCGTCCTAGACTACAAATACAGGGAACAACCTGAAAACTATACATATTTAATAAAATCACAAAAAAACAGGGTAAGAAGTAAATTAACCACACGGTTAACTTACTTCTTACCCTGTTTTTTTGAAATGAAATGAAGCCCTTTCATACGATACCCCACATGACACTATGTGGGGTATCGTATGAAAGGGCTTCATTTGCACTAATTTAAGGCGACGCATTGGTAATTTACGTGGCGGGGATCTTGATTTTTCCCAACAATTACAAAACATATGAAAGTGATATTTGATGACATGATTTTTCATTTAATTGACTTCATTTTGCTAGTTGCAGAAACACGATTTGTCAACCGGTTTTTTAAAAAAAACCGGTTGTGTATGAGGATGTCTCAACACACACAACCATAATCCCAGTTTGTCCTTTTTTACTTTGCCGACAGATATAAGAAGGTAAGTTTACAATATAAAGACACCCAAATTCACACAATAATAAATTAACTATGTTGTGTGACTCAACCCTAGCCGGTAGGTACAGCTCGGTACGTCGATTCAAGGTCACGTCACTGTTGCCGCACTCTCGTTCACCAGAGTGACCAGTCTAGCTTCGGTTAGCCGATCATTATTTCATTTTCTATACTATTAATTAAGAGGTAACCTTTGTGACTATGTTTGTTTGTTTGTCTATTCTCTGAAACTACTGGTCCAATTCCAAAAGCTCTATCAATTATAGAAAGCTTTATAACTTGTGGGTAACAGGCTATATTTAATTTTGATAGAAAATCTTTCAAAAAGAATAAAGTCCGAATAGTTATTCCGTGTTTTGCTCCTGTCATCTAAATGTCATTTGACGACCTCCTTTGTCGAGTGGTTTGTACACCGGTTTTCATGGTGTCGCCATCTCTGAGGTCTCGGGTTCAAACCCCGGTCGGGTCAATTTAGAAATAATTGTTTTTCTAAATTGTCTCGGGTCTGGGTGTTTTCTATGTATAATAAGTATGTATTTAAGTATTTTAAGTATGTTGATCCGTTGTCTAGTAACCATATAACGAGTTTCATAACGAAGCTTCTCTTGGGCTAGATAATTGGTGTGAGTGTAGGAAAATTAATTAATTAATTTTATTATTATTTCAAATTAGAGTAAAAGAGACAAAACACGGAATAACTAATTAATTTAAACTAATTCGGACCATATTCTTTGTTTTTTTTTTGTAAGCCTTTAAATATTAAATTAATTGCGATAATACAATTCTGTAGTTATTATATAATCAGACACTAATCACTCCACAAATAAAGAAATCTTCGATTTGGAATAGACTTCGAAACACGCCAAATGGATTTACTACTCGAATGTAAATCCACACAGGATTTTCCAGGCCATTATCACTAGAAATAACGAGGGTACGTAGTTCTTGCGGTATCCAGGCCAATCGGCTTTCCCCCATACATCAGAGTTAAACGTTCCTGCAGGAACAATTCATAAGTTACATGATAAAATGCTTTTAGAACACTCGCGAACTTTTCTGCTTAGGAGGGCTTGAGCTTGAGAGCGGATCCTAAATCTCCAAGTTAGCGTGTTTGCGTCAGGTTTGAGAGTTGGCTAAATAAATAATCCTACTTAAAAGTATCCTTTTTAATAATTATTAATAAAACTATTTTTTTGTGCGATTGTAAGCTAAAGAGCTATGCTATGAGATATGCTTGTGGTTTCAGGATCGAAACAGACAATAAATAAAAAGAATGGAAAAAAAAAGAATATGTAAAAACGTAGCTCTTGAAACTTTAACTGCAAATGGTTGGTGGCGCACTTTGTTTCTAAAACCTATTTAATCCTTTATTGTACATTAAAAATTACAGTCTAAATTACATAATAAAAAACAAATACAAGGGTGAGCTTATCTCTAAAAGAGATCTCTTCCAGCCAACCCTAGCTGTAGTTGGAAAAGAAAGTTTGCGGGACCAATTGTCGACCATAACATAATTAACTAGGTACTTAAACTAATTATAATGCATATATGTACATACCTATACACATATACATACATATATATATATATACTGTATATCATCATGTATGCCCATCAGTAGCAGTATATATATATATAGTATATATATATACTGCTACTGATGGGCTCTCCCGAGTGCTGGCAGGCAGTTTATTCCACAATCTGGCTGCATATACGGTGTAAGAATTGTAGAAAAATTTGGAATTGGATTGTGGATAGAGAAGGGTTCTTGTGTCACACGACCTTTTGGGCCGGGAAGTGGCTGGTAAGAGAGTAAAACGGGAACGTAGGTAATGAGGAAGCTGATGATAATGAAGGATTTTATATAGGAGGGACAGGATGTGCATATCACGGCGGAGTCGGATTGGGAGCCATTTCAACTTTGACCTGAACTCTGAAACATGATCATACTTGCGCAGACCAAATATGAACCTGATGGCCAGGTTTTGCAGGCGCTTCAGTTTGTTAATCAACTCTTCCGTGGCATTCAAATAACAAACATCGGCGTAGTCGAGAAGAGGGAGAAGAAGCGACTGAGCTAGCATAATTTTGGTATTGAACGGTAAGAAAAACTGAAGTCGCTTGAGAGAGTGATAGGAGTAATGCATGCGCCGGCTGACTTCATTAATCTGTGATTTCCAAGAGAGAGTGTTGTCAATATCGATGCCTAAATTTTTAGTTTTGCCTGCATACGCAAGATTCACTCCATCATACGTAACCTTGGGGAGTTTATCAAAATCTAGTTTATCATACAATCTGTTGCTGGTGGAACGGAGAGGTTCTCGACTTATCATCATCATCATCACCAGCCTCTAAATGCAGAACCAAAGCCAAGAACTTTGTACATGGAGAGATAGGGCCAGATAGGGTCATAGCTCACCCGTGTTGGTGATGGGCTTCAACGACTGGCATGTTTAATAGACAGTAATTCTGGTGGCTGTGAAACTCTTCCAGTTTCCAATTTGGACCACAGCGGTACATATTTTTAAGAGAGATCTCAAATGCTCCTGATGACACTAGCTGTCTTTCTATCATGTTAGCCAGGAAAAACATCATCATGCAAGCATACAGCTTATTTTCCAAACACCAACTCCACCACGTTGGCAGACACAAGTAGTTTGACTTGCAAGGTTCCAAGTCAAACACGCAAACCGCTCGCTGTATCTTCACTGAAGAGCTCTTCGAGTTCTTTGTGTTCTACGAGTTCTTCAAGTTCTTCGAGTTCTTCGAGTTCTTCGAGTTCTTCGAGTTTTTCGAGTTTTTCGAGTTCTTCGAGTTCTTCGAGTTCTATGAATTTTTAGATTTTTTTGGGTTCTTCGAGTTCTTCAATGTCTTCAAGGTCTTAAGTTTTCGAATTCTTTGAGTTATTCGAGTTCTTCGAGTTCTTAAAGTTCTTCGAGTACTTCTTGGGTGCTTACTGTGTAAATAAAATACAATGAAAGGCAAGGCCTTCTAGTATAGTAGCACATAGTAGCTTTTGTAGGTATTATAGTGGTAACCAAGGCCTGAAATTACCAGACTGTTCGCATGCATATTAAATGATATGCTAAAGCTGTGTTACACGAAACCGCAGCGTGTTCAACACACGACATTAGCATGGTAAACTCTGCACGAGTAAGATATACGTTCACATTAAAACTTGTATATCCAAAACTCGAAATTGGCTTTTCGAAGTTACCACCAACATGTCCTAAACATAATCGGGCGGGCGTAGACATTTCATGCCGAAAGCCTCACGTATTTATATCTTATTAGGGCAACGGGATTTGATTACAAACTTCTTTATTTCAATAACTTTCTTGGTGTTACTTTGCGTGCGTCTCTGTAAGGTTTTGTGCTGGTGAATTATGGTCTTTCTTGTAACATTGTGTAAGGATGATGTTGGTCTGTAAGCTGACGTATGGGATATAGGAAATTGTGATTTCCGTATAACAGTATCGGGGTGTTAGGATCGGCGCGGAGGTGTTTGCATCTAGATGGCTGATGCTATGTTGATTTTCCGATATACAGTAACGGTTAAGTGTATTTATAAAAAATATATATCTCTGGCATCCACGCCCGCCGGTTCTGTTTAGTTTATGAATATAGATTCGGCATAGGCACGACAAATATGTATTCGGGAATGGAGTTTCTCGACACGTCTTCGCTTCGCTTATTTGTGTTTTTTGTATGAAGATGTTATTTCGTATGTCAATATTATACTTACACTTGTGTTTGTAAACTGTTCACAAGTTGTTTTATTCATACCATTTTGACGACAATGGTCGTTTAGGCATAAGCAATACATACATACTCTTCCAAAAAGAGGTAGACAAAACATGATCAACAATTTTGAGTATAGCCGGCGTGGTTGAACTTAGAATAACGCGGGGTTTATCAATTTTAACACATAGAGCATTTTATACATAATATTAAAATACTTTTATAAATCTAATACAATCACGCCCTATCGCGGCCGCTGGCAAGCGTAGAAGAACCGCGATCGTCTTCTTTTTGTTTCCATGCGTTTCTTCTTAATCTTGATTTGCCAGTAGGCTCGCCCAACCAAGTTGTCTCGATCACTACAGTACACGCCATTAGCGACCCGACGCCACTTTCAGCATAAACAAACCAAATCTTGGAACCCACACGGGTTCCAAGAGGGTTCCATTGGCTAGGACAACCCTTTGTCGGCTCCTACGACATGCATGAGAAGTTAAGCAGTTGATACACTCTTTTTCATTCCTTGCTACTAAAGTCTCAATAAAGGAGTTCGATGGCGCAGTGGTTAACGCGCCCGGTCTGCGAGTGCTGAGGTTGGCAACTTTCGCAAAGGCCGGTCATCGGATGGGTGACCAAAAATGTATTATCTCTAGCTCCTCCGTGCTTCGGAAGGCACGTAAAGCCGTTGGTCCCGGCTGCATTAGCAGTCGTTAACAACCACCAATCCGTACTGGGCCCGCGTGGTGGTTTATGGCCCGTTCTCCCTATCCATCCATAGGGAAGGCTCGTGCCCCAGCAGTGGGGACATAAAAAATGAGCTGATGATTATGATGAAAGTCTCATTGTATGTTATGTTGTTTTACTCAACAACGGTTTGTCTAATATCTATATTATAATATTATAAAGCTGAAGAGTTTGTTTGTTTGAACGCGCTAATCTCAGGAACTACTGGTTCAAAATGATTTTTTTTTTTGTGTTGGATAGTCTATTTATCGAGGAAGGCTAGGCTGTATAACATCACGTTGCGACTAATAGAAACGAAGCATCAGTGAAAAATATTACAAAAACGGAAACAAGAGCCTAAAAAATTAAAAATGCTGCCGAAAGTCACTATTCCACGCGGACGAAGTCGCGAGCACAGCTAGTCTTATATATGACCTAATGTTATAACCTTACACCTTGTAAATGATATACCAGCTTATAGTATGAAACTGACTTGGGGGTGGAGCCCTGGAGATCGATATTACGGGTATCTCTATTTGAGACTCCAGTCTTTCCTCACACACAAGGTACCAGCATCAAATTTTGTTATACCCATAAAAGAGCATATATATGCTTCGGTAATGGTTTTTCCACACCCTGTATTTTATTGCTTAAGTACATATACATATGTACTAATGTAACCTACATTGTGAGAGAAAATAAATATTTTTTAACTTTTAATTTTTTTTTTACGTTCTACACCAGCATGTTACTTAAGCAATAAAATACAGGGTGTGGAAAAACCATTACCGAAGCCGTAATAAACGCATAGTGTAGGTACATCAAACTAAGAAACATTAAGTAAAAATAATTGCTGGGAATCGACTTTTACTTTTGGGTATCAAAAACAGGTGTTATTTATGACACGCAGTGGAACGCGTGCAACTTAGTGAGTGCGTGTAGCGTACTTACGATACGAGGTGGCCGGCCGGGAGCAGCATCATTGTGTGCTTTGTTTGTTTTTAAAAAATGTTTTTATAAAAAGCAATATTCAGTATTTTAAAAGTGTTTTAGCACAAAAAATTGTAATTTGCGGAAGAGATATGCATATGACTTATATTTACCAAATATTAATAATGCCCTGTATCACAAGAGTGCCTATGTAACTGGTATCCAAATATTTAATCATCTGCCCACTGATCAAAAAGCCTCAGTAAATTTAAGCTGTGTAAAAATAAAATTAAAGAGATGGCTTATAAATAAGGCGTTCTACAGTTTGACTGAATATTTCGGTACAAAAACAGCATAGTGGCTGTTTCTATGTAACATTAGTACCTACCTACTAAAAATTGCATGCCCGACTAGGGTAAATTGTTTGTTCCCAATTATAATTTTATGGCATATAAAAAATAATATCTTATCTTATCTTATCTTTAATTGAAAATGGAAGAAAAATGCTAATGTTCGTTTAGAAGAAAATATACTAATAACCTTTTAAAACAGATTCCGCTAAAACCGTTAAAAAAAAGTTTTGACTTTGTTCCTCAATAACTCCTTAACTATCAGGTTCCCAGGTATGGCTCCATACAAGAAAATAATAGTAATGATGATGGGAACAATCCGCATTTTTCATTTTCGTTAAGCTTCTTTTCATACCCAGTATATGATACAACATTAACAGATAGTAAATAAACATTACCGTGTCACGTCTGTTTGTTGAAAGCGTTATATAGTTATATATCCCAGTTCGAGTTAACTTGCATTGTATCCAATACAAATTGCAAGTTAGCTTAAACTCGATTGAAGCATAGTTGTAGTGGCACATAGAGGATTTATTATTCTTTTTGCTATATTGCGTTGCTTCCATCCACAGAGTTTATAGTTAAGACGACGCATTGGTAATTTACGTAGCGGGGATTTTTCATTTAATTGACTTCATTTTGCTAGTTGCAGAAACACGATTTTTCAACTTTTATAACAGAGAAAAAAAAAAAATATATATATATATATATACCTCTTTTAAAACATAGATTCGCATTTTACAGGCTAACCAGACCGATTTAAGCATCTAAATTTTCTTAGTAGTTTAGTCTTAACACATACTTCAAAATTGTAGTTCGTTTTTTTTATAATAATACTACTATAACTAACTAATAATACTAAATGGTAATGTTTTATCAAAAAAACAAAGAAAAAAAGGTGAAATTTTTTATTTTTATCGCCTAATGTTCTATGTTATTATGGCAGGGGTTGTATAGTTGCCATTGAATATTTTGACAAAAAAACCCGTTTAAAAATTTAATCTTAGTTGCAGTACACTGAAGCACCTTCCACCAACGATGCAACCTGTAACAAAACAACAATAGCCTTTCACTTCCGTTCTAGATGTGAATTTTAACAATTCACTTGCGGGAGCTTGTAGTTTTGACTTTGCACCTTATTCCTTTACAGTAAGTGTCGTTATTGCTTACGTGATTCTAACTGTATGGCTGATTGTACGGTAGCGATATCTTTGTAGGCTCTTCCTTATCCACTTGCCCGGGTCTTGCTTCCGGTGCCTTTGATCTCGAGTCACAGACACGAATTTAAATTTCTACGGACATAACAAGATGCCGACATAATTTTAATTTTTCTTTGCTGGCAACATTAATATTTATTTTGCAAGCAAAACAAGGTATTTTTAATTTGTTGGCCAACTTCACTTTAGTTGTAGAAGATTTTTAGATTTTGGTATATTCTTATAAATAATTTATGATACAAAAGAACAGTATCTTATAGAGAGATTACATTGACAGCATTCTTGGGACCGTTCCCATGAGCCCACAATTGGAGTACATCTTTTATTTATAGGTATTTAACATTAATTTGTTTAAGCTCTTTAAGTATTTATTTTATTTAGTTACAAGTTATGTTTATTTTTCTTTATACATAGAGCCTGTACCAACATATAAGTAAATACGAGTTTATTCTAATTTTTTTTGAGAGATTTTGCTGATTGCCTCAAACGGCATTCTCAGCGTCACCGGGCTTGTAAAATTTTCTATTATTACCAGTTTATTTTATATCCCCACAGCTGGGGCACGAGCCTTATTTATTTTAAATTCAGTTGTCAATAGTTGTTCGTTGACTC
The DNA here is from genome assembly GCA_947562085.1 of Eudonia lacustrata. Taxonomy (NCBI): domain Eukaryota; kingdom Metazoa; phylum Arthropoda; class Insecta; order Lepidoptera; family Crambidae; genus Eudonia; species Eudonia lacustrata. Next base: position 3,244,242 of record OX387322.1, read on the forward strand.
CCTACTTGATCTCAGTATTTCTTTAAGCGTAGAAAGTTAAAGAATTGACATATAGATTTGAATGTAGGTAAGGGGTTAAGTTTGAGAAAGTACGGGATACCAACTATATTCATTAGATCCGCTAATAGCTTTAATAAACTGGTTGATGACACATCGCTCGACATTTTTAATTGTAAGCCTAACAAATTTAAACAGATACTAAGCAATAATTGGTTTGATGTGGTTCCTTAATCCTTAGTTCCTTAATCCTTAATTCTCAATTGGGTTTTCTATATTTTTTTTTGGTTTTTAAAGTATATTTTCTTATAGATAAGTGAGAACCTACTGTTTGTAATTGAGCATAAACCTAAGCTGTAAGTTAAGATCATAGGATTACAAATAAGCATACAACTGTCTATATGCGAAAACAAATTAATTGTGTATTTTTTATTGTGTTAGTTATACTCATACGTATGTATGTATGTTTTCCAAATAAAATAATAAATATATAAACCTTCTTTTGTGTGTTTAATAATAATGCAATAGTTTTTGGAGTTCAATAGCTGAATTCCCAAATCAAATTCAAAGTCATCACTTTGAGTATGGCTTTTAAGCCCTATTAGCCATCGCTAATAGGATTTAAGCCATAAATGGGAACTAGACTCTAATATTCAGTATTTGAGTGAAGTCTTATTAATTAGTTTGAATGATGTGTGCGTATTTAATTTGGCTAATTAATATAGAAAACACAATTTATCTCACAAGTAATACACGTATTATATTAAATTAGATTGTTTAGAGCGATTGCCAAGTCTAACTATTTATTTAAATTTAAAAGATTTTTCACGACAATGACGTGCCCAATGGAAAGAGGACATGGTTGGCTGACAATGACATATATAAACAAGCTCACCTCGCCACCGCAAGCTTGCCTATGTAAATGAATGGTAATTATAATGGTGTCATGAATTATTCATTCGCAGCGAACTCTGCATCATTTTATAGAAGTAATATTGAATTAGAGCAGATCGTATTAGGACAGTGGTTGTGAACATAGTTGTGAAGAAGAAAGATTAAGAAAGAGAAAGATGAATGTGAGTGGACAATATAAGGAGTGGACAATGTAGAAGAAAGTACAATCCGAGAAAGTGAGAGAGGAGAGCCGAAACAAAAAGAGGAAGACATAGGAATTAGACTGATTAAGAGAAAGGACATTTTTGGAGAGTGGAAAAGCAAAGAAGTGACATCTGGACAGTGAAGATGTACAGAATGAGGACCCTTTAGGACGCTTATAAAGTGGACTGATATAAAGTATGAGAGCGATACAAAAGAGTGGACGATAGGAAGAAGATCGGTTAAAAAAGAGAACTGTAAAACAGCGCCATCAAGCCGAATCGCGAAATCAATTTAAATTTTTCACATAAATTTTGAGGTTATGTAAAAAAAGTGTAAAAACAAAAGTTGTAGATCTTTTTATTACCTACAACTATTGTATGTAACTTTTTTCCATAGGACTTGTAGTTTTGCCGGAAATAGAGATAAACCGTTTAGTACCCTTAAACCCCCCCCCCCCCCCCGCCCCTTGCACTTCCCGACCTCAGATCGCCCGTAAATTATTTTTCCTTTCATTTTTGTTAATTCTCTTCCATTTCCAATGGGTTTTATCCTACTATGATTTTGTTTCACTTTTTAACATTTTCAAAGGCTTCCGCCCTGGTCTAAATCGACGATATAAAAGTGGACAGTTTAAGAGAGATGACGATCTAGGAGCTCAGACGAGACGGGAATTAGATGACGTTAGAAGCTGACAGGTTAGAAGAGAGGATATTTGAAGGAAGTGAACGATACAGATCTAAAAGATCTACAGAAATCAGTTGAAATGTCTTTTATCATAAATACGTTTGAGTTAGTAACACAAATTAGTTATTTCATTTCATTGTTTCTTAATGAATTGTTAAACCGTTTTGCGTAATAAATACATTATCCTTTAAATTATTTAAATTCAAGTTATTCTCATATATTCCCCTTTGTTTTGCGTCCCCCAATAAATAACTAATAGGAAATATGAATGTTGGAAACATTTACTGATAAATGATCGTACGTCCTTTATCTATGCACAACAGGGGAAAAAAGTTCTTCTCTCTTTCGCCGCAATGGTTGAGCTACGTGACAAGTGATTGGCAGGACGGGCTAACGATAATGTTCGGCCAGGGGAAAGTGCTACGTCTCTCGATAAATTACTATTGTGTGATAGGTTTCAGTTGGTCTCAGCCGCAACGCTTCGTTTGCTTGATTAATAGGGCTAATTTGTATCCTAAGAAAAAATACAAATGTATGTTGTACCTAAACATAAACTTTCTTAGATAACGATAAAGCGTTTCAACTTCGAGTAATGAAATTATTAACTGCTACTAACTAACTAATTACCAATACCAAAAAATATTATTTTGAAGGTAAGCTATGCAACTCCCACTTCAAGTGGAAGTGGGCAGGACGCGTCGCCAGAAAGCAGGGCTCGTGGTGCAAAGCGCTGGTAGAATGAAGACCATGGGGCGAAAAACGCCCACAAGAACGTCCGCAGATGCGTTGGCACGACGACATTAAAGTAATAGCCGGAATAAAATTAGAAGAAGCTGCCTAAGATAAAAATAAATAATAAATAAATAAATTTTCCTACACTCACACCAACTATCTAGCCCAAGAAAAGCTTCGTTATGAAACTCGTTATATGGTTACTAGACAACGGATAAACATACTTAAAATACTTAAATAAATACAAATACTTATTATACATAGAAAACACCCAGACCCGAGACAATTTAGAAAAACAATAACCCCTAAATTGACCCGGCCGGGGTTCGAACCCGGGACCTCAGAGATGGCGACACCATGAAAACCGGTGTACAAACCACTCGACCAAGGAGATCCCACACGGTAGCATACACTGAAGGAGGCCTACACACCCATGAGGTCGAAAAAGGTTAAGAAGAAGAAGCTATACAAACAAAAAAAAACACTCCGATCCGTAAAGAACAAAGCGTATCATCGTAACGTAACATGTTCGATGCGACCTTTCGCATGATCAGTACAATGAGCCGAGCCGCCGGCCGTTATCATCAGTCAGCAATGACGTATCAAGCTTGCCGTGAATGGTACGTTACGGTTAGTCTTTTCAGATATTAAGTAATCCTTTTAAAACATATTAAACATATTAATACAACACTGGTACCGCCGCTCTATAAAACAAACCGCCACCCGCCATTAATAAGTTTAACGTATAAGTAAATTAAAAAGCGTACTGCCAAGTCAAAATGATGCAACTGGGAAAAAAATCGCCTCTGTGGTCTAGTGGTTGAGACCACCGGTTAAGACACAAAAAAAAAAGTAAAACGTTTCCCACACTCACACCAATTATCTAGCCCCAAGAAAAGCTTCCTTAAGAAACTCGAGAAATGGTTAACTAGACAACGGATAAACATACTTAATATACTTAAATACTTACTAATAGGAAACACCCTGACCCGAAACAATTTAGAAAAACAAAAATTTTAACAAAAAAAAACCGACTCCAAAAAATTTTACTGATAAAAAAAAAAAAAAATTACTGATAAAATTGCACTAAAAAGTAAAAAATAAGCGTTAGACTTATTGTTATTTTTGGGGCCGGTGCCAGCCAACGAAGTTTTTGAAGCCGGTGCCAGTTCGCGTTTGTAGTCAAAATTTCATGCATAAGATTGAATGTACTATTATGATTATAATATAGTATGTCGTTAAATGTTTAGGTATATTAAAGTTACCTTGGCTGGCACCGACTCCAAAAGTAACAATAATTGTACCTATATATTTTCTTAATAAAGTTATTGTCTATATAAGTCTAACGCTTATTTTTTACTTTTTAGTGCAATTTTATCAGTAACATTTTTTAGAGTCGGTTTTTTTTTTTGTTAAAATTTTTGTTTATTTCTCGCTTTTTAGTGATTCGTTTCGATCTATTTATCAAAAGCGAATATGGGTAGACCTACTAAATATGCTGCTCGTATGAGACAGCGCCGTTTAAATGAGACAAGCGAAGAAAACGAGAAACGCCTATCTCAAAGTAGGAAATCAAAAACTGAGTTCCGGTGCCTGTCTTCTTTTGCTTCGTCATAGCCGCTTAACTATCTTAATCGAGATATTTTATCGCCACCAGTGAAATACTTATCATTGAGGAGTTCCGATAGCAATCTGTGGTCTTTTTATCAGTTACACTTTATCAAATGATACTTTCTGAATGCAAATGCTTGACTTATTTTTGAAAATACCAAAATCGCGATAGGTATGCCTACAATATTCGAGGAGTTCCCTCGATTCCTTGAGGATCCCATCATCAGAACTGGACCAAATTAAAATGGGACCACACGGAAAGGACCAGCTTTCATATAAAGAGAGAATCATCAAAATCGGTTTACTCAGTCGAAAGTTCTGAGGTAACAAACATAAAAAAAAAAAAAAAAAAAAATACAGTCAGATGGCGACACCATGAAAACCGGTGTGCAAGCCACTCGACCAAGGAGGTCGTCAAAAGCTGGAGAGATGTTTGTGTACTCGTTTTGGTGGTGGGGCTTGTTTGTCCACCTGGCTAGCTATCTTATCAAAATATGTCGCCATAACATAAATGTTTGTAGCATGGTTGTGTTCCGGCAGCTAGAGATAAGATAGCCAGTGCCTCATTAGTTGAGGATTCCGGGTGAAGTGCGCTTCCACCCGCCATTAATAAGTTTACATTAATAAATTAAAAAGCGTACTGCCAAGTCAAAATGATGCAACTGGGAAAAAAATCGCCTCTGTGGTCTAGTGGTTGAGACCAGGTCAGATAGTTGTGTTCCGGCAGCTAGAGATAAGATAGCCAGTGCCTCATTAGTTGAGGATTCCGGGTGAAGTGCGCTTCCACCCTCGGCATTATCATCACTTAACATCAGGTGTGATGTAGGCCAAGTGTTTACCCGTATCACAATCTTTATCCCGATCCTATCCGAACCCTTCGGAGAATCTAGTAGGGCACAGGGACACGCACTTTTAAGTGTGTGATGTTCTCTCTAGAAAACCTCCGTAGGTTTCACACGGCTTGAGGTACCGTTTACGTACCTCGCCGCCCCCAAAACAGCCCGGGACGCTGAAAATGCCGTTTGAGGCAATCAGCAATCTCTCTCAACAAAAAAACAATCTTTATTTAAATGTCTTATTATCAAAAAAGAACAATACAATTTCGAACTTGATCCATATAACTGACTAAGCTTGCAAATTCTCAAAGGATTGTGGAGGCTTTGAGACCAACTGTTGCGCCACCATTTTATATTTGAAACAGCTGGCGAACCCCAGGGAGTACCCTCGGGCGTTGCGGGAGACGGCATAATCTGCGAAGGGAGTTTTTTGTTAGTTAAAAGGTCAATCACGCAAATCATCGACATAGTAATATACTGTCCATTTTTACGTACATTTACTTAGGTTTTAAAAAAAAAGTATTTTGTGAAACTTTTTTTCTCTTTTGTTGTTATTTTAGTTTGCCTTGAAGAGATGGATTGAATCCTTGTATACTGCAACTTCAAGCGATATTTTTACTTCAAAGATTTATTATTAAAATATTAACATTATTAATAATAGTCGCATCGACTCATTCAGTAAGTTAAATGCTTTTGTATTTCAGTAAGTAAGAATTTCTAACACGAAGCTATTTCTTTCTTGCTTGCAATTTCAATACAATGTTTTCAGATACCTGTATTTAAAAAAAAGATATTTTATTTTCCATGACTAAGCGAAATAAGGGCGTAAATAATAATTTCTTGTTTTATTGCTGTAACATTTTCAAAGAAAATATTCGAAATTTCTCGTAAACGGTTTTCCGAGAATTTGCACCGCCCGTAGCCGTTCTTCTGAAATTTAATAAGGAGCTATGTTTTACTCGTGTGACAGCTAACTAATAGACGTTCGTTAATTACCAAAATCTCTGTAATTATTTTTTTCCTCTTTTAAAAAGCTACTATGTGTTTTGGTTTAAAGATATTTATTTCATAGAAGAGTATAAAGCTTTTTTACTTTTAAAAAATAATAAAGATTATTATTAATACGTCCAAATAGATTTACCTACGCGAAACAAAAGAAATAATATTATAATTTTAACCACTACTTTGGAACTTTATGAATTAATTAACGCGTGCACAACCTATTGAAATGAATCACATAAAAATATGAATATATGCCTGTTGGGAGTTGACCTAGGGCATTTTTTAAATATGTTTAGTTTAGTTGTAAGTAAACAAGTTGTAATTCATTATTAAATTTGTTATTTTATTGATCTGTTACATGTACCGGAAAGCGCAGTGTGGGCAGGCCTCCAACATGGTGGACCGACGATCTGGTAAAGGTCGCGTGAAGCCGAGCAGCACAAAACTGGTCGTTGTGGAGATCCTTAGGGGAGGCTTTTATCCAAGCAGCAGTGAACGTCTTTTTAGCTAAGATGAGTTAAACATATAGTCCAATTTTCAAAATCATTGCACAATGGCATTCACACACAAAAAGGGGTAAGTACGAAAGAAATCTTTTTGATTTGTAACATCTTTCTGCTCGCTTTCTATAAAAGCAATTTGTGGAAGTGATTTAGTGAAATGGGACGGAAGTATGTGTAACAGTGTAACAGGAAGTGTATTTTGTAAATGTAAAATCGATACTATGAACATGACACATTATTATTTTAAGTGACATTGTGTTATTTGACTATCAAAGGTCATTTTGGCATGTCAAATGTCTTCTAACGAGTATCTACTGCATTTATTTTATAGTTATAAAATGATGTAATACCTGGTCCATGTTAAAATAGCTTCTTACTAAGGTGAGATGTCAAAAGTTACACATCATATGCGACTACTGTAAGGCTTGCTCGTTTTTTTTTTATTTGCGCATCCAAACATTATTCTGCCTGTGAACTTTTTGCTCACCTAACTGACCTAGTTGGGAAGAATATGAATAGGAAAACTTATCGTGAGTGATGTACTGCTCGATGGGAGCCAGCGGCTCAAGGAAATAAGAAAGTTTCAAAATAAAAGTGACATGGGAATCAACCGCTAAAAAATTCAGAACAACACCATTTTGTTTATCAATCTTTACATACTTCAGCGTAAAGAGGCTTTTTAGCTTATATTAAGATTCCTAATTATATATTACTTAAACTACTACTTACTTATATTTTCATGCGATAGCCAAGTCAATCTATTTATTTAAAACATTAAAGATTTTTTATATTAATATGGTCACTATGAATGTTGTTAGGTTAGCTAATTACGTAATCACTTAAGACAGAAGGTCCCTTAAGTAGGTAGGGACTGAATAAGTTAACCGAATTAGTTTTACATCCATGTACAAAAAAAAACGGATCTCACGACTTTTTACGGTAGAAAAACTTATTTGCGAGACATGGTCTGGTTTGACGACCTCATTGGTCGAGTGGTTTGTACGTCGGTTATCATGGTGTCGCCATCTCTGAGGTCCCGGGTTCAATCCCCGGTCGGGTCAATTTAGAAATTATTGTTTTTCTAAATTGTCTCGGGTCTGGGTGTTTTCTATGTATAATAAGTATGTATTTAAGTATTTTAAGTATGTTTATCCGTTGTCTAGTAACCATATAACGAGTTTCTTATAGAATCTTCTCTTGGGCTAGATAATTGGTGTGAGTGTAGGAAAATTTATTTATTTATTTATTTATGGTTTTTTTTTACAAGTTTGTTTTTGATGGCATAAATTATTACATAAAACTTTTTTTATTTTCTAAACTAAAAACTAAAAAGCAAACTAAAAACTAAAAAGCATCTAAAAAGGAAGGCTATGCATTACATGTGTGTGTGAGCGTGTGTGAGGATGTGTGTGTGTGTGTGTTGTACAAGCAACAAATATATGAACTGCTACTTTGCAGTAGGGATTCAATTTTTTCGTAAGAAATATAATATTATTACGTAAATATATACAAAGAGTGTGTAAAATCATCATTAAAAAGCGAACAGACCCAATCGTGGTTTAATTTCGCAATGTTCGTAATCGACATCGCGGAAGTCAAATGCGAACACAAAAACCAATTAAAAAGTTACAAAATGTTGTTATTATTAAAACTCACAATGGTGGACATTCAATTCATTAATTATTTATTATTTTTTCACAATGCGATTAAAGGTTTTCAAATCAAATATTTGTATGAATATCATTCACCTTGTCAGCCATCATCGTCAGCATTTAGTGTAATCTTCATACTGAAGAATGGAGATCAGTACACAAAACTTCTTGCGACATGTAGCATATTTTAACTGATGATGGCTAAATACAGTTCACTGTTTGATGCCATCCAGGCATTTGCGTCTCAGGCGCCTCAGACCTCTATTTCCCTTAAGATATTGAGGGAAAAAGCGTTTAACAATATTAGCAACAATCTCCTGTAAAAGGTTTTTGTCTAATACTCCACACTTATCCTAGAACAAGTCACCTGTTTCCATGCCTTAACAGCTTGCGCATCGTAAAAACAAACAAAGTAACAATAAAAGAAAGTAGGAGAGATCAAGAAAGCGACAGAGATTCATTTAGTTTTAGCACAACACAAGAGTGCGACGAGAGTAAACATTTATTTAGTTTAGTCGCAGTTAATTTGAGAACGTCAAGTTTCCAGCCACAGGTCATTGACACCGCGCCGCCGTCTGCAGTACAGCCTTAATCAAACTAGGTATACGTGAGAGGATTCACAAATTAAAAACAAAAGACTACGAAATATTTAAGTATTATTTTTAATAAAAGCTGATGTTACGTTTAATGATTATTAATAGCGTTATAGCTAGTATTAGAATAATCTAATCGTTACTTTCTGCGGAAAATCTTTTCGGCTGTTAAACCGCAATGTCGCAAGACGAAAGGCTTTGACTAGTGTGTGTTGCCAGTATTGAATACGAGTCTGAGACGTGGTCGCTCACTATGGACTATGTAAGATGGCTCAAGGTCACCTAAAGAGCAATGGAGGCTGATAGCAGTCTTGATAATAATAATAAATAATAATAAATTCATTTTTATTTATAATCCAAAAATTATGTGATTACAATACTGCCCCCGTTAGTTGAAAAGACGTATCTAACATTTTTTGCCAAATTGAGTTACATACATTGCCGGAATCAGGCAAAAAAGGCGCTTCTTCCAATATTTTTTATATTTTTCTATCTCGTTCCGTTGTAGTTTTAGCGCAACAAAAAAAGGCGCTTCTGCACACTTATTTGCACCTGATTGAAGATGAAAAGACGAATTTGCCTTAAGCTTAATTGAAAAGTCACATTTACGTATAAATGCCCTTTTGGTTTGATATTTTTGTGTAAGTTCGGAAATTTGAAAGACGCTTAAGTGATCCAATTTATAAGAAGAAATTAAAAAGGCGCATATTATACCCATTAGCACCTTACACAGTAATTGGAAACAGCATAAAAACTAAGGAAAAAAATCAACATCTGCCACTTCCGCCTTTTCTACTTCGTAAAGTAAGTTTTTCCCGGGCGCATTTTTCATATGCGTCTTTATAACTTGAGTTGGCAAAGAGAAATACTATTGGTACTTAATTAATAAGGCGCAATTGTGCAGAAGCGTCTTTTTCATTTATTATCATAATGCAGCGGGGGGCTGCGCGGGTGGGGAATCTACGGCAACAGATCAGTTGCGCCCGAGTGGCTGTGGAGTGGAAGCAGACGTGTCGCGCTCGTGCGCAATTTTTCGTTGTGTGATTTATCACCAGTGATAGGAATAGGTAGTGCCTATTCACCTAAAGTTCGAAGAACAGAGACATAAATCGGAGACTTCCTTACGACAATTTTTTTTTACTGGGACAACTTTGCCCCAGCAGCAGTTTATTAAAAATAATGAATGAAAATAATTGGAATAAGTAGGTACCTACTAACCTGAACATTACAATTTATATTTTCGGAATATTACAGAAATTTAAATTCTAATAAAATATGCATTTCAAACAAATTGTCGGTCATAAAATTGTTGAATGGAATTTTTGTAGGTATACAACTTTATTTTTAGTTTATACGAAAATCGAAAAACGGATCAAATATTTTTATTTAAAGAATCAGTAAAAAAAAATATTAAAATAATATCTTGAAAACTCACGAAGTTACAAGCTTTTTGTGCTGTTCCGTTGTGTTTTTTAGTAGGGTATACTTTATTTGATATTTTGTAAAATTATTTAGTCAAAATGTATGGTATAAAAAATATTGAAATCGATTATATTACTGATTGTGAACAAACAGTTTTCAGGTTTTGTATAAACTAAAAATAACATTGTATATTATTATATCGCAGTAAGATAAAGTGAAGCATTCAGTGCTATGTGTAATTATATATGTCATGAGCAGTAATATGAATAGGTAGTGCTTTTTCGGGGAACATAGACAAAAAGTGAAGACTTCCTTAAGACAACTTTTTTTCGGGGCATTTTCTTGAGAATGCGGCACTTGTACAGTTCCTGTTACGTAAAAAGGCGACAATTTGTTTGAAATGCCTGTTTTATTAGAATTTAAATTGTTCTAATATTCCGAAAATATAAATTGTAAAGTTGGGGTTAGTACTTACTTATTCCTATCATTATTTTTAATAAACTGATGCTGGGACAAAGTTGTCCCAAAAAAAAAATTAGTACTAAGGAAGTCTCCGATTTATGTCTCTGTGAAGAACAGAAGAACGAAGAAGAAGAAGAACTTTAGGTGAATAGGCACTACCTATTCCTATCACTGTTTATCACCAAGTAAGTATTTATTTAATTTTCATTACATTAAGTACACACGCCTGCACATCAACCTACCACAAACTGTCAAATTTTCTCAATAGACTTTGATCTTTATGACTGAACCTTAAGGTTGAAAATGTATTGAAGGAATTTGACAGATTTGGATAGGTTGATGTGCTGGCGTCTGTACATTAGTCGTCATCTTTTGTTTAAGAAATGCTTATAAATAAGACATAATTAAGTGTAACAGTGAAGAAAGAATTCCTGAAGAAAGGTCGAAGCTTTAACTTAGTTACCAAAGCTTTAGCTGCTACTACTACTGTGAACTCCAAAATATATTTTCTATGTTTACTTTTTATTAATTGTAAAACAATACAGTACTGTTGCAATCAATAATAATATAGAGATACTTGAACTAGTTTAGATGACATACACCAGTGGCCATTATTTTCAAGTCTGTTATTTTTTTGTTTACGTGTGTAATCATTTATAAAACGACTGAATTAAGACTAACTAACTTAAGATATTTTGTTTAAGTTCTAAGTTTAAGGAATTAATAATTATCTCGCAAGTACATACTTGATTTTTAAGTGGAACTCATATCAAGAATAAATGACATTTATTTTGGATTTTTTTATGTTACTGTGCTATAGATAAGGACTTTTTGTTGTTTGTTTCAAAAGCCAATTTTATGATAATAAATATTTCACATTAGATGTTGTATTTTTCTTTTTCAAAAATAAATAGGGTTTAAATATATAATTTTATGTACTTTTTATCTTAGTCAAGGATTATAAGTATGATTTTGGATACATAAGGAAAAAGGCGGATATAGCCAAATGCGCCTATTCTTCTTAACATGATACTTAATAAAAAAGTAATGTATTAGGTGTTCGAGGTTGAAAGGGCGCACCTGGCTATTTGCGTCTATTCAATTGAGGACGTAGTATTTTTTCCAACTATTTTTACTAGAATGAAAGGGTTTTTTAATTATTTCTAATTAAATAATTAAAAAAACATTACATTTTATAAATGGAAATCAAAGACAAATATCGTTGCTAATATTTAAAATTTTCATTATTTTCCTTTACTTAAGAACAGCAGACGATTTCCAGTTTCATTCATTCAAACATTTTTTTCTCCGTTTTGACTTTTTGTTAGATGCTGCTTTTCAACTATCGGGGGCAGAATAGTGTTTACATGGTAATATTCTTATAGGTCTGGGTTTATTTTCTTTGAATCTAAAGGGATGAGTCCTTGACATCGAAACTAATAAAAAACTGTTTTTTCAGTGTCAGTGATTCCTCGTCAGTTTTAACTTAAATATAGAATTTTACACCTAGTTATGTAAGCCAAATGCGGGTTGGTGATTTGAAGCTCCGAAACACGCTTTACTCACTCACTCACCCACGACCTCAGGTTATCATGCCGTGCGCTTAGCCTCTCAGCCACGGATCTGTCTCTGTATTCATCATAAGCTCATGTTATGTCCCCACTGCTGGGGCATGAGCCTTTCCTATGAATGTATAGGGAGAACGAGCCATAAACCATCACGCGGGCCCTTCTAGATTGGTGGTGGTGAACGACTGCTAATGCAACTGGAACCAACGGCTTTACATGCCTTCCGAAGCAAGGAGAAACTCAAGATGATAAGTTTTTGGTCACCCTTCCGATGACCGGCCTTTGCGAAAGTTACTTAACGCATACCGGGCGGGTTAACCACTGCGCCATCGAGCTCCTTTTTTTAACCAGTCCCATATCCAATCCTGTTATCAATCAATTTTATTGAAATTCATTCTCTGTCTAAACTTTCTTTATATTTAAAAGGTGAAATAGGTCATCAGTAAACGGCGTAGGTACGTTGAATTTTTCTTTGATCATTCTCACAGACACAATGGATTCCCGCCCTCAAACGGATTCGTTAATCGGATTCGCAACGTCAAAGGAAGTGTTTGGTCAAAGTAACAAGTTATTGGATTCCACGTACGTACCTACAGTGGAATCGTATTGCTGAATGAAAATGAACAGGTCCTTGTAATGCAAACGCCTTGGTTGAGTAGAGAGGTCTTTGTGACCAGGAGGTCTAAAGTTCGCAGTAAACATTGTGTAGTCAGTATCAAATTGACCGATGCAACAATTCGGAACTACCTCATCATCATCATCATCATCATCTCAGCCAAAAGACGTCCACTGCTGAACAAAGGCCTCCCCCAAGGATCTCCACAACGACCGGTTTTGTGCTACTCGCATCCAGCGGCTTCCCGCGACCTTCACCAGATCGTCGGTCCACCTTGTTGGAGGCCTGCCCACACTGCGCTTTCCGGTACGCGGTCGCCACTCCAGGACTATCCCGCCCCAGCGGCAATCAGTCATGCGAGCAATGTGCCCTGCCCACTGCCACTTAAGCTTTGCAACTCTTCGGGCTATGTCGGTTACCTTAGTTCTTCTGCGGATCTCCTCATTTCTGATTCGATCACGCAGAGAAACCCCGAGCATAGCCCTCTCCATTGCTCTTTGAGTGACCTTGAGCTTTTTTATGAGGCCCATAGTGAGCGACCACGTCTCAGTCCCGTATGTCATCACTGGCAACACACACTGGTCAAAGACTTTCGTCTTGAGACACTGCGGTATATTGGACGTAAAGATATTTCGTAGCTTACCGAACGCTGCCCAGCCTAATTGGATTCGACGATTGACCTCTTTGCTGAAGTTGGACCTACCTAGCTGGACCGTTTGTCCCAGGTAAACATAATCGTCCACAACTTCAAGGGCAGAGTCCCCAACTTTCAGAGGAGTGGGTACAACACGTGAGTTCGACATAACTTTCGTCTTCTCCATGTTCATTTTAAGACCCACTTGTTGAGAGACTCTGTTGAGGTCACCGAGCATTGTGCCGAGGTCTTCCAGGGTCTCAGCCATAACCACTATATCGTCAGCAAATCGAAGGTGAGTGATGTACACGCCGTTGACGTTGATGCCGAGTCCTTTCCAGTCCAGAAGCTTGAAAACATCTTCCAGTGCAGCAGTGAACAGTTTCGGAGATATCACATCTCCCTGTCTCACTCCTCGCTGCAACTGGATAGGTTTCGAGTTCTGGTCCTGAAGACGGACTGACATAGTGGCGCTTTCATACAAACACTTCAACACTTCGATGTACCGGTAGTCAATTTGGCACCGCTGGAGAGACTGTAGCACGGCCCATGTTTCAATCGAATCGAAGGCTTTTTCATAGTCCACAAACGCTAAGCAAAGAGGCTGGTTATACTCCTCGGTCTTCTGTATAACCTGCCGCAGCGTATGTATGTGGTCTATGGTGCTGAAGCCTTTTCGGAAACCGGCTTGTTCGATAGGCTGGAAGTCATCAAACCTACGTGCGAGACGATTCGTTATGACTCTCGAAAACAGCTTGTAGACGGAACTACCTACTTTAATATAATTCTTTCGTTCGTGTGTACTGTACTGATCGGGACTATTTGGTTGGGCGAGCCTACTGGCAGCCGTCGCGTTCTGCGTTTGAACGTAGTATACGTTTAAGAAGAAGCGTATAAAAACAAGAGAAGAGGACTTCCTTGTCATCCGCGGCTAGGACGACATCTATTTATTATATTTTAAGTTATCTTGAAATACCAATATAAATATCAATCGATTGAGTTGTACTCATTTATTTACGCCCCCATTAGTATAAAAGATTACAACCACGTCGGTTGTAATAGTACTGTGTATGACACTGAACTGATAAACAGCTGGACCGATTTTGATGAATCTTTTTGTGTGTGTTTGAGTGGTTCCCTGGGTGGTTTAGGTTCACAATTGGACCCGGTTATTTTTTTTAACCATAATAACATAATAATGTTCACTGAAGCGGACAAAGTCGCGAGCGGGCCAAAACACTAGCTGTTTTCATTAATTAACACTTTGATTACTAATTTAAGTTTAATAGCTTTTGCAATGTTAAAATTAAGTTTATGTCTAAATTTCTTTTGCAATTTTATAAGCATTTCCTTATTTTTTTTTTCATTTTACTCATTTGCCAATGGCAAGGTGTTTTACCGATTTATTCAATATGTATCCGGGAATGTAATTACCAACCCGCATTTGTCAAGCGTGGTGATCTAGCTATCAATTTTAGCAATGACTTGATTTCAAAGATTGTGGCCTTTGCCAAGCGGTGGGTCGTCCAACAATAAATCATACGAAACGTTCTCTTACTTTTATAATCCTATCATCGATCCGAAGTCGACATTAATTAAATATTCCACAAATTTGTAGGTATTCAGTTGGCCATAGTTGACACAGCTTATGATGAAATTGATTTCACCGAAACGCTTAAGTTCTCCGAAATAGATTAATTAGTATCAATGGCCGATAACTTCATCAACTGCCCACCTCTTAATGTAAACGGCTCGAGTTGGGTCTGATATTTGACGTCACACGACATATTAATATTATTATTAATAGTAGCTGTTAGCAACTTGAAATTCTGTATCATCATCATCATCAGCTCATTTTATGTCCCCACTGCTGGGGCACGAGCCTTCTCTATGGATGGATAGGGAGAACGGGCCATTAACCACCACGCGGGCCCAGTACGGATTGGTGGTTGTTAACGATTGCTAATGCAGCCGGGACCAATGGCTTTACTTGCCTTCCGAAGCACAGAGGAGCTCGAGATGATACATTTTTGGTCACCCATCCGATGACTGGCCTTTGCGAAAGTTGCCCTACCTCAGCACCCGCAGACCGGGCGCGTTAATCGCTGCGTCATCGAGCTCCTTTTCTCTTAGAAATTCTGTATGCTACAAAAGAATTACCGCGTTCTCTTGATAAGGTTGTATTACACCGGGATAAAAAGTAGCTTTTGGGTTCGATTTCTACTTGAGCTTCCTGGGACTGGTGGATTTTTTCTAGTAAAATTTTATCTTTTACTTATAACTATATGTGCTCGGTGGCGTGCACTTGGAGAAACCTATGTCCAGCAGTGGACTAGTGTAGGCTGATGATGATGATGATCATAACTCTAGGTAGCATTGTAAATACAAAAAAATCAATAGTATGAAAAGTAACTTTGACTAAAATTTCTAAAGTGTTAGGTAATTTTTCAAAAAATTCTAAATGCACCTTAAACTCATTCTTAATTTTATTTTGTTTTTGATTGTAATTTATTCATTATTTATTGATCATCGGTTGTCTGAAATAAATGTATTATTGTTATTGTATTATTGGAAATCAGAAGGGAAAACAGTTTTTAAAAAAGTGATTTAATAAGACCTAAAGTGAAATTACTAATAAATGAATAACGTTAAACAATAAATGCGAAACGACAAGTACCCTTCAATAATAAATCGACATTTACACAAATTAAAAATATGACACGAAAAAATAACAGCACACATCCTTTCCGATCGAGGGCAGCCGTGGAAGTAAGAGCGTCTATCACCTTCGGAGGTTTTCTAAAGGGAACGGCATTACACACTTAAAAGTACGTGTCCCCGTGCCCTACTAGATTCTCCGAAGGGTTCGGATCGGATCGGGGAGCGTCTAGTCCGTTTGCAATGCCTTATATAGGTAAGGCCTGTATTGCCCTCTCCACCGCTCATTCCATTTCCAGTAGTATATTATACTGCTACTATGCCAAAGATCTAGTCTAGGTTATCTTTCCAGTCCCTCAGTGTCCCCTTACAGGACTGTGGAAGTAGTCTTGTAAGGGAGGGTCTATATTTCTGCCAACAACGAAGATACCTATGCTCAATCACAAAATGAGCACTCAAAAGCAACTTTGTACATTAAAACTTTTTCAAGTACTATTAAGTGAGATACCAGATCTAATATAGCCAGTGCCTCAGTAGTTGAGGAATCCGGGTGAAGTGCGTTTCCACCTTCGTCCTTATCATCACTTAACATCATGAGATGAATGCCAATTGATCCCTCGTAAAATATAAAAAAAATGATTTTTTGCTTTTGTGTTTTACTAATCAAATTATTATTATTATTTGACAGATAATGCTTTTTCCTGGTTATACTATAGATATGACGACCTCCTTGGTCGAGTGGCTTGCACACCGGTTTCAATGGTGTGGCCATCTCTGAGGTCCCGGGTTCGATCTCCGGTCGGATCAATTTAGAAATACCCGTTTTTCTAAATTGTTTCGAGTCTGGGTGTTTACTATGTATAATAAGTATGTATTTAAGTATATCAAGTATGTTTATCCGTTGTCTAGTTAACCATTTCTCGAGTTTCTTAAGGAAGCTTTTCTTGGGGCTAGATAATTGGCCTGAGTGTGGGAAACATTTATTTATTATTTATTTATGATATCTATTTAATAAGATAAAAGGATGTCCGGAAAAACCCAGTGTTAAACCTTAAAACATAAACCAACAAAGAAAATATCATATTATATTTTTATAATAACACCCTACCAAAGCCTTTCACACTTAAACTGAAGGTGTGCATATCACAAAAGTAGAATTAAAGGGTTTCACCGGGGGCAGTATAACGAGGGGCACCCATTCAGCTGTTCAGCCGGGGAAAATAATGATATCCACTGTTTTCTGCGCCTGCCGCACACTGCTGAAAATATGCGCCTTTACAATTGGGGTAAGGATTACCGGGAGCATTCAAAATATTGTAAACAGGAATTTGGCTATACGTTTCTTTTAGGTCGACAATGTTTTTCATTTGCCGTAATTTATTCACACCAATGTATGTTTTGTTTCACTCAGTACTGTTATGTTTTGCTGAGTTCCTTCATTATAAAAGTGTTGGAACCCAAAAATATCAAATACAAAATATACCAACCAAATAACTACTTAAAATACCAACCCAATTGAATTGGGCCACCGTTGCGGGTTGTAACTTAAATATATACCCATGTAAAGTTTTTATAATCTGATGAAAAACTATTGAAACTGTAAGTAAACTCGTAATATATCATTACGAAAACCAAACATATAGTGAGTTACTAGTTAGATATATATATATACACTTTTGATTTTATGATTCAATTAATTGAAGTGTAGCAGTCAGTAGGTATACGTATGAAAATACATATTATGTAAATTGAACTAAAAACAATAATTGTGCTTAGCGAAGGTTGGCAAAAGGTAAAATCACTATTTTAACCCATTGTGCCAGCTTGGTAGACTAAGTCATACATCTTTAGACACTTTGTCATATGATATGATAATTTTTTTTGTAGAAAGTACTCGAAAGAAACCTAAAACATACTGGCAAAATAATCGCGTGTTAATTCAATTCCTTTTTAAGTTTGTTCCCGTAGGTGTGTCGTAGGTCGGAGCTGAATGCCGCCACAGATTCCAGAGCTCATCAGACGATACAACGGTGCTGCACCGTCGGGCCCCGTGGGGCTCCGTGGGGCGGCCCCGGTGCGGTTGCAACGATGCATCATTTATGCTCGTATTTGCATAGAATACATATACATTGAGCAACCCATGTGGTGAGTCAGTATGAGGAAGCCTGAAGCTATAAGATATAGGAAAAATTGTTTTAAAGTACCCTAATTGCAGCAGGCGAGATGCTTTGCATTTGCTAAGCCGTTGCGATTTAATTAAAAAAAGACATGATAGCTGTTTAAATGGCTTAGTCATTGGATACTAAATTTAGAACAATAAATAAAGTTTGAGGGATTAAATAAATTCAGCATTATTTCTACAGCAATAGTCGTTGAATTTTAATAAAAATAATCTTGCAAATAATAAATTTAATTATATATAAAGAAGTAAGTATCCTCATACATTAAATAGTGTGTGAAAAGGTCTTATAGATAAATCTGGAGCTGGTGTTTTTTTTGGTGGATCCTACTTTAACCACTTTTCTTACTCTATGGCCAGCTTACGCCCGTTCCCTATATTCTATCTGTCTGTTGTTTTGCTTACCGGAGTTAGAAATTTGTATGGAGCTTATGTCAAATTTGTATCTACAGTAGGCAAAACAACAGATAGGTTATTGGGAACGGGCGTTAGTGGTGTAACAAAAAGTAATTGATTATGAATGAAAGAATAAAATTCATCGCAACAATAAGTTAATTAACTAACAAAATAGTGCTTAGGTACATTACAGTTATGGCGACAACCTACGTTAAGATAGTGATAATAAGCTTGGTGGACTTAAAAACCAGCTGAATCGCCAACAAACCCTAATTTTATATGAACCCCCGCTGAAATATCTGCACTCAAACTTTAGTATAAAGCCGGTTATTTCATAACAAGACTAAAGACAGCGTCGTTCCAACTAACCAAATGAAAAATAACAAACACGCCAAATAATTCAAGTTAACACTTGGCAGTAACACATAAACTTTCAACTTTATTTATGTCGTCAATAAGTTGTAAACTAGAATTGGGAACAGAACCCGACACCTACAGTAATGAAATCAAATGTCGGGGGAAATCAGGCCGTTCTATTAGCTTAGAATATAAATTGTTGGCATTGGAACCAATTAGCCCGGCTGCCGTTGAGCGCCGGGAAATATTAAGCCGTTTGTCAGTGGGATAGGTTTCATTAATAGCTGGTTTTCAACAATTTAATAATGTTTCTCCTTTTTTTAATTTTATTGCAAAACGACAATGCTTTATTACTGGAACAGGTATGCTGTTCGATGCTTGTGGCTTTAACAGTGTAACCGAAACTTAGGGCGACAAGAAACTTAAGGTTCCAAAAGCCGTTGTGATCGAACCTCCTCAGACGATTTCTATCACGCGAGCGTGTCCCCAATCCCACTAGATTTTCCGAGGAGTTCAGATCGAATTCATGAGCTGAATAATTGGAGAGTGCCAACTAGGACTGTGTTAGATGTTTTGCGGGAGAAGGGAAAAGCGGACTTAAATGTGTATACGTGGTATATTGCATTTGAGCCAAGTCTACGTCTACGTCTACTACTCTTGTTCTTCAAGGTTTATTAACTTTAACAAGGGATACTATAATTTGGATGACCACATTAGACACTTTAGTCTGGAGTCCCTCCGTCGTTCCATGATCAGCCGTTGATGTCGTGAGGACGATTGGGCCACCCGTGGCAAGTTAGTTTTTAACAACCAATCAAAACGAAGATTTTAAAATGTTAACTTTTTATGTATTTCATTTAAAACTAATATTTTATAGCCTGAGCTTTTAAGCTGTAGTTCATCACATTCATTGAATGTCCTTTACTTAGACACAACTTCTGTTCTGGAGTCAAACGTCGCCACTTAAATTAACTTGCCCAACTAACTTACTTTCGGTGGTTCGCTCTCTAATTAAAATGTAAGTCCGCTCCGGGTAAGTGAATCAAAAGTTCATCAAGAATTTTAATGTGCTACGTAGCAGTCATCCGAAGTGGGCGAAAATTTGGCATTAAATGAGCCATTTTTCGAGTTCTGGTCCTGAAGACGGACTGACATAGTGGCGCTTTCATACAAACACTTCAACACTTCGATGTACCGGTAGTCAATTTGGCACCGCTGGAGAGACTGCAGCACGGCCCATGTTTCAATCGAATCGAAGGCTTTTTCATAGTCCACAAACGCTAAGCAAAGAGGCTGGTTATACTCCTCGGTCTCGGTTTTTTTTTTTTTTTTTTTGAGATGTGATATCTCTGAAACTGTTCACTGCTGCACTGGAAGATGTTTTCAAGCTTTTGGACTGGAAAGGACTCGGCATCAACGTCAACGGCGTATACATCACTCTCCTTCGATTTGCTGACGATATAGTGGTCATGGCTGAGACCCTGGAAGACCTCGGCACAATGCTCGGTGACCTCAACAGAGTCTCTCAACAAGTGGGTCTTAAAATGAACATGGAGAAGACGAAAGTTATGTCGAACTCACGAGTTATACCCACTCCTCTGAAAGTTGGGGACTCTGCCCATGAAGTTGTGGACGATTATGTTTACCTGGGACAAACGGTCCAGCTAGGTAGGTCCAACTTCAGCAAAGAAGTCAATCGTCGAATCCAATTAGGCTGGGCAGCGTTCGGTAAGCTACGAAATATCTTTGCGTCCAATGTACCGCAGTGTCTCAAGACGAAAGTCTTTGACCAGTGTGTGTTGCCAGTGATGACATACGGGACTGAGACGTGGTCGCTCACTATGGGCCTCATAAAAAGGCTCAAAGTCACTCAAAGAGCAATGGAGAGGGCTATGCTCGGGGTTTCTCTGCGTGATCGAATCAGAAATGAGGAGATCCGCAGAAGAACTAAGGTAACCGACATAGCCCGAAGAGTTGCAAAGCTTAAGTGGCAGTGGGCAGGGCACATTGCTCGCAGGACTGATGGCCGCTGGGGCGGGATAGTCCCGGAGTGGCGACCGCGTACCGGAAAGCGCAGTGTGGGCAGGTCTCCAACAAGGTGGACCGACGATTTGGTGAAGGTCGCGGGAAGCCGCTGGATGCGAGCAGCACAAAACCGGTCGTTGTGGAGATCCTTGGGGGAGGCCTTTGTCCAGCAGTGGACGTCTTTTGGCTGAGATGATGATGATGATGATGATGAGCCATTTTTTATGGCTGATTAAAGTCTTTGGGAAATACCATTCAATGTCAACGTATTATCTGAAAGTTTGTGGCTTTAAAGGTTATCACAGCCACTAAGTAGCTGTTCGTGACTAAAACTCGACAGCGCACAAGTAATACGCCATATCTCACACATACCTCAGCAGATAATGTGCTTATTGTAATAACACTAAAGTTATTTCAAATATATTTAATAAACAATAATATTTCGCAATCATTACAATTGTAAGCTTCCATGGATGGGTGCGGACGTAACTTACAATGTCAATATCTAATTTTAGCATTACCTAAAATGAAAAACAAGTGTTAAAAACCCGATAACCCGAACCCGGTGCGGGTTGACATCAATCGGTATAGATAGGTCAGAATTATTTATTTGTATGATTATATAATCACGTTATTTAAAATATCAAAGATCGCTAAAAATAGGCAACCCTAAAAACAAATATAACGAATGAGTTTTAATCGTCAACAAATAGATAAAGCACCAATCACGAGAGTCGTATACACTATCAATAGTATCAATCGTAAAAATAACAGAATAGACATATTTTTTACTCACGTCGTACCCTTGTTCTACGAGTACGGTGTCTTGGGCACAAATTCATAAAAATCTAATTATTTGTAACTTTGTTTAGTAACTACGTTGGATCTGTCATGGTAGTTGTAAGGCGTTGTTAAGCAAAACAGTGAGAAATAAATGAATAAATTAAGGACAAACAAAAGCTTTGCAACACTCGGTTAGCCGGCACTTAGCCTGCGCGAATTCGGCCGAAATAATCCCGGGCCAGCTCGCATCTCCCAAGAACAGTGGGAGCGGCAGGCAAATCTGCTGACATTTCAATTTGTACAAAATAATGGATGTCGTTGTAAGTCGCGCGGCGTCCGACCGGCGCGCGAGGCGTGCATACAAAGAGTACGTAACCGAATTCGTCCCGGCCGGCTATTATCATAGCCGAAAAAGAAAAGGGAATATATGAAAATGTTGGGTGCAACGGACATCGGGCATTCGAAACTAGGGTAAGGGATTTCTGTGTCGATTTCGGAAGAATGTTTGTACTGGTTGGTGGAAAAGTGCTGTTGTTTAAGAAGTTTGTGGCTCAATCTTAGATTGCAGACTTTTATTTGTAACGTAAGTGCTTCTAATAACGACCCCCTAAATTTTGTGAGTATATTGGTAAACTTCGATTTCTGTGTAAGACGTTTGTAACTAAATCTTAAATGTCAGACTAAAATGTACGTGCAAGGTGCAAGTCACGGTTTTTATTAAGAGCGTTTACGCCGCACACTAGCGCCACTAATGAAAAAAAAAACATATAATTAGAGATAGAAAATCAAATTATGCTACATCACATGTTATGGTTTAGTTAAATAAGACGTTACGGCCACTTTTAACTATAACGCCATATTTAATTAAACCATAACATGTCAGGTGTTCATTAGGTGACGTAGAAATGCTAAATTACTTCATTCAGATAGTTTGTTGAGCATAATTTGATTATCTATCTCTAATTACTAGATATGTTTCTTTTCATTGGCGGCGCTAGTGTGCGGCGTAAACGCTATAGATAAAGCGACAAATATTTATGTACCAGAACAGTATTCAAAAAGTTTCAGCAAAATTATACCAAGTAATATAGGTATGTATGTATACAGGTTAACTTTTTTATCACCGTCCAGAACTTCTTCTATTGGACCAACTCCCTAACTCGAAAATAAAATTCAGCTGTTCCATACATTTTGGTCGAATGAATATTGATGTTTTGTATTTTATTTTCGAGTTACCATTTTTTTTATAAATAAAAGCGTGTTACGTTGTGATTGAAAAATAAAAATAATGAAGGTGCTAAATGTTTTTTTATGGTTCATCAAAATGTAACACGCTTTTATATATAAAAAATTTGGGTCTGATTTACTTATTTTTAACTTTTTTTTTAATTAATAAAAGCTTGTTTTTAAAAAAAAAAATTCTTTAAGTTTTTACTTTTTATTTTCAAGCGCTAATTGCTGCACTGAAGTATTATGGTATTTCATCTGCATAGCCATCGGTTGCAGTGGCCGTTGGATAGATGGCGCACTGTGCCGCTATAGCACTAAAAAAAAAACAGTGACAAAATTCAGCAATTCAGTTTACGTCAGCCTTCCCGGTAGCATAGCAGTCAGTGCAGCCGCCCAGATTGCGGAAGACCCAGGACCGATTTCTGGCTGGGTCGGGTAGGCGTTTTATTTTTTCACTGTATTTTATAAATTTTGTAAATATATAAATCTATTGTATACAATAATAAAGTAACATTAGCATACAACCCTGAGGAGGATTTTGAATATAAGCAAATTTAATGTTCGTAGTACACAATTTCATTAGACTTCTAAATTAACACGCTAATACAAGGTAACTAGAAAATGCAGAACGGAGTTTAGTGTGCATAGAAAAGTCTTGAAAAATAACTTATCTTTAAGCCTGTAATAGGACATGTAAATCGGATTATTGTGTTAGCTAAGCTCACAAACACTTGGGAATGCAAAAATTATTTGGATTTTGCTTGAAACCCTGCTGTTTTCTTCGAATTATATACTTCACAATTTTACCGACTAGTACCAGTCAGTGCTTGATTACAAGTGTACGTAGATAAAAGTTAAATCTAGTTTATAAAAAAATCATTGTATAATTAAACATTTTCAGCTTGTCATTTCTATTTTCGTCATTCGACTCGAATGCCTCGGGGAATCTAGGAAGGTATAAGTACATGCTTGCGTGATGCCAGCTCATAGAAAACCTATATCGTTTTGATATGTCTGTCTACTGTAATAATTATTTATATCGTTGCTGCGCAAAAAGTCAATTTAAAATTATAAAACAATTTTTTTTAATATAACATAATAAATATGGCGAAGATGCAAATAAACTGTAATAATAAGTATATGAAACAAACGCGATTAGATCATGATATTTACAAAGTTTCATTTCAACGTTTCGGGTTCAGGTCTACCTATTTACTACACTACTGCGATCTGAAAATTCGCAAGGTCGTTCACTTGGCAATTTCATGAGAATACACGTCGCAGTTTCAAGCTACTCCAAAGGGGGACTGGACTCATAAAAGTCGGCAATACAACATTTTATTTGCATACCACTCGTACGTATTACAAGCATTTCAACATGGCTACTCTAAACGGTATTTTTTCTTTTCGTTAGCTCCAGCCAGACATATTAAAAAGTTAAGGAGAAACAAATGAAAAACGATTCAGCAAAATGTTTATCATTTGTTTTGGAACCTATACATTTGAAGGCATTTATCTAAATAGCTTAGTATCATAGATACTTTATCAACTTAGTGCTCACTTATGGCTGATGATTCGGGTTTCTTTTCAAACAGTGAATTGTAGAAGTAATATGGCAAAGCTATTGTTTATTGTAGCTTATATTGTCTCTCTGCTGGGCATAGGCTCTCTGCGTCTCCACTCTACCTTGGATCACCTCCCACTACCCTGGCAAGTGGTCAAGTCGTCCCCCCATATTTGCTTTGGTCTGCCACGTCTTTGGTGAACCCAGTCAGTGTCAATCTTCGCCTACCTCTCTAGGCCCATGCTGTTAATTTGTTAAAAATCTATAATTGTGGTTTTAAAGCGCAATGTAGTGTTTCGGACTCTATCGGTAGTTTCTTTTATTAAAAAAACTTTACAGCATCAATGTTTATCAGTAACATCATAAAGGTAGGTAGGTACATAGCTGTCGACTTTCATCAACTAATTACTTAATAACAATTTTAGATAGAACACAAAAACGACAAGCGAAAGTCTGCAACGTTTCCGTTTCATTTCCAAAATCAATTTCTTGTTCCACGTCCAATCGGTGGAATGGCGCAGAAATACAGAGGGCGATAAAGAAAAAAAGGCGGAAACGCCCAGCCTCAGATCTTGACAAGAACCTAGCTGGGAAATTGGCCGGATTCAACCAACTTTAGTTTAGAGGCTAGCACAATACGAAACAGTTCAGAAATGTATTGAACTCTCACGAAAATCGATGATAGACGAACGAGAAAACCGCTATTATTAAGTTTTCTATTGTTCCCGGGGCCTCCACTGAGTTACTTTTTGGTATGAACTTTTGGAAAGAATTTAACATAGCACAACATAGCACCTGTAGGCTTAGCCAAAGTAACAGATTAAGAAAACGATAGCGAAGTTCGAAAAGAATAAAATGTATGAGATTGACATAAGCCGCGCTAAATCACGTGGTCAATCTTATGTTAATCTCATACATTTTATTATTTTCGAACTTCGCTATCGTTTTATCCTTGTTAAAAAGTAACGAATTAATATTTAGTTAGTTTCTGTTCGGCTGCAAAACCGAATCTATTCAAATCGGTTTTGTTAACATCTGAACATCTTATAGTTGCAGACTGCGGACATAATGCTTATAGAATAGTAATGGAATTCAATGATTATTGTTGTGTAAATTACATTTTATTGTAAATATGGGCAAAGGCCTCCATCATTGAAATCAAGACATTACTACAATTGATAGGTAATGGCTTATTCACCACGCTTGCCAAATGCGGGTTGGTGATCACAAAACCCGGGCAATTCATCGAATAATCCGAAACACGCTTTGCCCCACCTGGGAATTGAACCCGGGAAATGGCAAAGCAAAGCGCTCGGCCCGATACCCGAAGGTCCCGCCTTCAGGTATCGGGCCGAGCGCTTTGCTACTCGACCACTGAGGCATTTGACTAGCTTTATGTTTATTCCATACGTTTATTATTGGTATCTCTACAGAAAATAATGAATTGCTTTTTTCTTCAATCATAGTACATTCGAGGAATAACGCACGTACACATCTAAACAGGGGGCTGGTCTACTTTCAACGCTAGCTTTTGATACCCGACACAGGTCACTGATGGTATTCTGTTTGTGTACCTAAATCAAATACTGGTACAGTCAACAGCAAAAGTAGATAATGTTTACTAGATTTCAAAATTAAGTTTCGATAGTGTAAGTCGGTATTTTCTATATAACTACAGTCAAAGTCTGCAGGTACTAGTAGACACTCGAAGGTTTTTCGATATGTGTTTAAAAAGTTTTGATTTTCATACTGATTTCATATTTTAAAACTTGACCAATCATCAGTTACTTTTGCTGTTGACTTTACTTAAATAAGTATTCTATTTCATTTCTATTCTACTAGGTTAAGAGCGTTTACGCCGCACACTAGCGCTGCCAATGAAAAAAAAAACATATCTAGTAATTAGAGATAGAAAATCAAATTATGCTCAACAAACTATCTAATGAATACCTGACATGTTATGGTTTAGTTAAATATGGCGTTATAGTTAAAAGTGGCCATAACGAAATACGTAAATGAAATTACTTCATTCAAATAGTTTGTTTTCAAGCTTCTGGACTGGAAAGGACTCGGCATCAACGTCAACGGCGTATACATCACTCACCTTCGGTTTGCTGACGATATAGTGGTCATGGCTGAGACCCTGGAAGACCTCGGCGCAATGCTCGGTGACCTCAACAGAGTCTCTCAACAAGTGGGCCTTAAAATGAACATGGAGAAGACGAAAGTTATGTCGAACTCACGTGTCGTACCCACTCCTCTGAAGGTTGGGGACTCTGCCCTTGAAGTTGTGGACAATTATGTTTACCTGGGACAAACGGTCCAGCTAGGTAGGTCCAACTTCAGCAAAGAGGTCAATCGTCGAATCCAATTAGGCTGGGCAGCGTTCGGTATATCTTCGAAATATCTTCTCGTCCGATATACCGCAGTGTCTCAAGACGAAAGTCTTTGACCAGTGTGTGTTGCCAGTGATGACATACGGGACTGAGACGTGGTCGCTCACTATGGGCCTCGTAAAAAGGCTCAAGGTCACTCAAAGAGCAATGGAGAGGGCTATGCTCGGGGTTTCTCTGCGTGATCGAATCAGAAATGAGGAGATCCGCAGAAGAACAAAGGTAACCGACATCGCCCGAAGAGTTGCTAAGCTCAAGTGGCAGTGGGCAGGTCACATTGCTCGCAGGACTGATGGCCGCTGGGGCGGGATAGTCCTGGAGTGGCGACCACGTACCGGAAAGCGCAGTGTGGGCAGGCCTCCAACAAGGTGGACCGACGATCTGGTGAAGGTCGCGGGAAGCCGTTGGATGCGAGCAGCACAAAACCGGTCGTTGTGGAGATCCTTGGGGGAGGCCTTTGTCCAACAGTGGACGTCTTTTGGCTGAGATGATGAAATAGTTTGTTGAGCATAATTTGATTTTCTATCTCTATTTACTAGATATGATTTTTTTTCATTAGTGGCGCTAGTATGCGGCGTAAACGCTCTTAAGCCACTTTTTAGGTCCTCTGGCTTTCCCACGTGAATAATAGCGCGTAGAAAGATTGGACTACAGTAAACCACCACACTAGCTCAATGCGAGTTGGTGGGTCTAACATCATATTACCTACCATAAATGGAACTACCGAACGGCTTAACTTGTTTTCCAAAGCACGGAGTACTTACTTACTAACGATAGCTCAGTGACTCAAGGAAGATCTTGACATGCAACACCAAAAGACGCCACCCCTTTCTGTCTCGCGCTGTGGTGCTAATCTTTTTTTGGAGGTTACTCTGGTCATCCTGGACTACGTCGCTCCAGCGGCAGTGGTACCACAAGGGACCGAACGCTTTGCAGTCGGTCACCCAACAAGGAAGAGCTTGATGGTGCAGTGGATAACGCGTCCGGTCTGCGATTGCTGAGGCTAAGCAACTTTCGTTGAGGTTAAGCAATCGGATGGATGACCAAACGTTTATAATGTCGAGCTCCTCCGTGCTTCAAACGGCACGTAACTTCGTAGCCCGAGCCTCGGAGTAGCTAGAAATACTTTAATTCTGTCACCCATCGTCGTCTCTGGCATTGCAAATGTTGCTTAACACAACCGCACAATTAAAGATAAAGGAGTGTTAAAACTGGAATTTTACTTGATGGTGTTAAAAGAGCCGACTTGTAAACCTTACAGCAACTTATGCTTAGCGGTCAAACCGACACACTTGCCGTATTTTCATGATCCGAAGCCATAGAGTCGCCGGCGTAAAGCCAAGTACTAAGTGGAATCTTAGTTTGGTCAGCCAGGGTGCGCCTCACACCGTCGGAACGAACAAACAAATGAAATAAAATGAAATCATTATGGATGGTCAAGTTTCAAAATATGAAATCAGTATGAAAATCAAATCTTTTTAAACGCATATCGAAAAACCTTTGAGTGTCTAGTAGTTAATAGAAAATACCGACTAACACTATCGAAACTTAATTTTGAAATCTAGTAAACATCATCTACTTTTGCTGTTGACTGTACTTACTTACTTACTCCGCTGGCTCAGGGATCCGTAGTGGATCTTGGCCTCCGATACTACAAGACGCCAATGCCCCATACACGGGTATTCCATTCTCACCACTCGATCACTTATACTTAGAGATGGTTTTTGTAATGTTTGAAAATTAATCGCTTCTGTGGTCTTGCGGTTAAGACCACCGCACCGGCTTAGACCCAGAGGTCCCGGATTCAATTCCAGCGGGGGGTACAAAGTCAAAGTCAAAGTCAAATGTTCTTTATTCAAATAAACTTTAGAAAAGTGCTTTTGAATCGTCCATAATTTTTGTACCTACTACCCATTCAGGACGTCTATTTTTTAGCTGTGGAGAAGAATGAGCGCAAGAAACTCCACAGCTTTAATTCAATATGTAACGACATTTACAAAATTATATGCCGTACCGTACCGTATGTTTGTGTACTCGGTTTGGTTGGTGGTAGGGCTTGTTTGTCCGCCTGGCTAGCTACCACCATCTTATCTAATTATGTCGCCATAGCATCAATGTTTTTTAGCGTTGTTGTGTTTCGGCAGCTAGAGATAGGATAGCCAGTGCCTCAGTAGTTGAGGATTCCGGGTCAAGTGCGCTTCCACTCTTATCTGCTCGAATGCCCCTCGTTCTCTCTACATGCGCAACCCAACGGAATCTGGCTGATTTGATTTCTCCAATGATTTAATATCATTCATTAGAGTAATATAAAACGGTATTATTACTATGCTTTTTGTTTTTTTGAGTATCCGTATCTGTCGACATATTTAGATAACATGGTGGTAGCTAGCCAAAAAGACAAACAAGCCCTACCACTAATAAAACCCAGTACACTCATGTACGCTCTGCTGGGAATCGAACCTGGGACCTCTAAATTTGAGACCGGTCCGTAGTCGTTGCCACTAGGCCACACATAGTTAAGATCTTACCATCTGTACATAATTTGTTGCCTGAATTAAATGATTTCTTTTCTATTCTATTCTAAGATCGAATGGTGAGTAAAACTGACCATAATACTCACTCAGTGGAAAAGTCTCGGCAGAATAATCAGCGCCTAACTGCTCTTTGGCAGTGAGCTCAAAGGTATAATGCTGAGTCGAGTCCTATTTGCTGCTGTGGCGCAAAACGGTTTATTTTTGTTATTATTGTTGTATTCGTGTCTTTAGCTATCAGATAGTTGTTTTTTTAATTAGTTAATTTGTATTTTACTTAGAACATTAAAATGTATATTATTGTTGTGTGTTATGATATTCGGATGCATATTTACCTAAAGTTGAGGTGTTGGCTAATATGGAATGCCCTTTTTTAACGAAAAAATCTCTATAAATAATAACTTCCTTATAATTTTTCATTTCTTCAACTACTTCTTCAAAATTCAAAACAAATCCCAAACGAATAATAAATAAGAAATTACAAAGAGAAAAAAAATATTGATTATTAACGTAAAACAGCATCCACCCATAAACTCCCGCGCTCACTGATGTATAGTTGAAACTTAAATACAGAATAGATTTGCATTCCCGAATTTTCTGGAATTCCGGGATTTATATTTTAAAAAACATGTTTTATTCTTAATTCACTACCATAGCTTTCTAGCCAAAAATTTACTTTAAGTAAATATGCATCCGATTATTCGATTCGGTAAGTGATTTGAAGAGTTCGTTGCCAATGCGGCTTGTGCGTTCGATCGTGCACGTAAAGAGGCCGGCGGTCGATCAGCTAAAATGAGCCTCCCATACTAACGGAATACCAATATGATCTGCAATTAGAGCATAATTCGCTGTACTTGTGATGTTATTAAGATAAAGACGTTAACCATTTGTGTAGGTCGGCATTAAAAAAATATATCTAATGTCAGTACCAAATTCAAAATAAATGCGAATTGCAGTTTTGTATGGAAAAATGTAATTGGCGTAATTGTTTTTTTGAGTAGGTATTTTGGATATTTTTTTTAATAGTGACCTAGATAAAATACTGTCCGAATAACATCACAAGTACAGCAAATAATTATCTAATTGTAAATCATTTTGGTATTCCGTTAGTATGGGAGGCTCATTTTAGCTGACC
This sequence comes from Eudonia lacustrata, assembly GCA_947562085.1. NCBI lineage: Eukaryota > Metazoa > Arthropoda > Insecta > Lepidoptera > Crambidae > Eudonia > Eudonia lacustrata. Next base: position 3,274,903 of record OX387322.1, read on the forward strand.
GACCGCGCCGGCCTCTTAAGCTACTTTCTCGGATAGGTATAGCATAGTGTAGTGTCCCTGGTTTGATGATTTGATGATTATTTTAATGATAAGAATGTGTGGTCATCTTAGTCTACTTGCCTGCGCATGTTATTTCTCATTGTAAGTAATAAACATTAAATAAGTAATGTGCAAAATAAACGCGAGTAGATCCGTAAAAGTTGTTTCATTTCATTGTAAGTAGTTACACTTTTGTATACAACTCTTAGTTTAGAGTTAGTTAGTTAGTTAAAGAGTAGCTGCTAAGTTTCTTGCTGGAGTCTTCTTAGCAGAATCAACCTTCCGAACCAGCGCAGTAGAATCGCATTACATATATGTATTGTTTATTAAATTATATATTTTATATACTTACATTATTTTTAATATATTTTTGTTTTTATGTTCACTTGACGTTCATAATTATTCAATTTATATGCCTAAATTGAATAAAGGATTTTCATTTCATTTCATTTCATTACCTTTATAAGTAGCCAACATTTTAAACACCTTCACAGAAGGCAACTTCAAAGTGTCGTGATACCGCTAGTTTGCAGCGTAAATCACAAAGTATTAGAAAAAATCAACGAGTCTTCCGGGGTCTTGGTAGCTTAGTGGTCAGAGCATTGTACCGGTAATCAAAGGGTCGTGGGTTCGATTCCCACTCAAAGCTTCCTGGGACTGGTTGATTTTATCAAATAATATTTTATCTTGTAACTAATAGCATCGTAAATGCTTAATTAAAATAATAAAATATTTTGAACACCATTAAACATTTAACCTATAATGGAACGTGCAAGTCTAAAGTGTACATTTCCTGGGTATTCCACGCCCACACCTATTCAATTTAACTAATTAACGATTAACGAAGTGACCGTGTGGGGTGTTAATCTGAAACTTTTAAGGTATCTGTGTTGGTGATGTGTGATGGTTACCGATTTCACATACTCTGTTAGTGAAAGAGTGTAGAAGACAGACATAGACAATCATTGTATTTACTACTATAATCATAGTGATCGAATAACCGGATGCATATTTACTTACGTTTACGTTTGGGATTTGTTTTGAATCTTGAAGAAGTAGTTGAAGAAATGAAAAATTATAAGGAAGTTATTATTTCTAGAGATTTTTTCGTTAAAAAAGAGCATTCCATATTAGCCAGCACCTCAACTTTAGGTAAATATGCATCCTATTACCCAAGCACTAACTTTTAACTAAATTAAAATGTACATACATTTTAATGTGTTGGGGGCGTCCGAGCAGACAAGAGTGGAAGCGCACTTGACCCGGAATCCTCAACTACTGAGGCACTGGCTATCTTATCTCTAGCTGCCGGGACACAACGCTAAAAAACATTGATGCTATGGCGACATAATTAGATAAGATGGTGGTAGCTAGCCAGGCGGACAAACAAGCCCTACCACCAACCAACCGAGTACACAAACATGTACGGCATATAATTTTGTAAATGTCGTTACATATTGAATTAAGCTGTGGAGTTTCTTGCGCCCATTCTTCTCCACAGCTAAAAAATAGACGTCCTGAATGGGTAGTAGGTAAAAAAATTATGGACGATTCAAAAGCACTTTTCTAAAGTTTATTTGAATAAAGAATATTTGACTTTGACTTTGACTTTGTACCCCCCGCTGGAATTGAATCCGGGACCTCTGTATCTAAACCGGTGGTGTTACCGCAAGACCACAGAGGCGATTAATTTCCAAACATTACTAAACCATCTCTAATTATAAGTGATCGAGTGGTGTGAACAGAATGCCCGTGTATGGGGCATTGGCGTCTTGTAGTATCAGAGGCCAAGATCCACTACGGACCCCTGAGCCAGCGAAGTAAGTAAGTAAGTACAGTCAACAGCAAAGGAAGATGATGTTTACTAGATTTCATAATTAAGTTTCGATAGTGTAAGTCGGTATTTTCTATTAACTACAGTCAAAGTCTGCAGGTACTAGTAGACACTCGAAGGTTTTTCGATATGCGTTTAAAAAGATTTGATTTTCATACTGATTTCATATTTTGAAACTAGACCAATCATCAGTTACCTTGCTGTTGACTGTGCCATCCATAAAGATTTCATTTTCATTTCTTTAGTTAGTTCGTTCCGATGGTGTGAGGCGCACCCTGGCAGACCAAACTAAGATTCCACTTAGTACTTGGCTTTACGCCGGCGTCTCTATGGCTTCGGATCATGAAAATACGGCAAGTGTGTCGATTTGACTGAGCATAAGTTGCTGTAAGGTTTACAAGTCGGCTCTTTTAACACCGTCAAGTAAAATACCAGTTTTAACACTCCTTTATCTTTAATTGTACGGTTGTGGTCTTGCATGTTAAGCAAGATTCGCAATGCCAGAGAAGACGATGGGCGACGGAATTCGGGCAAGCTGCACTCCAGGCGGCCTTGGCCTCGTCCAAGTGAGAAACCAGAGGGGAACACGATGTGTGTTCCAATATCTTGTTGATAAGATGTTGAGTAGCATGGACCGAAGACAAGAACGCCGGAAGGGACACATCAGTAGTTTTTCGGATACCCAGGCCACCGAACCTAATAGGGAGTGTTGCTTGGGTCCAAGAGCGGTCACTAAAGTTGATGTTCAAAATGTGTGTAAGTGTATGTTTTATGGTGCCATCTAAACTGTTGAGAAGGTCCGGAAATTTCCAGAGCTGACAACACCGCAAGACATACGTGATCTTTGGAACGAATAGTGAAAAACGTAATAAAGTAAAAGCCATGTGACAATTTATTTTAAAAAAGCGATCTAATGTATCACTAAAATTTTGTAAATTTCCATTTATAAAATCTGGGAAAGAATCGTCTAAAATAGGGGACCCCAAGAGGCGAAGAGATCTTTTGTCGATCACATTAAGTTGAGGCGCCACTTCTCTGACGCTAGAAATAATGGCGTCCCTATCCACGCAACTGTCCGACAGAAAAAGCTCGCACTTACCGAAATTAAGCTCCAAGCCAATGGCTCGGAACTCGCGAACTAAAGTTAAAAAGTCTGAAAGGACAGTTGACGCGTCACCTCCTAGGGTTCCATCATCCAGATACCAAACGTTAAATTTTGAATTTAGCTGTTCGATGACCGGGTGGATGGCGAGACTAAAAATGGCTGGGCCCAGAGGGTCGCCCTGTTGGCAGCCGACGGCAGATGAAAGGAGGTGGTTCTTGTATAACAGTTTTGATGGCTCTCTGTAACACTGCAATAAGAAAGGTAATAATGCAGGAGCCTTTAATTTTTTTTTATATTATTTATTTATATTTTTTCTTAATTGTTTCGGGTCTGGGTGTTTACTATGTATAAGTATGTATTTAAGTATGTTTATCCGTTGTCTAGTTAACCATTTCTCGAGTTCCCTAAGGAAGCTTTTCTAGGGGCTAGAGAATTGGTGTGAGTGTGGGAAACATTTATTATTATTTATTATTATTATTATACTCTTTATTTAATTTCTTTTCATTTAAACTAGATTTTTACAAAATTTTAATATATAAAAACAATAAAACATTATAAAAACCTAATCCTAGAGTACCGTTATTATTATTATTACGTAGGTTGCAACGTGCAATTGTAACGTGCAACTAGAGCAGTCGCGTTGCAATGGTACGATTAACAAATGGTTGCTTTTTTCTGCAATAAGCCTAGGTCACTAGTGGCAAGTTTACTAAAAAATAGTGGTTTTGATGCTATGTCTACCACTTTTAGGGAGAAGGACGTCCGCGACTTTGTTCGCAAAGACTACAATGTCCCACAGGAACCTGTTACCGGGATAAAAAGTATCCTATATCCCAGTCCGGGTTATGGTCTGTCTATGTGCAAAATTTCATCCAAATCCGGTCAGCCATTTTCACGTGATGCGCGGTCAAATGAACAGGCAGACAGACAAAAATTCTAAAAACTGTTAGAACGTGTTCCGTGTACAGATTTTCGACTCTCTTTAGCTTCATTATATGTATAGATACAGTGAAATAAACAGAACGCTTTAAGGGTTGCACTCTTTTTATTCTCTCATAATTTTTTTAAAGCAACGGTTGTCGATTAAAAACTTTTTACAAATTGAACATTTAATAGAGGCATAGTTAACTTTACTTATATAATTAAATTGTACAAACTTTGTATAACAGATAAAATTATTATTGTAAAAACTATCTATAAAAAACCTTTGAAAATTAGACCAAGAAGCGATTCAGTTCTAGTAAACGATTATAGTGTTTATAAAGGATTATAATGTAACAATATTGATAAAATTAACTATGAAAATGTCAAATCGTATACTTACTAAAATCAGTCACTTTTTTATAGTTAGAGGCGGTTTCACCAATTACTGTTGAGTGCCAGATATATCAATCAATCAAAAAAGGTAGGCTATCTGAAAACTGTTGAGCAAGTGACAAAACCGATAAAAAATTGTAAATAAACGATTACATTTGTCGAAGCATAATTATTTTCATAAACACAATCCATATCTATAGTCTACTTTATTGATATGTCAATAGAATTCATTGTATATAATATTTTCACACGCAAATTAAATATATAGAAAAATCCATAGTAATTATTTACAAATTAGTCATCAAGTCATCAGCGTTACTCTACTATTTACAGCGCAGTGAATTCAGTTGAAAATGTGGATAACGGCATTGATAAATCGCTATCTTTGCCAGCTAACTTCTGATCGGCATTGGCACCAGGAAGAGACCACGTGGAACTACCAGCTGCAGTAATTCTAGGACCCATATTATCGTAAGCAGATTTTAAAAAACATGTTCTACTTCGTCGAGGTAACGTTGCTCCACCTCCTAACAAATCAGGATACTCGTCGTTATGACCAGAAACTTGCACAGAAATAAATATATTCCCGTAAGGAGCTGATAACGCGAACTCAGCCGGAGGAGGGGGGAACGATCCCGGTGGACCTTCTATCGTAATCTGCACTGGTTCCATACATCGTTGGGTATCCTCACTCTCCATTGACATGGATCTGTCGAACATTTCAAATCCATACGAAGAACCTAAGTCAGCACTTGTTCTATCACAACTAGCTGCGAGAGAGGTGTCTAATAGCTTCTTTTCCTGGTCAGTGAAACTTCTGCTAGGTGGAATTCTTCGGCGTCGCGTTTTCCAACAAACGCACGCGGCTATAAACCCCGCTCCAGTCATAGCGAACATAGAACCTGCTAATATGAAAAAAGCTGAATAGTTAGGGGCCACCCTTGCGGTGGCGGTCCGCGCTTTGGGTAAAAATATTGTCACGTACGCAGACGCTTCACCTACAGGACTTCTAGCACTACATTTCCACTCCCCCGACAACTCACTTGTTACATTAGAAATGGTCACATTCAACCATTGAGCACTTTTATTTATAAAATCGTCTCTATATTCATCGAAATGGTCCGTTTCATATTTATAAATGGCTACTTCACTGAACCCGTTTGTAATATTGTTTACGTCCACGTTTCGTAACATCCACGTGATAGTTGGTCTAGGATCACCCCGTGAGAAGCAGCCAAATGAAATGTCTGCTCCTGCCTCAGTTCTTATTACTGTTGGACTCGATGTGGCCAGAGGTGGACAGACCATTTCATTTCCCTTCATCGTGCGCCATGACATATGAGCTTTCCTTTCTGGCCCTCCACAAAACACATCTTCGTTCCCTAAGTTACTGTTCAAGAACCACTCATGAAAATCTCTTAGTCTACAATCACAGTACCATGGGTTGCTTGACAACGTTAACGTTTTCAAAACGGGCAGATTGAATGTGTTGTGGTGCAGATATGACAATAAATTTTGGTGCACATGCAAAGTTTCTAACGCCCGCAAGTTCACGAGCGCAAACGGGTGAATAGTGTGCAGTCGGCATCGCGAAAGTTCTAACTTCTTCAAATGTTGTAACGGGGGAAATTGTTCAGCAACTAAAGTTGTCAATGGGTTGTCATTAAGAACCAGCAACCTCAAGCGGTCATTGCCTCGGAATGTGTCGGGCGATAGCTGGTGCAGTTCGTTTTGGGAGAGGTCCAACTCTATTAGTATCCGGAGTTCTCTGAAGGCGTTTGGATGCAACGATCGCAAGTTTATTGAACTAAGGTTGATGCGCTGTAGGTTTAACAGCTCGATGCTGGCGAAAGCGTCCTGCTCTAATGACCTTAATTGATTTCCGTGTAAGTCAAGAACTTGGATGTCGGCTGCCAAATGAGGCACTTGTGCGAGGCCGGCGGATACGCAAGACGCGGTCTTCTTCCCAGAGGACCACTTGCAATGGCATTCTTCTATGTGTGCGCAGTTCAGCCAGTCGCTTCCCGTCAGATTGGCCAGTATCAGGATCATCCAGCACCCTCTTCGTAACGCTCGAATGCCCATTTCATAGCAGCTATCCTTTGTTCTTTTACCTGGAACAACAAAGAAAGACTCTGTTACACTGAAACAATTCGGTTTCCTTATCCATTTTCAAAGGACAAAGAAATTGAGATTAACAAACGGGTAGGTCAATGACTTTTAGCAATTAACCCGTCTTGAATGAGGTCAGGTGTCTCACGGTCATGAGTTTCTCAGATACACAATAATTATCGATAAGTATTGCGATTTCTTAGACGCGACTGTTTCAGTAGCTTGAGCTGAAGGTGAGATATTTAAATATGTGATACCTAATAATTCTTAAACATAGGTGACGCCTAATAGTTCTTAAACAATAGTGTTTAAGAATTATTAGGTATCACTTATTTATCATATCAACTATTTATATATTTATCATATCATAGGATATCAATAACGAATCCCTCCCACTCGTGGTTATTGAGTCACTAAAATTATCATACGCTATGTAAGTTACCTACGTGTAAAAAATAACAATACGAAAATCAAGATCACCGGTGAAATGAAACACTATTTGCGAATCTACTCGCGTTTAAGGTTTACCCGGTAAGATTCCGTAGTCGCACCCCAGGGACCGTAGCCCAACATTGCACGAAACAATTATGTTGTCGATCCATTAAATTGTCGCCCAGCAAGATAAACAACACCAAATAGGAATGGATGAAGTGAGCTGAGGGTAAGATTGAGACAGCGCAGTTTTGTGTCTATATTTCAGTCGGTCAACTTTAAGGTTAGCTAACGGTCAAGCCTTTGGACGTAATTTGAGGCAATAAGAGCAAGACCAGCGCAAACCTGACGTGGTTATGCTATACCTGATTTTAAAGTCGCTGTAAGTTGTCTAAACATGGATATTGTCAATTATGAGTAGTAAACGGCTGAATGGTTTGAAAAACTTTAAAGTTTTTTGAAACTTATATGGTACACCTAAATCTATGAAATAATAAACTCTCTAATTGACAATGCTATGTAAAACTATTTAAACTATCATGGTCACTTGCAATAGAGTAATTATTAACGGGATTCTTATCATGTTTATTATTTGTGAGTATCCGATATTTCGGCACAGTTGCATGCGCCATGATCACGGAATTACTGAAGTTAATGCGAGTGAGTTTTTTATGAGCAGACAAAACGATCTACCCTCTTCCTTAGTCGTTTTTTGCGCTCGATGCCCGTACCACCGGTTCCTAAGTCACTATACACTCGAAATTGCTCACGACACACTACACTCACAGTATCGGAACGCGAAACGGTTTTATTGATGTTTTTGCAGTTTTTAAGAAGACTAATCACTGGATTCCAGACACGCGACAGTTTGAATCCATCTTCACGATTGAAATTTTTGTATTTCGTAATTTCAATCGCTTTTCTCAGCAATCTAGGTACGTAGTGGTTCTTTTGTAGTTTTCGACAGAACGCCTAAAAAATGGATATGTAGGTATGTCACAATTCTTCACATCTCATGCCGGGTTACCAGTACTCACTTAAGTTACTCGTATCTTGCCGACCTATCTGGGTGCGTAGTTAATGAAGATGTGGCGTTAGATAAAGCACTGTTTAATTATATAGACCACAAAGGAAGTTCAAGACCTTAGCTCGGATATGACGAACATTCGTTCAAAGGGCCTCGTCAACCGTTTGTGTCAGTTTGTGGTCGGTATATATTACGGTTGAGTAGTTCAACACTGATGTGTGCCCTTTATCATAAAATAAGAAGAACCAGAAAGTAACCTTCATACATACCGCGCTCTAGCATCGACCCTCTCACACGGACACGGAACTTGGAAAAGTCCGAGCACAGCTTTTTTTTTTTGGAGATAGATTGCTGATTGCTTCAAACGGCCTTTTCAGCTTCACCGGGCTTGTTGGGGGGCGGCGAGAAACTTTAAGGGTTCCTCAAGCCGTGTGAAACGAATCACCTTCGGTGGTTTTCTAGAGGGAACGGCATCACACACTTAAAAGTGCGTGTCACCGTGCCCTACTAGATTCTCCGAAGGTTCGGAACGGATCGGGGTGCGGAACAACCCGAGGGCGCCTCTAAAGGCTTGGACCTCGGCTCGGTTTGACCGGGCCACGTTGGTAGGAGAAGCGCCTAGGTACATGTCTGTGCCTGGTATAGAGCGCGTGTGAACGGGTTCGTCGTACCCTTGTTGTACGAGTACGGTGTCTTGTGCCTAAACTACACACTAGGTGCATGTTTAGTGTATTCTGTATATGTGTAGTGGCATTTAGCGGATCGGGCGGGGTCTGAGCGCAGTTCTGCCCTGTGAGGCGCATTTCGTGTAACTTTTTGCATCATATCGTGAGAAAAACGCGTTTATACGTAAAAATTGTAATTTCGTTCTCATTCTTAAATAAATGTTAAATTAAAATAATAAAAATAGCTAATAAATAGAGTGTATATAGCTAAACATGGCCGTCGTGATTTTTTTACAATATCTTAATAACTTAATTAGTTATAGCGATTTTAAATTTCAGCTTGTTTTGATTTCCACACAAATCGTGTTACACGAGAGCGTGTATCTAAGTTACACGTGAACCGCGCGACAAGTAGAATGACGACCTACACAAACCTATGAGTTGTAATTAAAGTTACACGAAATAGAGAAAATAATATAGGTATTAAAAATAAAAATATTTAATAAAAATACCACTTTTATTATTTCAGAAACATTTCTGTAAACCGTGTATCTATAAATACACTAAATAGGTGCGATCGTCCTGCGCTCGCAATAGTTATGCCTATCTGCGGTAACTTAGTTACACGGAGATCGCGTTACACGAACCTAAAAATTCAGAGTTACACGAATATGGCCAGGCCTAATTCTTGAAAAATTTCAGGAACACAATGCGTTTTTTTCAAAGTGCCCCATATAAAATAGGACCAGAGGATCTCAATAAGACCTGTTAAGCCGAATTAGTTTAACTCAACTTACACTAGTTGTGCCTCACAGGGCAGAGTTGTAGCAAGATTCCGCGTCCGTGTGGGGCTGTCTATGTATGCGTTGCTCATAGCGCGTTTATGTTTATTAATTTATTTATATAAAAAGACAATACAAACTTACAGCTATATATACAGCCAACACGCTTATATGCACTAAATACATAACAAATTATTATAAGTAACTAAGGTAAATGTTGTGTTTCCTTAGTAGGATGGGTATAGGATCTACTAATATATCCGCATCCTGGACTTTTGAAGCTTACCTTCTGCAATGTCCTTAGTTTGAGCATATAAAGTGAAATGTGGTTAAATAATGTACGCAGTATCATTAATGGGGTAAGGCTGGTAATAAATAATATCGGTGATAATAGTATGTGGAGCGATTCCCCAATTTATGAGTTATTTGATTAATAACATTCCATTGAAGATGTGTAAGTCGGTTACCTACATAACTTTAATAAAACTACTATAATATATAAGCCACGATTTTAGAAGCAAATATATAAATTTCACTTTTTATTTTCAAGTGCTAATTGCTGTACTGAAGCTAAATTAAATATTTAAAAACATTTTAAAATACTGCATAATGCATAGCCATCGTTTGCAATGACCGTTGGATAGATGGCACACTGTGCCGCTATTAGCACTTAAAAATTAAAAAGCAGTGACAAAATTCAGCGCTTTACGTCAGCCTTCCCGGTAGCATAGCGGTCAGTGCAGCCGCCCAGATTGCGGAAGACCCTGATCGATTCCTGACTGGGTCGGGTAGGCGTTTAATTTTTTCACTGTATTTTATAAATTTTATAAATATAAAAAATATAAATTTATGAATTTCAACTTTTGTCTTAATAAATTGCAGGCCTGCTTACAAGATTGCTCGTATCTGTCAGCATATAAAAGGTCAGAGGTAAATCTACCTTTGTATGTACGTCTTTTCTGTTTTTTTTTGTTTCACCTATTTATCTAACAAATATAGATTATTTATTATGCAATAATTATTTTAGCCGAAAATTTTGCTACCTACCTACTTATTAGGTTCAGTAAATTAAATAAAGAAACATTGTGCAATACAATTGGCGAAAAGTACAAGCGAGCAAGCCAATTGGTTTAACTCGTTCCCTTATAATATCCAACATAGTTTGAATTTCAAGCGTCACATTTCGCAAAGCTAAATTTATTAGCCCATCTCAATTTAGCACGGAGGATCAACTTCTACGTTTTGTGGGTTACCTTTCAAAATATTAATTGGTTGCTCACGGAATTCGTTAGGTATTATTGTAGTGTTCCGACAGTTCACAGGGTCTGTTTTGAAACATTTTGTTAAATGTTTATCATGGACTGAGGATGTACAAGTATTTGAAAATGACAAAACTTGTGTAAAGGTTGTTTTTTTTATTTATTTTTTTATGGTAAAAGGAGGCAAACGAGCAGGCGGGTCACATGATGGAAAGCAATCACCGCCGCCCATGGACACCCGCAAAACCAAAGTTATCGCAGATGCGTTGCCAACCCTGAGGTAGGAGTTGGATCTTGAGGAGGGAGTAGGAATTGGGAGGGGGGAGGGGTGTGAGATGGGCCTCCGGTACTTTCACTCACCGGACGAAACACAACAGCAACGAGTGCTGTTGTTTCACGCCGATATTCTGTGAGAGGGTCTGAGAATATTACTTCTTCGTGAAATATTGTAGGGAATAAACTAAATATAATTTAAATAAACCATGGTCTAGGTATCAGAAGTCTAAAGTCCTGAGTTTCGATTATTAGGGTTGGCACATTGAACTCGGTTTGGTTAGGTAAGCTTGCTAACTCCTCCTTACTAGCTAGCTACCACATCTTTTCTGAATAAATTTGATTCAGGATATGAAAAAACAGAAATATAAATATGTCTTTAGATTAGTTTAAGTTGATCACAAATAATAATTGCATCACAAACGTACTAAAAAGTCAAAAATATAAATATGGTTTCATACACGACCCAGCCAGGAATCGAACCTGGGTCTTCCGCAATCCGGGCGGCTGCACTGACCGCTATGCTACCGGGAAGGTTGACGTAAGCGCTGAATTTTGTCACTGCTTTTTGTTTTCACTGTATTTTATAAATATTTAGCTTCGATGCAGCAATTAGCACTTCAAAATAAAAAAGTAAAAATGGTTTCATACAATTTTACGAAAAGTTTGTTGCTGACATTTATTTTTTAAAGTGTTTCAAAAATTTTCTCGCTTGCGATTTGAATCTGCACCTTATAGCATAACAGGTCAGGTGCACTAGCAGCTATGCTATCGTGGCTCTATCCAACACGACACACTTCAAACTTTCACCTTTTCCAAAAAATAAGATTTATCCGAAAAATAAGTTTTAATGCATAAGTTTCAAACTCCTTTTTCGATTCAATTAAAAATGTAGACATAATAATTACAGCAAAGCTCTTTATACTAAAGCGCTGCGCAAACATAGACACTGGTGTCTTGTGTGGGATACAAGCTACCAGTGAATATGAAATCGGCCCTCCCTGCGCAGACGTAGTTTTTGTGTCCAGTAACTTCAAAGTCAAAGTCAAAGTAATAATATTCCTCATTCAAATAAACATTAGAAAAGTGCTTTTGAATCGTCCATAATTTTTTTACCTACTACCCATTCAGGACGTCTATTTTTTAGCTGTGGAGAAGAATGGGCGCAAGAAACTCCACAGCTTTAATTCAATATGTAACGACATTTACAAAATTATATACCGTTACGTTACCAAGTTATACAAGTTTAGAAGACCTTAACAATATTTTGGATTAGAAATACCTGTTGGAGTGATTGGAGCATTTTAAACTCATGCTGTTTTGTCTTCAATGTAATCAGACACTTTATAATAAGCTTTTTTCAGCTTCCACCTGACACTGATACAGCAACTCGGTTTCCTTGTATGGTGTGCCGTGTCGGTAACAAAAAGTGTCTACGTTTGCGCAGCGCCTTAATGCCAAGTCATATTTATACATATAAAATGCTTTGTCCTAAATGACTGACGGGTCAACGCACAGCCTAAACCGCTGATCGTAGAGACCTGAAACTTGGAGGGTGTGTTCTTTGTAGTTCAAAGTTCAAAGTATTTATTGCTGTTCATGAATGTGATACAAAGGTAGAGTCATCAATAGTATTCCAGTACAACATGATACCCATTTGGGCTTAGCAAATTAATGAATGAATGGACGTGCAACGGAATTAATTATTTTTAAAATATATTTCTAAACTGTAATGAAAATAAAATTATTTATTTAATACACAAGACATATTACTATTTTACAACAATTAATAAATAATTTATATCAAATAGAATTCATTGTCATTATAATATTCATTTAAATTATAGTAGCATTTCTTAATTAATATAGATTTTAATTTTCTTAGGAATGTTTTTGGATTAGGATCTGATCTCAGTTCGGTAGGTAATTTATTATGTATTTTGATTGCTGTACAATAGGAACTAGAATTAAACATAGCCATACGACTCTTTGGTATTTTAAATTTGTTTTTATTATGAGCTCTCCGAGCCCGTAAGCTGTCAGATTCAGCATTCTTAAAGATTGACGGGTTGTTTTTTATGAACTTACACATTTCAAAAATATACATGCAAGTAAGGCTCAAAATTTCTAATTTAATAAAGTAGGGCTTGCAAGTGTCCATTTTGTCTATATTCATAATTATCCTAATACACTTTTTTTGGAGCACAAAGAGATCGTGTACATCTGTGCTGTTTCCCCAAAGGATAATTCCGTGATAATTTAGCCACGAGTGGGCGTAGGCGTAGTATGCTGTGGTGGCAGTTTTCTGGTCTGTACTTAGTTTTAATTCATAGAGCGCATAAGTGAAACGACTTAGTTTTGCTTTAATTTTTTCGATGTGCTTTTTCCAGTTAAGATGGGAGTCAATTTCGAGGCCCAACAAAGGACAAGTTTTTACTTTTTCTAAGCGAGAGTCATTTATTTCTAAATCTACGCTCAAGGGGGATTTTTGATAGGGTCTAAATGACGTAGGCATCCGATAAGAAATGATTTTCCGAAAAAGAGGGGCAAAGTTTGTATGGGACAACGTGATTCCTTGGTCTAAGTACTTAAAATTTTGCATAAACCTTTTTTAACAGAATTGATGGAAGACGTGTTTCGTATTTTAGTGAAATTCATCCCCTAACGGGGTTAAAAAGGGGTACTTAGAAAGTTATTTTGGCGGTGATTTTCTTCGAAGTTGATATCAATACTCCTTAGTGTTTTTAATATAAATTACATTTTATTTTAACAAAATCATGTTTGAAAACTCAATCCGATTTTATTCAAAAAAGGTTGAACTCACTTAAAAACATAAGCAAATAAGTTTAATAATAAAAGTTTATTTGGCGTAAATTATACAACCGCATACGCACTTAAAATAGCAAAGCTTAATAGAACATTTTCATTTACCTATCTAATATTATAAATGCGAAAGTAAGTTCGTTTGTTTGTTAATGGCTTTGTTTGTTGTTTGATACGCTTTTACGCGTAAGCTATTCAACCGATCATCATGAAATTTTGTACACATATTCTCAAGAGTATAATCAAAGACCTAGGATACTTATTATTAACAAAATAAAAATAATAAAATAATAATAAATTATATATAAAATATATGTCGTAGCCAGTCATGACATGAGTATTGACACCAAACGAAACGTAAGCGCGCCCCAAGCGGCGATTCAACAGAACTACTGTTTGGCGCGCTTCGACGGAGTCGTGATGTTATCAGTGGAGACGAGCGAACTCACTTTCGATCGGGTCGCCACGGAGTGAAGAGTCGTCACGGAACTGTCCTACGTTTCGCCTAGTGCCATACTGATTTCTAGTAGTAACAAGTACTAAGTTGTAACTTTGGTTCCTTGTAATATAAAAACAGTGTTAAAGTAAAACGTCTTCTCATTTGCTTTGCACGATTCTTACATCTACCCACACAATGTCTGAAGAAACAGTTCATAATCTCATCTAATTCTTACATATATAATAAAATGAGCAATGGATGAGGATGGCGCAGAACAGTAGAGAGTGGCGTGCGAGGGAAGAGGCTTAGCCCTGCAGTGGGCGGAAGTAGGCTGATGATGATGATGATGATGATAATAAAGTGAGTTTGTTTGTTTGTTTGATACGCTTTCACGCGTAAATTACATAACGATTTGTTTGTTTTGTTGCCATAGAAACTACCAGAGCGGTACGAAGTGCGCCAGGTCAGCTAATAGCTACTTAAACATGCAGGCGTCCCTCGAGCTAAGTCTCTTAAAACTTGTTGTCGTTTTATATTTCCTCTCTGTCTCAAAATCTACGACAGAGCAATTTTGCACGTGCACATAAATTAAGTAGTGATAAAATTAAAACCCGCCGCCGTCCTAAGCTGCACCAAGCTTTCATTACTGCGTTAGTTTTAAGCTCAGGTAAAATTTCGTCGAGGACACAAACTAATTTAGTTTCAGTTGAAGCATGGATGTATTAATAATTTTCTAGCTTATACAAATGAAAAGCCGTGTCAAGCTAAATAGTATAACCTTAAGCTGCATCATGAAATATTTGAGTTTTTGATTAAATCTATATTTTTTTTTAACATTGTGCTTGAAAATTTGACTTATTCTTTGAAAGGAGTCGTTCTAGAAGTCATCATCATCATCATCATCATCAGCTCATTTTATGTCCCCACTGCTGAGGCACGAGTCTTCTCTATGAATGGATAGGCAGAACGGGCCATAAACCGCCACGCGGCCGGGCGCCAAACCCGTATCCCCAAACCCTTACTTCTAGAAGTCATTTGAAACAAATTATGCCCCTTAAACTTGGGGTCAAAAATGAGTTTTAAGGTTTTATTTTTGTAATTTGAAAAGGCTGCCCAATGTATGCCAAATCACACCAAACCCAAAGTCATGGCGTCAAATCCAATCTTAGTATATTTTGGAGAGGAACAACTTTATTTCAGATAACAACAAGACTCTCTTGAATACATTACCACATTTTGCAAAGGTTATTTTCGTTGTAAATCATGTTCAGGTTTTGTTTTATATCACACACTAAAAAGAACATTAAATTAGTATCACTTAACATTCAATATGCCCTACACATTAAATTATATTTTACTGTTTATTTTTGGAGAGAGTTTTCTGATACCCCAGGCGGATGTTTTTGGTGCGACGAGAAACATAAAGGGTTCCATAAGCCGCGTGCACACCGTTCCAGGGTTTCCAGGGAGAAAGGCATCACGTAAGCGTGTCCTCTATCCCTACTAGATTCTCCGAGGGGTTCAGATCGGATATTTGCTAACAGTTAGTAAAACAAAGTTGTATTTCCTTTTAGAGACATTGTTGAAGATTTTAGCTGTAGCATATCTTATTTAGTTTATTTCCACTTCCATGGAATAAATCCATTTTAATCCATTTAACCTATTAGTTTTGGTCTTATCAAATAGGTATTTATTTTTAACTAACTGACTGTTAAAGCTTTTAGTTGTAGCATATCTTATTTAGTTTATTTCCACTTCCATTGATTTCTGATAAAAAATACTCGAATATAAATAAATCTTGTTTTACTGTAGTTTGTCTATAAAGGTTTTAAACATAAGCATTGGTTGAAGACAGATATATTTGTTCATTATGAATCTACCTTATACTATTAGACACGAATAACAGCGAATGACTGTTCTAAGTTCAGCTGTATTTCGACTTCTACGTTGCTCTAACTACATCAACAGAAACATTGGCATTGTCAGATGACGTCATGATTACACGGGCGTATAATTGGATGACTGCGTCATTAACTCGGCAGTAATGTAGTTACGTGGCATCTGCCAGGCTTGTTGATGGATATTCGGTTCTGTCTGCGCAACCTATTTAGCTTGCCATCAAGAGTTCGGCCCTGTTTCACTTACTGCTTGTTTATGCTTTTACACCTTTCATGTTTATATTTAACTCTTTATAGTACCTACCAATTAGTCTTTTGTTACTTTGATATTATAGAGATGCGGTGCTTCTTAACACAAGCAATTTTGTTGATTGCTTAAATAAAAGCTATTATTGTATTTTGTGGCAAATATACAATAACCCATTAGACTAAGTTACAAAAATGAAGTTTTTGTATTGGTTTGATTCATATTTAATGCAAATTTAATGTTAGTTCGTTTTTCATGAATGGTGAAAAAAGGGAGAGAATGTTCCTAGCGAACTTTACTTTTAACTACACTCGCGAGCAAGAAACCGGGATCACTTCATCGCGAATTGCTAAAGACAAGTTTTTCCCTGTTTTGGCAATGAATTATAGATTGTGGTATGTCTGTTGATGATATCAAAACGATTTAAAATTAATAAAATTTCCTACCTAAATATAGGGAATTGTTGCAAAAGGTTAAAGTTGTGGATGTCTAAATGAATACGAAGTAATATGAAAAGATATGTTTCTCATTGACCGAATGAGTTTCCGCCGGAGCTGGATATCTTCCTCGTACCCATCTTTTCAGCTCGTCCCACACATGTTCAATAGGGTTCAAGTCAGGACTGAGGGCTGTCCAGTCTAAGGTAGAAATCCCGACTTCTTCCAAGTACTGTCTACTCATTTTTTTTTTTAATTTGTGTGATTGTCCTTTATATTTTGTGTTTTTATTTGTGATGGAAAGTGTCCTTTTATGATAGGGCATTTTCCAATATTTTTGACGCTGTAAGGGAGAAAAGAGCCTGGACACTTGCTGAGTTTCTTGCCGGTTCTTCTCAGTACAAGATCTCCCGCCCAGAGTAGACTTACGAACCGATGGCATAATGACGTTCATAAGAGCTATTTGTAGCCTAAACTGAATTAATGATTTTGAATTTTGATATATTTTTTTTTAATTTTGAATTGCAGCGGTGTGGCAGCGGGCGTTAACGTGCATTAGCAGGAAATGTTCGCCAATAAGGCTAAGCGTATGCTGTAAGAGGTTGAAAGCTTATTAAATTACCTTTGAAATCATATACCACAACGTATAGTTCATTGCATAGAAACTGTAATAATGAATCTAGAACATCCCGCGGTAAAGCGATTCCGGTTTATTGCTCGCGAGTGCAGTTGGTAATCACAAACCAAAGTCATGCATCGAAAAGTACGAAACATATTTTGTTCTTGGAATTGAACCCAGGAACTCTCGATATCGGTCTTGTGCTTTTTCACGCGGTCACCGAGTAATTGTAGCAATAATAATGTTTGTAAAAAACAATATTCAAATCATAGTAGAACAATTTAATGTAAATAAACAAATAATATCAAACCGGCCTGCTCAAAAAAGTCTGCTCGAGTAGATGCATATCTTGCTAATAACTTTAAAAGAGTAAACAGAATTTTCTATAAGGTGTAGGTAAGCTATCACTTCACATCTAAAGTAATGTAAAAGAAAATAACATTTACTAGGTAACTATCTCCGTATCTTCGCGTCACAGATGCAGGAGTAGCAAACCCCAAGTGGCTGC
Organism: Eudonia lacustrata; assembly: GCA_947562085.1. NCBI lineage: Eukaryota > Metazoa > Arthropoda > Insecta > Lepidoptera > Crambidae > Eudonia > Eudonia lacustrata. Next base: position 3,292,719 of record OX387322.1, read on the forward strand.
ACTCATAGTTACAAAGTAACTAATCCGATGGCTACAAACTCTGTAGTATCAGCTGCGGTACGAATTGTTTTGTCATAATTTTATGACACACTAGCTTAGAGCCAATTCTCATTTCGGTATCCAAAACAAATTTTAAAGTTCTAATTCTTTCAAAAACCGATTTTAATGGAACTTTATATTTTGAAAAAGTGTTAAAAAAAATATATCCACGAGCGGCATTTGATCCCGGACCTGAGACTTTCTATCATCATCATCATCATTATTATCATCAGCCTATCCACAGTCAGTCCACTGCTGGACATAAGCCTCTCCATTGGGGTAAACGAGTTCTCGAGTGGAGACCGCGTATCGGCAAACGTGTGTAGGACGCCCTCAGACTAGGTGGAGCGACGATCTTCGCATAGTGGCTGGCAAGAGCTGGATGAGAGTAGCCGCGGATCGTGCTCGTTGGCGTGCACTTGGAAACTTTCTATATTTAAAGGAAATACAGAAATTTTGCCAGTGTCCAGAAAACATTTTAAAAAAACGTTTGTATAACAGAATCGCGTCAATGTGCTTGTAACGTATGGTGTTATAAGCACATTGACGCGAAAGGCTATGTGAACGTGGCGAACTTAAAGGTGCATTTTTTTCTGGCTTAGTTGAATACAAAACAAAAGCATGTTCAACCAATTTTAAAAAGCGTGTGTTTATTAATCATATAGATAAATTAATCATCATTCTAATACATCTATCCAATATCTCATACAAAATTTACCGTATGAAAAACATAAAATATTATCAGATAATGGTTTATTAATATCAAGCATTTTCTGTTATTAATAACACATTGTGTGTTATAAAGCAAATCAGCTTAAACGAACCGTCAACTTTCATTAACCGCACGTCACTTTGTTAAATTCAAGCCAAATTAAATCAGCCTTCCGATACGGCAGTGCGGCTGGCGGAAGGCCAACATTTCCTCGGCCTAACTATGAAGCAATCCATGTTTTGTTCGAAAAACGAGACCGTTTTAATAAGCCCATCTTCCCTCTCCCTCCGTCCACAAAGAAATCAAATAAAAGCGGTGCAAACAGAAATCACGTCGTCCTTCTCAAACCAAGTCACGCTGCAGTGGTCTCCACCATTAATATTGTTTTAGATGGTTGGATTTTCAGACCATTGCCTCCAAGAATGTTACACGATAAGAATGCTCCGACGGTCATTCGTAGTTTTCGATTTCGTGACACGAATTTCGCTCGGTGAATTATGAGGTTGAAATCCCCGACCATTTTGCTGGCAGCCCGCGGGAGCATTTGCTAATTTATTTAATATTTGTACGGAATACCGAACTCTCAAATGTAGAATGTATTTCATGAACTCTTAAGTAAGATGAAATTGTGTAAGTTTACAGTTAGCGCTTCTGTGTGGGATAAATTGTCCGGATAGGCGAGAGAAATTATTGCTGCTTGGGTGAGACTTAAGAATTTGGGGAAGCTGAATTGACTATGTGCAAATAGGTACACAGATTTAACGTGAATTTATGGCATTCGGTTGATATTTATCTGTGTTTGGAAAGATTTTTCTGTTTTTGTATTTTGTGGTTACTCGTGGATCTTAATGACCCTACGTTACTCAATGCTGTCTCTTATTGTTTAATTTTTTAACATGACGAGGATGTGCCTGTTCTTCATCTTATTTCATTTCATTATCATCATCTCAACGAGACAAGCTGTTAAAATTGGTGTCTCTAGCGATCTAGGCATATCTATTATGACTCCAAAATTGTAGCATATTACCTTTGTTTACGTAGAAGACAACTTCAAAGTACTGGAGCTCTTATCAATGTTACAATTACTTCAAAAGTACCTCGTACCACAGTATATAATCTCAAATATTATTTTTGTAGTTCTTAACTTCACTATGGCTGAAATATATTATTATCCCAGTTACCGATATATTTTGATCGTAATTGAGTATCAGGGTTAGATCCTATTACAGTATCACGCGCAAGTTGGTTTTCTTGATAAAAGCGTTCGTAACAACTTCGCTTGAGGAAAAATACCACTTATTAAAGCGTCTGTCAAATTGGCAGTTATTTCTTTTTACTAGGATAAGTATTTGTTTTTTTTTTGTTTAATTAAATTAAACTTAAATCAGGAAAATAAATTCTCAATACTGTCAGTGATTTTTGTTCAGACGGACGGAAGCCCAGGATATTGCCAACCGGATTGCAAAACTCAAATGGCGATGGGCAGGACACGTGGCGAGAACCAGTGATGGCCGGTGGAGTAAAGCCCTCATAAAATGGCTGCCGAGGACGAACAAGCGGAGCGCTGGCCGACCACCTGCAAGATGGGCTAGAGATATAGAGCTGGTCGCTGGAAAAACCTGGATGCAATCAGCTCAAAACAGAAGGGATTGGCGTAAATGATGATAATGATGATGTCAGTGGTTTTTTACATACCTTTACGGTAAAACAATTGTCTCTTATCACACCTAATGTTAAATGATGACAAAGCTAAAGGTAGAAACGCACTTCATCCAGAAACAAATGACGTAATGGTTCTATCATTGATAACACAATTTAAACAAGATAGTAGCCAAGCTAAGAACTGAAAACAGGGTTAAGTACATATAATTTTTCGCAAATTTTGTTGCGAACAAATTACAATTTAAGGAAGTATTTACTATTTCCACTGGCGGGATAAACCCGCACCTCATGACAAACATCCCACTCCTGGGAGTTTTCATTGTAAATTCTAATACTAACGACTTATGCACTTCTTGGAACTACGCGACGTATCTGAATCTGAAAACGATTTTGTTCTGTGGAAGCAAACAAACAATTAAAAACAAATCACTCTTAAATAAAATGTCTCTCTTTTCTACCAATCTATTTGTTTTTTATGAGCAGACAAATACTGTTAAATTCCACACTCCGTGACGTCACGTATAAACCGCTTCGCTCGCTCCAACGCTTAGATCTTTTCTCGGTAGAATTATCGTCGAGACGGATTAAAAATTGGCAAGACTTGAGCGGAATTTATTTTTCGATATATAAGGAAGTAAACGGCTTTTGTGAGGATTCAATTTAAAAAAAAAGTTGTGTTGATGTAAAGCTTTTAAAAGCATTCTGGTTTTAATGGCCAGTGACATAAATGTCTTCTGTTGTTATCTTTAGATAACTTTTTGATGTGCAAAGATGTTTATTGAGTACTTATGTAAGAAATAGACTTAGTAAACTGGATGCAATGATATTATTTATTTATTTTTATTATAATAATATAAGGTTACAAAACCTCAAATTTATAGAAATATGCCAAATTCTAGCTGTCTTTTCCGTTCTAATTGTTTTAATTACTTCTACTACTTCAATTGAAATAAATATTATTAGGAGTTAAAAATGTGTGTCTAAAAATGAATAATTTCAAAGTATTTTTTGGATTATTTTACTAAGCATTGATCTTTTCTACCTTTATAACGTCAATTGACTGGATGTCGCATCACTAGCTTTGCGTATTCATAAGTTAAGCAACTCTCACAATGATGTGTCACTGGATGGGTGACCGTGAACTAAAGCAAATCGGTGGTGCAGCTCCTAGAGTATAATGAAAATAATAATTAATCTAAAATTTATTGTAATTTTTATACTTAATTAAATCAGTATTTTTTTTTTATTTGCATTTGCTACAATATATTGTGTCTCTGACCAATGATAAAATTAAAAATGCAATTCAAAATTAAACCCCTAATTATGAGTTTAGGTACTGGAAATGTTTGTTTGAATTTATGCTGTAATCTGATTAATGTTATCTCTATTCTCCAAACTCTAGTTACTATACATGAACTAGTTGAATTTGAATTAATTAAGGTAGACGAAACAACAAGCCAGACTGACAGAAGTGAAATCTGACTACTTAGATACTTATTAAGCTCTGATTTATTTAATACTTGATACGATATACATATGTAGGGATCCTACATTGTTGCAAATAAACAGGCATTTATTTTTGTTAGAAATAAAACTTTGATTTATATTATGGACGAATCGATTATCGAGATTCAATTTTGTTTGGTGGCATAATGGCCCCATCACTAGTTGTTCTTTTTTTATACTCTTGTCTCTGGAAAGCAAATATGGCTGGTTGATAGTTATCGTGTGTTGATAATTAAATAGATTTTATGTAGTAAGGGCATTTGGAGCCGTATTAGTCTAATTAAGTGGATTGTGCAAACTGTGTTTGTGAGTGTGCGTCGTAAGCGAATTGTTTCGGGAAAACAATTGGCCGGGATGTCGGCCACACCGCTGTTGAAGTAACAGGTATTCCTCGGGGGAAAGTGCACTTTGGGGTAGTTTGGGTGTGTTTAGGGAACCCTAGAAGACCCGGAGCCGGATTCGGGCCCCATCGGATCATATGGATCCCGTTCAGGACGGCGGGAGCGGCATGAAACTGTAAGTGGAAATTTTTCTATTTTTAAGGTGTATTTCTAAGCAATAGCATAGTGTGTGTTGTGGGTTTCCGCAACATTTTGGTAGCAGAGCGTGGTTTATACCGGACCTCTAGGTTAATCGGTGTAATTTTGTGTATTTTTTGTTAGTTCGTAATAGGTTAAGCTCATTTCGTGTAAAATCGCACTTCCGGGACAGGTGCGGTTAAATTGTAAGGTTGGTAGTACCGTTGTTTTCGTTCGTTCATTCATTTGGGCTGGGACACTTCTCGGAACGTTAATTTAATTTAATTTCGTTCAATTGAAAGCATCGAGTCGATTCGGGATAATCGATTCCGTGTTTTCATTGACTCGTTTTAATTTTGTGTTTAGGTTTATTTAGTTTAAATTATTTATAATGACAGCGTCACGGCAGGAGTTGGCTCAGCAGCTCCGGTGGTTCACCGGGCTGCTTGCATTAGTAGATCGGCCTAACCGGGAGGACGCCTTGGAGACGCGTTCGAAAGAAATGCAGGCTCGTTTCTTGTTGGCCGAGCGGTCGGTAACCGCCCTATTGTCAACCGACCCGGTCGGGGAGAAGGAGCTGGCCCTCCACGCCCAATATGTCAAGGATCTGGAGCACATCCAAGACATCTACGACGAGGTCCTTCAGCGGGTGAAGGACATCGAGCGACTGCGGGAGGGGAAGCCTGTTGCGCGCCCCGCTTCGCTCCACACCCCTGGACCCAGCGCCATGGGAAGATTGGGTGCCCTGGAGGTCCCGCATTTCACCGGATGTATGCGGGACTGGGCTGGATTCCGGAACATGTTTTTGGCCTTGGTGGATACTCGGAAGGATTTCACCAAGGCCGAAAAGCTGGCATATCTCCGTTCCTTCCTAGACGGAGAACCCAGACAGCTCGTACAGCATCTGGAGCTGCAGGATGCGAGCTACGACACCGCCATGCAGCTGCTGGAGAAGCGGTACGAAAAGCCGCGTATTCAGGCGGACGCGCACGTGACCCATCTGCTGGGATTGCCGAGGGTCAACCATAGGGCTCAGCTGAGGACGCAGCTGATCACCCCGCTCACAGTGTCCTTAAACGGGTTAAGGACGCTCGGACTGCCCGTCGACCAGTGGTCCTTCCTTCTTCTGCACATAGTTCTGGCCAAGTTGTCGCAGGAGATGAGGGACAAGTTCGAGCGGAATCGACTGGTCCACAAGGATCTCGGCAGCGTTCTGCCCACCATAGGGGAACTTCTGGAGTTCCTGGAAGAGGAGGCTGGCCTGCTGGAAAACCAGCTAGCCTCCCAGGAGGCTCCGACAAGTGCGCCGGCCCGCACTTCCGGAGTCTACGGAGCCCAGCCGCCACGCAACCCAGGGAAGGGTCGCGGCAGGCTGGTGGCTGCGGCCGCCATCAACCCCGGTTCTGGATGCCGGGTTTGCGGACAGCAGCACTTGGAACAGCTATGTCCAGCAATTCTCGGGCTGCCCACAAAAGAGCGCCGAAACCTCGTTCGGACACGAGGATTGTGTTATGCCTGCCTGGGAGGACATAGGTACAATGAGTGTCCCCAGGCGAGGCCTTGCGATGTGTGCGGCGGACCGCACCATCGCTTACTGTGCACCCGTAGTGCTGAGGGCTCAGCACCGGTTCGGGAGAGGGGATCTCCCACGGGTGGCGGTTTGGGGCCGGGGTCAACTCTGCCTCCGGAAAGACGGAGTCCGCCACGGCCGCCACACTACAACCCCTCGTACACCCCGGCTCAGGTGAGTTGGGGACCGCCGGAGCGGAGCCGGGTTCTGGCTACAACCCGGCACCCGGCGCGACCAACACCAGGAGTTGGTGCCTCTAAGGGCCACTGGGTACAGGGAGCCCCACCTCCGGACCCAACACCCGGATACTCGTACGCGTATCCTCCGCCTCCGTTACCGGAACAACAACGACGTGAGAACCGTCAACAGTTCTCACCGGTACTGCACGAGTACCCGAGGTTGGAATACCACCCACCCTATCACCGGTATGGTAGGGCAGCTGGATACGCACCACCCCGGATGGTGGCCTGCACGCGTCCGACTTACTGGCCGAGTCATCACGGTTCGACAGGGTCGGCTGCTGGCTCTGACGCGTGACTAGCCTGTGGTCGGGCTACGTCGGAACCGAGGACGGTTCTTTTGCCCATCGCGCAGGTGCGCGTTTGGGGACCTAGGGGGGACTTCGTCCGGATACGAGCCCTCCTAGACACTGGGGCACAGGGCTGCTTAATTACTACGAGGGTAGCGAGGCGCCTACGTCTGGAGTGCGCGCCTCCCTCAGTTCCGATTCGGGGAGTCGGAGATACAGAAGTGGGGGGTCTGTCCGGTCAGACCCACATTTCCTTCTCTCCTGTGCATTCCGCTTCGATACGGATTGCGGCGGCCGCGATCGTACTCGACAATCTGCTGGGTTGGCATCCACCGACAGACATTCCGCGGGACGCAATGTCTGACACATCAGGTCTCATGCTGGCAGACCCTCATTTCGAGGAGCCGGCTCCGGTGGACCTCATATTGGGAGCGGATGTACTAGGCTGGATCCTTTTAGGGCCTCAGCGGAGTCTGGGCCGCTCTTCGTTGGTAGCTATACCTACCATCTTTGGACACGTTTTAATGGGACCGGTTTTCGACCAGGAGACGCGGGATGTCTCACCTGTCGTCGCTACTACCTCCATCGCTAGGACGATGCAAAAATTCTGGGAAGTGGAAGAGCCTCCCATGGTCTCCCGTCTGGATCCGGAGCATGTGGAGTGCGAAACCTTTTATAAGGATCACACACGCCGGATGGCGTCGGGTAGGATCGAAACTCGACTGCCCTTTATCGACTGTCCCCCTCTCTTGGGAAAATCGAGGGCGTTGGCAGAGAAACGACTCTTGTCCATGGAGCGTCGTATGTCTCGCGATCCGGTACTTCGGGAAAAGTATATCGAGTTCATGCGAGAATACGAGGCCTTGGGGCATATGTCGCGGGCGACTGTCGACTGGGCAACGACAGATCATTTTTTCTTGCCTCACCACGCGGTGTTGAAGGCATCATCTGGAAAACTACGGACTGTTTTTGACGGATGGACTCTTACGCGTTGGAGGTCGCCTCAAAAATGCCGACCTGCCCTTCGGTAGCCGTCATCCTCTGCTACTCCCCAAAGGAGGACCTTTGGTAGAACTGGTGGTCTCGGATAGACACCTGAAAAACGCTCACGCGGGGTGTAATGCGTTACTGGCGATATTACAGAGGGAGTTCTGGATTTTGTCCTCTCGGAGAGTGGTTCGCAGCGTGTTATTTAAGTGTGTGGCTTGTTATCGGGTGAAGGCCTCCACTATGCAGCCACAGATGGGGGATCTCCCTTCTGTCCGGGTTTGTCAGACTACTAGGCCGTTCGACGGGGTCGGTACGGATTTTGCTGGACCGTTTCTGGTGAAAACCACAGCCTATCGTAACACTAGGGTCACGAAAGCATACCTGTGCGTTTTTGTCTGCCTGGCCACTAAGGCCGTCCACCTGGAAGTGGTTTCGGCTCTGTCTACGGAAGCCTTTGTCGCCACGCTGGATCGTTTTGTTTCGCGACGGGGTTTACCTTCTCTCATTCGGTCCGACAACGGTACCAACTACCGAGGCACTGCCAACTACTTAAAAGATGTGAACGATTTTCTGGATAAAAATTGTAATAGCATAAGTCAAGCTCTCGCACAGCGGGGAATCACATGGCGATTTAGTGTGCCAGCCTGTCCCCACTGGGGCGGGATATTTGAAGCCGCGGTAAAATCGGCAAAAACCCACTTGCGCCGGGTAGTCGGGGAAACTACCCTCACGTATGAGGAACTTACAACTGTGTTTTGTAAGGTTGAGGCGGTTCTCAACTCGCGTCCGCTTTGTCCACTCTCCTCTGACGCAAATGACATGGAAGTCCTGACCCCTGGTCATTTTTTGGTCGGTCAGCCACTCACTGCCCTGCCTGAGTATCCCTGGAAGGATGAACGCAGACACCGGATGTCTCGTTTTCAAATGATACAACAAATGAGTCAGGACTTGTGGCGTCGTTGGTCACTGGAGTATCTGCATTTATTGCAGCAGCGTGTAAAGTGGACAGACCGGACGTCGCCCCCTTCGGAGGGGGATCTGGTTTTATTAAAAGAGGCTAATTTGCCATCGTTATTTTGGAGACGAGGTCGCATTTTAAAGTTAATCTGGGGCGCGGACGGGACTCCGCGTGTGGCGCAAGTGTTGGTTGATGGATCGGTGCTAAATCGCGCAGTCGCGACCTTAGCTCGATTACCGGTTGACTAGTTTAAGATTTCAGGCTAGAAAGCGGTACGTCCGCTTTGGGTGGCGGGATGTTGCAAATAAACAGGCATTTATTTTTGTTAGAAATAAAACTTTGATTTATATTATGGACGAATCGATTATCGAGATTCAATTTTGTTTGGTGGCATAATGGCCCCATCACTAGTTGTTCTTTTTTTATACTCTTGTCTCTGGAAAGCAAATATGGCTGGTTGATAGTTATCGTGTGTTGATAATTAAATAGATTTTATGTAGTAATAAGGGCATTTGGAGCCGTATTAGTCTAATTAAGTGGATTGTGCAAACTGTGTTTGTGAGTGTGCGTCGTAAGCGAATTGTTTCGGGAAAACAATTGGCCGGGATGTCGGCCACACCGCTGTTGAAGTAACAGGTATTCCTCGGGGGAAAGTGCACTTTGGGGTAGTTTGGGTGTGTTTAAGGAACCCTAGAAGACCCGGAGCCGGATTCGGGCCCCATCGGATCATATGGATCCCGTTCAGGACGGCGGGAGCGGCATGAAACTGTAAGTGGAAATTTTTCTATTTTTAAGGTGTATTTCTAAGCAATAGCATAGTGTGTGTTGTGGGTTTCCGCAACATACATGTTTATATTTACATTTATATAAAATCGGTCCAGCAGTTTTTGAGTTTATTCGTTGCAAACATACATACATACATACAAAGATACAAAGGTTTCCTCTTTATAATATTAGTATAGACAATATTAAACTAAATTAACAATCACAAGAAATATCTAAACAGACACACAAAATACAAAAACTAAAAAAAATGTAATCGACATCAAATCGACACGCATCTTGTCGAAACTATTGGAGAAGCGCACCGCAAACTAGTCCTATTGTTCTCAACGGGGAGATCTGCTGCCTGCGCAGGCCGATGCGCGCGCGCCAACAGTCGCAAATCAATAACTGTTATTTCCTGATCTTTTTTTTTTTTTTTTTATGGTAAAAGGAGGCAAATGAGCAGGCGGGTCACCTGATGGAAAGCAATCACCGCCGCCCATGGACACCCGCAAAACCAAAGTTGTCGCAGATGCGTTGCCAACCCTGAGGAAGGAGTTGGATCTTGAGAAGGGAGTAGTAGTTTTATCTATCTCCTTCTATTACATCTGGTGTTGTGTACTGTGTTGTATAAACTTTCATCTTCTGTGTCGTACAAATAAACTGTTTCCTGTGTACGTGAGTTTGAACCTTATTTCTATTACCACAACATCCACACATCTACCCATACATACATACTTACACTCACGCCCTTCTCCCAAAAAGACAGAGCATCAAAGTCATTAATTTTGACCTCGGCGCTACATTCAACATAACGATACCTACCGGAAGTATCAATTAATGTAAGGGACAAACCACGATTTTACAGGAGAGCCAAAAAACGTTTTTTTCTTTCGATATCTGTCTGTAACTTTTTAGCGTTTTATCCGATTTTATTGACGTACACAGGACAAAGTTTCTTAGTTTTATCTTCCCTTTCTTATCATTGTTGTTAAGTTTCATAAAACTTAGTAGTTTTTAAAGATACATTAAAAATAAATGTTAACATGCTTCTTACGTTACTGAAATTTAAAGTGTCAATAAAAAATAAATTATGAAAAATAATGTAAGCGGCTAGAAGCTTTCGAAAAATATACGTTAATTTACTGTAAAGGATAATTTTAGTAGTGAAATTTAATATAAGTGAATAATAAACAAATATTTTTGCGAAAATCGTTCTAGATTGCCTGAACATGGTTAACGAAAGAGACATTTTTCGAATGCTAGAGCAATTCTAAGTATACCAATCGATAGAGCGGAGAATTCTGAATCCTAAAATATATAAAACTCATTTTGGCCAAAATGTCCCTTACGTAAATTGATGCTTCTGGTATCGATAATCAAAGTAGAGATTTTAAGTGGTATAGATACCATCAGTGATAGGTTGCTAGCCGATCGCCTGAAGTGCGAGCATCTTGGAACCTTTGTCTCTTCGTCGTCGGCTCTTACGACATGCAAAGGAAGCTGGGCAGCTGACACATTATAAGTCCCAGACCAAGATGGCATAAGTAAATAAATAAACTTTCCTACACCCACACCAATAATTAAGGGATGGGATTTAATACTTAGATAATACGTGTTAGATATTACTTTATTATACATTATACAAAGTTTTCCAACCAAAATAAAGTAAATTTGAAAAAGTTGTCCATGGGTAAATAATATGTTTGACATATAGAACGTTTATTTAAACAAAGTCACAAAACGTACGGGAAGTATTTACAAATGAAACATATTTTATTTAGGAACGACATGAAAAGGGTTAAGCGAAGAGATCAAGGTTACGTTGAGTCGGTTAGAAATGTGATGTGTTTCTGCCGGAACGGATCAACAGTTCTGAAATAAACGATAAAATGACATGGAACTAACATGCATATACATTATAACGTACATAACTATACTTAATATAAGAAGACTACATCGAAAACAGACGGAGTAAGTTCATATGGGGCGACAGTAGAAGGCAGGCCCGAGTAACCATCGGTGCCTTGACAGGGCACTATGCCACAAAGCAAATGCTTCACAGAATGCACATCTCCACAAATAGTTTATGTAGGGCATGTGGCGAGGAAACGGAGTCAATGCAGCACCTACTGTGTGACTGCAACTCTCTGGCTAGGAAAAGAATGGGACTCCTGGGGTCGGCCTATTCGAAAACGGAGGACTTCAGGCTCTTTGCTCTTAAGGACGTTGCCAAACTTATGGCATCTATCTTTACAGAGGAGGAAGAGTGAAAGGATGGGGTTGCACAAAAGATCCCGATGGGTCGAAGTGTTACTGACAGCAGGCCCCACTAAGATAAGATAAGATACTTAATAAAAAAAAATTAAGTTATACAATCCTGATACTGTACAGCAATGCATTAATTCTGTTTCATCGTGCCACTCCTAATACCCAGCACACTACTCAATCATTTCGTACGAATGCACATACCCCAGACACTAGATTAGTTGGTTAACACACGTCTACGCATAACGTGATAAGTAATAAAAACTCGAAACTAAGGTTTCAGACAAAAAAATATTTTTTTTTCTCACAACATAATATTGAAAGTTTGAGTGGGAATCAAAACCTTTGAATAAATTCTATCTTGTCAAAGTTACACAATAAAATATATCATTGTATCAGCATTGTAAATGCAAAATTCAAAATAATAAAAATATTTTTTTTCTTCTTATATTATAACGTATATACGCAGTATCGCAATTAGTCGCCAACCGAGAGCCGTTTATAAGCCGGTAATGAATTCCATCCATTTCCTTGCTTTATTTATTTCTGTTAACGGGCGAACGCTCAGGAACTTAGGTAGCGGGCAGGGTGCCAAAGCTGTCGGCTTAAAGTTAGTGCTTTCGATGTAAGACAAATTCACTGCTGACCTAAGCCAGTAAACTTATTGATAGGACTACCAAAATAGCGATTGCACATTTCGGGACTAGTGCCATGTAATAGCGTAAATAAAATACTACCCTCGTAATAGAAAACATAGTACCTTTAGTAACTGTGTTAACATTTGTTTCTGTATAACTTTAAAACCAAGCGCTATTTCGGAAAATCTTCGATTTGTCTGTAGTAATACTACTATTACTACAGACAAATCGAAGATTTTCCGAATACCTACGTATTAGGCGTTGTGAGTTTCTAGCTGTTTCTACTCGGAACAAGGTCTTTACCGTAATGCTACAGAGCCATGTCTTAGATATTAACTAAATATCAATACTTTGATCAATGTTTAATAAACAATTCAGTTCGTTCGTTTTAGTATGGGAACCACTGGTAATTTTAATTTATGGCATGTAAGTAGGTACTTGCTTTTCTGTAATCTCGATAAATATGTTACTTGCATGTTTGTCAAAATCTTAGTTAGCACAATTGGAAATATCGGGCCATAAGGTAAGTTAAGATTTTATATTGCCGTTTGAAATTAAGCATGCCGTGGCAGCCTTTAATTAAAGGAAAGCAGGCAGGTAATAGTCATAGGGTTTTTTAAATGTAAGAAAAAAATAAAAAATAACCACATTGACCCAAAGCCAGTTTGTGTTTTTTTTTAAAACTGCTGTCTTACAACAGCTAAAAAATAATATTACCTCATCAGAATACCTATAGGACAAGCTTTAGCCAAAGGTTTTATTATTTTCTTGGCCGATTTCTTTACAACAAGGCAAATAACTTGTTGACATAAGTATGAATGCTACGATGAGACTGAAAATCTATTACACCCGATATTGTGTTAGTTGGATAGACAAATATTACACTTACATTCTTTAAATTATACAAAATAAACAAACATAATTACATACATAATATACATTTAACATTCGATATTTGATAATGAATAGACCCAAAGTATGGATGCTGTGAAGTGTACTTCTTGATTAGTTTTTTAAATTTTAATTATTCAGATTGTATGGATGTATTCTGTTATAATTATATCTACTTAGTTTAATAGTGTCGCAGGAAGGAGCTAGTACTTATAGCACGGGTTTTCCCAGAGTACTAGCTTCACGAATTAATGTTCATATCCTAGGATAAGTATGATGTATGATAACATGTATTGTAACAAGTGTTTTAAATAAATTTACTAATTTAGCTACCGGGGATCATTGGCCTAACTAATGTGCCTTTCAAAGCGCGAAGTAACTCGATTTTATTTGAATTTACTCATCCATCCTTTGACCTGGCGTTACGAAAGCTGCTTAACTCACGTGCATCTAGTTCCTTAATGCTAAGCTATAATCGCCGGCGGCGGATTTTTATTTAATGGCGCTGTTTCTATCGCCGTTGACTATGGCTACCGTAGTATAAACTAAAGATCCATTAGGTGCTAAATACTCTGAAATGCGCTTCTTTATGCTTGTTTTCTTAAAAAAAGTATATTTAAATAACGCAAAGTAAAATATGTATGTTAAAGTGCTTTGACAAAAGGTAGGTAGTGCCCTTGCGCTTCGCTTGGCTCGTTCTTGTGTAGCCCAGATATCACAAGTTATCAAATTAAAGTCACCTTTAAACAGTAAAAAAAAAAAAATATATTATATTAATTACTAGCTGTGCTCGCGACTTCGTCCGCGTGGAATAGTGACTTTCGGCAGCATTTTTAATTTTTCCCGTTTTTGCAACATTTTTCACTGATGCTTCGCTCCTATTGGTCGCAGCGTGATGTTATATAGCCTAAAGCCTTCCTCGATAAATGGACAATCCAACACAAAAAGAATTATTCAATTCGAACCAGTAGTTCCTGAGATTAGCGCGTTCAAACAAACAAACAAACAAACAAACAAATAAACAAACTCTTCAGCTTTATAATATTAGTATAGATTAATAGACAAACCTAACATAGGCTTTAAGATACTACTAACCGATATTTGTAATTATATTTTTGTTGATAAATAAATAAATAAATATTTACATAATTATCTTTCTCATTTACTTAATTACGTCGATTAAATTAAGTAAACTTTTTCGTAAGTCTTGAAAGAAAAAGGCTATTGTTTAAATTTTTTATTACAAGTAAAACATCGAGTAGATTATAAATAAAAAGCTTTAATTTGAATCCAGTGTTATTACGCCCTATTTGCATCTCTTTTGCTTGCTTAGAGATCGACAGAAAGCGTTGTTTTACGGTTGTCAGTGTAAGTAGTGCCGACGTAGCGCCTAACACATCAGGCATTAGCATTATGTATGTAGCATTCTAATGGTGAAAGATTTTTTTTAATTGGTCCAGTAGTTTTTGAATTTATTCGTTACAAACATACATACAAAAATACAAAGCTTTCCTCTTTATAATATTAGTATAGATAATCCTCTTAATAATTATTATATTAGTAGTTATTAGCCTCTAGGCTGATGATGATGATAGTGATGATGATAACCTAAATTTCGTCCCACAGCTGGGCAATGCATTTACCGATGCTGTATCGGACAATTTGTCTCGTAAGAGCTTTAATAACATCGAATTGCATTTTACCGAACTAGGTAGGTATAATAAAACGGTTATAGATCACAATAGTCCTATAAACTACATATTCCGACAAACCGGGTCTATAGACATTTGTGTGGTCAAAGTAAAAAAAATGTTCAAATAAACTTAAAAAAAGTGCTTTTGAATGGTTCAAACATTTTTTTAATTACTTATTCAGGAAGTATATTTTTTAGCTGTGGATAAGAATGGACGCAAGAAACTCCACAGTTTTATTAGAAGTAAAATACACACACACATTTTGCCACTTGAGTAAACCGCTCGGTATGAATCGAACCTGGTACCTTTGCAAAGCCCGATGGTCATACCGACAACAGTTGGCAGACTGCCAGTGACGATTTACAAAACTCACAAAAATCATGTCTGGTTATTTTATTTAAACAGTAAATCCTTTTTTATTCGAAGCTCTCATTGTCCAATTATAGCTCGTGATGATTGCGGCTTCGGTGCTGCGCCAATTGACATTGGTTCGCCACGTCACCAGACTCATTAACGCGAGAAATCCTTTGCAATTATTTCGGCTCGTCATAACGTGACCACAGATTTCATACGAAATATTAAAATTGTAAATTTATTTTTTATCAGCATATTGCTGTTGACTTATAGATTGAACTAATAGAGAGATAGATGCTCAGAATAAATATTGTTAATTCCATTGCATTGCATTTATTATCCTCATTTAATACTTCATTTAATGTCATTGAGATAAGTAATATTTACACGACAATTTTTGCTTAACAAATTTTATGGATAAGTGTGAGTTGACAATAAAACTGAGTCAAATACCTATTTATTTGCACAATTCTTTTAGCAACATTTTGCAACTAGTTTTTTTGTGTTTTATATTTTCTAGGCTAGACTTGGCTAGGCTTTTAAGGCTAGCTAGGGAAGGGAAGGGCAGTGATAGTGATGATTATGATGATACTAACAGTTTAACTATAAATTCTAGCAACGACGCAATTTCAATGATCTACGAGAAGGCACAGTATTGTGGGATAGTATCACAACACATTTTTATTGTTCCAAACCGAAAAATAATTTACAATTAGACAGAGTGCAAATTTGGTAGCTGAATATAAATAAACAAAAACTTTTATATACCATTACGAGAATCACCGTGCGTACAATAAATACACTAAATAATAACTTCCATTGTCCAGCTCTTGGTATTTGGTTAGAATTGATTATTTTGCTTTGTACGCGTGTTTATTGTATACCATTGAAGGGCCGTCCAGTTCTATGAAAGGCCTTTCATAGTGAACGCGAGGAAGACAATATTTATAGGCTTGTGTACACGATTAATGGCGATATGTGTTTGTTATATTATCCATTTAATTGTTTATTACCTACATACACAAACGATTTATTTACAAGTTGAATTAAGTCTTCCGGGGGGAAAAAAACAATCTGACTCAGGAAGCTCGAGTGGGAATTGAACTCACGACCTTTGGATAACCGGCTACCGAGGCCCCAGAAGACTCCTTGAATTCTTCTAGTAGTTTGTGATTTACGCTGCAAGTCATCGGTATTACGTCACTGCCAAGTTACCCTTACAGTCAAAAGAATGGGGTATTTGACAGGTTTTAGAAAAATATGTCTAATGGTTCATTATAGCATAATATATTTGCAATTTGATTAATTCGTTATGAATTTCTTTATTTTTTATAAAAATCGCCATTAAAATTCAAATTAATAAAATAGCCGCCAAAACGCTGAATGCAGGTCACGTGATGTCGTGACGTCACCTGCTTGTAAGCAAAGTTTTAGCTGCCATATTAAACGTACAAAACTTTGATTGACATTTACTGTAAACAAGCTGGTGACGTCACTCCAGATTCAGCGTCATCCCGTGCGTTTTTGATCACGTGGTCAATCATAAAAATTTTATCATGTTATTAAGAGCGTTTACACCGCACACTAGCGCCGCCAATGAAAAAAAAATATATTTAGTAATTAGAGATAGAAAATCAAATTATGCTCAACAAACTATCTGAATGAAGTAATTTAGCATTTTTACGTCACCAAATGAACACCTGACATGTTATGGTTTAGTTAAATATGGCGTTATAGTTAAAAGTGGCCGTGACGTCTTATTTAACTAAACCATAACATGTAAAGTGTTCATTAGGTGACGTAAAAATGCTAAATTACTTCATTCAAATAGTTTGTTGAGCATAATTTGATTTTCTATCTCTAATTACTAGATATGTTTGTTTTTTCATTAGTGGCGCTAGTGCGCGGCGTAAACGCTCTTAATGATTTTTTATAAAAATCATACTTATTTTAAAATTTTGTGCTGGCTAAATTAGTTTAAAAACATGTTTACTATTAAATTAACAACAGTTTGATCAATATTTTCATTGTAGTGAAATACCCCATTCCTTTTAAATGTTTTTGGTTATTTTTAAATTTTGCATTTACTATGCTTTATACAACGTGTAACAGAAAGGTGTGGTCAAAATTAAAAGATCAAAAGTGTATCCGATCTAGATCTTGTATGAACAGTTACTATTTAAGTATTAACTTTAACTTGCTATGTAATTTTTAATTAAACATTTCTATTGTGACGACACCTCAAAATAAACATACCACAGCCCTAGTGGTTTAGTAACCTCTGTGTACTTATACTTATTATCCCTCTGCCGCGCTAACGATAAGTACAATAACTCGATTTTGGTCGATTTTAAGTTATATGTATATTCGGAATCAGGGAATCGAGATCTATAACTCTCTCTAAGTAACTTTTTATGAATCCTCCAGGAACCTGATTTTTCAGTAAGCAATAATGCAATAACTAAGACTTCATTACAATTTTACTAATCAATAATACTTTAATCATACTTGTGGTGTTATTCATAAGTTTTGACCTATGCATATTACCAACTAGGTCACACAGGTTTTTCTAACGATAAATGCAATGCAACTACATCAATTATTGTATTTATCGTTAGAAAATATTGAAATTATTTGTGTAAGTGTTTGCAATATGTAGGTTTGCTAACGATAAATACAATTAGTAATGTAGTTATTGTATTTATGACTAGTAATGATAGGTTGATCATTTAAACATTCCTAATTACGAACACTATTTCTACAATTTCAGGCCATAAGCTTCATATATTCAATTTAAGTATATTTAGAACTGGTTTTTTATTTGTTCCTCTTTCAATTGGTACAAGTTTCATGTAGATACGTTCAGTGGTTCATGAGATACAAGAAAAACATAGTTCAAAATTTTGAGCGCGTTTTTCTCGGAAGCGGCAAATCCGAGTTGGTGTACTTTTCGTAAGCGCGGCAGCCCTGCTGCTTGCTTATGCGCGCTTGACGCGCATGACTTCACTATTACAACGTTAGTCGGAACGGGGGTACTAAGCCGAAAGGAGGGTAAAGTATACATGATAGTGAATAACATTTTTTTTAAACTTTTTTTTTGTTTACTTTTTTATTATTTCCATTTGATTGGTCTATAAAAATCTAGTAGGCTACGGTTTTGACGTAGGTTCTCAGCAAATAGGTTTACCTCTTAATGTCAATGTACGAGCATTGTAAAGAGTCGAGTTTTCTCTCCATAATTGGACTAATGTATCCAATAATATTAACTAACTTTTAATTTGTTTTTTCTTTGTGACCGCCAGGGCTACTACAGCGTAATGTCTTTTTAAATTTTAAAAAAGCTGTTAATCTGAAATTATCCATTTTTAAGGAAAAGTTCTTAGACAAAAGTTTTTCACTATTGTATACTTTACCCTCCTCTCGGCTTAGTTCCGACTAACGTTGTATAAATAAATGTTCATATCATTTTTAACGCAAATTTTGTTGCGAACAAATTACAAAAACACAAATGTTGAAAAAATTTCCACGAGCAGGATTTGAACCCGCACCCTTCTGACATACCGGGTCAGGTGCTCTCCCAATTGAGCTATCGTGGTTCTAACCAGCCCGCCGAAATTATTCAACACTATTTACTTTTTACTTTGAAAGCCAAAGGCGCCCATTCAATGTCAATAACTACCGTCATTAACATCTGATTATAATATTTTTACAAATACTAAAGATTAGTTATGAAGTAGGCAAGCTATTTATAAATGTTTATATAATTTTTAACGCAAATTTTGTTGCGAACAAATTACAAAAACACAAATGTTGAAAAAATTTGCGGGTTCAAATCCTGCTCGTGGAATTTTTTTCAACATTTGTGTTGTATAAATATTTATTTTAAAATTGCATGACAAACTAAAGTTAGTCAGTAGTGTAGTATAGTATATAGTATCAGTGGTCTCATTAACAAGACAAACGAGATCTAGATCGGATACACTTTGGATCTTTTCATTTTGACCACCACCTTTCGGTTACACGTTTTTTTTTATTCTTTTAGTTGATGGCTTCGTGCGATTAGTACATTTAGCCAGTGTCAAAGTAATTTTTAGTACAAATACATAAATAAACAATATTTCCTTAAATGATGATAAATGATATTAGAAATGGGAAGTGAGAAATGATTTACCCCCCAACCCCTCGAGTATCTCAGTAAAGATGTAGGGCTTTACTAAGTCCTCACGCGAGCTTCTTGAGAGAATTTGAAAAGTGACGTTGCACTGTTTTGTTTCATTTGCCAACACTTATGCACACTCACGAACACTTAACGGTTAATAATCCACCATTGTTTCACATTAATATTCGACATAACACAAATTTTGGAAAATAAGACAAAACCGCAGACATGACGCTTCACTTTCCCGCCAAGAAGTCCGTTTACACGTTGTATATATAGTTACAAGATAAATTTTTATTAGAAACAAATGAATTCGATTCCCACTGGAGTTTCCTGAGGCTGGTTGATTTTCTCTAGTAAAATTTTATCTTATAAGTAACTTTAGATAGCATTGCAATGCAAAATTCAAAATAATCAAAAACGATACATTTATCATTTTCCACGAATACTACAGTACAAACAGTGCTTTTATTTTTTTTAATGCCTCTCGGCAATCATCGCATTTCCGAATGCAACCAAATATTAATTTCCGTGTTCATTCTTTAACAGATTTATTGTACTAGCACTTTTTCCGCGACCTCGTCCACGTGAATTTTAAATTATCCCGTAAGTACCAAAATTTATGATTCTCAAATAAATACCTATATAAAAAAGTATAGAACCTTTTTTTTAATCAAAATTAAATATAGCCTATGTTACTCGCAAGCAATGTAGCATTCTACCCGTGAAAGATATTTTGGAATTGGACCAGTAATTCCAGAGGTTACTCTCCACAAACAAACAAACAAACAAACTTTACCTCTTTATAGGTATACTATTAGTATAGAAAATTTAATTGTTGATTTTTTTATTATTTTTGTGTGAACTAAGGTACCTATAGAGCCGTAAAACCATAAATCGTAACTCAATTACGTATAAAACAACTGTTATGTCTCATTCTAAAATAAATAAGGTTTGATTGATTGGTAACCAAAGACTGAGATTGCAATGAAAAGTGAGAGAAAGGATTAATAATATTATGTAGTTTTAAATAGAAAAACAAAAACAAATAGTAACTAACGTATTAAAATTAAACAAGGTTTTTTTTTACACAAACTACGTTTTTTGTAGGCACAAGGATCATATTGTAAAATCCTTCCATCTTTGCTATGCTTGGACGTGACGTGGGTTAACGGGCGAGGGGAAATTATTGAGCACTGATGTACAGAGGCCTTCCCATCAACCTATCAAAAACATTCAATTTCTTCAATACATTTCCAACCATAATAGTTAGACATAAAGTTGAAAGTCTAATGAGGAAATTTGACAGTTCGTGGTATTCTGACATGTAGGTGTGTGTGTACACACGCCAGCAGGTCAACCTACCCAAAACTGTCAAATTTCTCTAATCCATATTGGTCCTTAAACCAAGCCATTCAGTTCAAAATTAATTGACGAAATTTGACATTTTGTGGTAGGTTGACGTGCCGTCGTGTGTACAATTAACGGTCTATTTCGTAATTAAAATGAAAGTACAATATTATAAAGATCTTACACGAGTCCACAACAAAACCGAGACGTTCCACAGAACGCGTGGTGCATGTGCCAGATGCGATACGATTATCCAACTTCATTCTGAACTAGTTATCGCCCGCGACTTTGTTCGCAGAAACTACGCCATCCCACAGGAACCTGTTACCGAGATAAAAAGTATCCTATGTCCTAGTGGTCCATGGTCTGTCTATGTGCAAAGTTTCATCCAAATCCGTTCAGCCGTTCTCGAGTTTTGCGCTTACCAACATTCATTTTTATTTTTATAGTAGATAGCAATTATAGAAGATAACGTGCAAACGCCATACTACAGCGATCTGAGCTACGTCAAGCAAGCTGTCACTGAGTCTGGTCTGTATAACTGCCAGTGCCATCTGTACCATTCGCTTCACTATGTCTTGAGATCCATGGTATAATACTGAAAGCGCCGTCATATTTTTTGGTTCAGTGATGTAAACACTCAGAACAATAACTAAAGCTGTAGAAGGATGGCTAAAATAAAAATCGTGCAACTATGTTTAGTTCCGTTCTATCTTATGGCTAGAAAAGGAGGTTGGAATGCGACAAATGGTTGACACTTAGTTTTTATTTTTTGTATTGTTATGTCAAACGGTCATCAGATAATCGGTGATCAAAAAAAATCTTGAGTCCTTTATAAAGTCACTCACTACATTACCTCAAATATGACGTCACGAATCTGGTGACACCTTTGCTATTTTAGTCCGGTTTCTATAGCTTTAGTTATTATTCTGAGGGTCAGTAACTGCCAGTGCCACCAGTACCATTCGCTTCACTATGGCTTGAGATCCATGGTATAATACTGAAGCGCCGTCATATTTTTTGTTTCAGTGATCTAAATAATACTAAAAAGTTTAAATTAAATTTTATTAAATTTGCTCTATTTACTCGGAAGGCCGAAGTTGGAAGTGGACTTCAATCGAATTCTTTCATTTACAGCGAAACTGCATAGTTTATCTCTAATCGTCGGAAGTAGTCGGAACACAATAATGCTTAGTAGTGGTCGCCCAGTGGTCGAAATTCGACCGTAATTTTATTAAGGCTGCACGGATTGTATCCTAAGCAATTAAAATTTAAAGAGATAGAATGTAAGTTGGGATTTGCATTGACAGATATCGGCCGCTCTTCTTCCATTTTTGAAAAGAGTACCTATATAATAACGTGTGTGTCAAATACATATGCGTGTATGTCAAATACATGGTGATGTGTGTAATGTTTATTTTATTGATTTAATGTATTTTTATGCATAATTAAAAAAAAAAATAACATTCGGATAACTTTCTCTATAAACTATATGTGTGCGAAATGTCATACTCCTCCGTCCGCGCAATTTTCGTAAAAAAGGGGTACAAAGTTTTCGCTTCACGTATTAATATATAGATATACGAGCACGGAATGATTATTTAGTATGTTATTAGCATAGATCGGATTAGGTAGAGTTTTTTGACATACCTTTGCAATGTTAGCATATCATGGATAATCTTAAGCAAACTTAGTTTTTTCCAAAACTTGGATAAAACAAAGTATAAGATTTTTGAAAATAATCTCCAATAACGATCACCTAAATCACACCTTGATAGTCTGACGTGCAAAAGAGTTAAAAGTGTATTTTCTCTTTTTATTTTATCGGGTTATCCATACTATTGATAACGTTATGACGCAATTCACAGAAAAAACTCTACATATTCCGATCTATGGTGATTAGTCTTCATCATCATCATCCTATATTAGTCCACTGCTGGACATACCTAGGCCTCTCCAAGTACACGTCACTGATTACGATCCGCGCATACTCTCATCTGTGATTAATTATTTACAGTAATGCTGATTGCTGTCAGCGTTAATATTACAAGGGGAATTTGCCCTGTAAGAGGTTCCACCTTAGGGCTTTACGCGATGAGACCCAGATATCTCTCCTCGCTCGTTGCCCCTTACTGTGCGGTGTAAAATGCATAATGCATTTGCCCAAGTCAATAAAATAAAGGTTCCAATCTCCTCATGTAAGAAGGTCTCGACCGTGCGACCGTTTCTAAGATGATAATGAGAAAGATACGAAGCTAATAACCTTCTCTGTTGTCTTGGGGTGTAAACCAATGGTTAAGACTAAAAGGCCCAGGTTTGAATCCTAGCAGTGAACTTGTATAAGTCCGCATAGCTAGGCAGACTTAAAACAGCTACTTTCTAATAAATAAATAAAATAAAAATAAAACAAACAAACGCGGTCTAGCTAGCACCATATTTTTAGGTTTTGTCTAGTGATAGCCTTGTAAGTAGCTCAATACCTCGGTAGCTCGTTAGCTTGTTAGCTCATTTGACAGGTAGGAAGAAGTAAAAAAAAGTTTTTGCTTTATTAACAATGTTCGTTTCCAAAGCTACAGATTAGACAGCCGGTTCCTAAGTAGTTGACGAATCTAAATGAGGAGAGGTTTATTTACGAGAGACGCGAGTATATTCGCCGATACACGCGTCTCGTTTTCACAACTGCAATAATACTGCTATTAGAGCTCGTGGTTACCCCCCTCCCCCCCCCTTCCAAATTAGGGGTACCAGTGTTCAACACTTTAACTCTTTCAGGGTCAGAGGGATGTATTGTTTCCACCACATTTTGAACTTTATGTGATTTGTGATTGAGATTAAAAACCAAATGAAATATGTGGTAAAAAAATCAACCACTATGCCCCAAAGAGTTAAGCCCAATGCAAACATTGGGCTTAACTCTTTGGGGCATTTTTTGGCGACGAAAACTGTCAAAACAGTTTTCGTCGCCAAAAAATTACATAGATTGTCATTGAAATTTTACGGAAAGACAGCTGTTAAAAGCAGGTGTTTGTATTTAACTGGTGCTAACGACTAAAATTGGTAAATATGTACAATGTGGTAACCAAAATTGGGGGATTTGGTGGAGAGGGGGGAACCCCCTAAACCCCCCTTACTACTCCCCCTCCTAAGAGACGCGTAGTTTTAGAGATATGCAATAAAGAAATTTTGAGGTTATGAATCTATAAAAGTTACATTATTATACGTTTAAGGGGAGATTTTGCTTCCCTTTTTGTCCGTGACTGCGCTCCCCCTTTCCGTGAATGGCCCTCGCTACGCTGCGCTTCGCTCGGAAAAAAATTAACTTAATCTAACCAACAGTAAGGATTTCTGTATTAAGTTTGATCTCAACTGCAAGGCGAATAAACAAAGACTGGCAGCAAAATGGCGTCGTATTTGCGTTTCGTAAAACCGCAGTAAAACCGACAAACACAATTTTACTATCACATAATTTCTCAAATATCGTAAATTTTATACTTTAACATAAGTACGCATATTTTTAAGTATACATTCAAATGTATACTTAATTTAATTATGATTGGTAGTAAATTTAAATTTATTTCATTAAAAAAATAAAAATTAAAACGTATTATTTGTGGCTCTATAATGCGCAGAGGCGACGAAAGTCTGGAAAAACTGATTGTGGTTGGGAACACCGAAGGCAAAAGATCGCGCGGTCGTTCACCAACAAGATGGACGGATCAAGTGAAAGACTCGTCGTCCTCAAAATTCTACACGGTCGTAAGAGACGCGCTGGACAGAAACCGGTGGAGGCAGATCATCCGCTCCAGATGCAATCCTGATGCTGACCACGATCCTCAGACATGAGGGGCCGACCCCAGAGAGAGAGAGAGGCTCTATAAACTCGTTACCTTTGCTTGAACACAACTAACAAGTACAATAAAAATCATACCTGTCAAAATTGAGTCCATCAAGGCGAAAATATATCGTTTTTTTATAATTTTTTTCAAAGAAACTACGAATCTCCTAGATGTGAAACTTTGCACAAAAAACTTCTATAATACAGATCTTTTCAATAAAAAAATACGAACATTCATCAACGTGGTTGTACATATTAGCCCTAAAATTAGCTTTGGTGACTCCTATTTTTACACGACTGCCAAAATAAGGACTTGTTTTTTGCCTTTTAGTACTTTTTTTGCCTTTTTTTGCCTTTTAGTTCTTTTTGTCATGGCAGTCGTGTTTTTTAATTTTTTTAATTATTTATTTTTATTATTGATTTAATGATTATAAATGAATAAAAATGTCGATCGCTAGTCCCTACTAAACTACTACGCCACTACCCTAGTTGGTTCCATGTGAAGTGTGCTCACCTTCAGCCATCAGGTGAGATAAACACTCAAACGTATTCCCGTTAAAGAATAATAGAAAGGAGAAATAAATAAGAAATACTTCGCAGACAACATCGAAAGAGAAAATATAAATTGAATCGTAAATGACAAAAGATATTAAAGTGAAGCCATAATATTATCTTTGAGTGTAGATAGCTTGCAGGAAACCAATATTTTCTTTCCTCGTAATATTCATAGGAAGTGGTATTATGACCAGAAATTCGTACGACATTAATATATAAGTCGGTAATAAATGAACGCACGATTGGTTTCGGGTTAGCTGCGGCACATTCGTTTTATGTCCTCAGCATTTATTTGGAGCAGTAATAGTTGGACTATTATTGTGTTTGTACAGTTATAGTGATGGAGTACCTACTTCGAATTTTTGAGGTTATACGAAATATTATTTCAAGGTGCATGAGCTCGATAGCGCAGTGTTTAACGCGCCCGATAATTTTCGCAAAGGCCATTCATCGGATGGATGATCAAAAATATATAATTCTCGAGCTCCTCCGTGCTTCGGAAGGCACGTAAAGCCGTTGGTCCCGGCTGCATTAGCAGTCGTTAACAACCACCAATCCGCACTGGGCCCGCGTGGTGGTTTATGGCCCGTTCACCTTATCCACCGACCGGGGATCGAACCCGAGACCTCAGAGATGGCGACACCATGAAAACCGGTGTACAAACCACTCGACCAAGGAGGTCGTCAAAATGACGGAAGCCTTTGTCCAGCAGTGGTACAGTATTAATCTGATTCGAAATCAGAATATTTTGCAGTAGCTTTGTCTGTTTTCGATAATTAGAAAAAATCGAACTTAAGGCCCACCCCGTAATTTAAGTAAACCACTGGGCCATAGAGGCGATTACGACTCCGAAAGTCCAAACGCATTGAAAACAATTTTATTTATACTATAGGTTATATTATTATCAATGTTTATTGTTTTATATTGTGAACGCCTATTATTACATAATAGCAATTTCGAACTTAATTATTTGACAGTTACATAATAATATAAGCAAATACTAGGTTAGTATTAGATGGTAGTGGAAGATGGCTTCCACTTTCAGAGATTGTCATCTCTTACGTGATGCCTCAGTCAGACCGGTTCCTCCGAGGTAAGAAATAAATAAATAATAATAAACTTTCCTACACTCACACCAATTATCTAGCCCAAGAGAAGCTTCGTTATGAAGCTCGATAAATGGTTACTAGACAACGGATAAACATACTTAAAATACATAAATACGTACATACTTGTTATACATAGAAAACACCCAGACCCGAGACAATTTAGAAAAACAATGGTTTCTAAATTGACCCGACCGGGGATTGAACCCGGGACTTCAAAGATGGCGACCCCATGAAAACCGGTGTACAAACCACTCGACCAAAGAGGTCGTCAAAGAAATATCGGTAACATCATTAGAAAATAAAGTGAAAAAGCACTTTCCAAATTAATCGGTATTCATTTAACGTAATAAATATTTAATTTACCTATACAGTTACTTTGTATATGTTTATTTATGTATATAGGTAGGTACATTATAATTAGTTTAAGTGTCTTATTGTATAAAATTAGATATAATAGTAAGTATATGCAGGAATCTATAGTCTATTTAAAAATAACTTTTATTTTATTGTTTATATCATACTTGTAAGGTAAGGAACTGTGCCTTAATCAAACCTGATGTTAAGTGATGATAAGGCCAATGGTGGAAGCGCACATCACCTGGGATCCTCAAATACTGAGGCACTGAGAGATAAGTCTCTAGCTGCCGAAACACAACAATGCTACAAACATAGATGTTATGGCGACATATTTAGATATGACGGTTGTAGCTAGCCAGGCGGAAAATCAAGTCCTACCACCAACCAAACCGAGTACACAAACATATACGCTGGGAATCGAACCCGGGACCTCTGAGTATAAACCACTACACCACAGAGGCGGTTAAAATCAAAAGAGAATTATTCCCGCAGACTTCTTTTCCACACCATTGCTAGGGTTGGTTATGAAGAGATCTATTTATTCAGGAGATAACCCAGAACATATTCATATTCATATTCATATTCATTTATTCACCATAAATTTATAACAACAGGTACAATAAAAGTGGGTATATGATGTTATATTTGTTACGAATTTACATTTTCAAGGCACTGTGAAATATTAAACTAACTACATAATTAAAATTTAAACTAACTTAGAATTTATTTTCAAAATATTCTTTCATGTTGTAAAAAGAAGAATATTTTTGAGCTCCCTTTCAAATTTACTACCCTGGAGGTCTTTGATGCAGTTTGGCAAATGGTTGTATACTTTAATGGCCATATAATATGATCCATTTTTATATAGCATAAGATGCGCTGGGGGTAGGACCAGGTTGTTACCGCGACGCGAGATGTAGCGACTAGGCCTATCTCCGATCTTTTGAAAGTAGTGAGCACGATTCCTCACAAGTCGGCATAATTCAAAAATATAAATAGAAGTTACTGTTAAAACTTGGAATTTTGCAAATAACATTCTACATGTGCCTTTACTACCTGCTAGAGCTATAATTCTAAACATCGTTTTTGCAGAATCGATCAATCGAAACCGATCAACATGCAAAACAAAAAAGATATTTCCCATAAATATATCCTCGGACTAAACATGAACCCAGGTAGCACATTCGTAAATGATACTAAAAAAAATATGAAGGTAACGGCAGTTTTCGACACTTAAAATCCAATGCTCGACACAGTCTTCGTAGCCAAAAACAATAAAAATGTTCATAATTTAAATTTTACGGTATGACTAGCTAGGAAGCAGCTGGTGATGGTGGAGGAGCTCAATAGCGCAGTGGTTAACGCACCCGGTCTGCGATTGCTGAAGTTAAGCAACTTTCGCAAAGGCCGGTCATCGGATGGGTGACCAAAAATGTATTATCTCGAGCTAAACCCGGCTGTATTAGCAGTCGTTGACAACCACCGCACCGCACTGGGCCCGCGTGGTGGTTTATGGCCCGTTTTCCCTATCCATATCGAAAGGCTCGTGCCCCAGCAGTGGGGACATAAAATGAGCTGATGATGATGATGATGAAGTAGGTGGTCGGTAATTAATGGTTCCTAAAGACAAAGGTGCTGGCTGACCCCTATTATCAAAGATTAAAAGAAAAGATGACGATCTCTGGTTCCCTTCGAACACTGTTGCCTATCATCATCATCATCATCATCATCCTACACACGTCCACTGCTGGACATAGGCCTCTCCAAGTGCACGCCACCGAGCACGAACTGCGGCTTACTCTCATCCAGCTCTATCTCTCTGTTGCCTATACCGGTACCTATTTGTTATTTCCAAAAATTCCCGTAGCATCAACAAAATTACAGAATTAAGGGCGTCTTTTCATTTCTTATCATTCTAAAACAATTAAGACAATATTAATCAACGCAATAAGATTAATTCGCCCTAATGAATTCATCAGTCTAAAATTAAAGGTTTACTGTTAAAACTAACATTGAAGTACCTACAATAGGGTGAAACCCGTTTCTAAAACAATGAAATGGAAACTAAAAGTACATACACGTTTCGTTAATTAAATTTTCTTTACTTTTTAATTAACTCTTTAGTCGATGAAAATGAACATTCTAGGGTAATAAGTGGTAATACTACCCTTAACTCGATTCATAAACAACAAAAAAAATCCGAAAAAAATTGACTTGCATTATCCTGCTTTTTAATTAACTCTTTAATCAGTGACAATGAACATTCTGAGATAATACTACCCTTATCTCGTTTCCTAAATAACAATAAAAAAAAATTAAAAAATAGGACTTGCAAAATTATACTTACTCGTCCAAAAATAACAAAATCACTGTTCCATTACACGCATCACCACACACACTCTGCCACGGGTCGTCTCGTCCCCGCCACGTCGTCGTCACGTCGACGCAACGTGCGCCCGTCGCGCGGTCTCGCGTCGCTCTGCGGGCTTGCCAGAGAAAACTCAATACATATACCTACAGCTATTACACTGCGCCTCAGCACAGTGCTTGGGCAGTATGGTATCTTGGTGTTAGGATCGTGTTTCGGTTATAATATGACAGGATTGTATAAATAGCTATTTGAATAACAACTTTTGTGTAAAGAAAACTGATAGTACTCTTCTCTTCTTAGAGAGGGGCTCGATGGCGCTGTGGTTAACGCGCCCGGTCTGCGATTGCTGAGGAAGAGTGTAGTGCAACTTTCGCAAAGGCCGGTCATGGGATAGGTGACTAAATATTTATCATCTTTAGTTCCTCCGAGCTTCGAAAGGCAAAGCCGCATTAGCACTCGTTATCAACCACCAATTTCGATTCTCTTCTTAAAAGCGTCAGTTTGCATAGATAGAACTTATTAAGTTTACAAGAAATCGTATTACAATCTCCACAGCTCCGTCCCCTACTGACGTCAACCCATATAGTTAATATGAGACAAGCGTATAAGCTTCCCGGATGGGTAACCGGGACTGTTATTAATGTGTTAACACCGTAATCTATATATTAATACGTGAAGCAAAATCTTTGTACCCCTTTTTTACGAAAATTGCGCGGACGGAGGAGTATGAAATGTCGCACACTTATAGTTTATATACAGAAGGTTATCCGTATGTTAATATTTTTTTTTAAATTATGCATAATAATACATTAAATCAATAAAACAAACATTACACAAAAAATGGAAAAGAAGCGGCCGAAATCTTTCAATGCCAATCCAAACTCTTATTTAATTTTTCATTGCTTAATTAAATTAGCCTTAACAAAATTACGGTCGAATTTCGACCACTGGGCGACCAATAGTAATGATAATCTTTTCAAAATATATGGACAGTCACGAGGATTAAGAGCGTTTACGCCGCACACTAGCGCCACTAATGAAAAAAAAAAACATATCTAGTAATTAGAGATAGAAAATCAAATTATGATAAATAAGACGTTACGGCCACTTTTAACTATAACGCCATAATTAACTAAACCATAACATGTCAGGTGTTTATTAGGTGACGTAAAAATGCTAAATTACTTCTTTCAGATAGTTTGTTGAGCATAATTTGATTTTCTATCTCTAATTACTAGATATGTTTTTTTTTTATTGGCGGCGCTAGTGTGCGGCGTAAACGCTCTTAACTAGTATGCACTTTTGACTATCTTTGACTCTTAATCCATTATTTTAAGCTAGAGTAACATTGTTTACATGTATTTAATGCTTGGTACAATATGGACTCTGCCGGGCACTATAATTGGAAGAACAGAGGGTGACGATTTATTCTGTTATTTATTTATTTATTATGAGGGATTTTCATTATTATTTTTATTTAATTCACCTGAAGAAGTGAACCCTTACAGGGACCCTGGTCATAGAGAGACAAAGGTGTTGGTCGTCTCATAATTAATTTATGATTATAGATATGTAATTTTTTTTCATCTAAGAAGTGGCATTAGAGCCAGCGGATAACCTGATAGAAAGTAATCACCTTCACCCATGGACACCTGCTACATCAGAGGAATTGCTAATGCCAGCCTTTGAGTAAGGAGTAAGCTTGTTTTTATAGGTAACTAGCTTTTTGTTCGCGGCATTGCTCATGCGGGCTACATGACTTGTGTTTGTTCGTAATAAAAGCCAAACTTATTAAAGGGAAATATCATAAGTGTATAATTAGTAAGGGTTAGACAACTAAACATGTCACGTCATTTCAACATTAAGTTTTTCATTTTGTATCATAAGCCCATCCATGCGAGCAAGAATTAGTAAAAAAAGTGTAACACCGCGTAATAAAGATCACTCTGTAAAACTAATTTTGGTCCGTTCTGAAACCTCCTGTGAAAATTGTCATCCCCTACATAAGGGATCGTTTTCCAAAAATCCTGAAACTCTTCATAATTTCAAACCAGGCCAAATACCGAAATTTAAGGAATGACAGATTTCCATACAAACTTTCCACCCCTATTTCACCTCTCTAGGAGGTCTTTCGAAAAATGCTAAAACACTTCATTCTTTATTTTTGTTGAAAAATCTAAAGATCGATTAAAATATTCATTTTGATAGTTATTACTTTAAAAATAAAGATTTCCCCAAAATATTGCTAAGAATCAGTTTGTCAAGTCCGTATTAAATTGTTGCCAAAGACTAAAATTAGTTCATCATCATCATCATCATCTTATTTTATGTCCCCACTGCTGGGGCACGAGCCTTCCATAATTTTGAAAAGTTAGATCTGATTGGCCTTTGTGGAAGTTGCTTAAGGGTGCGCAGAGCAAAAAATGCCAAAATGTCATTACTAACAATGCCCCAAAGTACTGTTCAAAGTTTCTGTTTCTCTAAAAGATGTAAAAATGAATCTTGACGCCAGTTGCCAACTACGCATGAACCAGGTTACTCCACCACTTGGATATTCACTGCGCCTTAAGCTTCGAGAGAGCGGTGCGATTGTTAAAAGGTTTACAGTACACACTTGAAATTGCTAAGGGTGAACAGTTCCAGGAATAAAAGGTTTATTTTTAACTTTGTAGATTTTGTTATTAATATGAGGTACCGTAGAATGGAGCTACTTTTGAATCTAATGTAACATTGATCATAACCATGGATCCATAAGTAGATAGCTAAAATAGGTGTCCTTATCGTTCCAGAAGTTTTTAGTGTGTAATTCCAGAATCATAGGTTTTGCGGGATTCCGCAGTGTTCTGTAAGACTATCATGTTTAATTTAAACTAGTACCAACTTGCATTATAAAACTAATGTGTCTACATGCACAGTGCGTTGATCACTCTGCGTGATCTTGGTGTCTCCTCTATTCCACCAATACCGTGGGATCGTATTAACTTATTAAAACGATCACCAACATATAAAACATTATTGTTTTCGGAAACAAGACAATATTAAAATAGATTTTAGCTTGATATCAAAACGATATAATACAAGATTTTATGTTGAGTTAGAAAGTTTTTGTGTGGAATCACAATGGTTATGCGCGGATGTCAAGATATTAGGATTAGGTTAGATTCTGGAACTTATACATTTATAAGTGAGGCGAACGGATCAAAGCGCCTGGCTTGATCATTGTGTAGTCACTAAATCTGCTTGGGAGACTATTATAAATATACAAGTGGTCCGATCACTTTCCTCTAGAGATTGTTATTTTGTTAGATTTAGATAGCATCAGACCTAAATCTCATAAAGATTTTATGCAATGTAACAGAGTGCGCTGGGGTGATAGAAGCTCTGAACAATGTGACATGTATAGTAATTTGTGTAGTAATAATTTAAAGTTAACAACTTCCCTGTCCCATGAGTCACATGTGATACATAACAATTGATTAATCTATTGTTTTAATTTTTGAACAGCGAAGTTGTTAATTGACTTTCCGATTGAAATGACTGAATGTTGTGATTATGTATGTAAAAATTTGGACCACCATCTTGTTATTGATAATATGTACGATGAAATAGTTAACTTATTAAGTCGCACAGCTGGTGATAGTCATTCGTTAAAAGTTCCCAGATATAGGAGGTCGGTCCCCGGTTGGAACAGGCATGTAAGTGGGGCTCACAGGGCGGCCAGGGAAAAGTTTGAGTTAAGGGTAGGTATTGTACGGCAGGCCGGCGGAAGGTCACGTGTGGGATGACATGCAGACGAGTCGGAGGATTTTTAAATCGCGCTTACGCTGGTGTCAAAATCATACTGACCAAATTAAAATGGATATCCTAGCGTAGCATCATTCCAGGACCGACTTCCGCAGTTTCTGGAATTCTACGAACAAACTTAGTTGTAAGCCAGGTCTACCTGTGAGTGTCGACGGTGCCTGTGACCTACCGGGTATAGCAGTCATATTTAGGAATCATTTTACCGTAAAGTCACCACTGGGTCCAACACAGACGGCGAGCGATGATGGTTGTAGTGGCCGTGAAGTCAGCGTCCGATTTTCGGCCATAGACGTCCGGCAGGCCATAAAATCTATGTCACGGGACTTACCCCGTGACATAGATTTGGAGACTTATCTCCTGGCCACGACGACCTGAGCACTGAACACCTAAGGTACGCGGGATGTCATCTGCCCAGAGTACTAGTGATGTTCTACTCCTTATGTGTGGGACATTCGTACTTGCCTGCGCCGATGATGAAGACTGTGGTGGTACCAGTTGTCAAAAACAAAACTGGTGACATTAGTGACAAGTGTAATTACACTGTAATGACAAGTATTACACTGTTTCTCACGTAATTTTTTACCACGAACTACAGTGCTGTGGAACCAGCTCTCAGCGGCGGTATTTCCGGACCATTATGACTTAGGGATCTTCAAGATACGCATCTGCGATTCCTTTGGTTTTGCGGGTGTCCATGGGCGGCGGTGATTACTTCCCATCAGGTGACCCACCTGCTCGTTTGCCTCCTTCTAATATAAAAAAAATGAAAAATTTAAATTGAAATAAAAATTGTGAAAAATATTATGTCTCTTCACAATACATATCAGGAGATGAGAGACTTCTTATAGCATTCAAAACATATCCTGATTATTGATGCATTATTCGTGGCATTATCTAATTGCTGACAGGGGGAGGTGAAATGACCAGTTTCTTAGTGGCCAAGCACAGGAAGTACAGGTAAAGTCCGCCTGAGATGAAAGCCAAGCTAATAAAAGTAATTTAAAAAAGTAACAAGAAAACTTCCACAGACAATACTCTTACATCTTCTCCGCAAAATGGTACAAACCAGAACCAGAAATAATGAACAATAAAACACGTGTAGGTACGTACCTACACAGCAAACGTTCTCACAACTGAACGCGAACCAGTGGAATTTTAAAGCGTACGTACACAAACATTTTCTCTGTACTCTTCTTAAGTATACATGAAAGGGTTTATGAAGTTTATGGTTTATACTCGGCACCTGGCGCTTATGTAAACGTTTACACAAGACAGCACTTGCAGTTTGCTCGACATCACTTAACGAAAATATGGAGTGTTTGCCCTCCTTAATAATCTACTTCATTGTTCTAAGAGTTTGTTGTTTACATACAAAACACGTGCTCCCCATAAGCAGACTGTTATTTCGGTACTGGTTTTGGTAAATCTTCATTTGTTTCGGGCTAAAATGTAATCGCCATCATTATCAGCCTATAGAGGTTCCACTGCTCGGCGCAAAAATGCTTAGAAATTTTTATGGTCAGTAGTATCATGGCAGCTGCACACAAGTCATACCTACATCTTTTTTATTTCAATTAATATTTTTACTAAGAAGGAAAAGACAGCTAGTGTTTGCAATTTGGCATTTTTCTAACGAAAACTTTGTAACTCCTTCTACAAGAGCGACTTAGGCTAAAAGGATACATTGCTCTTTTGATCGGAGAGACAATTTAAAAAAACTTTTATTAAAAAAGGTTTTATTACATATTGTATAAAAAAAAACTTTTAAGATCTGTTACCTACATAAGTGGGTAAAACCATGAAGCTGTAGATATAGGTAACTGGAGAGGCCTGTGAAGCAGCCTTGTTACTGCATGCACTCTGCTTGTTATCACTTGTTTGGTGGGTAGGTATTCATAGTCAATAAATCAAATCTGCCGCTAAATGGGTAAACTAAAATAAAATTACCACTATTAAGTAAATTAAAATAAGATCGCTCACGCAATTTGAACTAATATAACTAATATAATATTAGACGGAAATTTAAAAAACTTTTTAAATTTTTAAAACGTATTTTCATAAATTTACCCTGGTCCGTGAACTGTATGTAATCTACAATATATATCGACTTTTAGGGACCTAGTCATGTGGGCAATACTGGCCGCTATTAAATATTTAAATGTCATATTGATGCTGGCTGGCACTCATGTTTAGTTGTCGACTCAAGTTTCATATTGATAATTTCACATAATAGATTATTTATTAAGTAAAATGATCCATAAATGTGTAGTGCGTGGTTGTGGAAGTACATGGTATCCAGGATGTGAAATAAAATATGAATTCTTACTTAAAAATATCAATTTTATAAAACTATTACTACACAAAGAATATCAAACGGTTTTCAACAAATTATTAGACTATATCCTCATAAAGTGTTGAGTTAAAGTGTTTTCCATACGTTATTATATTAGTCTTCGGTTTAAGTTTCAATAAGTTTAAAGTGAAAATTGATGTGAAATTTTAATGTGAAAAATTTAATGTGAAATTGATTTTTGTATTAATTTAAAATTTGTTTGTTATCATAGTTGAGTGGACACCTAGATAGGTGTCAGTAGTGTAGAGTGACCATGAGAGAGTTCTTTGAGTTTCTTCATTTTGGGTGGGATTGGGAACACTTTTTAATTTGGTTTTTGTATTACCTATATGTATAAGTTTCATCTTAAAATATGATTTAAATGTGACTAAAAAAATCCTTTTCGATGTAAGCACATAGGCATGCTTCATTGCTGCGAAGATTTTCGAAGTACATATGTTGTTTGAAAGGTTATTTTCATACAATGTTTTTCTTTACGGAACGATAAAAAGAAATTATTATTGCTTGGCTCACTGATCAGAGTGCCTAACGCGAGTTTAAATTGCTATTCAAAATTTAATCACATCGATCAAACGAGAATTTGTATGGCAAAATTTTAGTTCTCTTCGTTTGTCATATTTATTTATTTATTTATTTATTTATTTATAATTACATCAGTATACTTACAGTACTAAACCAAATTGTACACTGGTTAGATATAATGTGGACACATAATATGAGCTGATTAAATTAAGCATTGTTACAAATTGCAATTTAGATAAGAGTTTATATAATTATTAAATATACATATTGTTTGGGATAATATGTCAGCCTCCGGGATCTGATAGTGCAATGTGTTAATCACAGCGATTGCTCTAGAAGTTGGCGCATTTTGAGCTCGACGCGTGCGTACCCCCTTGAGCTCAGCAAAAACTCTTGTTCGTCTGCGCGGCGCTCCTAATTCACCTAACGCCCCACTCATATGTCTTTTCGGAACAACAAGTTTTAAATTCTCCAGTACAACCGGATTATCGATCTTATTGTGAATTATCGCGTGGTAATGCGAGTTACCAAAATTAATAAGTAGGTATTATAAACAAAGAATAAGCTCCGAATAGTAATTCCGTGTTTTGTTTTTGTCATTTACCTAAACGTCATTTTAAATTAGAGTAAAAAAGACAAACACAGAATAAAACTTTTTAAATACGAATCGTATCGAAGTGATATAAAAACAATAAATTGGTATTGCAATATTGAGATCTATAGTTCTATTCAAAATAATATTAATTTAAATTTGTGAGTTTTTCTAAGACAATATTTCTAGTTTTCTTGTTCGTTATTATCAATATGGTACATACAGTGTATGCTGTAGGGTAAAAATTTACTCGTTTTTATTTTTCTCCAGCTCATTGTACCTATTATATTTAATTATACTTATTATTCTTTAATAAATGATTTGAAATGGATTTTTTATATTCATTTACTTTCTTTCTCTTTCGTCTTTACTTCACTTCAAAGTCCTGATTTTTATAAATTAGTAAGGGTTACCCTATTCACCAAAAGAGTGAGTAATTGCTTGTTTCAACTAACAGGCCTCTCCAGTTATATCTACAGCTTCATGGGTAAAACATAATTAACACATTCTTAGCAAACCTTTTTTACACTGTGAAGAAAACTAAAATTCTAATAAGACCATAAATATAGATTACTAATGAAGATCTATATATTTGTAAGCTTCATAAACCACCAGCATTCGCCGACGAAGAGTTGGGGAAACTGTTATGATCAACCACAAAACCACTGTCTGAGGTTTACTGTCGCCTAGCCACAGGTAGAAACGGTTGATTTCCTTGTACAGTTAACAGCAAAAGTAGCTGAAAACTTTGTTTTACAATTTGACTCTTTGTCAAGCCCAGTTACCGAAAATAATGAAAAGTGATATATATATTTTTATTGTCCTTAAGTAATGAAGGCCCCAATACTATTAGTATACTGGGCTTCAAGTTTAAAGCAACGTGTATAGCCAAAAATGTTCATTACAAAAACACTAAAAATTTATGAACTTATAAGAGTCTATTTTAGCTTTCGAGCTACAAAATGAAAATGTAGTTCAAAAGAAAAAAAATGGTGTTTGTTAACTTCTAGTATTTTATGATATAGTACTAAAGTGGTCAGTGACTTCGGAAACTGAGTACAACAAGCTTAGCTTATTTTGAATATTAACATAATCGTCATCGGCCTGTAACGGCCTACAGAAAGGTTTTTCCGATCTCGGGTCTTATTTACTAGACTGGCTCATAAGATCCCTATTGGGGTTTAACGATTGCCATCTTACAGCAATCAAAGATACTTTCTCGATACTGATGAATAGCTTTATAAAATACTTTTGTAAACACTGGTGGTTTTGCATTTTTTGTCTTGTCTGTTTCTGTTCAGTTTATTGATGATAATTATATTGCATGTCGTGTCTGCCTATAATTAAGACAACACATAGCCTTAAGATAAACTTGTATTTTTACATTTTAATATTAAGTTTTGTTGGTAGTCCATTTAAAATAAATAAATAAAATGTTATCGGCATAAATCACAATTTAAATCATAATTGAATATTTAGAGCCTTACAAATAAACATAGAATAAGGTCCGAATAGTTATTCCGTGTTTTGTCTCTTTTACTCTAATTTGAAATGACGTTTAAATGACAGGAACAAAACACGGAATAACTATTCGGAGCTTATTCTATTTATTTGTAAGGCACTAAGAATACATTGTAAACGGTTCGTTCGAAACGTCAGGATAATAAAACTAAAACCGTAAATGTGTAAAATAAACAAGAGTAGATACGAGAACGAAAGAAAGAATATTTGATTTTGTTCCATATTAATGGAATCCCCAACTATAAAGCATTACAAATATCCTAAGACCATATTTTTTACAGTCATAAATCATACTTAAAGGCTGATGTAAGTGTGGATTTGGGCGCTATAAGTCTATTCATTCTTTCAATAGCCTTATATCGGTATTGCGAAGTATATATAGGCTATTTCTAGGCAGGCATGTTCCATCCTCGACCGCACCGTCACTTAACATCAGGTGAGGTGTAGTCAAATGCCTGCCTATAACCAATAAAAAAAAAAATATATTTTAAATCTTAACAAACTCTTGCTGATGCTTTTGTAAGAACAAACAAACTTATAAGTGACTTACAATAGTGTGATTTGAGGGCAAATAAACATAAATAATACAAAGACTCATCAAAAGCATAAGTAGGTATTATGTATTAATCTATATTAATATTATAAAGCTGAAGAGTTTGTTTGTTTCTTTGTTTTGTTGAACGCGCTAATCTCAGGAACTTCTGGTTCGAACTGAAAAAACATGTTTATGTTGAATAGTCCATTTATTGAGAAAGGCTATAGGCTATATTACATCACGCTATGACTAATAGGACGCGGGTGAAACCGCAGGGCACAGCTAGTTGTAGATAATTACAAAAGCGGTGTATATTTTCTTCCTCCTGTATTTGTCACACACTATAATAATATACGGTTATAGTTTGCGAAGTAGTTTTTCTCGATTATTTTGAAATTTGAATAACAATATCTAGGGGCCTTTTCAAAAATATGTCTTAAATTTTTTAATAAATTTAATTGTTTGTGAAACATATAAAATGTTGCCATTGCCGTCAACTATGACTTATAAATCCTTTATTAGAGTAATTTAAGCCCAGTATTCTTATTTAAGCTTATATCGCACTCGATAAGTCAAATTAAACTCATCTACGAGGTCATCATCATCACCACCATCATCATCAGCCTACACACGACCACTGCTGGGCGTAGGCCTCTCCAAGTGCACGCCACCGTGCACGATCCGCGGCTACTCTCATCCAGCTCTTGCCAGCCACCTTGAAATAAATATAAATAACCTTAATATACCTTGAGTACATACCTTAAACAGAATATTGAGGCGATTATTTCCCAACCGACTAATCTGTTCCTTCATAATAGCCTCGCAGCCCACACAGGGCCGGGCCGAGCACACTCAATTTGAAATCATGCAACAAAGGTTTCTTATGTTTAATTTATTCATGCGTTGGTGGATCCGTCAGCCCTTTGTGGTGCGATGACGTTTTGCTTTTGTAGCCAACTAACGAGATGGAGGTGGTAACTACCCTGATTTTTTGAGATTATCTTACAGAAAAGGGTGTAGAACTCAGTTACGGCTACTGTACAATATTTAAGCCGTACAAAGCCTGTATAATATACTGCTTAAGTGCTAAATAGGCTCATAAGAGTTGTGTTCTATAAAAAGTTTATGCGAACACTACAAAATTGTAATGTGATATTTACTTACTACTTTAGTAGATACTAATAATGAAATTGATATAAACACGTCTGTTAAAAATACTGCTAAGTATTTTCAAAGTCCACCATCGTGTATCAAAGTAATATGATTTTCAATTTTGGACTATGAGAATAAATGTCACCAATCGAACAGAATATTGAAGCTATACCAAGTAATCATTTCCTTACCAAATAATCTGATCGGAACACAGGGCCGGGCCGAGCACACTCCACCCAAAATTCTCATATTTACATTTGTTTATTTTAATTATTAATTTTGTTTAGTTTTAATTTATTCATGCGTCTGTGGATCCGTCAGCCCTTTGTGGCGTGATGACGTTTTGCTTCCATAACCAACTAAGGAGGTCAGGTACTCTGATTTTTTGAGGTTATCTTACTGAAAAGGACGTGCTTAGGACGCTGTGTTTACTTTCAAGAGTTGTTTTCTATGTAAAGGTTACGAGAACACAGCACATTGAAAACACACTTAGGTTTTTTGTTTTTTAAGTGGTAAGCACTGATGTTAAGTGATGATTAAGGCCAAATATGGTGGAAGCGCACTTCATCCGGGATCCTCAACTACTGAGGCACTGGCTGTCTTATCTCTAGCTGCCGGATCACAATGCTACAAACATTGATGTTAAGGTGACATATTTAGATAAGATGGTGGTAGCTAGGCAGGCGGACCAACAAGTCCTACCACCAATCAAATCGAGTACACAAACATGTACCCCCCGCTGGGAATCGAACCCGGGACCTCTGGGGCTAAGCCGGTGGTCTTAACCACTAGAACACAGTAGCGATTTAAGTTATATATTATATAATTTTGCACAAGTTTTATTGCCAAAAAAATCAATAAAAATAGGAAAAAAAAAGGATCGTGGATTTTTTTCCAAATAAACGGGTTATTCCACTAAACTACAAAAAACTTTCCTCTTTAACTCCAAAACACTTTTTAGTGAGTATTTTATTTATATTTAAATCATTTCACTTTGACTTCAAGATGTCAGCACGTGAATTTTAATCTGAAGCTGTGTTTTATATCTTTATATTTGTAAGCTGTTCGCTATCCTAAAACTAATAGTTATTTTTTTAAAGTTTTATTTGGCGAAATGGGTTTTTTTACCGAAAGGATTGAACTTGAGCGGTAACTATATATTTTAAGGAATCACTCATTAAGCAACACTCGGATGACGAGTTCCGTAAAAATACGAAACGTCAAGTTAAAATTAAATAATTAACCTTATCTGTTCCACTGCTAGTCGATAAAAAGATCCATCATTAAATCAATTATTAAAATTAATCACCAAGCTTGCAAGATGAAGGTTCGAGATCCATCTAAAACCGGGTATAAGTATCAAAAATTCGAAACACATTTTGCCATACTTGGGAATTGAATCTTAGACTTAGATATAGATAGACTGTACTTACTGTGACATAAATCTAATTTAGTTTTCCATTAATTCTTATATTATAGTTTTAATTAATTTGACGTGTGTGTACCTATCTAATTTTGAGTGTAATTTTAAGTGTATTTATAAAATTTTAATCTAATTCACTGACATTCACATTTTGAAACTGACAGTCTATCTTGACATACCTATATAAATATCTATTTAAATTTTTAATTAATATGTAATATTGTTTTGAACAACTTAATTATCTTTTGGCATGTGTACCTATATCTTGTAAGCGCTTTGGATTGTTCTGTAAGTTTACAAGAAATTATTTTTTTTAAATAAATAAATAAATAAAATA
Source organism: Eudonia lacustrata (assembly GCA_947562085.1). NCBI lineage: Eukaryota > Metazoa > Arthropoda > Insecta > Lepidoptera > Crambidae > Eudonia > Eudonia lacustrata. The sequence continues at coordinate 3,333,788 of OX387322.1, forward strand.
AATTAATTTTTTTGCCATGCCTTTGCCACTCCATAGTAAAAGTGACCTAAAAATTTAAATTCTTATTTTTGTATGGACTTCTAAATTAAACAATAATACAGTACAATACAATAGTATAACAGTATAATACACCCTATGCGTCGAGTGGGGAAACGAAAACGCTTTCGAAACTTATATCATTAAGGAAGTTAATTAAGAAAAGAAGCTTTATCGAAGTTCGCAGATAGGAATACAGACTGTTTAATTATAAATGGAGTGATTGGGGCGCCAACTTTTACGAGGGCGCGAGATATGAACGCGGCTATGCAAAGACATTATGATTTTGTACATATCTTTATTAGCTACTAGCAGTTTGCCCGCGACTTTGTCGTAGACAAGTTAGCTCTAAGCCAGCGAATCTAGACTGGATATTTTTTTTTCTTTTTTTTATTGTGGCACGCCAAAATGGCCCCACCCTGCCTGGTGTAAAGCAGCCAGTGAAGCCCAAGAAGTGAAAGCGTCACATCACATCACAGCGCTACCACGCTATGCCGAACGCTCACACTATGGCGGCCTGCATAAATGCTTTTTCACGCTCCGCTTAAATAACCCGGGAGAGAAAGAGGAGGGAAACACGTGTGCGGGAAGCGCATTCCACATATGGGCAGTCCGGCAAATAAATGATTTACTAATAAATATTAAAAAATTAATGAAAAATTATATTATTTTATTAAATTAAATGATTTTACTGACTAATAAGTTAAGAGGAACTCGATGGCACAGTTGAACGCGCTCGGTCTGCGAGTGCTGAGGTTAAGCAACTTTCGCGAAGGCCGGTTATCGGGCGGGTGACCAAATGTATCTCGAGGAGCTCGAGAAGGCACGTAAAGCCGTTCGGCTGCCCCATTTCAAAACCTAGGAAGGACCTAAAAACAAATTTTACAGGAGAGCGTTTAAACGTAAAATAGGTCAGTCTTAGTAAGGAGCACAAACCACATGAAAACCTAGCAAGTCTCAGAGATTTACTAGGTTTTGAAATGGTTAAAGTGCTTTGCTAGGTTTAAAAATGGTTATGAGATGGTGGAGAATAGTGCACTTACTAGATTGATGCTTCAATATCTCTGTTTGTATCTTAGATTTCAATGCTGGTGTTTTTGTATTGTGTAGGGACTTACTATATTTGGAAGATTAATGCAAAAACCTATTTTTACAAAAAAAGTTCCTTACTAGGTTTTGAAATGGGGCAGCCGCGTTGGTCCCGGCTGCATTAGCTGTCGTTAACAACCATCGCGCCGCATTAGGCCGCGTGGTGGTCAGTGGCCCGATGGATAGGGATCCATCCATAGGGAAGGCTCGTGCCCCAGCAGTGGGGACATAAAATGAGCTGATGATGATAATGAGATATCTTTAGCTATATTGTTTTCTAAAGTTTACGCGAACCTTTTCTACCTTTTGGAAGTGCGACAATGAAATGGGTAACTAAAGGGCAATGAGCAATTTGAAAGAACGGTTGTTAAGTACCTTTTTTTTAAATTCTTGCGCACGAGCGGGACTTTCTTAATCGTTAGAGATCTTATAGACGAACAATTATTGCTATGACAAGTTAGCTCTAAGCCGTATCCTTTCGGAGATATGCTCGAATCTAGACTGGATCAACTCTTAGTAAATAACTAATTTACTCACTTATAAGTTAAAAGTTAGCGCTTTCCTTTAGTCTGATATTTCTTTTTTTTTTTTTTTATGTTAAAAGGAGGCAAACGAGCAGGCGGGTCACCTGATGGAAAGCAATCACCGCCGCCCATGGACACCCGCAAAACTAAAGTAATCGCGGATGCGTTGCCGACCTTGAGGAAGGAGTTGGATCTTGAGGAGGGAGTAGGAATTGGGAGGGGGGAGGGGTGAGAGATGGGCCTCCGGTACTTTCACTCACCGGACGAAACACAACAGCAACGAGTGCCGTTGTTTCACGCCGATATTCTGAGAGAGGGTGGTATTTCGCCGGGCGAGCCGGCCCATTTCGTGCTGTAACGCAGCGTGGCTCTACCACTCAGACAGTGTCACTCATTTAGCACCACCCAGGGGTCACGTGTAGGGTCTCAAGGGTAAACCTACGGACGCGAGTAACTTTAACCCCCAAATTCACATTTCACATTTGACATAACTTCAAAGAATTTGGTTCTTATAAGCGATACTATTAGCTGATGTAATATAACGGGAGTAGGTATTTAATTAAAAAAACAGGTTCGTTTTCCGGACTGGACTGGACTATTTATTTAAATTTTTTTTTATTTTTTTTTATTTTTAGACTTAACATATTATTCATAGATTTTTATAAAAATGCTTAACTCTCTATAAATTGCCGTGTCCGAAAAGGGCGACTAAGTTTTAAGTTTCTTTAAAATGTAACACCTTTTGTACACTTAGTTAGCAATAAAAAATTTAATTTTGATTTAGATTTTGATTCTGGTAAAAAAAAAATTCTAAGTTCTTACGAGACCTTATTGCGTATTTTTTTTTTGCTATTTCTCATTATTTTCTGATTTTCGAATTTGGGTCATACAAAAACTTCCTGTATAAAATCGCTCATTTTCTGGAATTATTCCGGTTTACGGCTAAATTTTCATATAAAGTATTGTTCGTATGGATGCCCTCTCTAAACATAAATAACAAAGTAATTTTGTTTGTGCGCAAACATTTTCAAAAAACGCACCAAAAGCGCCTATATTTTCCTTCCTTTTACAGAGTAAAACAAATTCCATACAAATATTCGATTACGATAACTTAATCGAATAGTGGATATTACTCTCAGCTCTCAGTACCTACAGATACACCTAAACAGGCTTTAATTAAAGATAAAATAAAATGGAAGCGAACAAGTCAGCAAGTCCCTGTTTCCCGCGATTATGCCGCAACCCAGGTGTCAGTATGGCTTCGCACGTCACGCAATCTTTCACACGTTATTTCGCAATCTAATTACCTTTTAAAACACACTTCTAGGTTCCTGGTGCGAGTTTTATTTGCTATTAAATCATTGAAATAAAAACGGGATTTTGTATTGTTATTATAGAGATTTTTTTAAAACACATGAATAAATAAATAAACTTTCCTACATTCACACCAATTATCTAGCCCAAGAGAAGCTTCGTTATGAAACTCGTTAAATGGTTACTAGACAACGGATAAACATACTTAAATACTTACATACTTACTGAGATGTACCCGGTGTACTTAAATACTTACATACTTACTGAGATGTACTCCGGTTTGTACCTGTCCAGCGCACTGATGTACATCAGTGCGCTGGACAGGTACAAACCGGATATACTGGCACTCAACGAGACATGGCTACTTGCAGGAGAAGATAAAATTGTTCCCTCCATTCCCGGATATACGCTTAAAAGTAACCCACGCCTAGACGGCCGAAGAGGCGGCGGAGTAGGCTTTTATATACGCAAAGGACTGCAAGCGCGTGTAAAACAACACCCCGCATCTACTTTTGAACAAATGTGGCTGGAGCTGCAAGTGCGTGGGGTGGGACAGCATATAGACCGGAGTCTGTATCAGTAGATAATGCCATCGATGCACTTAGTGAATCACTTGACAGTTTCTCATATTGTAATGGTATATTTCTAATAATGGTATATTAATGGTATATTTTAATGGTATATTTATATTGAGTGACTTCAATGTCAATCTTATGCTCCATGATAGGCCAAATGCAGGAAAACACCAAACTTTAAACGTTATCTGATATTAATGATAAAGTAGAACTATTTAGCCAGTTCATTTCAACATTGTTCGATAAATATGCCCCAGATAGACGAACACGTATCGACCAAAAATCTTGCCCATGGATCACCGACAACATTAAAATTATGATGAAATTACGCGACTCAGCCTTTGCTAGGGCTCGAATGACAAAGCTGGCGGCGCACTGGGATTATTATAAAAATCTTCGCAACTATACCAGTGGAGCATTAAACCGAGAAAAGTCTGCTTATTTTACTTACTATGTTAATAGGACAAAAAAACAGCCCAAGCAAATGTGGAACCATCTAAAGCGGTCTTCGATTCTCTGCAACAACGAAAAACCAATGGTCCCAAAACATTTGTGTAACCCAGATGAAATAAATAAATTATTTTTAACCCTACCAGGAGACGCCGACACCAATGTTGAAACGCAAGCATCTTTTGAAAGAAAAAGTAAGCAAAGCGCACAGATGTTTACTATAAATAGCTGCACCGAGGATCAAGTTTCTAAAATTATTTCATCAATAGAGACAAAAGCATACGGCCATGATGAAATTTCAATAGACATGATTAAGCTTACATTGGACTCTACCCTGTCAATAATCACACATATAATAAACTCCTCCATTCAAGCTAGTATTTTCCCCAGGGCCTGGAAATTGGCAAAGATAAAACCTATACCTAAATCTAACAAGGTTGAGGACTACAAAGATCTGCATCCTATCAGTATCTTGCCCGTACTTTCTAAAGTAATTGAAAGGTTGGTTTGTGACCAACTATCCAAACATCTGGAGAAAAATAATCTGCTTCCCACCACGCAATCTGGTTTTCGTAGTAAGCATGGAACTGCGACAGCACTGGCTAAGGTCACAGACGACATAATTTCGGCTTCAGATAAGGGTATGGGGAGCATCCTTGTACTTTTGGACTTTACCCGGGCGTTCGATTGCCTTAATCCCAATCTATTGATATCTAAAATGTCTCATTACGGAGTTTCAGAGAAATCCTGCAGGTGGTTTCGGTCTTTTCTTGCGGATAGAATGCAGTATGTCGAAGTTCAAACAGAACAAGGATTACTGGTGAAATCTCAAGTGAATATGGTCTGTCGAGGTACGCCCCAGGGTTCGATTCTAAGTCCTCTGCTGTTTGTGCTGTATACCGCAGATCTCATAGAGAGACTGAAGCACTGTGAGTCACATTTATATGCTGACGACACTCAATTGTATCACTCTTTTTCACCACAAGAGCTGCAGACGTCTATAAGCCATATTAATGAAGATCTGAACACAGTATCGGAATGGTCTGTAAAAAATAACTTGGTCCTAAACCCAGCTAAATCACAGTTCATCGTCATGGGTAACAAATGGCAGTGCCAGAAGATTGTCGGCCAAAATCCGCAAATCCGCATCGAAGGGGAACCCATCTCTCGAGTAGAAAAAGCAAAAAATCTCGGTTTGATAATTGATGGTGAAATGCGATATACTGAATATATTAATACCAAAATCAGGAATGCGTTCTTTCGATTGAAGGTGCTATACAGTTTGCGGAGGTATTTATCCGAGGATGTAAGGAAAACTCTTACAGAGTCTCTTGTTTTGTCTCAATTTAATTATTGTGATATAGTGTATGGACCGAGACTACTTGACCAAACAAAGAGATCCGTGCAACGGATTCAAAATACGTGTATGTGTTAAAGACGAATGTTATGTTAGTTTTAATATTTATTACTAGATGGCGCGGTTCGTATTTGACTGAATCGCGCTATCGAAGTGTCTTAACAAATAGCATATAGGCCAAATTTTTTGACAATAAAGTTGTTACCTGAATTAGAACAAAGAAGCTACTAGCGGTTTCATTTTCAACCCTATTAGTATTCCCTTCAGTACATAGGTATACCATTTTTCATTGGTCCTTCGAGCCGGATTAAAAAGGTCAAACTAGCAAATTTTTGAAGAAAGTGGTCAGTGTGCACCACACCTCTCGTACTCGCAGTGGTTCGCTGCGGATAAAGTACCTGACAGCAGCAGCAGCCTGGTGGAGTCCTGATGGTAAAAGAAGAACAGCCTGAAGGAATCTGGTGTTGGCAGCTGAGCAGTGAGGACTAAGGTCAACTGATGAGCAGATTTTAGTATCCAGGAAGGATAGTGGAAAGCAAAGAGGTCAAGCGTGAGTCGAAATTAAATTTAAAATTTGGCAAACTAATTTGAACTCTACTGTAAGCACTAGAATTACTTTTAATATTTTAATTAGTTAAGTAGCTTTGGCATAGATTTAATAGTGTGTAAGTTAGGACTTGGAATAATTTTATAAAAAACGACGGAACGGGGAATCTATGTTCGATTTTCCTCGGACTGTCAAAAACACTTGTAAAATTTTCAACACAAAATATTTTTATTTTATAAGTTTGTTAGTTTATAATTTGTTAATATTTCTTTTAATTTCATAAAATGGAAACTCTTATCAATGTACAATTGGATTTTTATAATTCAATTAAAAAAGGGGTAATTAATTTTAGGAAAAGCCCTAAAGACAGAATAACAAAAGAATATATTGAAACCAGGTTAGAGACTTTAGAGACTAATTGGATTATGTTTAGGTCAAATAATACTAAATTGTATGAAATTTCGGAACCGAAAGATTTAGCAGATTCTTATTATGTTACAAAGGAAATTAATGATAGTACTGAGGAACATTATTATGAGTATAAATCTTTACTGAAATGTTCTTTGAATCAATTTGTGTCGAGTAAAGTTGAGTCGCAAATTACAAAAGATAGCGATAAGACGAGTTCAATAGTAAGGTTACCAAAAATTACAATACCTACTTTTTCGGGTCATTATGCGGAATGGACCACTTTTCGTGATCTATTCAGTTCTTTAGTTCATAGAAATGATTCGTTGGAAAATGTACAAAAGTTACATTATTTAAAGTCTCATTTAACCGGCGAAGCAGAACAATTGATAAGATACACGCCCATCACAGGTGCGAATTACAGTCAGTGTTGGTATAACAATAAAAAATATCTAGCTAATTGTATTTTCCAACGTTTGTTCGGACAAAGACGTATGTACGTAGAGTCTTCGTCGGGTTTAAAGGATCTATTAGATACCACCATGGACTGTTTAAATGGACTGAAAAATATTGATATCGATGTGAGCACATGGGACGTTATTATTATTCATATTGTAACGTTTAAATTAGATCCAGAAACCCGTAAGCAATGGGAACTGCAAATATCGAGTAATGATTCGAATGAATTGCCTACTTTGGATCAATTAAAACTTTTTATGGAGAGTCGTTTTCGTGCTTTAGAGTTTGTCGATTCAAAAAGGTCTCTACAACAGTAAGCTAGTGGTTCTCATTTAAAACCAAAGGCTTTATTGACGACTAATGTTTCAGTTATGCGTTGTGAGTATTGCTCAGAAGGTCACAAGTTATGATTTGTAAAGAGTTCACGAAACAAAGTTGCGCTCAGAGACGTGAATTTGTAGCAAAAAATGCTATCTGTTTCAATTGCTTGGGTGGCAATCACACAGTTTATGACTGCAAGAAACCCACTTCTTGTCGTGTTTGTAACAAACGTCATCATTCGTTGTTACATCCAGAAAATGACAGATTTTCTCCTATGTCTAAATCTCAAGATCCTGTTGAGAGTACTAGCTCATCGGCTAGCGATCCTCCAATAGTTTCCTGTGTTAACTCGTAGAGTCCCTCGATATGGTCAGGTATTACTAGCTACAGCTCTAGTAAACATCGAATCACAGTCTCGTGGAAATCATGTCGTTAGAGCGTTAATTGATCAGGGCTCGCAAGCCTGTTTTATAACCGAAGCGACAGTACAGATGTTGCGGCTAAAAAGGAATACAGTCAGAGGAACAATCACTGGATTAGGAGGCAAACCGTTAACATCACTATGTATAGTGACAGTTCAACTTCAGTCGCGAATCGAAAAAGAATTTAGAGTACAATTTGAGGCGTATGTTTTAAAAAATATAACCTCATACTTACCAGAACAGAAAGTAAAGGCTGTAAATTGGATAAATTTAGAAAATGTGTGCTTAGCAGATCCACAGTTTGACACTCCCAATAGAGTGGATATGTTATTAGGAGCTAATGTTTTTGGTCAAATCTTAAAGGATGGTGTAAAAAAGAACTTAGATGGCACCTTTGTAGCTCAAAACACCACTTTGGGGTGGATTTTGTCCGGCACCATAAACGATTGTCTCAATAAGACATCTGAAGAGACTTCACGCATATCTGTTATGCATGCACAAATAAACGAGGACGACATTTTGAAACAATTCTGGGAAATTGAAGAACAAGCTTCTATGTTAAAAAATACTTTTACAGAAGAAGAACTACGTTGCGAGGAGATTTTTAAAAACACTACAACAAGGACATCTGAAGGTCGATACGTGGTAAGGCTACCCTTTCGAGATGAACGTCCGCAGTGCACAAATCATGGTTCACGAGAGATTGCTGAAACAAGATTTAAATCGTTAGAAAAACGTTTTGAAAGAAATAAAGATTTGAAAGAAGAGTACACAAAAGTAGTTAACGAGTATTTAGAATTAGAACATATGAGACCAGCCAAAGGTACAAATAAAAACGAAGCGGTATACTTACCACACCATGCTGTTATAAGGAATGACAAGACCACAACCAAAGTTAGAGTAGTGTTCAACGCATCACAGAAAAATAAGATAGGTGTATCTTTAAATAGCACTCTTATGATTGGCCCGACACTGCAAGCTGATTTGCGCCATACTGTCTTAAGGTGGAGAGTACATCCTATTGCACTCGTAGCAGACATTGTCAAGATGTATCGCCAAGTTGCCATAGCTGAAGAAGATGCAAAGTATCAGAGAATATTGTGGCGGGATAATCCTGATAATAAAATACAAGAATTTGAATTGATGACGGTTACATTTGGGACCGCTTCAGGTCCATATCTTGCAATAAAAGCATTGCAACAAATCGCTTTAGATGAAGGTCAAAATTATCCTCGAGCAGCTGATCAAGTTCTCAAAAGTTTCTATGTCGATGATTTCCTGAGCGGTTGTTCCTCCATTGAAGACGGAGTACAGCTGTACAAACAAATTACAGAGTTGTTATCGAAAGGGGGTTTTAAACTGCAAAAATGGGATAGTAATAATAAAAAAATGCTTTCAGAAATACGTACTTACGAAGAACAAATTTATATAGAAAAAAAGGTTACAAACGAAAAGGACATGCAAAACAAAGTACACAACATAAGGACAACGGGCAATAAAGACATTGATATCAAGGCAGAAACTACAACAAGAATATTAGGTCTTACCTGGGATCGTAGCGAAGATCACTTCCAGTATTCGGTAAACCTTCCGACGTCAGCACCTGTACCTGAAACAAAAAGATCAATAATATCAATAATAGGACGGTTATATGATCCATTGGGGTGGATAGCACCAAGCATAGTTATAGCAAAAATGTTCATCCAAAAGTTATGGTTAGCAGGCATAACTTGGGATGAACCTATATCAGCAGAATTAAATAATGAATGGTATACTTACCGTAATGAGTTGTCAAAACTTACTTCAGTCCGAGTTCCACGTTGGATAGGCACTGTAAGTAACAACGATAGTTTCGAACTGCATGGCTTTTGCGATGCCTCGAAACTAGCTTACGCAGCTGTCATTTATGTGAGAATCATTGATAGTTCTGAAGACCCGCGAGTTTCTCTATTAACAGCCAAGACCAGAGTAGCTCCGATTAAGCAGGTCAGCATTCCCCGACTCGAGCTGTGTGGTGCGGTGCTTTTAACACGCCTTCTTACCGAGATAGCTGAGGTACTGAATGTTCGTAAAGAAAACATCAAGGCGTGGACAGATTCAACTGTAGTCCTAGCGTGGTTGAACAGCCATCCCAGTAAGTGGAAAACTTTTGTCGCCAATAGGGTCTCGGAGATCTTAACTTCATTAGATTCTTCGCAATGGTATCATGTATCATCAACAGAAAACCCAGCCGATTGTGCGTCACGAGGTATCTTCCCCAGTACACTTATTGAAAACAATATTTGGTATTTTGGGCCTCTTTTCCTTAAAGAACAAAGTATCCCATATAATAAGCCTAAAGATTTAAAGGTACATTTAGAAGAAGCTGTGAATGTGAAGTCATATTTCAATACCACCACTGAAGATGATCTATTTCAACGATTTTCTTCTTTGCAGAGATTATTACGAGTCATAGCTTATTGCCGGAGACTCTATATAAGAAATGATAATTTTACTACTTATTTAACAAAGGTAGAAATAGAAAAAGCACTAATATGTTGCATAAAGAAAGTTCAAAGGGGAGAATTTACTGAAGAAATTTTACAATTGCAATCTAAAGGCCACTTACAATCTAAAACTAGTAAGCTAAAATCATTATGTCCTTATTTGGATGATTGTGGGATAATGAGGGTGAGTGGTAGATTACAGAAGTCGCTGTTGTCTGAAGACACTAAACATCCCATAATACTACCACATTGTTCCCATATCACTAAACTGATAATATCAGATGCACACCAGAAAACTTTACACGGTGGCCTAAGATTGATGGTTAATTACTTAAGGAGCGCATACTGGATAATCGGTGTTAGAAGTCTCGTTAAACAACATATTAATCAATGTGTTACATGTGTTCGACAGAAGGCCAACATTCAAACTCAATATATGGGTTCTCTTCCTTCCGTTCGATGTGCACCCGCTAGAGCATTTTTATATAGCGGAGTTGACTATGCAGGCCCTATAAAAATTAGGACAACTAAAGGTCGAGGTAATCGTTCCCACAAGGGATACATATGCGTTTTCATCTGCATGGTCACTCGAGCTATTCATTTAGAAGTCGTGAGTGACATGAGCACTCAAGTCTTTCTGGCAGCTTTTAGACGTTTTGTTTCTAGGCGTGGTTTCCACTGCGCCCAATTGTGGAGTGACAATGGTACGACATTTGTAGGAGCATCAAAGGAACTGCAACATTTGATTGGCTTACAAAAGGACATTGCACCTTATTTAGAAAGTCATGGCACTGAGTGGCATTTTATTCCACCACATGCACCCAATTTTGGGGGATTATGGGAAGCGGGGGTGAAATCTACAAAATTTCACTTAAGACGTGTCATAGGCGAATCAACGCTCACATTCGAGGAAATGAGTACTTTCCTTAGTCAGGTAGAAGCTTGTTTAAACTCTCGACCCATAACTGTAGAGAGTTCAGACCCGAGTGATCCTCTCCCGTTAACACCAGGTCATTTTCTCATCGGAGGTCCCCTAGTGGCTGTACTCGAATTTAAAAATTACGACGACTACAACGTTAGTTCATTGGCAAGGTGGCAATTCATTCAAAAAATGTTGCAATGTTATTGGCGTCATTGGTCACAAGAATATCTGTGTAGTTTAATGAACAGATATAAATGGCGAACTAAGGTACCAGAGCCTAATGTGGGTGACTTAGTTCTTGTCAAAGAAGATGATTTACCTCCAAGTCGTTGGTTGATGGGACGTATTACGGAAAAACATCCAGGCGGTGACAACGTTACCCGTGTGGTCACCATTCGGGTTAAGTCCACAATATTTAAAAGACCTACATCAAAAGTATGTATTTTACCTATTAATAATAATAATAATAACTAGTTTAAAGGTCAGGTATTTTGCTTATTAATAATAATAAAGTTTTCTTTTATATTTTGCTAAGTCGTTTATTTTGTAAATTCAGTTCACCAAGTGCAAGGGCTTAACTTATGATTAGTGGAAGGTTATATTCTTTTACGTAGAAGGACATTTCGTCACAATATGTCCTTGGTGGGCGGAATGTTAAAGACGAATGTTATGTTAGTTTTAATATTTATTACTAGATGGCGCGGTTCGTATTTGACTGAATCGCGCTATCGAAGTGTCTTAACAAATAGCATATAGGCCATATATTTTGACAATAAAGTTTTTACCTGAATTAGAACAAAGAAGCTACTAGCGGTTTCATTTTCAACCCTATTAGTATTCCCTTCAGTACATAGGTATACCATTTTATCTACACTAATGTTGTAACATTCTACTTATGTTTCCAATACTTGACTTATAATTACTACTGTTATAGCGCAGACAACAAAACACTCAATTTAAGCAATTTCACATGATGGTATAATATCCACATCGATATCGTAAAATCTCATTATAACATCAATAAAACGCGACCAATTAACCTGGCGAGCCTTATGTCAAAATCCTCATACAAGTTGTATAAAATTTTGATATTAGGCTGGCTTTTGAAAACAGTTGGGTTATACGTGAAAACTTCGTCGAAACTACTAAACTTACATACACAAAACTCTTTGGTAAGATCTTGTGCCAATTAAATAAAAAAAGAACAGCGCGCGCTCGCTCCTGATTGGCCCTGCGCGCGCAGCTGCGCTCCCATTGGTTAGATTTTAATGGCGGAAATTTGAACAATTATTATAAATAAACTATTGTCAGCTTTTACTCTTGTTGTTTGACTAATTGCATTAGTGAAGATAAAGTAGTGTATGCAACTGCATATAACATGGGTATTAAAACACTCGTTACTATTATGAAACTCGCTGCGCTCGTTTCATAAACTCACACTCGTGTTTTAATACCCTTCATTATATGACAGTTGCATAAACTACTATTTCAGTATGCGTTTTTGTTACGAAATATCAAGAAGAGCGCACATATCACCATACCTGAACAATAAAGGAATCCTGAACATGGTAAATCGGAGACTTCTACATTTAGCACTTGCTACTCGCAAAATAATTGAATTTAGAAGACCAGACTATCACTTTGAAAAGTTAGAATGGGTGAAGGACTCTCATACGAAATCAATACGAAAACACAGAGAAACCTGTCTCATAGTTCCGAAACACGAACTACGTTGTTCAGAGGGGGGTTCAAGTATGCAGCGAGCAAAGTGTGGAATGACTTGCCTCTTCCGTTACGAGAGCCTATGTCCTTGTACAGGTACAAAGCACTTGCTCGCTCGTACTTTTTAGATAAACAAAAAGCTTCAGTAAATGTTAAACTGACCCCACCTACTGTTACCTGCCCTTGAACCTACCCGCCTGATTTACCAAACTTACCCATGCATTTTTTTTTTAAATATTTTTATTTATTTATAAATAATATTCGCCTATTGTTAAAAGCCACACATAAAACACATCACACATACCAACCAAGTTATCCAACCAAGTTAACCTTGTTTTTTTTTTTTACTATACTTTATTTATTTATTTATTTCAAAACTTTTGCAACATAATTACATGGCGGACTTAATGCCTGAGGCATTCTCTACCAGTCAACCATAGGGTGGTGCAGAAATAACAAGGTAGGTGCAATTGGGTGAAGACAACAATTTAGAAATAAAAATAATATATTATAAAACGCACAGTATATACCTACATATATACAATTTATATAAATATACTTATATACACTATTATTACATAAACTACTTTTACAAATATAAAATAAACATAAACATATAATACATAATTTATAAATAGGACGTTACTGAGATGATTCTGCCAAGGTTTTATCAAAATAGAGCATACGGACTTTCTTTTTAAAGGCGTCACGACTAGTAGCCATCCTGATAGTAGCCATACTTTCATGTTTCAACAAACACATTGCCTCTTCCTTCTAACCAAATCGTACCCTCAAGGGACCAGTCTGAAAACCAGCGCTGGGCTGCGCCCAGCACTCTGCTGGGACTTGGTACCCATTGCCAATAAACTTTGATTTTTGATTATTTCTATTTTTGCCCATAACGTTAGTAGTTAGTTTAGTAACTTAACGTTAGTTTTATATTATTAATTGTAGTCAGTATTGTTTTTATTTCTGTTTTCTTATGTTTATGGCAATAAAGTTTTTCATTTTCATTTTCATTTTCATTTTACTTAACAACTTCGCTGTCCAAAAATTAAAACAATAGATAAATCAATTGTTATGTATCACATGTGACTCATGGGACAGGGAAGTTGTTAACATAGAAAACACCCAGACCCGAGACAATTTAAAAAACAATAATTAATTAATGGAATCAGGCGTTATTTTGCGGAAATCCATAGTACAAAAAAATGTAATTTAAATAATATGTAGTGTTAATTCCGCTAACTCACTCGTTTATACAGCTTGGATGCAGTACGCATGCACCGCCCTCCCGCCCGCAAAAAGTATGCACATGCAGGAGAAACAATGCGTGCAAGCGAAAATGCACACCAACACCGATACCCGACACGTGTTTCGCCCCTCCACGGGGCATCCTCAGGAGCTGTTGACTGGTCGAGAGCTGCGCACCGACTGTTACAAACAAACAAAAACAATAATTTCTAAATTCACCCGACCGGCGATCGACCGGGACCTCAGAGATGGCGACACCATGATAACCGGTGTACAAACCACTCGACCAAGGAGGTCATCAAATAATAAATAATGTATAATAGAAGTTAGTAGATAGACAAGATAAGATTCTCGATAAGAGCTTCAAAAACGGTACGTGAAATATGGCCAATAGCTCTGACAACTTCAACTGAGAATGAGACTACTATTATAGTAATGCATTAACTACGGGTATCTACGAGTAAAGTAAGTAAAGTAAATAGCCTATAACTGTCCCACTGCTGGGCAAAGGCCTCCATCATTAAAATAAATTCATCACTACACAATTGTACCCATCAATATGGGTAATGGCTTAATCACCACGCTTGCCTTGCGGGTTTGTGATCACAAACCCGGGCTATGCATCAAAAAAAAATCCGAAACACTTTGACCCGGGAATCGAACCACTCGGCCACCGAGGCGACAACTGCCACGTGTGAAATTCAAAAATTCAAAATTCAAAATCATTTATTCTGTTTAGGCTACAAGTAGCTCTTGTGAATGTCACTATGCCATCGGTTCGTAAGTCTACTCTGGGCGAGAGATCTTGTACTCAGAAGAACCGGCAAGAAACTCAGCAAGTGTCCAGCCCTTTTCTTCCTTACAGCTTCAAAAATATTGGAAAATGCCCTATTATAGCAGGACACTTTCCATTACAAATAAACACAAAAAATATAGAAGACAACCACAACATGTAAAAAAAACAAAATAAAAAAATCTAAGTTATCAAATTTACATCAGGTAAAAGTTTTAATTTCCACAATGTACCACTACCGTACTCTAGTAAAAGTCTAAAATGTTTAAGAAAAACAAAGTCAAACTATATAGTGTGAATAACACTAAAAATCTGTATGTCAAAGCATTACTTGAGAACTAATCTACCGATTTGGCTGTTTATTTTTTGTTGTGTTCATAACTGTCAGAACGAGGTTTTTTTTAAAAAAAAATCATCACGGGATTACGGGTGTTCACTGAAGCGGACAAAGCCGCGAGCGGACAAAGAATACATTATAGGCGCTTAACAATATTAAGTAAATAGTATTGTATACTAAGAACGTTGTATGTATAAATGTTTTGTTATTACTTTAATACCAATAGAAAATAATAATATTCTAAATGTACTTTTTGATGAATCTCGTTAATGCTCTTTCTATAACGTTAATAATAAAATAAATAGTTGAAACTTCAGCATCAGTTCAACATCAGTTTTTCCGCTTTGTAACCGTGTTGTTGTTATTTCACAATCTGAGGGAGGCGATGGTCGTGACCGGAATATGTCTATGAGCAAACAGCTATGGGTCTTATCTAAATGTTAAGTCTGAATGTTAAAGTGTTTTTATTGTTATCACTAACTTGAAAGGTAGGTAAGTACTCATAAAATGCTTTTTAAACTTTACACTTATTTTACAGTAACAGAAAGCCCAAACTCGCGCGCGGGCGGTTACTCGAAAATAATAGCAAATGGAAAAAGTGTGTTTCTGATGCATAGCCCGAGGTTGTCATTACTGTAAGGAAGTTATATGCAGCTCATAGTAAAAGTTAGTTTTTGTATTTATATGTAAGCCTCTTTAGTTTGGATGAGTATTTGAATCATCGAACATGTGAAATTAAAAAGTTTTGCAACGGTTTGACACAGTCGTAGGAGGAGCTAGACGCCCGGCTAAGAGCCGAGGTGCTCGGAGATCAGTTTTAATATAATGTAACATTTTTATTATAATATACAAAGTTAAGTGTAACTGTTATTATTATTTCACATCCACCTTACATTACCCACCCGCTTGGCGGTGTAGCCAATATCCATCAATTGTGGCGATGGCTTGATTTCAATGGTAGAGGCCTTCGCCCAGCAGTGGAACAATAAATTGGCTATTTACATACATTTACTCATCATCATCATCATCATCACCATCATCATCATCATCATCATCATCATCAGCAGAGGTGGCGAGATGACTTGGACGCCAACCAGACCGACTGTCTTAAGATCGTTTGGGAAAGAGACAAGTGGAAGGAGTTGGGAGCTGTCTTTGCCCAGCAGTTGGAGAGCATAGTTTAAGGACAAAGACATCATCAGCCTGGAAATATCCCACTGCTGAATGGATCAAATTTAAAATACTTAGATTTGTCTGAGAGTTAAACCCAGGATCTTCGGATATCGGGCCGAGCTTTGCCACCAAGGCACTGAAGCGGCCATACTTGAGGCCCTTTGACTTGGCAGCCTAAGTGAAAAGGAAAGCCAATAAGGCCTCAATCGTTAAAACACAGTTTTCAATACAAATACAATAAAGACCTAATCACCATCACCGCGCTGGTCAAATGCGGGTTGGTGATCATAATATAAACCCGGGCTATGCGAAACGCACCTTGCCCAACCTAGTAATCAAATCCAGGATCTTCGGATATTGGGTCAAACGCTCCACTCATCCACTAAGCCTAAAACAAATAAAAGTTTAATGTTTCCTGCAAGCATATTAAGTGGGTTACTGGGCTAAGCATCCCACGTGGAAGTTATAGCCAATAAGGTATTGGAAATCTCTTTATCAACTCCATTCGCATTTTCTACTTGCTCAAGCACTCGGGCTAGAAGAAAAATTATTTTACTAATAGCACAGACTATCTTGTCGCTTTCTCTATAAGTATGATTGGAGATAGGATCACGAGGAATTTGCAAGGAGTAAACAAACAGAACTGCGTCAAAAGTACAGTCACCAGCATATATACAACTTGTGTTAGATCTTTTATTCTCATTAAATAAAATAATTCATTAAATAATTCGATATTAAATATGTAATGTTGTCATAACCAGTAAATATTATATAATTATTGTATTAATAATAGCTATAGCTCTTCTAGTAATATGATAAGAAATTACACATTATCATTTCTAATCATATTACGGATGACGCGCAATTGACCAAAGAGTCCGAAGCCATTATTGCGATGTTAAAAAGTGCTATCGGGAAATGAGATTGGTCGAACGAGGGAGATAAGATGGAGATCGCTCGGTAACTTGAAAAAGAAATATAGTTGTTTGTAAACCAAATTACAAAGTGTTTTATGTAGTGTTTAACACTTGTAACATAAAGGTGTGGTCAAAATGAAAAGACCCAAAGTGTATCCCATCTAGAACTTGTATGTGTTGTTATTAAGACATAATTATTAACTTTAACTTGTCATGCAATGGTTAATGAAATATTTATATTAATGCGTCAGGCGCGCATAAGCAAGCAGCAGTGATAATAAATGTACCCAGAGGTTACTAAGCCACTAGGGCTGAGACTTGTTTATTTTGATGTGACGGCACAATAGAAATATTTAAGAGCGTTTACGCCGCATACTAGCGCCGCCAATGAAAAAAAAAACATATCTAGTAATTAGAGATAGAAAATCAAATTATGCTCAACAAACTATCTGAATGAAGTAATTTAGCATTTTTTAGCTCTAATTACTAGATATGTTTTTTTTATTAGTGGCGCTAGTGTGCGGCGTAAACGCTCTTAATTGAAAATTATATTTACAAGCCGCCTGCCCGTCCTCCCGGTAGCATAATAGTCAGTGCAGCCGCCCGGATTGCGGAAGACCCAGGTTCGATTGCTGGCTGGGTCGGGTAGGCATTCAACTTTTACTGTATTGTATAATTATTTAATTCAGCTTCAGTGCAGCAATAACACTTAAAAATAAAAATAAAAAAAAAATACCTATATATTTTGATTTACTTACCAAAGAAATTGAAGTTTTGCTAGAATTTTATTTAAATATAAATGTTAATCTACCAAAACTTTTTTTTTCTATGAAAATATAGATATTTTCTAATAAATATCATAAAAAACACTTTAAAACCTTAAAAATAGTATTTAATTCAGTCATATTGATAAAAAGAACTATTACCAATATCATAAGTAGTAAAAATATTTCAAACATAATTATAATATGAAAAAATCTACATCTAAGTTTCGGGTATCTCATACCCGCCTCATGGCTGGTTGTAATCATTTCTGACCTCATTTCCGCCGCCCGGCGCGGCTAAACTAATTGTAATTTAACTGGTACCAGATTTAAATTCTCAAATGGTTTATGTTTTACCTTACGAAATTCAAACTATTGCTAGATAGCACTCTCGAGTGCCTGGCTATGTCTAGAGAAAAGTGCTTTAAAGTAAGCACTAATTGAGTTAGTGCGCAACCAGACTACACAGATGGCTCCCAGCTTTTATTATGACAAAGTCCTAATGCTCCATTATCTTGGAATAGTCCAAAAAAGCTTAAGTTATCTATGTTTTAAGAGTAAATCGCTTATTATTGTGCTACACGATGTATATGTTTTTTTAACCGGCTTCAAAAAATCTAGGAGCTCCTCATTGTCTGTATATTATTATGTATATTTTTATGTAAGCTGCGTAAGTATATCCGACATCTAATCACCGATTTTAATGATTCCTTTTTTGATCGTAAATGGTTTTTAATTTGTTTTTATAACATACGTTTATAACATACATTAAGTAAGATCCCACAAAACCGATTAATTCGGTTTGCTATGAGATCAACAGTCTCATAATTATAGCAAAATAATCAGCAGTTTATAATCTACAAAACATTCGGTACCTACCTATATTATTGTGTATGAATAACATAAACTTAAATAGTTTTTTTTTTCAACATCATCATTTCAGCCTAAAGACGTCCACTGCTGGACAAAGGCCTTCCCAAAGGATATGGTTAGCGATTGCAGTAGGTTGAGGGTAACCTCAGAGTGATGCTGCTGCCCATCCTCTGGAATTTTTGCTTCCTCTGGAATCTGCTTTTTTTTTTGGCTCCCGTCTATATAATATTATGTGGCATACTATTCAATAAATATAGCAGGTGCTTTTTAAGTTTCCTATCACCATAGTAGTTATGGACCCTGGGTACATTATATGTGTGTATATTAGTGTTATTGAACTTGATATGTGTTACATGTAAGCGTTTATACAGTAACTGTATATAACAAGGAACAGTCTCTATGCAAAATATTACACTACGAAATAACAAAGTTGCCACAAACCTGCAAAATCATTAGACGAACTAAAAGCTTAAGTAAACCCATAATGAAGTTAGTAAATAAACAGTTTAAGCAGGTGGCGAGCTACTCCCTAATTAGTTAAACAAATCTCCGTTGCATATATTAGCACTGCACTGGTCCAATTTACTTTAACCCTTAATCTGGGAAATGTTAAATATTTAACGAGCGAATTTTAGAATTGTCTTTGTATACGGCATTTCCTTTCCACTCCGACAAGATCAAGTTTTAAAATACGACTAAATTAACTGAAATCGAAACAATTTGTATAAAAAGAGTGTTCCGGTGGTTCAATTTTCTTGTACCTATCCTTAATCTGGTTAATGTTAAATTTATTTTTGAAAAAGATAGTATAATTGGTAGTGCAGCTGACCTGACATGTCATGGGGTGCGGGACCCGCTTGTGGTTTCTTTTCACTTTACTAAATTGTTCGCAACAAAATTTGTGTTAAATATATATATATAATATTTATAACTAGCACGGCAAATTACTCCATACCACCTGATGTTAAGTGGAAATGGAGTCCAGACGCGAAGACAACTGGTGCAGCAGCGTGAAAACAACGCAGCATCAGTCAACTTCACTCTGCCGGCCCACAAGGTGCTTCTTCACGCCTCGTTTGAAGGATCCCATACCATAGGAAGGAGGGAAAACGTGTGCTGGTAGACTATTCCATCTTCTGGAGGTGCGACAAAGAAACGAGTCACCAAATTTCTTTGTGCGCGATTGTTTTAATTAGTTTAGGTATTTGCCGCTCTCTGGGGCTTCGGGTACACGCACTTGTGCGTGGACCCAGTGCTTCAGAAGAGGCGAACGCGAACCATTGAAGAATAAAAATAAATAAACAGTTTTTACACATAAAAGGAAATAACAACTACCTAAACGCCGTTAGCACTATAACAAAGTGAGAGTGTCTCGCAGAAGAACCTTGAAGTAAGCACTAAACGCATTTAGCGAGCAAACGGCGCAGGTGGCACTCTAACGGTTATTAAGACAAAGTCCCACGCCCATTAGTGGCAGGCACCGCCTTCAGCATATTGTGATTTATATTGAAGTTTGAAACTGTACGCTTTTAACAGACTTCAAAATCAACTATAGTTGATTTTTTAATCCTGAGATAGAACCCTCTTTTTTGTCTGATATCGTATTAAAAAGGTTTTTTTAAAATCATACGAGTCAGCACAGTGCCTTTAGCTCACTTGATGTTAAGTGATGATAAGGC
This sequence comes from Eudonia lacustrata, assembly GCA_947562085.1. NCBI lineage: Eukaryota > Metazoa > Arthropoda > Insecta > Lepidoptera > Crambidae > Eudonia > Eudonia lacustrata. The sequence continues at coordinate 3,354,210 of OX387322.1, forward strand.
CAATGGTGGAAGCGGACTTCACCCAGAATCTTCAACCAATGACGCACTGGCTTTCTTATCTCTAGCTGCCAGAACACAACAATAAAGATTATTAGATAAAATGGTGGTAGCTAGCCAGGCGGATAAACAAGCCCTACCACCAACAAAATCGAGTACACAAACATACAGCCCCTTCTGGGAATTGAACCCGGGACCTCTGAGTCTAAGACCGGTAGTCTTAACCATTAGACTACATTGGCGGTTAATTTTAGATATCCCAATTTGGTAACAAGTTCAAAAACTATGTTCGTTTCAGATCTGTTCTGTCAAACCAGAATGGACTTCGAAGTTGTGTGATGGAACTCTTTTGCAACAAATAGCTCGAGTACCTTAAATAAAAAAAATGAGCGAGCCTTACAGTAGTTGCATAAGATGTGTAACATTTGACATCTCACTTTAGTACAATTTTAACATTATATTCTAAAAAAAATAGCTCAGGTATTACATAATTTTATAACTATAAAATAAATGCAGTAAATACTCATTAGAAGACATTTGACATATCAAAATGACCTTTGATAGTCAAATGACACAATATGTCACATATAATAATAATAATATGTCATGTTCATAATATCGACTTTAAATTTACAAAATGGCACGCGCTTGCGACTTCCTGTTACACTGTTACACATACTTCCGTTCCATTACACGAAATCACTGCCACAAATTGCTTATATATTATATAAAGCGAGCGGAAAGATGTTACACATCAAAAACAAAGCATATCAAGCAACTTTCAACCGAAAATATTATGCAAGAAACATGTCAAGTGTAGGTAGTACAGACGCCACCTCATCGGCCTATCCTAAACTGTCAAAGGAGATTGCCACGGAGCAGGTCCCTTTTGTGGTATTGTGTGCCTGATTTGAATAATAACCTAAATAAATGATTTATAAATAAAGTAAATATAAATAAATAAAGTGGGACCTATAATAGATATTTAATTTAATCCCCAAATGGTGATGTTTAATAGATAGATGGGCTGTAGGTGGTACCTATCATTTAAAGAATTAGGAGGAAATGTCAATGTCAGTTAATGACCTCAATTTCTTTAACAGAAAAAAATTGATATCTCTTGAACCAGGGTGAATATATGAAAAATTGTTTTTAATTATGAATATACTATGTTTTGACTATAATATAAAGCAAAAATCTTCAGGGCACAACAATTTTCCACAGAGACCCAACTTCCCATACAAAAGTGGCAATCTCCTTTCTTCAATAAATATTCAACCATATGTCATACACATAAAATTTAAAGTCTATTGAGGAAAAATGCCAATTTGTGGAAGAATAATGTGCAGGCATGTACATGCAACCTCTATTGTTTTTCTTCAACTTTGAAAGAAGTAGAAATAAAAATGATTATAGAAGCCGGATCATCATTGGTAAGAAAAAAAATATAGATGTTATGTTATGTAAGTAGAAACCGGCTTGGCGGGAAAGTGAAGAGTCAAGTCTGCGGTTTTGTTTTATTTTCTAAAATTTGTGTTTTATGTCGAATATTAATGTGAAATAATAGTGGATTTATTAACCGTTAAGTGTTCGTGTGTGTGTTCATACACACTGTGTTGGCAAATGAAACAAAACAGTGCAACTTCACTTTTCAAATTCTCTCAAGAATTCCGCCCGAGGACTTAGTAAAGTCCCACATCTTTACTGAGATACTCGAGGAGTTGGAGGGTATATCATTTCTCACTTCTCATTTCTATTATCATTCATCATCATATATACAAGAAGGAAATATTGTATATTTATATATTACTTGTAAGAAAAATTACTTTGACACTGGCTAAATGTGCTAATCGCACGAAGCCATCAACTAAAAGAAAAAAAAAGTAGAAATCGCTTTTCTGTAAGTTATAGTTGTTTCATCCGTTCATAGATTTTGCTAGATCAACAATGTTCAGATTCTATTCATAAAATTATATAGCTAAGAAAACTCTTATTTCTACTATTTCCAATCTGTGGCACCAACTTTGCTCCAAATCTGTTAGAACACTCGTTTTCCAAACGGCCAAACAATTGTGCTTCATCAGTGCAAACTAAGCACGAAGCAAACTTACAAGAACTATAAACAAGTGATGCACTCTAACTTGGTCGATAAGTCCGTTTTATATTTCTGTCAACACAAATCCAAGTTAGAGCAAAGGCAACTTTGTCTCAAAAGCGGTCGAGTCCAATTTCGTTTGATGAGAGCACTGTACTAATATTCTACGAAGATTGGGTACGAATACAAAGGCAAGGTTGTTATCAAAAGAATTTGATCTTCTGTCTCAGATGGGTCTTTGTAGCAAAGGTCCGTATTATTGTTCGGACTTCCTGAAAGAGGAGGGTTAGATAAAGTTATTGACGTTTTATTAAATTACCAAAGGTTTTAAGGTAAATTTGAGTAGCGGAATCAAATTTAGCGTAAAATTAAATACATTTGACGTTAGCATGCAATTCATTTTGAAGCGTGTCGGTAGCCGAAAGTATAGACGCTTGTGTTGAACACGAGAAATTGTTACAAGATAAAAAAAAAACGAGCTAGGCTTACAGTAGTCGTATATGATGTGGAATATTTGACATCTCACCTTAGTGATATTAAGCAATTTTAACATTATATTATTATATTCTGAAAAAAAATGGGTCAGGTATTACATCATTTTATAACTATAAAATAGAAAATATTACAATAGAAAATAAAATATAGAATTAACAATGACGTATGTTTTTTTACAAATCATAAAGAGAATGCAGTAAATACTCATTCCTCTCACTTCCCCTATAGAAAACATTTGACATATCAAAAGTTCAAAGTTCAAAGTATTTATTGCTGTTCATGAATGTGATACAAAGGTAGAGTCATCAATAGTATTCCAGTACAACATGATACCCATTTGGGCTTAGCAAATTAATGAATGAATGGACGTGCAACGGAATTAATTATTTTTAAAATATATTTCTAAATTGTAATGAAAATAAAATTATTTATTTTATGTAAAATGATCTTTAAAATGATCTTTGATCTCAGAACAATAACTAAATTATTATTCTGAGCCTTTGATAGTCAAATGACACAATATGTCACATATAATAATAATTTGTCATGTTCATAATATCGATTATAGAGTTTAGCGACTTCCTGTTTCACACTTCCGTCACATTTCACGAATTACTCCTACAAATTGCAAGAAACCAAGAGGAAAGAGGTTACACATCAAAAATCTGACACGGGTTAATTTTTTCTTGTAACTGTAACTATAACTATTTGTTATATATAGCATTGAGAATGCAAAGTTCAATATAATAAACGAGAAATTGTGTTTCGCCTCATAGACTACCGAACGTGAACCAATAATTCCTTACACCAACTTTTTGGGTTCAATTACTCTACATGCTAATAGAACAATAATTATATCAATTTAAGCTTAAAGAAAAAAACAGAATAATGATAAATATACAATTAAAAAAAAACATTTATTTAACTGAACATGACTAAAATAATATGAATAATACCAACATGAAAAGTTTCAAACCGCGTAAGTTTGGTTAATTTAATTTAATGTTTCGTTAAAATTGGCTTAATGATATGAACTTTGAGGTTTGTATGGGATACCAAAATTTGTAAAGCCTCTTACTTAACGCCTCAGTGACCGAGTGGCAGAGCGCTCGGCCCGATACCCGAAGGTCCCGGGTTCAATTCTCAGGTCGGGCAAAATGTTTTTCGGATTTTTCGATGCATAGCCCGGGTTTGTGATCACCAACCCGCACTTGGCAAGCGTGGTGATTAATCTATTACCCATCAATTGTAGCGACGACATGATTTCAATGATGGAGGCCTTTGCCCAGCAGTGGGACGTTATAGGATGTTTACTTACTTACTTACTTACTTACTTGCATGCAGTGCAACTTACTTACTCACAGCATGTTAGTAGATAATTAAAAACAAATATAATTATGTTGTATGCATTTTGTATTCTCGTCCCGCAGATTGAGACTGGATTGAAAAGGTTTATATTTCCTCATCTCATCAAGTAGGATAAAAGGATAATAATACGCAAATTAAAAAAAAAACACAAAGGAGGTTGGTTTATAATTTTTTGTTATAACATCGTTTCGTAGCACATTGTACGGTCGTAGCAAAGGAGTACTCCTTTGCTACGACCGTACAATTACGACTACGACGTAGTTCTACGAATCGATACGGCTAGCTCCATTGACATTCACTGGTGTATGTAAATATCAACGAAGTATTAGAATTGACTTTTGGCTACAAAGAGGGCTAGCCTGCTAACACATTACACAGTCCAGCTGTTGATGCCTTATATGAGTTAGTAAATTGGTAAGTATAGTGGAAAAATAAGATAATTTTACGAAAAATGCGGGTAAACGGGTATTTAACTAATATTTATTTAATTTCAGTTTTTAAGGTTTTGTAAAAAAACTTATCAAACAATATCTAATTTTGTTCATACATTCGGCTTTCCTTACTCCGTTATTAGCTTAGTGCTATGTGGAACTTACGGGTGGGGTACTTAGTGCTTTACAACGTGTAACATAAAGGTGTGGTAAAAATTTAAAGATTCAAAGTGTATCCGATGTAGATCTTATCGCAGTGTTTATAAGACATAAAATTATTAATGCAATTTTATATTAAACTAATGGTCGCCCAGCGGTTGAAATTCGACCGTAATTTTATTAAGGCTGCACGGATTGTATCATGCAGTGAAAAATTAAAAAAGATAGAATGTGAGTTTGAATTGGCGTTGACAGATTTTGGCCGCTCCTCTTTGAAATTTTTGTAAAGAGTATAATTTACGTGTGTTTCAAATACATATGCGTGTGTGTCAAATACATGATAGTGTGTGTAATGTTTGTTTTATTGATTTAATATTGTATTTTTATGCATAATTTAAGAAAAATATTAACATTCGGATAACCTTCTCTATATAAAATATAAGTGTGCGAAATTTCATACTCCTCGTCCGCGCAATTTCCGTAAAAATGGGGTACAAAGTTAGTAACCTTGTACTGTGTAACTTTTGTGACATGCAATAAAGATTCTGATTCTGATTCTGATTCTGAACCTTGTGTACTTACATTTATGATCACTGCTGCTTGCTTAAGCGCGCTTGACGCGCATGACTTTACTAAGTAATATAAACATTTATAAATAGCTTGCCTACTTCTTAACTGATCTTTAGTATTTGTAAAATTATTATGATCAGATGTTAATGACGGTAGTTGTTGACATTGAATGGGCGCCTTTGGCTTTCAAAGTAAAAAGTAAATAGTGTTGAATAATTTCGGCAGGCTGGTTAGAACCACGATAGCTCAATTGGGAGAGCACCTGACCCGGTATGTCAAAAGGGTGCGGGTTCAAATCCTACTCATGGAAATTTTTTCAACATTTGTGTTTTTTTTATTTTTATTTAAAATACCATTGCATAAAAAGTTAGAGTTAATAATTAAGTCTTATAACAACACATACAAGATCTAGATCGGATACATATTGGATCTTTTCATTCTTACCACACCTTTCTGTTGTATAAACTCCGTATGCTTACAAAAACGCGACAAACCCAACATCATCCTAAAGACATTGTTATACTGGATTCGTAAAGTCTCCATCAATTTTTTGGTATGTTAAGGTGAGTCCACATTACATAAAATGTTATTTAACATGTTACAAAATTACAAGACATATAAAATAAATAAATAAACTTTCCTACACTCACACCAATTATTTAGCCCAAGAGAAACTTCGTTATGAAACTCGTTAAATGGTTACTAGACAACGGATAATGTATATATATTCATTTAATGCATCTTCTTGTTAGTATACAGGTGTTAAGGTTGTTTACTTGACACTTATCGTACACACTAATAAAACATGTTACATAACCATGCTATACCTAATAACAATAATAACTAATAGAACATTGTTGGAAATTTGATCGTAGATAACAAAATAAAAATCTTTCGGATTTATGCAACAACATAGCCAGCCATTTAGAAAGCGTAGTGATTATGCTACCATCAATTTTAGATTGGGTTTTACTCAGGTATGATAGTAGATAGTTAAACTTTACATTACCCTGACGTTTTGCCCCGTTTTGCACTGTCCGTCAGTTAAAGTACAATAGCAAAAAAATAAAAAATATAAGTACAACATAATCATTTAATATTTTCTTAAAATTATCATTTCAAATGTGTAATTATTAAAAATTGTAAATTAAATACTTTTAAAGTTAACTTAATTTTTTATGCTCTCAACCATCAAAAGTTGTGGTGCGAATTTGATTCGACATCCGAACGATGATGCCGACGCTCGAGCCTACCCAAATCACAGCGGCGAACGTTCCCGACTGATTTGAAATTAATTAAAACCTCAAATTAAATTGGCTTCGTTACAATCAAAATAGCTGTGCCCTCACAAATTGATGGCCCGGAGCCCTTTGGAGTCATTAAAAATTATTGCGTTTTGAATTTGTTCGTAGTGCACGGGGTTACAGTAGGCTAAACCTTTTCAATATCCGGAAATTGTCAAATCGATAGTTCTGGATCACCTTAGCAGAAAGTAAACTTTCTACCGAATCGCGGGAGTTAGGGGGAGAGCTCCATAAAACCATCTGCGTCTTCCCGGTCTATCCAGGATTGGTCGAGTGGTTTGTACACCGGTTTCATGGTGTCTGAGGTCCCGGGTTTCATCTCCGGTCGGGTCAATTTAAAAATTATTGTTTTTCTAAAGTGTCTCGGGTCTGGGAGTTTTCTATGTATGTAGTATGTATTTAAGTATTTTAAGTATGTTTATCCGTTGTCTAGTAACTATTTAACGAGTTTCATAACGAAGCTTCTCTTGGGCTAGATAATTGGTGTGAGTGTAGGAAAGTTTATTTATTTATTTGTATTTGAAAAAATATAAGTTTGTTAACAACTGTCTAAGTATAAGTCCATAATACAACAAATGAGTTTTGGCCTCCGATTATAATAGTTTCTGACTCGGTCTGTCTTGCTTGTCTTGTCTTGCCAGTCATCTACGTGTGTTTTTATATCTTTTAGATGTAAACAAAAAGTAGCAAAATATTAATTTTGAATTTCATCAACTGTTTTCAAGTACACTATGACTGCGGTCGTGCGAATAAAATGACGTTTCAGATGGCAGTGAATTTTGCGGAATGGAAGCAGAAGTACCTATCCTATTACGATTTAGAAATCTTTGGTGACAATAAAATTAAGCTGCTGATGCGGTTTTTGAGGTTACTTTGTTGATTAAGCCAGCTGGAGCACGCACTACCAAAGTACGCACTACGCAGTACTACTAATTTAAAGTCAAAGCATATTCTTTTATGAAAACTTTAAAACTTTAGTTGACAAAAACACAAATGTTGAAAAATTTTCCACGAGCAGGATTTGAACCCGCATCCTTCTGACATACCGGGTCAGGTGCTCTCCCAATTGAGCTATCGTGGTTCTGCCGCTATCGCCGCCCCTAAAACAAGCCCGGTGAAGCTGGAAATGCCCCTCGGCAACCAGCAGTCTCTCTCCAAAAAAAAAAAAAAAACATTATTTTATTTTATTTATTTTCTTTTTTCTAATAATGACATAACCTTATTGTATACCTTTTGAATACGATCAAGGAAATTATATAATTGACTTGTCAAAGTATTCCATTAGTAAGCCAATTGACGAGTTCTTGAAGTAAGCTGACACGTAGGGAGATTCCGGTGCGAGTGGTGTCTTTGTGCGCGTTACTTGAACGCGTCAATTAAGAAGCTAACCTACTGCAGTCTCATTATGTTGTGGTCTTAAGCAGTAAAGATTTTACGGTGGAACTACTCAAGCCGCAAGCTTTAAGTCGCGTGCGCTAATATAAGGAAACGACTTTGAAACTCCGGCCTTTGAGCGTAAAGTGACATACAGCTCATGAATCGCTCGGTACACACTCCGCTCGCTTGTGTTAAAATTTTCGAGTTTTAACATTTTAAAATATAGACATAGTAAAAAATTATCTCTGAGGAGCTCGATGGCGAAGTGGTTAACGCGCCCGGTCTACGAGTGCTGAGGTTAAGCAACTTTCGCAAAGGCCAGTCATCGGATAGGTGACCAAAAATTGATCATCTCCAGCTCCTCAGTGCTCGAAGGCACGTAAAGCCGTTAGTGCCGGCTGCATTAGCAGTCGTTAACAACCATTAATCCGCACTGGGCCAGCGTGCTGGTTTATGGCCCGTTCTCCCTGTCCATCCAGGGAAGGCTCGTGCTCCAGCAGTGGAGACATAAAATGAGCTGATGATGATGATGATGATGCTGAAAAAATTCTTACTAGTTTATTACTAGTTCTTCTCGGTTGAAGGCTCTCACAAAATAACTAGAGATACTTACAGTTATCTTGAGTATTTAATAGTTTGTATATAGTATATCGAATAAGTTACTACTTGGTAGATATGGGCGAGTCCTGACATTTCGGAGAGTCCAATCGGGGTATAACTTTCGACATTTACTAGTGAAATTTCTTTGTTATCGTCACTATGTAAATATCCGATTGCGGTGTTCATGTCTGGGCTGACTGGCTATATCTTACCTCTGCCTGTTCGATCACATTGATGGTATGTACATAGTAAGCATGATGACAGACTAAGATATGATTGAGGCAGCTAAGCGGACTTAGTATACACACGACTGAATATCAGACTACTATGTCAGTAGACTTTGAGCTTTATGTCTATGGTGTTATGGTTTAACATTTATTAAAGAAATTACAGTTTTGAATAGGTTGATGTGGAGGCGTCTTCTGTACCAGCATTATTTTTATACAAGAGGATATGCATTGGGCATACAATGAGTTGTGTCTTGATCTTAAGGCGACGTACCGCTAAACAATAAATCTCATACGGAGCGTTTGCGCCCCGTACCATAAGAAAAACTGATTTTTTTTTCCTTCAAATTAAAACTACAAATTATTAAAAAAAAATGAACTACGATATTGAAGTGTGTGTTAAGACTAATCTACTAAGAAAATTTAGATGCTTAAATCGGTCTGGTTAGCCTGTAAAATGCAAATCTATGTTTTAAAAGAGGTTACTTTAATATTTTTTTCTTTGTTATAAAAATTGACAAATCTTGTTCCTGCAAAATAAAGCAAAATAAAGACAATTAAATGAAAAATCATGTCATCAAATATCACTTTCATATGTTTTGTAATTGTTGGGAAAAATCAAGATCCCGCCACGTAAATTTCCAATGCGTTGCTTTTAAGATCTTAATCGAGAGATCAAATATAGTTCAGATTACTTTCACTATCGCGTTTATTAGTTCCATACTAGGAAAGATAATTCTATTTTAGTGAACTAGATTATTAATTGATGGAATCAGGCGTTATTTTGCGAAAATCTATGGTTCAAAAAAAGCGGATTGTCGTTATTTAGTGGAATTGACAGTGACATATTAATTAAATCTTTTTTTTTTTTTTTTTTTTTTTATTGGTTATAGGCAGGCATTTGACTACACCTCACCTGATGTTAAGTGACGGTGCGGTCGAGGATGGAACATGCCTGCCTAGAAATAGCCTATTCACTCTAGCCTTGAAGAGGTCCAGATTATACCTTTCAGGGAACACATTCGCAGGCAGCGCGTTCCATTCCCTAGCTGTACGCACTAAGAAAGTTGAACCGAATCGGCTCGTGCGACAAGGTGGCATATCTACAACATAGGGATGGAACTCGCGCCTCGCGCTCCGATAGCGGAAAGTGGATGGTGGGATTAGGTCGTGCAACTCCTTCGCGCACTCCCCGAAATGAATCCTGTAGAAGACCGACAGACGAGCCACCCTACGCCGATGTTCTAGATTTTGCAGCTTGGCGTCTATCAGGGCAAGGTCACCAATGAGTCTCTTAGCTCGTTTTTCAATCGAGTCCAAAGCAGCCAGATGGTATTTGGCTGATCCATCCCAAAGGTGGCAGCAGTACTCCATACATGATCGAACTTGTGCTTGATAAAGTTGGAGCAGCTATTCTGGCGTGAAGTACCGCCTGACCTTAGAGAGAACCCCCAGTTTTTTAGCTGCAGTCTTTGCTTTGGACTCGATGTACTACCCGAAGTTGAGGTTGGACGAGAGCTCAACACCTAAGAGCTGTAGGCTGTCAGTCATAGCTACAGTCACATTCCGGAAAGTCGGAGCCAGGTGAAATGGGCTCCGCTTAGCTGAGAACAAACAAGCCTGTGTTTTGGCAGCGTTGAATGTGACCAAATTGGCATCGCCCCAATCGGATACTGCTTGGAGGGCTTCGTTCAAGCGGCTAACCATGGCCTCTCGACAAGAGGCGACATCTTGTCTGCCAGCCCCTGCACTCGACATGTATCTATCCGCAACGGTGCTATCGTCTGCGTACCCAAAGGTACCGGGCACAAGCAGGTCGTTTATATGAAGCAGGAATAGGGTTGCGGATAGAACCGATCCCTGAGGCACACCGGCATCGATAGCCTTTTGGTCCGATGAGTAGCCGTCGAGGACAACGCGTATCGATCTTCCCTTCAGGAAATCAGATATCCAAGCGCAAAAGTTAGCAGGAAGACCAAATGATGGGAGCTTGCTTATAAGGCTCGCGTGCCAAACTCTGTCAAAGGCCTTTGAGATATCGAGGGACACCGCAAGGGCCTCTCCGTATTTCTCAATGGCCTCACTCCATAGATGTGTGGCATATATTAGAAGGTCCCCAGTTGAGCGGCCTCGGCGGAATCCATATTGGCGGTCGCTGAGGAGATCGTTACCTTCCAAATGAGCCAGGAGTTTATTATTCAGTGCACGTTCCATTATCTTACAGAGTATGGATGTGACTGAGATGGGTCGATAATTAGCAGGGTCAGCTCGACTGCCTTTTTTGGGCACGGGTTGCACGTTAGCAAGCTTCCATGACTCCGGTACAATGCCTGTTTCAAGTGAGAGGCGGTACAGGCGTGTGCAATCTTACATTTTTTTGAACCAGAATATTGCTATTTTTTTTGTATGATATGCAACAGCTATCTTCTTTTGACTTTACTAGAAAATTATATTATTTTAAAAGCTTAGTTTATTGTATAAAAACAACTAGAATATTCTGGCGTCCATTAAAATTTGACTTTTTGTTGTTAAAAGCGATTGTCGTAATATTACTCAAATTTGTTCGTGTAAATTAGATTGAAATGTAACCATGCAGTAACTCAGTAGACGAGGATTCCGGGTGAAGTGCGCTTCCACGTTCAGCCTTATCATCACTTAACATCAGGTGAGGGGAAGGCCAAGTGATCACCCATTTATAAAAAAGAACTGGTATTCCAGATCCATTTTTGCTTATTGTGGCTAAGAGTTAAACCACAGAATAACTAATGTGGTACTACCTTTTTTTTACGAGAGATTGCTGATTGCCTCAAGTGGCATTTTCAACGTCACCGTGTTTTTTTTGGGCGGCGAGGTACGTAAAAGGTACCTCAAGCCGTGTGAAACGAATCACCTTCGGAGGTTTTCTAGAGGAAACAGCATCACACACTTAAAAATGCGTGTCCCCGTGTCATACTAGATTCTCCGAAGGGTTCGGATCGGATCGGGTGGTACTGCCGTACAGAAGACTCACTCTCTAACAAAAGTCAAATGTAGGTATAAAAAATTGCCTACTCTAGCGACTTTCACTCGAAATTGAATCTTATCAACTGACCCGAGCGTTCAGATTCCGTTAGGCAACGCTGACTCGATATCGATTTGACGTCAGGAGCGCAGGGTTCTCACTCATGGATATATATAAGTTAAATTTCGATTCATTGTTCTTGGAAATAAAAGAATTTAGACACCCGTTAACACAATAGTATCTATAAAATGTTTTTGTTTTGTTTATATAATATTTAACGCAAATTTTGTTGCGAACAAATTACAAAAACACAAATGTTGAAATTGAATGGGCGCCTTTGGCTTTCAAAGTAAAAAAGTAAATAGTGTTGAATAATTTCGGCGGGCTGGTTGGAACCACGATAGCTCAATTGGGAGAGCACCTGACCCGGTATGTCAGAAGGGTGCAGGTTCAAATCCTGCTCGTGGAATTTTTTTCAACATTTGTGTTTTTACAACAGTATTTTTTATACGGATTATAAGATCGTTTAGTAGTCATTGTTCGGGGAACAGAAATCATAGAAATGATCGTTCGTTTTACGCGCGACGACGCGACGCGCGAAGAACGTGGAGCGTGCGAGCGACAACCTACTGCCATACGCCTGCCTGGGAGGCGCGCCGGCCGAACGTACCCAAACTGCGGGGTGACACCCCCTGGTTAAACAAACACCCAATTATAACCTATTTCAACATCGTAGCAGTTTTTCGTTCCCCTTATGATGACGTAAGTGAAAAAGATGTTATTATTACCAAACTTTGTTAATTTGCCTACATTTAAAAAAGTTACTACTAACTTTGTTTTAGCACGAATATTCCGGTTGGGAATTTAAGCAAATGAGAATGGTAATTTGCCTTACAATATGAGTGTGCTATTTTAATTGCGTTGTATGCGAAGGTGCAGTTAAAATCGTTTGCTTTGTACAAACTGTTTTAATTTGCAAAATATACGTGTCTATTTTTGAATTCAATATGTCCATTGAAATAGAACAACATGGTCCAAGAAAAAGGCTTTTAAAAATTACGAAATAAAAGTTGGGAGAAATTAGTAAGTAGGGAAGTGGCACCAGTCTTCGACAGGACCCAGTTATCGACACTTCCTGTAAGCATCAAAATAGGGGTCAGCAAAAGAGCACAAAGAAAGAACGATCAAAGTCACCCTAATACAAACACGCAAGAGCAACGGACACTTATAATAATATAACCTCTCATGGACACGGAATCTCGCAACAGCTGCGCTCGGAACCGTTCTGAGTTGTTTTGAGATTCAGTGTCCATGAGAGAGTCTATGTGTGCGTTGCCCGAGCGCCCATTCTAAGTCTCCTTCTTTTGTGATACTGACGTGAACCAATACCTAACACAAGCATATTAAGTTTTTAGGTAAGGTCCCCTGTGTGGTGCCGGGGATAAAGAATTGCACCACCCCATCTCTTCCCGTGGGTGTCGTAAAAGCCGACTAAGGCACCATTCCAGAGGATGGGCAGCAGCATCTCTCTGAGGTTACCCTTAACCTACTGCGATCGCCAACCCGCCTGCCAAGCGTGGCGATTACGGCAAATACCCCTCATATCCTTGGATGAGGCCTTTGTCCAGCAGTGGACGTCTTTTGGCTTAGATGATGATGATGATGATGATGAGGTAAGCTAGCAGGACTGTTAATAATGTGTCAATAGCGCATTAATAATAATCTTTAGAAAATAGTTCTTCCAAATACAGCTTGATAACAGCACGTTTAATCTCTTTGACAGAAGTTTAATCTTTTGAAGACTGACACTTGAAAACTGCATGGCACGCCGCCCTAGCTCTTGAGGGCGGGCGGTGTCTTCGGCCGCCCGGCACGTTCCGCTCACGACACATGTTCTGCTGATGCGAACACTTCAATGCTTAACAGATTATGAGCTAGTGGAGGGTTAAAAGCCAAGCCAAGCTTCTTTGAAAATTGAAATTATGCTTATATAATTATGTTTTGTATAATGGAGAGACAAGTTTTACGAACGAATAGGAGTAGCTTTACTATTAGACTATGTTAGTAGTTCGATCCGACTTGTATAAATTAAGTCAACATAAATTGCAAAGTAATAACTAGAGGTCCTGGGGCCCGACCGCCTAACCGATCGCTTTGACTTCGTATATGGTTTATGACGTCATCTTGTCGTTTCGTGCCGCCTATGTAAGCAATATCGAAAGCTATAGCCTTTAGCTTTTGATACAAATCCAGGACCTCTAGTTATTACTGTGCCATTTAACAGGCATACAAATGTGGTTGGTTAAAAATACAAAACGTATTTTGTGTTTTTCTATGCACAACCAGGTTTGTGATCATCATCCCGCATTTGGCAAGCCTATTGTGACAAATCGTGTCTATTTTAATGATGCCTCTGCCACAGTGGCATAGTATATAGTTCATCATCAGCTCATTTTTTAGGTCCCCACTGCTGGGGCACTATGGATGGATAGGGAGAACGGGCCATAAACCACCACACGGGCCCAGTGATTCGGATTGGTGGTTGTTAACGACTGCTAATGCAGCCGGGACCAACGGCTTTACGTGCCCTCCGAAGCACGGAGGAGCTCGAGATGATAAATGTTTGGTAACCCATCTGATGACCGGCCTTTGCGAAAGTTGCTTAACCTCAGCACTCGCAGACCGGGCGCGTTAAAAGTATATAGTTATCATAATATAAATGTTCTAATCCGGGGCTCAGGCCGTCCCAAATTTAAAGATAGCACGGAGATTTGGGCACTTTGCTGGTCCAATGCAGATTAGTTGGTTGATTTAAGTTTGAAACGAAAAATTGGCTACATGTAAAATTCATGAAACCAAAATTTAACAAATTGTGTGACTTTCTAAGTAAAAAAGTAAATAGTGTTGAATTGGGAGAGCACCTGACCCGGTATGTCAGAAGGATGCAGGTTCAAATCCTGCTCGTGGAAATTTTTTCACATTTGTGTTTTTGTTATTTGTTTCGCAACAAAATTTGCGTTAAATTTATATAAATAGAACAAAAACATTTTATAACAAATTGTGTGTGATTAAACACAACTAACATCTTAGACGAGATCCTTATTGACCTGTATTTCTTATGTATATATTACCCTCTCCCTTTCTCTCTAATATAAAACAGAAAAAAAAGACAAAATTAAGTTCCGTTCAAGTAAAAGATTTTAAACCTACAAAACCTGATCCAATCGTAACTTAATCGAGCGGGTACGTGCCGGTAAACCTTTTTACTTATTAACGCTCAATGATTTCCTGCCTAATAAAAATCACAGTGATTTTATACCAGCCTCTGGTACTCGTGTATCGCGTAGTCGGTAACTCAGCGCCGCCGCCCGCATGGCCGTGATTGGTATAACATAAATCGCTCAATGTCCGTGTAGCGTTTGTACGGACGAGAACTTTACAGCTCCATCGTGATCTATTTAAGTTTAGTGGGTGGTGAGTTATATAAATAAAGAATTAAAGAGTACAGTGTTAAGAGGAAACACTAAGGTTGACTAAATTGAAAAATATGTATGAAAAGTAAACAAAATCAACATTTCGTACTCCCCTGATTCCTCCTCCAAAACTGGACCAATTTAATTACTTTTTTTCATTAAAAATTGAAGAAAGGCTTTGGCTATGTCCCTATATTTTCCTTTTTTTCATTAATTAACTTTTTTAAAAGATATAAACCTTTAAAAACCTTAAAAATTGGTTAGATTTTCCGCTTTGTTTTTTAAATTTGACGAGATTACATAAAAAAGCAACACATAGACAGCCAAAGTTTTTCTTTAATTTTTAATGAAAAAAGTTATTAAATCCGTCCAGTTTTTTAGGAGAAACCAGGGAACTACGAAACGTTGATTTTGTCTACTTTTCATAAGTACATATTTTTCAATTCAGTCGAATGACTTAGTTGTTCTTAAACCAGACACAATAGAAATCCAATTGTTCTATGGCACTGTGGTTACATCGAGCGTCCAAGTATCTACGTATTGAAGTGTACAGTGATCTAGCCAGTCACAACCGTGCGTCTTAGCGATATTCGGACGCCTGCACATAAACATATCCAATACTGACAAATTTCGTCAATGTTCAACCTTATGCCCTATATGTATAAATTTTAAAGTATATTGAGGAAATTTAACAGTTTGTGGTAGGCTGCAGGCGTGTGTACCTACCTATGGATTATATATATATATATTCTTTATTGCACAAAAAACTCGAGAGGAGCTCGATGGCGCAGTGGTTAACGCGTCCGGTCTGCAATTGCTGAGGTTAAGCAACTTTCGCTAAGGCCGGTCATCGGATGGGTGACCAAAAATTTATCAACTCGAGCTCCTCCGTGCTTCGGAAGGCACGTAAAGCCGTTGGTCCTGGCTGCATTAGCAGTCGTTAACAACCACCAATCCGCACTGGGCCCGCGTGGTGGCTTATGGCCCGTTCTCCCTATCCATCCATAGGGAAGGCTCGTGCCCCAGCAGTGGGGACTTAAAATGAGCTGATGATGATGATGATGATGATTGCACAAAAAACACACATACAGAGAACAGTTTACAAACAATGGTGAGCAAAGGTGGACTTATCTCTAAAAGGAAGCGACAAAAGTGCAAACAAAAATATTCCAAATAAAAATAACAATATTAGGTACAATACATATACAATACATGTACTACAATATTATTAAAAACTACATAAACACACATAATAATACTACATAAACATAAATATGAACATATACAATAATAATAATAAACATGGAATTACAAGTGCCTATCATTGCGATGACATAAGTGACAGAAAGTGATCCTTATTCACACGGGGAAGCAATTATATGTGTTTTTGTCAGATAATGAACGAGACGAATGCAAACAAATATATACGCTCAACAATACCAAGAAAATAATCTATTCTCTTATTAACTGATCTTTGATATTTGTATTTTGATGATGTACTTGTTAACTTTGAATAAAAGGCTCTTGTGGCTCGCAAAGAGTAGATATAGTTAATTACTTAATAAGACTCGAACAAAGTCACGATAGCCTAATTTGTAGACCACTTGATATAATATATCAGACGGTTGGTTCATATCCCGGTCGTGGATATTTTTTCAAAACTTTTTCTGAATTTTATTTTGTTCACAATAAACTTCGTAAAAAAAATTGTTTTTACTTACCATATGGAATTCACTATTTCACTGTTTTGTTTTGAAATAATAAGAACAAATACCTAGTTGATGGGTGAAACAGTTTTCACAATATTTAGATACGACAAGCAACGTGTCCATTAACAAATATATATTTCACACCACCTGTCAATTTTGGCGGACTCACGCTGCACTGCGAAACAGCGAAACGTGTACTGCAAAAAATAACAGTGACATAATACTACATGAAATATCACTGGTACGTAGCTGATCTGTATCGCAGCGCCGCGTGGTCGTGATCGGCGAGGCATAAATCGCTCAATGTCAATGCTCCCGTTTTGTCGACGAGCAAGTTTTATTTCAAAGCGTTCACTTTTTTACAAAACACTTTTTTTTGTAGTAGAAGTAAAACTAGCTTTTGAACTGTCCCACTGTTATGGTCTGGCCATGAAAGGGGGCAGCGCGACAAGTGAATTCTTAGTACATGGCGTGTGATGCCAATTTACTTAGGTCACCCAAAGCAAAGAGCCCGGAGCTCAGCGGGTACAGCATTGCGACTCACCGATCGATGCTGAAAAATTGGGTCCCTACACACCGTCCTCTAACGGGGTGAGTGGTCGACTGGTCGTATCCAGTGCGCCAAGGTCGGTTTTGTTTTGTTTTGGATTTTTGATTTGGTCAATGTGCATTTTAATTTTTTTCTTGTAACTAACATTAAGGCCTATTTAAACCTGAGCGGTATTCGCTGCCGCTGTGGGTAAAGGTATATCCCGTGCGGGTATCGCTCAGGTATTTAGTATCAAGTTCCGCGGCTAGAGCGACCTGAGCGGTATTCGCTGCCGCTTTGGGTAGAAGTGCATACCGCGCGGGTTTCGCTCAGGTATTATAGTTAGTTATAGAAATGACTAACTGGCAAAAACTTCTTACATTCTTGAGCGAAACTCGAATACCGCGCGGTATTCTACCCACAAGGATAGCGAAATTCACTTTGGTGTGAACAGTAATATTACCGCATACCCACTCGATTTTCTCTACCCACAGCGGCAGCGAATACCGCTCAGGTTTGAATAGACCTTTAGTGTTTATGGTCTGTTGTAATTACTAACAGTCTTTGGTACTATTCTGAAATACATACTTATTTTTATTATTATTGGACTGGTAATCCAAAGGTTCGATTCGCCAGTCGAGCTTCCTGGGGGCTTAAACAAAGTAACATCGCTTCGTAGCGAAAAGATACCTAAATTCGTCGTCGTCTCTGAGATAACGATAACTATTTCTTAGCCAATGACCACCATTGTCGCGATCGTTAAATAAATAAAAATAAATAAATAAATTAATAAATTATTAATTAATTCGTTGTGTTGAAATGTATAATCGTTATCAAAAAAATATTAAATATGGTGTCGAAAATTTAGCTGTCAATGTGTCAGACAAGCAGTGTCAAATCGGATCAACAAACCGCCAACTTGATTTACAAATTGTGTTGCGTTTTCCTTATTAAAATAAAAACAATATTAACATTGATAGTGGTAAGTGAATAGAGTATTAATACATAAAAGTGGTTTCCAAAACATAGCCTTCAAGTTAAGTGATTTTGGCTTTAATCGCTAGGGGTTGGTTACCTTACAATCGACACCCCTCACTCCACGGAGATGCGTGGTTTTTTTACACGTGTTTAAAGTTACGTGTAACGGAACGTTATTTTGAGTAACAGTATTACTTTTAGGTGGTTTTAACCCTTATTTTTATTATTTTTATATTTATTTATTATTATTCCAAACTTAATACAGAATCCTTACTATTGGTTAGGATAAGTTAATTATTTTTTCTCAAAAGCGAAGCGAAGCGCAGCGTTGCGAGAGCCACTCACGGAAGGGGGGAGTGGCATAAGATTGTGGTGTGTGGTGCTCGAAAACATAATGTTAAGACACATAACCTCAAAAAAAGGGGGGAGGAGGGGGAGGGGAAGATTTTCCCTTCTCCTCCCTCCCCCTTCCACCTCCTATAAATCGAGATGCGAATTGCAAATGCAACTGCCACAAATATAACCTCAAAAAAAATGAATAAATCACAAAAACTATGGGCTTCCGCGTCTCCCCCCTTTAAACCTGCTGGGACTGTTTGATTGTTTCTAGTGAAATTTTATATTTAAATTTTATATTTAAAATCACAAAATGTGTAATTTCGAGATTCTCCGTGCCGAAAGCACTTAAAACCGTTGGTCCCGGCTGCACTAGCAGTCGTTAAGAACCACAAATTCTAACAATCAATTTTTATTCACCAATTCTTTTAGATAGAATAGTAAAAATATGGGATTTACATAATGCCAATCAACGTAATTTAAATATATATACTATTGGCTTATGTTAATCCAATGCGGTTGTCATTCTATTCCACTTCTAATCTATTGTGTTATCCTAATATTTAAATATTTTTAAACAATGATCTGATTTAAAAATGATATAATGCCGTTCCAAAAGGGTCGGCCCTTCCACTGTTATGCATCCAATATCAATGCATCCGAGCACTTAACGTAAATTTAAATCGATTAAATATTTTTTCCATTCGATTAACGTCGTTTCATAGTGATATATCGAGTGGAAGCATGAATTATGACCTGCAGCGATAATAGCGAGCACGGTTACGTACCGGACTTGAGTTTTAATCTTAACTGATTTATAAAACATTTTTGGAGTAAAACCTTTGTAATGTGGAGCATTTTAAAGTGGAGTATTTATTACTTTTTTATTGAATGGCTTGGTTGTTCAGAACAATAACTAAAGCTATAGAAACCGGATTAAAGTAGCAACACGAATACATCAGGTCGTACTATTTTTTGCTAATGAACCTAGGTGCTGTATTGGAAAGAGATAGGTTGTCCCTTTTCTTTCGTAATTTCGAAGGCTATGACAAGATATTGTGACGTCATGTTTGAAGTAATGTGGTAACTGTATCGACTTTATTATCGATATAAATAATTGAAAACAACAACATAGAATACTATAAAAATAAATATATTTTGTCATTATATTTATTTAACATACATTTGAAATTGACAATATTTAATACACAATAATACAATCCAAACAATCAATTGCACAACCATACAGCAAACTCATTGAAAAAAACAATTTTAATGAACCTACTCGCATTTAATATTTACATTTAATTTTTGATCAAAACAAATAAGAAAATAATTGAACATTAAAAAAAATCTTGCTCATTTCTATATAAAGAAAAGCTAAGGCTAGCATCTATGCAGAAAAAAAATTAAATCATCATTGGAAAACAATGAGATATTAATTAAAGCAACTAATCTAACAGATATTGTTATTAAAAATTTCGTAAATAATTACAATTTGAAAAAAAGACAGTTTTTTCAGTCCAGTAGGTTTTGAGTTTATTCTTTACAAACAAAATTACAAAAAAACATAACCCTCCTTCTGACGCAGTTGAGTAAAAATTCAAAGCTTTCCTCTTTATAATATACTAGCGGCCCGTCCCCGCTTCGCACGGGTAGACATTTTTATTATATAGCCTATGTTAGTCAGCGATAATGTAGCATTCTAATGGTGAAAGAATTTTTTAAATCGGTCCAGTAGTTTTTGAGTTTATTCGTTGCAAACACACATACATACATACAAACATACAAAGCTTTCCTCTTTATAATATTATTATAGTATATAGTATAGAAGTGTGATTCATCCGCAATTATATCACAATCAGGTTTTGCGTCAAGAAGGGCGTTGAGAGCAGTGAGAGTTCGCGGAGACCGAGCGCGCGCGACAGTACGACACGAGGGCACTGAGAACAATTTGCCTCCTGTAACGGCGGTAATTGATCCAGTCAACCATACAGTGATACAGAAATGACATAGTATATTTTTGTTATAATTTTCCCTGTCATATTGGTGTTCTCAAAGTTATATTAAAATATTGTTGATATACAAGATGTGTGTGTGTGTATTTTGTTTATTTCTATATATTCGTTCAATTTGTAAATAATTACCTTTTTATAAGTAATAGTTTTGTTTGTTCTCAAGCAGGATGCAATTTCTGTTACTACTGAACGAATTCCATACTTTCTTGGACAAATAGAAAGGCACACTATCTCTGAGTAATATAGGCTACCTTTTATCACTAGGAGCACGCTATAAAGACCTTTAGATACCTAAATCACTAATATAGAAATATTAGTTCATGCGTGTAAAGCCTCGGGCGAAACCTAGTAATTAATCAAATTGGACGCAATACCATTACTGTTAGATAAAAGATTAACGACAGCACTACAATATATACAGGTAGCTAATTGATCAAAGGCTTACATAGATTAAATATAGATAAACGTCCCTACATAGTGTAACTATTTCTAAAATAATTAATTTCTCAAACTGAATTACTAAGAGTACTGAATTGCTATTTATGTGTAACAACTTTCCGCTCGCCTTTTTGTAATGGGAGTGATTTCGTGAAATGTGACGGAAGTTGGACGTAACAGTGTAACAGGAAGTCGGGGAAGCGCGCAAGCGCGCGCCATTTTGTAGATTTAAAAACGATATGAACAAGATATATTATTATTATATGTGACATATTGTGTCATTTGTCAAATATCTTCTAATGAGTGTTTACTGCATTCTCTTTATGATTTGCAAAAAAGTATACATTAATTCTTCTATTTCTATTTTCAACCATTTCGTGTGTAATAGACTTACAACTATACTGAAAAATATTTACTGATGATGATAATAAGTCTCAATAAAGTGCAGATCATTGATAAAAAATCCAAGTAAGTAATACATAATTAATAAACATTCGAATAAAATATTTCAAAATATTTAGCTTTTTTCAATTTTTAATGTAATTTCTGTCAATGCTTAATCGAAAGTTTCCGTATTTTATGTTACACATCATATGCGACTATTGTAAGGCTCGCTCATTTTTTTTATTATACTATCATCATCATCTAAGCTAAAAGACGTCCACTGCTGGACAAAGGCCTCCCCCAAGGATCTCCGGTTGCGCTGCTCGCATCCAGCGGCTACCCGCGACCTTCACCAGATCGTCGGTCCATTATATTAATGTCCATTCCATTAATAGAGGAGACCCACATGTAAGCTCCATACATATCGCGCGTGAGCTGGTTTAACCTTTCAACACTTTTGACAGATACTAATGACAGCAACCCCGCTGATGACGTAAGACGCAAAATGGCAAAAAAAAAAAAAAAAAAAAGTTGAAAATACACAGAGAATAAAGTTGTTGGGGGGTTTGATTATAGCAAATTTACTCTAGTTTGTCTATAGCTAAACTTCTTCATACAAGAGTAGCCTCTAAATCAAACTTATTTAAGTTTTAAGTCGCGTGGGAAGCGCGCTCGAACTGGTGGTAAATTGAGTATTTAAACTAAATATGTTAATGAGGAGTTCGATGGTGCAGTGGTTAAAGCGTCCGGTCTGCAAGTGCTAAGGTTAAGCAGCTTTCGCAAAGGCCGGTCATTGGATGGGTGACCAAAAATTTATCATCTTGAGCTTCTCCGTGCTTCGGAAGGCACGTAAAGCCGTTGGTCCCGGTTGCTATACCTTGATAAAGCTTATGTTTGTAACAGTATCATTGTTTTTGTTAGTATATGTTTTTGTTGACTGTCCAAATAATAAATAAATAAATAAATTCATTAAAAATTTTGCATTTACAATGCTATAATAAGTAGTTACAGAAACAAAATTTTGCTAGAAAATATCAACTAGCCTCAGGAAGCTCTAGTGGGAATCGAACCCACGACCTTTGGATAACCGGTCCAATGATCTGACCGCTGAGCTACCGTGGCCCCAGAAGACTCGTTGATTTTTTATAGAAGTTTGGAATTTACGCTGCAAACCAGCGAGCGGTATTACGTCACAATCAAGATACCCTCACAGTCGTGAAACACAATTATTGTTAAAAAAAAATAAACAACTAATTAAACACAGACAAAGTGTTGAAAATTTCCACGAGCGGGATTCGAACCCTCATCCCATGACATGCCGGGTCAGGTGGACCGCCAACTTTGCTATCGTGGCTACGTGGTACGCTCTTGAAATTTTTTCAACACTTTGTCGTTTTTCAAATTGTAATTGTGTTCGTAAAAATATTTGCGTAAAATTATATACAACGTATAACAAAAAAATGTGGTCAAAATGAAAAGATCCAAAGTGTATCCGATCTAGAACTTGTATGTGTTGATAATAAGACATAATTATTAACTTGTGTTGCAGGCAACATTAAAATTATAAAAATATATTTAAGCAGTGGCAACACTGACTTCGGTCTCTTTGCCGCTCTCTTCCATCATTGTACGCTGCGTCACAGCTTGTGATCTTATAAATAAAAATAGTTTAAATTTGAATTTGGCGTCTTCATCATTTTGCTGCACCAGCTGCGCAACATGGTCCGGGATCATGTTGCGCAGCTGGCCCGTGATCTTGATCGGGAAATGATGAAGACGCCAAATTCAAATTTAAACTATTATTATTTATAAGATCACAAGCTGCGACGCAGCGTACAATAATGGAAGAGAGCGGCAAAGAGGCCGAAGTCAGTGTTGCCACTGCTTAAATATATTTTAATAATTTTAATGTTGCCTGCAACAACTTGTCATGCAATGGTTAATGAAATATTTATATTAGTGAAGTGATGCGCGTCAGGCGCGCATAGGCAAGCAGCAGTGATCATAAATGTAAGTGCACAGAGGTTACTAAACCACTAGGGCTGAGACTTGTTTATTTTGATGTGACGTCACAATAGAAATATAAAATTAAAAGTTGCATAGCACATTTCAAGTTAATAATCATGACTTGGTAACTCTGCATACAAGAGCTAGATCGGATACACTTTGGATCTTTTCATTTTGACCACACCTTTCTTTTACACGTTATATATGTTCAAACGAACTTTGAGCATTTGTAAATGTTTATATAATTTTTAACGCAAATTTTGTTGCGAACAAATTACAAAACACAAATGTTGAAAAAATTTCGGCGGGCTGGTTAGAACCACGATAGCTCAATTGGAAGAGCACCTGACCCGGTATGTCAGAAGGATGCAGGTTCAAACCCTGCTCGTGGAAATTTTTTCAACATTTGTGTTTTTGTAATTTGTTCGCAACCAAATTTGCGTTAAAAATTATATAAACATTTATAAATAGCTTGCCTACTTCTTAACTGATCTTTAGTATTTGTAAAAATATTATGATCGGATGTTAATGACGGTAGTTGTTAACATTGAATGGGCGCCTTTGGCTTTCAAAGCAAAAAGTAAATAGTGTTGAATAATTTCGGCGGGCTGGTTAGAACCACGATAGCTCAATTGGAAGAGCACCTGACCCGGTATGTCAGAAGGGTGCAGGTTCAAACCCTGCTCGTGGAAATTTTTTCAACATTTGTGTTTTTGAACATTTGGTCAACGACGGACGCTGGCCTACTTCATCCGACTGCAAGAAAGCGCTACGTTGCTAGATACACGGACAAAATACTAGTCAAATATTTATTTGTGTGTGTACACACACACAAGTACAGTAATCTTAGTATATAATGTAATAGAAATTGTAAATAAATCTTTTTTTTTACTCAACCACGGACTACTTCATTTCGACCCTGGTTTGGTAACTATAATCCTCTCACTGTGGCAAAGATACCTAGCGCTGTCAGCTTCTCTGATCGGTCTTGTGAGCCTGCTTGACCGGCAGTGAGATAACCACCTCCTAAACCTTATTCCTCACCACCTTCCTTAGGTCTTATGGTGCAGACATCCCGTACTTATCTATATATTTATTTATCACACATTTATACTGTAGGTTAGGGCTGTAGGGACTTAGGCTCCATAGGAACTTAGGGACTTAGGTTCTGTAGGGATTAGGGAATTAAATAGCTCTTCTCCTCTCTGGCTCTAGTCCTCTTCCTGTAGTATAACAGTTTCATGTGTAGCTAGCCGGTGCCTTGACAAGAGACCACACATACATACACTCTGACATATAACACAATTACAATTACACTAGTCGGCAGCTGCACAGTATAAATAATCATAAATAAACAACTATCCAAGCGTTGGATGATCATCAGTCACTCTATCAAATTAACTTTATATTAATTCAATTTGGCATAATATCTCCAGCAAGATATCACTGGAGCGTTAAAGTTGTCACTTAAAGCCAATAAGGCTAATAACAAACACAGACCACACCAAAAATCACAAAATATACCTTTAACAAGTATAATAAATAAAAATTGTAAGCGCTCGCAGCTTCGATACAAAATGCTTTATGAATTACTGATTTGGAAACCAAATTCCCACCGATTCCCGGAGCGGCCATGATTTACATTAACTGGAAATCTCCGTTTGATTTTCGTATTACGAATAGTTTGGGGCTAAACTGCCCCGAGAGAATTTAGTATCGTTAGGTTGTTGGTGACGTCATTCCCATGAAAAACTGTACATGTAAATAACTTTGAATTAGCAAATGTTTAGCAAAAATAATATGGGTACAAAAATGTTGTAAGCGATTATTAATGCAACCAGGACCAACGGCTTTACGTGCCTTCCGAAGCACTTGAGATACATTTTTGTTCACCCATCCTTTACAACAGTTGCTTAACCTTTTCAATCGCACCGGGCGCGTTAACCACTGCTCCATCCTCGAGTTATATATAAATTACTTGAGGATTAAATAATTATTATAATCATCCTACTGTTGTGTATGTCCCTAAATAATTTTATTATCAAAATTGAAAACAATACCTTAAAAAAAACATGCCTCAGATTGGAACCAAAGCCGTCGTGGCTTCTAAAATATCTATATACGAGGGCGACACTGAAAGTTCTTAGATAATTAAAAACTGAACGAACTAGCAAGTTATTAGTTTTATTACATCTTTTCAAAATAGTGTCCATTCACATCAATACATCGCTGCATCCGATGGAACCACTGAGAAAAGCACTTAGCCCACTCGTCCATAGGGGTCTCTTCGACGGCCTTTTGAAATGCAGCCACTGCTTCCTCGGCGTCCATAAAACGTTTCCTCGAAGTTTTTCTTTTACGGGAATAAATCAAAATCGCAAGGCGCGAGGTCGGGTAATTCCACGTCTGACGTCACCAAATAGTCGATCGTTTGCTTGGCGGTGTGCGACGAGGCGTTGTCGTAGTGAAGGAGGATGCGAGTTCAATTTGCCGCCAAGTAGGAAACAAATGACAAATGAATGAAATACCTACATGCACAAATAACAAAATATTGGCAAAGAGTTCCATTTTCAAAATTTTTACTTATTTTTTTATCATATCGTGTACAAGTGGCCAGTTCTGAAAACTTTCAGTGTCGCCCTCGTATATCTATCTAAAAAAAGAAATTAATTTGACGCTATCGAGAGACATTTTAATTTTTTTATTTTTATTTAATTCATTGTATTTTAAAATTGTCTCTATTATGTGTAAAAGAAATAAACGTGTTTTCTTGCAATTTTATTTTTTTCAAATTCGTTGTCATGTATATGTTTTTATGTGTACAATAAAGTATTTTATTTTTATTCTTATTCTTTCTTTATTTATTCCAGGAACAACCAAACCCCAGCTGTACTGTTCTAATTTTAGCTAAAGTACAATAAGGCCTGTGTATGCAAAGTAGACACATGTGACCAATACGGCCGTTTGCGAGCCGAAGTCTTGCTCGGAAAAAACTTTCATTGGGTTTCATGGGAGGTTTTTACGATGCTTAAGTGTGTTATTAAGCTAACTTTAAACTTGACTATAACCCTCTTGTTTACTTAAAACTTTTTGGATACTGCAACGTAGGCAAATATATTGTGGCTAACTTAATAAACCTAATAAAGAAAAACGTTTACAAGTAAAATAACATATTGTTTAAGTTAATTAATGTTTGCTAGCTGTGCCTGCTACTTCGTTTCTCATTTTAAACTAACCTAGTCTCACATATATCGTCATCATCATCATCATCAGCTTATTTATGTTCCCACTGTTGGGACACGAGCCTTCCCTATGGATGTATAGGGAGAACGAGCCATAAACCACCACGCGGGCCCAGTGCGAATTGCGTATTATATTTACACTAGTGATCGCCCAGTGGTCGAAATTCGACCGTAATTTTATGAAGGCTACACGGATTGTATCCTAAGCAATGAAAAATTAAAAAAGATAGAATGTGAGTTTGGATTGGCATTGACAGATTTCAGCCGCTATACTCTTCCATTTTTGAAATTTTTGAAAAGAGTATATATATACTTGTGTGTCAAATACATTCTGCGTGTGTGTCAAATACCTAGTAGTGTGTGAAATGTTTGTTTTATTAATTTAATGTATTTTTCTGCATAATTTAAAAAATATTAACATTCGGATAACCTTCTCTTCCCGTGTGGTGCCGGAGATAAA
This sequence comes from Eudonia lacustrata, assembly GCA_947562085.1. Classification (NCBI taxonomy): domain Eukaryota; kingdom Metazoa; phylum Arthropoda; class Insecta; order Lepidoptera; family Crambidae; genus Eudonia; species Eudonia lacustrata. Next base: position 3,381,408 of record OX387322.1, read on the forward strand.
GAATTGCACCACCCCATCTCAACCCGTGGGTGTCGTAAAAGGCGACTAAGGGACCATTCCAGAGGATGGGCAGCAGCATCTCTCTGAGGTTACCTTCAACCTACTGCGATCGCCAACCCGCCTGCCAAGCGTGGCGATTATGGCAAATACCCCCCCATGACATGCACAACAGCAAAAACCGGCCCCTAGTCCCCGGCGGCCCCGCTCGCCCTAGCTACGGTAGCGGCCAAGGCAGCGACGGGGCAGGGGGTGCTAAGAATCTCCGGCAGAGACCTGGCTACCGCCAACAACGAACTCTGGCCCTGGCAACATTTAACACGCGCACATTACGGACTGACGAGAAGATTCACGAACTGGAGGAAGAATTGAGCAAGATACGGTGGGACATAGTTGGATTATCTGAAGTCCGAAGAGAGGGGGAGGACTCGATAATCCTCAAGTCCGGTAACTTGCTCTATTTCCGGAAGGGCGAACAACTGTCCCAAGGTGGTGTCGGGTTCATCGTCCACAAGTCCCTCGTGAACAACATTGTCGAGTCCGGGAGTGTGTCGCCTAGGGTAGCGTACCTTATACTCAGAATAACCAAACGGTATTCGTTGAAGGTCATACAGGTTTATGCTCCTACTACGACACACCCTGACGATGAGGTGGAAGCTACGTATGAGGACATCTCTAGAGCCATACAAGCCTCCAAAACTCATTACACCGTTGTCATGGGAGACTTTAACGCAAAACTGGGCAAACGAAGCGGCGATGAGATGAGAGTGGGACGATTTGGGGTTGGTAATCGGAACTCCCGGGGCCAACTGCTGGCGGACTTTCTTGAGAGGGAGGGCCTCTTTATGATGAACTCCTTTTTCAGGAAAGCTGAACACCGCAAGTGGACCTGGATGAGTCCCGATGGTGCAACCAAAAACGAGATTGACTTTATCATGTCGACGAGGAAGCAAATATTCAATGATGTCACTGTGATCAATACGTTTAAAACTGGCAGCGATCACCGGTTGGTAAGAGGCACATTGAATATCAACGTTAAGCTGGAAAGACGTCGATTGGTAAGGTCTACGCTCCGTCCTGCACCCATCCAAATCCAAAACCCCGAAAGCTTTCAGCTCGAATTGCAGAATCGCTTCGAGCGCCTAAATGATTGCGAAAATGTGGACGAATACAGCAACAGGTTTGTGGAAACTGTCCAAACGGTTGGGTCCAAGTTCTTTAAAACCCACCGTGCAAAAGGAACCAAAAAGTTCTCAGACCATACTCTCAAACTAATGGAAGAGCGGCGCGCAATGGTTCTGCTTTCCTCAGGTGATGTTTCTCAGTTTCGGCGGCTAAATAGGCAGATCTCGAAGTCTATGACTCGCGACACGCGCCAATTTAATACTAACCGTATTAAAGAGGCCATTGAGCGGAACAAAGGCTCAAAAGTGTTCGCAAGAGATCTGGGTATTGGGCAGTGCCAACTGACGACGCTGAAAACCGATGACGGCAGAACTGTCACGACCAGGTCCGATGTTATGGGAGAGGTCGAGAAGTTCTATGGACAGCTTTACACATCCACACGGCCATCTGTACGCTTAGCTAGAGACCCTAGAGCTAAGTTAACCCGGCACTATACCGAGACATCCCGGACATCAGCCTATACGAGATTAGTATGGCTCTCAAACAGCTCAAAAACGGCAGGGCACCAGGTGCTGACGGAATTACGGCCGAGCTTCTGAAAGCAGGCGGAAGACCGGTACTCGTAGCTCTTCAGAAGCTATTTAATTCCGTCGTACTAGGGGGCAGAACGCCAGAGACGTGGCACGAAGGTATGGTGGTACTGTTTTTCAAAAAGGGCGATAAAACCCTGCTGAAGAACTACAGGCCCATCTCACTTCTAAGCCACGTCTACAAGCTGTTTTCGAGAGTCATAACGAATCGTCTCGCACGCAGGTTTGATGACTTCCAGCCTATCGAACAAGCCGGTTTCCAAAAAGGCTTCAGCACCATAGACCACATACATACGCTGCGGCAGGTTATACAGAAGACCGAAGAGTATAACCAGCCTCTTTGCTTAGCGTTTGTGGACTATGAAAAAGCCTTCGATTCGATTGAGACATGGGCCGTGCTACAGTCTCTCCAGCGGTGCCAAATTGACTATCGGTACATCGAAGTGTTGAGGTGTTTGTATGAAAGCGCCACTATGTCAGTCCGTCTTCAGTACCAGAGCTCGAAACCTATACAGTTGCAGCGAGGAGTGAGACAGGGAGATGTGATTTCTCCGAAACTGTTCACTGCTGCACTGGAAGATGTTTTTAAGCTTCTGGACTGGAAAGGACTCGACATCAACGTCAACGGCGTATACATCACTCACCTTCGGTTTGCTGACGATATAGTGGTCATGGCTGAGACCCTGGAAGACCTCGGCGCAATGCTCGGTGACCTCAACAGAGACTCTCAACAAGTGGGTCTTAAAATGAACATGGAGAAGACGAAAGTTATGTCGAACTCACGTGTCGTACCCACTCCTCTGATGGTTGGGGACTCTGCCCTTGAAGTTGTGGACAATTATGTTTACCTGGGACAAACGGTCCAGCTAGGTAGGTCCAACTTCAGCAAAGAGGTCAATCGTCGAATCCAATTAGGCTGGGCAGCGTTCGGTAAGCTACGAAATATCTTCTCGTCCGATATACCGCAGTGTCTCAAGACGAAAGTCTTTGACCAGTGTGTGTTGCCAGTGATGACATACGGGACTGAAACGTGGTCGCTCACTATGGGCCTCATAAAAAGGCTCAAGGTCACTCAAAGAGCAATGGAGAGGGCTATGCTCGGGGTTTCTCTGCGTGATCGAATCAGAAATGAGGAGATCCGCAGAAGAACAAAGGTAACCGACATAGCCCGAAGAGTTGCTAAGCTCAAGTGGCAGTGGGCAGGTCACATTGCTCGCAGGACTGATGGCCGCTGGGGCGGGATAGTCCTGGAGTGGCGACCGCGTACCGGAAAGCGCAGTGTGGGCAGGCCTCCAACAAGGTGGACCGACGATCTGGTGAAGGTCGCGGGAAGCCGCTGGATGCGAGCAGCACAAAACCGGTCGTTGTGGAGATCCTTGGGGGAGGCCTTTGTCCAGCAGTGGACGTCTTTTGGCTGAGATGATGATGATGATGAACCTTCTCTATATAAACTATAAGTCTGCGAAATATCATACTCCTCCGTCCGCGTAATTTTCGTAAAAAAGGGGTATAAAGTTTTTGCTTGACGTATTAATATATAGATAAAATATTTTATTCTGATTCAAGCGTGGTGATGAAGCTATACAACCTTATTTTTAGATTATACGAAAACCGAAACACGGGTCAAAATATCATTTGGTCAAAATGTAACATGGTATAAAAAATATTGAAATCGATTCTATTACTTAATCTGAACAGTTTTCAGGTTTCGTATAAACTAAAAAAAACATTGTATGATATCCGTCAGTTGTAGCGATGACTTGATTTTAATGATGGAGGACTGCGTAGTGGAAAATTCACTAGGTTATACAACGTTAGTCGGAACGGGGGTAATAAGCCGAAAGGAGGGTCAAGTATACATGATAGTGAATAGCTTTTGTCTAAGAACTTTTCCTTAAGGGTGCGCCGTTCATAAGTGACTAGTGTCATATGTTTTATTTGAAACGTCGTCGTCCATATTTATTTGATGCCGCGCGGCCATACTAATTTTGTATGGGGAATTTAAGATGCTTAATAAAAAATAATTATTTAAATAACCACTTGATGAATCGAAAATGTAGTCTAGCAATTTGTAGTTTATCCATTGATGATTGTTTAGACAGAATCAGAGGTACAATAATTTAGATAAACTATAAAGATCTACTAAACGCCGCCACTCGTTTTCATGATTTTTGCCCAACTATAAATGATATTGTAGAAAAAACTATAGCGTGTTATGAATTTATGGTTCTGACAAATTGTAAACACGTTCCCTATGATACTAAATATATATTTTGTTCATTTAATACGATAGTATTTTCAATTATATCTACTTAACCGTAACTGCATTTTTGGCATTTTTTTGTCGGCGCACCCTTAAAAATAGATAATTTTATATTAACATTTTTTAAGATTTCAAAAGAAATTAATTACGCTGTGGTAGCCCCGGTGGTAGCCCCCGGTTACAAAGAAAAACAAATTAAAAGTAAAAAAATATTATTGTTTACATTCTTAGAATACATTAGTCCAATTACGGAGAGAAAACTCGACTCTTTACAGTGCCCGTACATTGACATTAGAGGTAAACCTATTTGCTGAGTACCTACGTCAAAACTGTAGCCTACTAGATTTTTGTAGACAAATCAAATGTAAATAATAAAAAAACAAAAAAACCAAAAAAAAAGTAAAAAAAACAAATAAGTAAAAAAAATAAGTTATTTACTATCTTGTGTACTTTACCCTCCTTTCGGCTTAGTACCCCCGTTCCGACTTACGTTGTATACCTACTTAACTTTACTTCTATTTTTCATTCATACAAGAGATAAGTACCTAGCACTGCCTTTCCTTAGTAGTAAAAAAAAAACAATCAATAAAACCAAAAAAAAATAAGATTTTGATTATCCACAAATAATAACCACGCATACAGTTAAACGACTTTTAAAACGAATTGTAGCAATTTGTAACAATAAGCAAAAGTCGCTAACGCGCCTCTTCCGCTGAATAAAAAAAAACAACGCCATGTAAAATCGAAAACAGAATGCGCACAAAAGAGTTCCAATTAGTTTTGCGCAAGTTTCCTTTCCAGAAAATTAAAAACAAAATGCAATACAAAGAGTTATGCATAATTTACGAGTAAACTTTTCATATTCACAAAGAAAATTCCCGGCTATTGTGAGCCCTGCGAGCTTTCTAAGACAATGACCAGCCAATTTGTTCCGTTCTGCCACAGCGTACTGCTGCCACCGGTAGTTTTATTTTTCATTTATTTATTTATATAAATAAAAATTAATCGCTAAATGTGTTGCTAATCGCAAAACTCGAGAACGGCTGAACCGATTTGGCTGATTTCTTTAAACAAAAAAATATCTATGTAACCTTGTTTTAGAGAAATAGGGCACAACAAGGTCTGCCGGGACAGCTAGTATTAAATAAAAATAACAACTACAATAACTTTACTATGCGAAGACTGTTAGATTCTTGGTTCGCTTTGACAAAGTAGTAGGTTCCTGTCTGTAGCAGGTTAACACTTCATTATTTTGCTAAACGCGCCCGGTCTGCGATTGCTAAGGTTAAGCAACTTTCGAAAAGACCGATCATCGGATGGGTGTCCAAAAATGTATTATCTCGAGCTCCTCCGTGCCTGGTCCTGAAGCAGTTATCAAAAAGGACCAACCCGTACAAACTGGGCCCGTTCTCCTTATCTATCCATAGGGAAAACTCGTGCCTTAACATTGGGAACATAAAATGAGCTGATGAGGATGATGATGACTTTACTATATAAAAATACTTTTAAAACTCTACCCCCCCTCTTCTCTCTTCTCTTTCTCTTTCTCTTTTACTCTAATTTGAAATGACGTTTACATGACAGGAACAAAACACGGAATAACTATTCGGACCTTATTCTTTGTTTATTTGTAAGCCGGTTAGAGTACAAAACAGAGTTTATGCAAAACAGATACAAAACAGACAGTAAACGATACGTAACAGTTCTATTTTATTTATTTTGAAAATCTTGGTAACTGATATCTAACCTTAACGGAGCTCAATTAAAAACTTTTTGGCCTGCGTTTTAAGCTATGGTCCCTCTCTCGATATGATATCATGTGTGCTGAGCCAAGGCCCAACCTCTGCAGTAGGACATTATATCAGTCGATGGAGATGATGATGAGAAAAGAAATTAAAAAGTTTACCCTTTGCTGAGTTTCATGCCGTTTCTTCTCAGTACATGATCTCCTGCCATTGACTAATGAACCGGTCGTGATGGTGTCGTAATGATTTTCATAAGAGCTTAATTTGTTGTAGCCTAAACTGAGACACAAAAAAATAAATTATTGAATTTATTTTTTTGTGGGTTTAAATTCAATGGTTAAAACCATTGGGTTTTAACCATTGAATTTATTTTTTTGTTGAAACCTGTTATAAGTATTTAGCCTATATACTATCCCACTGCTGGGTAAAGGCTTTCAACATTGCAATAAAATAATCGCTAAAATTGATGGGTACTGGCTTAATTACCGAGCTTGCCATAATATGCGGGTTAGTGATCATAAATCCGGTTTAGGCATCGAAAAATCCGAAACACACTCCGAAACACGGTCCAAAACTCCGAACGTCGCGTCGCTTCGCCACTCAGTTACCGAGGCGACCTACCACTTTCGTCTCAACTGTGGCGAAATCTCAGAAGCTATGAGACTTGCTGTTTTGTTTTTTTTTCAATGTAAGCGGCTTTTATATTCTTTACTAACAGCGATACAGACTTTTTTGTTCCGGCGTGGTTATGAAGTACCTTTCAACCAGTCGGATATTGATTAAACGATTAATTTTAAGTAGGCGTTAAATGTTGTATCAATCGATGCGTAAATTTCTATGTAAATATTTTCTATTTTTATCGAGGAATTACATAATTAGGATTTTCAACTTGGAATTTGAACATTGACTGATTAATCGACTGTTATATTTACTTATGAATGAATCATTAGTTACTGGAGTAGAAAATAAACACACAAACAAGACCCTCACTTTTCCTGCAACATAACCATTACCAAATGTCAACATTAGGTCATTGAAACACGATTGTCGACGACGACTGTTGACGACCTCCTTGGTGGAGTGGTTTGTACACCGGTTTTCATGGTGTCGCCATCTCTGAGATCCCGGGTTCGATCCCCGGGTAAATTGTCTCGTGTCTAGGTGTTTTCTATGTATAATAAGTATGTATTTAAATATTTTAGGAATGATTATTCTTTGTCTAGTAACCATTTAACGAGTTTCATAACGAAGCTTCTCTTGGGCTAGATAATTGGTGTGACTGTAAAGTTTATTTTGTTTTATTTTTATTGTGAAAAATGAAGGTATAACATCAATGTTATTAACATTGTTGGGTTCTAATAGTTAGTTAGATAAGATAACTAGATAGATAGATAAGACAGGCAGTTCCTCAGCAGTTGAGGATTCAAATCAAATCAAATCAAATCAAATATATTTATTGCGAAGTATAGGTGGAAGTTGGTTTTACACATAGTACTTATAAATAGTTCAGCCATATTCTGTCTTACTGACATGCAACATTCAGTATGAAAAAGGAAATAATAAAGTAATAAAGAATAATTGCAATACAAAAAAATTAAATTAAAAAAAAAGAATATTAAACGAAATGTCAATTTAAAAATACAAAATAATAATATTAAAATAATAACCACAAAATACATCAAAATACACAATGTCACAACTCTATTGTCATAGTTTATCCTTCAGATCTAAGTCAACGGTATAGTACGCCTTTTCTACTAGTAGTTTCTTAAGTCTCGCTCTAAAAATTCCGATGTTCGAAACTCCTTTTAAACTTTCTGGCAGATGATTATATAGTCGTGGTGCCATACCGAATATACTTTTATTCGAACTCACGTGTCGTACCCACTCCTCTGAAGGTTGGGGACTCTGCCCTTGAAGTTGTGGACAATTATGTTTACCTGGGACAAACGATCCAGCTAGGTAGGTCCAACTTCAGCAAAGAGGTCAATCGTCGAATCCAATTAGGCTGGGCAGCGTTCGGTAAGCTACGAAATATCTTCTCGTCCGATATACCGCAGTGTCTCAAGACGAAAGTCTTTGACCAGTGTGTGTTGCCAGTGATGACATACGGGACTGAGACGTGGTCGCTCACTATGGGCCTCATAAAAAGGCTCAAGGTCACTCAAAGAGCAATGGAGAGGGCTATGCTCGGGGTTTCTCTGCGTGATCGAATCAGAAATGAGGAGATCCGCAGAAGAACAAAGGTAACCGACATAGCCCGAAGAGTTGCTAAGCTCAAGTGGCAGTGGGCAGGTCACATTGCTCGCAGGACTGATGGCCGCTGGGGCGGGATAGTCCTGGAGTGGCGACCGCGTACCGGAAAGCGCAGTGTGGGCAGGCCTCCAACAAGGTGGACCGACGATCTGGTGAAGGTCGCGGGAAGCCGCTGGATGCAAGCAGCACAAAACCGGTCGTTGTGGAGATCCTTGGGGGAGGCCTTTGTCCAGCAGTGGACGTCTTTTGGCTGAGATGATGATTAAACAGAGCAGTTTTATTGGGGGGAAAACAGATATTATTTTTATGCCTTAAACTTCTAAAATCGTGAAACATGCCTATATTTGATTTAACAAAAGCTGCTACTTCATATATATATAAAGATGGTAAGGTCAGTAACTCAAGATTTACAAAATGATACTGACAACTATCCCTACATTTTAATTTACAAATTGCTCTAATACATTTTTTCTGGGCTTTAAAAACAGTATATTTTTCGACAGAATTTCCCCAGAATATAATACCATACCTTAAGATCGATTCAACGTGACTATGATAGGCAATTACTAATGTTGATTGCTTAACAATTTTACTTAATCGGCACAATATGAAAACTGGTTGATACGAGTACACACATAATCAACATGATACTTCCAATTAAGCTTATTATCAATATAAATTCCGAGAAACTTTGCAACGTTCACCTTTTGGATTTTTTGGTTTCTATAGTTAATGTCATAGTCCTCATTCCGGATTCCGGATAAAGTACGATCAACCTTATCAAAACTTAACATCGAGCGCGTTGAAGGCCAAGTGTTTCCCCTCTAAGGCAAAAAAGCGCTTTCTCAATCATTTACCAAGGCCGAAGCTCTTACATAAATGTATAATATATGTGTTCCTTTTTTATACGTAATTTCCTCATGTTAACCCTAAATATTCACATAAACATATCAACCAATTTGATGGCATCACAGCCAATCGACTTCACCGCATCCCATATTGCGTACGTGCGTCCATATCAAGAAATTATTGATTCGAACAAGATGTAACATCAAAAAATATACTGTATCAACGAACCTGTAGGGACCAGAATCGTTTAAGACAAAGCAACGGATAAGTAAATCAACTTACGACATGAACAACGAAACGTTGAAGCAACGACATATTTGATTTCTGCGGCAAATAGATTGACATTTTCATATGTTGTTTGACGACATACTGACATACCTACGAGAGCGACAGACACTGTGCAAATGTAACATGAGGTTTTTTTAAGGTCAGTTGATGAAGACATCCTTTCGTTAAAATATCTTTACAATCATATTGATTATCAATAATTATGTTTACTTGACTATTTGACTGTAAGGTTCCCGAATACAAAGATAGGTCTATATATATAAAAATCAATTGCTGTTCGTTTGTCTCGCTAAAACTCGAGAATGGATAGACTGATTTGGCTAATTTTGATTTTGAAATATTTGTGGAAGTTCAGGGAATGTTTAACGGTGAGAAACATAAATAATAAGTATAGTCGACAATGAAATTGCTTTACCACCTTAGAAGTGAATTTTGTTTGCATATAATAAAACAACAAGTTCTATTTTTGTTTAAAAGACCAAGTGACAGATACGTTGTCATTATTGACAATGAGCCTTAGCGAAATTTTATTGTAATGGAAGTTTTTGTCAAAAGTGATAAAGCAATTTCATGGTCGACTATACTTACCTAACGGAAAATACTAAAAACGACAATTTAATTTTCCAATACAGCATGTTCCTAGCTGTGAAACATTTGATGTCTTTTGTCTTTTTAACAATAAAAAATTGTCACTTGGTTTTCAATTATTTATTTATATTTATTTTTTATTTTTGGTCAGAAATTTGTCTGTTTCATACTTCACAGCTGTAGTATGAGGTCCGATCTCTTTGCTCTGGAGTTTGTTTGTTTGTTTGATACGCTTTCAAGCGTAAACTGTTTACAGATTCGTTTGTATTGTTGTCATAGAAACTGTCAAAGCGATACGAAGTCCGCCGGGTCAGCTAGTAGTAAATTAAACTTAAACTTTCCTACACTCACACCAATTATCTCTAGCCCAAGAGAAGCTTCGCTAAGAAACTCGTTAAATGGTTACTAGACAACGGATAAACTTACTTAAAATACTTAAATACATAGCTATTATACATAGAAAACACCCAGACCCGAGACAATTTAGAAAAACAATAATTTCTAAATTGACTCGACCGGGGATCGAACCCGGGACCTCAGAGATGGCGACACCATGAAAACCGGTGTACAAACCACTCGACCAAAGAGGTCGTCAAGCGATTATTTTGCGATTATTTCAAATAAATAAAATAATAGCAATAAATGGAAATAAGTCAAAATTTATGACGAGCACATTGTATGTAGTTTATTCTTCAGTCTGAAGTATACTCAGGTAACCTTCAAACGATTACTTACCTAAATTTTAAGTAAGGACCCTTAGCACATTTACACTTGCACTTAGGACTTAGGACATTTAGCAAAAACAAAATAAGGTTCCTAAGTGTAAACTAAGTGCCAGTTTATTATTCTCATGCATTTTCAAAAATCAAATAGTTTTATATATAAATTATATTCCTCATATACGAGTATTCATATCTCTTTCTGCAAACATTGCAAACAATTACCCTCACGTTTGTGTTCATCGTTACTCCTTTTCCAATTCGCTCCCGGTCAATATTGATTCGCATTTTCTCGCTTTTCAATCAATATTACGTCAAGTCCAGTAACTTTTGTTTCCTGGTACGGTCAGTAGCGAAAACCACTGAACACAATTAGTAACAAAAAAAAATCAGCCTTTTTCTATCCCTAATAATAAATAAGTGCAATGTCATAATAAAATCATTGAAGTTTAACTAATTGACAGTCACTGGTTCAAATAATTACTTGCTTTAACAAAATACTAGAGTGTTCTGGTAGAGACAGCAACGCAAGAACGAAAGTCTACACACAGTAGGTACCATAGTACTTTGTCAAAGCAAACCAATAATCTAGCTGGTTAGGTAATTTCTAGTAAAGTTAATATTACTCGTACATGGTACTAAAGTGTTCAGCATTTTTTGTTGTTGACTGTACACAATACGCTTTGTGGACATTACATACTGAGGGATGGTTCAGCTAGTGTGACGTGTATTGGTTCGAATGGTCCTGGAAAATATTTAAACGATATTCCCATACAAATTACGAAGGAAGGTTTTTTTTAAACAATTGGTGAAACCAGTTTAAATGAAACTTCCTATGCTAAAAATATTCAACCGCCTCTGTAGTCTAGTGGTTAAGACCACCGGTCGCAGACCCAGAGGTCCCGGGTTCGATTCCCAGCGGGGGGTACAAGTTTGTGTTCTCGGTTTGGTTGGTGGTAGGACCTGTTTATCCGCCTGGCTAGCTACCACCATCTTATCTAAAGCAGCATCTGTAGCATTGTTGTGTTCTGGCAGTTAGAGATAAGATCTACAAACAATCATCAAGCTAAGACGGACGTGTTTCAGTGATCGTGCAATATATTAATTATATTATTCTAGTTTTAAATTAGCATTAGTGTGTTGTGTGAGAAAAACATTTGTGCGCGGACATCAAAACATCAAAGGAGGTCAAACATGTATTGTAACGAGTGCAGAGTTAAAATCAATGAAGCTAGTTCACTAAAATGCAATAATTGCAACTCGCATTATTGCTTTAGCTGTATTGGAATAACACCCGAGCGCTCATCGAAGCTAAATGAGAAGGATTTGTCTTCCTTAAGATGCCCTTTTTGTGCAAATGTAAACATCCGACGACGTGCTGCAGCTTACGATGACACTCCGGTCGGCTGCAAGACCAAGTCGACCTTGACGCCAACCAACTCATCAAGCCCCTCAAAAGCTACTTCCGGGGGGGTTACACTGGAGGAGATAAGCGCGTTGTTAGATCAAAAACTGGCTCCAAACTCGGCCTATATGACTAACCTGCGAACTGCGCTGAAAACTGAGTTGAAAGAACTAATAGTGGCTGAAATTAAGACGGCTACTGACGAATTAAAGGTGGAGTTTACTAACACAACCGACTTTATCATCAGCGAACAAAACGACCTTAAATCGGTGATTCATGAGAAAGATAAAACTGTAAAAATGTTAGAGGCCGATAGAAACGCTATGCAAGCAGAAATAAACACATTGCGTGGTAGGTTGTCGGTTTTGGAAAAAATATCACGTGAACATAACGTTGAAATACAGACGGTACCGGAAAATAGAAATGAAAACGTGTTATCTCTGGTAAAAACATTGTGTACAGTTATCAATTACCCTATCCAGGACTCTAACATACAAGCTTGCCGTCGTGTAGCGAAAATGAACAGCTCGTCCAGCCGCCCTCGAAACATCCTTCTCAGCCTTACATCGTTGCGTCAACGGGATGAGTTTATCTCGGCAGTCCATCGCTTCAACAAGGATATAGCGAGCCCCAGCGATATGTTAAATACAACGCATTTAGGTATAGCGGGAAATAATCAAAGAATCTTTGTGTCTGAGCATTTATCGATCGACTGCAAGAAACTTCACGCTGAAACGAGAGCATTCGCCAAAACAAATAATTATAAATATGTGTGGGTGCGCTATGGTCGAGTGTACTTACGTAAAGATGACAACGCGAATGCAGTCCATATCAAAAACATTGACTGTCTAAGCAAACTACGTTAATATTTAGAAATTGTAGCGTAATTTATTTAAAGTAAGTTAATATCATAATATGGATACTTGGTTTCAGTTATTAACCAACAATGATTACGATTTAATATCAAAATGTTAACAGATTTCGTTCTAAATTAAAAGACTTTTTTCTCAATGTCTTAAACTGTAACTTTGATATATTATGCCTAACCGAAACTAATATAAATTCTAGTGTATACGACAGGGAGTTTTTAGATGAACGTTACAATATGTTTCGTAGGGATCGTTATAGTAGTTGTAGTAATAAGTCCGATGGTGGTGGTGTATTGCTAGCTATTAGTAAAAAAATTAACACAGTTCGCCAAACTCATTGGGAGAGCCGATTTGAGGACGTTTGGGTAAGCATATTGCCAGTCAACAACAGCATGCCTATAATAAACATATGCGTTTGTTATTTACCGCCAGATATGTCTGTAGCGGAACTTGAAGAATTTTATATTAACTGCCAAAAAAACATTTTGAACAGTAAAGATAAAAATGAGTTTATACTGATAGGTGATTTTAATACTCCACACATGTCATGGTCAGCTGTTCATGGTTCAAACATGCTTACCCCGAGCGATTTGTCTGATCGGAAGTCATTTCTCTTGCAAGAAACTATGTCGATGTGTTATTTAAACCAATATAATAATATAATCAATAGTAACAATCGTTTACTAGACTTAGTACTTTCTACTGTTGATAGTGTATCTGTCATATTAACCGATCCATTAAGCAAAACAGACAAACATCATCCACCTCTTTCAATTGATGTTACATTTTCACAGCAACAAAAACCGTTAAAACCGTCAGGTGAAATGCGATTAAATTTTTCAAAATGCAATTACGAAAGCGTTAAGGAATCTCTAAACTTATGTAATTGGGAGCAATTACTTTCTTCTAACGATGTCAATATTTGTCTAGATATTTTTCATCAAACCGTTAATAATTTTATCGAGCAGAATACACCGAAAACATCAAAAAGAACTTTTAGTTTTCCGTCATGGTATAGTCATTCATTAATTAATTGTATAAAAGAGAAAAACAAATATCATAAATTATTTAAAAAATTTGGAAATCCGCGTGACTATGACGTCTTTAGTATGCTTCGCCGACGATGTAAAACATTAATAAACGAATGTTATAACAACTTTGTTTCGAGCGTCGAAGAAAATCTTGATAATAATATCAAATTGTTTTACCGATTTATTAACTCTAAAAAGGGAAGTTGCACTATTCCTCAGACAATGAAATACGGAAACGAAACTAGTTCGGACAGCGTGCAAATTTGTGAACTTTTTGCAAAATATTTTGGATCGGTTTACGAAAACTACCCCAGTATCTCGGGTCACACATGCAATGTTTCTACAAACAACTCTGATGTAGTTTCCAATTTAACCATAACGGAGGAAGAAGTACTTAATAAGTTAAAACAATTAAACAGCTATAAGGGCGCGGGACCCGATAACATACCTTCAGCTTTTATAAAAGCCTGCTCCAAAGAACTTAGTCTCCCATTAACAATTATTTTTAATAAATCCCTCCATTCTGGTGTATTCCCTGCATTATGGAAGGTTGCCCATGTCGTCCCTATTTATAAAAATGGGTGTAGATGTGAATGTGAGAATTATCGACCCATTAGTATTATATCCTGTCTCGCTAAAGTATTTGAATCGGTTATATACGGTTATATTTATAATCATGTGAAGAAATCAATTTCTGAAAAACAACATGGTTTTGTAAAGGGTCGCTCCACTATTACTAATCTCCTAGAATATAAGAACTATTTATGTAACGTTTTTGCAGCTGGTGGCCAAGTGGACTCTATATACACAGATTTTTCTAAGGCATTTGATAAGGTTAATCATTCAATTTTATCTTACAAATTATACAAATACAGTATTCAGGGTAATCTCTACAGATGGCTATGCTCTTATCTTGCACATAGAAGTCAATTAGTAGCTCTTAGGAGATACAAGTCTGCTGCTATCGACGTGACCTCAGGTGTTCCTCAAGGTTCCCATTTCTCCCCTTTGCTATTTGCAATTTTTATTAATGATCTAATTGACCGACTAAACTGTGACTAAAATGCCTACTTTATGCAGATGACCTTAAAATATTTACTAGTATTAAAATCATTGATGACTGCTGCACTCTTCAAAAAGACATTGACATAGTTAAAGATATGTACTTAAATAATAATAAATGTTTTGTCATATCTTTTACAAGAAAACGAGTACCACAAAATTATAACTACAAATTAAACAATTGCGCTTTGTCTCGATGCACTACTGCAAAAGACCTTGGCATTATTTTTGATGATAAACTTTCATTCCGTCAACATTATGAACATGTGTTAAAAAGATGTAATGGACTTTTGGGTTTTATATTTAGATCCACAAAAGGTTTTAAGAAACCAAAAAGTGTATTATGTCTTTATTACAGCATAATACGTAGTATTTTAGAATATGGTTGTACAATTTGGAGCCCATTCTATAAAATACACATAGAAAGTATTGAAGGCATTCAGAAAAAGTGTTTAAGATTTCTTTGTTATCGCTTTCATTTAGGCAGGTCTCTTCATTCTTACGAACTTCGAATGATTAAATTTGGTGTGATTTCGCTTGCGGTTTGTCGAGATCAGTATGATTTAATTTACTTGTTTAAAATATTGCACTCAATAATCGATTCCCCTAAATTGCTTTCTTTAATTCAAATAAATACTTTGTATCGAACCCGGGCGCCTAAGACTTTTGTACTAAATGTCTATAAAAATAATACATCATATTACAATTCCATTGTCAGAATGTGCCGTCTATACAATGAACTGGTTGCACTTAATAACAACATCGACATATTTTCCATGAAATTACATAATTTAAAAAAAATGTCCGGGAAATTCTCGGTTCGGCATCTCCCACTTAATAAAAATTGTAAAGTCAACATTAACCTAGAATAAGTTTTCAATTTGTTATATTTTATTTATTTTTATATATTTTTTCACCATTACTATGTATTGTATTTATTTAGTTTTTAATTGGATATAGTTGTAGATTAGGTAAACTTTAACATGGACGCTTATTGTTAATCGTGTTGTGTACACATGTTTTAGATAGGAATTTAGCTCTTATACAATTTATCATGCATTATTGTCATTTTTAATTTCTATTTGTTTTGTGTACCTAATAAATAATAAATAATAATAAATAATAGATAGCCAGTGCCTTTAGTTGAGGTTCCGGGTGAAGTGCGCTTCCACCTTCAGCCTTATCATCTTACCATCTGGTGAGAAAAAGGCCAAGTGCTACCCGTAAGATATAAATAAAAATACCGAGGTCAATAATACGTCAAGAAATCTAGAAACATATTCAGTCTTAAATGTTTATATAATTTTTAACGCAAATTTTGTTGCGAACAAATTACAAAAACACAAATGTTAAAAAAATTTCCACGAGCAGGGTTTGAACCTGCACCCTTCTGACATACCGGGTCAGGTGCTCTTCCAATTGAGCTATCGTGGTTTTTTTATATTCAGTCTTATTGATTTTGAATTTAACTATGCAATTCGAAACTCGCCATAATCTTCTTCTACATATTAATACGTGAAGCAAAAACTTTGTACCCCTTTTTACAAAAAATGCGCGGACAGAGGAGTATGAAATTTGGCACACTTATAGTTTATAATAATAAAAAACACTTTATTTGCACACTAAGAAATAAACAGTTACAAAACAGGACAATAGACAGAGAAGAGAGTACAAGTAGGCGGCCTTATTGCTTTATAGCAATCTCTTCCAGGCAACCTTGGGTGAAGAGTAAAACAATAGTAAGGAGTAATAGGGGAGTAGGTGCATATAAAGAAAGAAAGAATTGAGAATAAATAAATATCTACAGATTAAGGAAAAAAGAAAATTACAAATAAGGACTGAAATATATACTTATAGTTAGCTAGATGGGAGCAGAAGAAAGGAAATAGCTTCTGACTCGATCGCCGAAAGACCTTAGAGTTTATATAGAGAAAAAGTGCAGAATGCTATTTTTTTATTAATTTTACACACATTAAAATAAACAAACATTGTTTCATACATTTTCAAATATGTCAAAAATGGAAGAGGAGCGGCTGAAATTTGTCAATGCCAATCCAACCTCACATTCTATCTTTTTTAATTTTTCATTGCTACCCGTGCAGTCTTGCAGCTATAACATGCAGCCGAAATAGCAACTTTTTATAAAAATTACGGTTGAATTTCGACCACTGGGCTACCACTAGTTAACATAATAACAATAAAACAAAGTTTTAATTCACTTAAAAAAATTCGAACATTTTTTACAGACTCTAAGGAATAAGTCCGTATAAGGAAAATGGTGTATGAAAAATGGCTTTTGTTAATACCTTTCCTTATACCAGAATTGAATTTAGCCTTGAAAGCGACACGTGCAACTTTTGTTGGCTTAATTCGGCTTTCGCTCGCGATTAAGCTACAGTGTTCCGTAGGTTGATGATGGGACGTTGGTGATGATGATGGAGTGGTCCATGGCGATGGTAAATAACGACTGCGTCTCTATATGTGATGTTGTATATTTACAGTGACTACATTGTGACTGACTTATTATCTAAACCTTACAAGACTATTTATACAATATAAACTGTGTAGATGTTGGAGGGAGGATGCCGTGTGTTATCTTAATCAGATCTACACGCGATTAGGAATGCGTTTACAAACTCTTTAACCATACGTGAAGATAAGAAATTATGTGGCGACCGCAGGCCGCAATGTTCTTGTTTATTCAGATATTGGTCTTATGCTTTTACTGGTGATTAAATCTACCGGAAAGTAAAGTCTGTGCTCATCATCACCACCTGCTCATTTTATGTCCCCACTGCTGAGGCACGAGCAGGCGCTGAGGCACGAGCAGGCACGAGCCTTCCCTATGGATGGATAGGGAAACACCCTGCTACACAATACTTAAAGTTCATACTGGCACCCCCCAACAACCTTACGGTTATAAAGTTAGGTGTCAGACATCCTTACGCAAGCACAAGGGACCATCTAAGTCAGGTCATAACGCCAGATCAGAACACGCCGGTACGCATCCTTCATCCGGTACTTTTAAGACTAGTGTCTCGAGCTAGTTGTCCTGTGGACTCGTATAGTCCACTAATATCCAGATAGGTTACCGGATCTGTAAGCTCGCTCACTTCTCGTTACACTAAAAGTACAACTGGATGGATGGATAAGCAGAACGGGTCATAAACCACCACGCGGGCCCAGAGCGGATTGGTGGTTGTTAACGACTGCTAATACAGCCGGGACCAACGGCTTTACGTACCTTCCGAATCACGGAGGAGTTCTAGATGATACATTTTTGGCCACCCATCCGATGACCGGTCTTTGCGAAATAGCTTAACCTTAGCAATAGCAGACTGGGCGCATCAACCACTGCGCCGTCGAGCTGGTGTGTCATCATAAGTCTATTCGTCATCGTAAGTAAATCTATCGGATAGTAAAGTCTACTTCCATTATCAACTTATTAACCTTGGTATGTATATAAATTAGCAGTCCTGACTGACTGACGAAAGATTAACATCAGCAGCCGAAACTGCTGGACCATGGACGCTGTAATTTAGGCAGGTCCGTCCATTGCATATGATGCGAGCAGCACACACCTGGTCGTGGTGGACATCCTTGGAGGAAGTTTTTGTCCAGCAGTTGACGTCGTTTGGCTGAGATGATATTGATCAGTTTATGACGTAGATAAAACAAGATTTTCCGAAATCCCCTCAGGGAAGTTTAACGAAACATGAATTTTAACGAAAAAGTATTTATAATAATGCTAGCTGACCTGGCAAACGTTGTTTTGCCATATATATTATTTCTAGGGAATTTATTTATTTATTTATTTATTTATTAGAATAGGCTTACCAACTAAATACATACAGAACATTTATCTTAACTTATATAATCATTAAAACGTGTACATACATATTTAAATTATAGGTACGCACAACATATACCAAAAAATAAAAAGACAGAAAATTTGTAGGGTAGAAAAAAAAAACTAACTTATTGAACTTAAGTATGCAAGGATGTGGTATATGAGTGAAAGAGGCATGGAGCGCTGTGAACTATGACAGAATTTAAAAATAACAAAACACCAATCACTTATTTTTTAATTTATTATAATTTATTCCTTAATATTACTTATTTATTTGTTTAATTTATTTAAACTTTTGCAACATAAATATTACATGGCGGGCTTAATGCCTGATGCATTCCCTACCATATACACTTTTAAATTTTCGTGTTCCATAGTTAAACATAGAATTTAAACGGGGATACGGTCGTAGTAAATCTGTCGAAACGTCGGGTATAAAGAAGGTATGACACCTTTTTACTGATTAGTTAGCGTTAATCCCCGTTTATATTCATTTTCTACCAGTCAACCATAGGGTATATATATCATTAATTACGACAATACACTAACAAATAATATCAATCCATTAATCTGGGTGAGAAGTAGACGCCTGGCGGAGATAACTGATCGAGTGATTAATATGGCTATAAATAATAGGGATTGGTGATAGAAAGATGAAAATTTAGGGTTGTATGTATTTTTTGATGCCACATATTTTAAGCAAAAAAAATGAAAAATATATACATAAAATAAAAATAAAATGTTTGAGGTTAGACCACCCTTATCACTTAGGGTTATAAAAAATAGACTACGACCGATTGTCAGACCTACCGAATATACATATAGAATTTCATAAAAATCGATTGAGCCGTTTTGGAGGAGTATAGCAACTAACTTGTGACACGAGAATTATATAATATAAGAATAAGAATAAGAACAGGAACCATTTATTGACCTGCACAAAAACAAATACAAACAAATGAGAAAAAACAAAATTAAAATTAAAATAACAAAAAAAGAACATCTTAAAACAACTAACACAATCACAAAAAAGAAAGATATAGAAGAAGATTATTTTTTTGATTTGACCTCCAATGATTAACAATAATTTGAATATGATTGCTCCGGAATATTGTGATTGATGTGAGGTTCGATTTCACGGGCCCTTTGAAGGAGTTTTTTTATTTAAATTGTTTTTCATTACGGATTACTCGAACCCGTTTTGCTCTGTCGTTGAAACTGATATGTTTGTATCTAAAGGGCTTGCTTGTCGCGCCATGTTTATTTACGGACTTACAATATTGACTAGGGCTATTATCCTTTTTTTTCAACATCATCATCATCATCAGCTCATTTTATGTCTCCACTGCTGGGGCACGAGCCTTCCCTATGGATGGATAGGGAGAACGGGCCATAAACCACCACGCGGGCCAGTGTGGATTTAAAGGATAGAAGTATAAAAGGATAAAAGACATTTATTGGAATCACATAACAAAACACACAATTAAACATACAACGTGTAACAAAAATAATAAAAAATAATATCAATTAACATTGTGCCCTGTTATGTGATGCCAACACTGTGCACAGCTCAGTATACGCAGCAAGCGGGGCCTGCTGCACTGGTATTCTGCTGTACACAGTAGTGACATCATGGCACGAAACAGGGAAAAACAAATAAGAAAAACAAATCATAGAAAACTTCTACAAACAGTAACATACTTTTAAAACGCTAACGTAAACTAACACGAATAATATTAATAACAAAACGAATATACTACGACACAAACAAACATCAATAACTAAACGCCGAGGCCAGTATTCTATAATCTATGGCCGAGGCGCAAAACTGACTGACAGTGACAGCAGCAGTAAAAACAAGATGAAATAAAAATGTTGATAGTAAATATTTAAGTGACTTTAAACAAACCAAAGTTAGATCGAAATGATTCACAATACTGAACATGTTTTACTGTGTTCAAATGGGAGGCGACATGTCATTTCAGCAAGTAGCGAGCAATTCATGATGAACAAAAAAAACAGCAACAAAAACAAACAAACAAACAAACAAAGCCGCCTCCATGCAAAGCATGTACAACTATACCTGTAAGTACCAGAATATCAGTAGCGAGGTCATGACATCTGGGATTTTAATAAATACGCCTTCAATGCTTTATTAAATGTGTAACGTGTTTTCAGTGTGCGAATGGGAGGCGGCAAGTTATTCCAGCACTTAGAGGCTGAGTACTTGAACGAGCCCCGAAATGCAGCCGTCCTGTGTTTTGGCGTCTGGATCATATATGAAGCTGCTCTGGTGCGATACGAATTACTATCCTTTGCCCAATGAATTTTACAGTATAGATATTCAGGTAATTTAGTATGAACAATGTCAAAGAGCAGAGTGGCAAAATGCAGCATTCTACGAGAGCGCATTTTCAAGAGATTCCTGCTATTTAAAAATGGAGTAACGTGTGCTCTAGGTGGGATTGAGAAACAGAAACGTGCACACGCATTCTGTATCCGCTGCAACTGATGCTCAGTTCTTGCGAGAAGACAAGGGCCAAAGACAGTATCAGCATAATTCAATTTTGAAAGAACTAATGATTCGCACAATCTAACTCTCAGATTTTCTCCGAGGAAAGGGCGGAGTTTGTATAAAACCTTAAGACGATAAAAGCAGTTCCGAACAGCTTCTAAGGTGTACTTTTCAAAGCGCAAATTGGACTCGAAGATCACTCCCAGATTTCTCGCTTCTGTAACCATCTCAACAGGCTGGCTAGCAATCGAAATTTGAGGATGACACTCCAAGACACTGGAAACCTGTTTACCTGACCCAAGAATCATATACTTGGTCTTATTTGGATTCAATACTAAGCCATTATGGTATGACCATTCAGATAGACTGAGTAAATCATCGTTAATTTTCTTCACTGAGTTGGTTGTATCACTGGGATAAAAATTGAGATAAATCTGAACGTCATCAGCGTATAAGTGGTACTGACAATGTTTTATACTATTAGATATATCGGCAGTGAACAAAATGAAGAGAATTGGACCCAATATTGATCCCTGCGGGACACCTCTGGATAAGGCCCTGCACTGAGAGTAAGAGACTGCACCATCGTCCCCCCGCACCTCCACAATCTGCGAGCGGTTCAGCAAATAGTTATGGAACCAGCGAACAGCGGCACCATCAAAACCATAATATGCTAGCTTAGAAAGAAGCAGTGGGACATCCAAACAGTCAAAGGCACGGGAGTAATCAAGAAGTACAAGGAGCGTACCCATGCCCCTATCCTGTGCAGATAGGACATCATCAACTACCTCAAGAAGTGCTGTGGAAGTGCTGCGTTTCTTCCTGAAGCCTGACTGAGCCTGGGGAAGCAAAGAGTTTGACTCCAAATACTTGACCATTTGTTTGCTTACCACCTTCTCAACAATCTTGGACAGACAAGGTAGAATGCTAATTGGTCGAAGATCACTGACACTGCAAGGACTCGCAACCTTAGGGATAGGTTTAATAAGAGCTGTCTTCCACACATCCGGGAAATGAGAACAAGTCAAAGATTTATTGACAACAGCCGTTATGGCACCAAGAGACTGTGGCAGAGTCAGAAGTATCATCTGCAAAGAGATACCGTCAACCCCAACTGCATCAGAGTGGAGGCTCCGAATAATGTCAGCCACAGAAGTCTCCAAGACTGTAGAAAGTGTAAAAGCTGAGGTGCTATGCCTGTGATGCTCAAAGAAAGTTAAGTCAGAGATACTAGTAGTTAATGTACCAGGCACATTCAGGAAATGGTTATTTATAGCATCAGGGTCAAGGCAAGGAATAGGTATATCTTTGTTATTTTTTATCATTATATTTTTCTTTAAATTTTTCCATAGCATCTTAGGATTGTTAATGTTCTTATTGATGTGCTGTTTGATGTGATTAGTGGTTGTTAACGACTGCTAATGCAGCCGGGACCAACGGCTTAACGAGCCTTTCGAAGCACGGAGAAGCTCGAGATGATAAATTTTGGTCACCCATCCGATGACCGGCCTTTGCGAAAGTTGCTTAACCTCAGCACTCACAGACCGGGCACGTTAACCACTTCGCCATCGAGCTCTGCCACAGACCGGGCGCGTTAACCACTACTATTAAATATATTATGATCCATTTCCAATAAATTTTAAGGAAGATGTTAAACCATACAGTTAGATAATATTGATGCGAAAAATTGTGGTTCAATCCGGCGTAGCTTTGTTAGACTACGGACGTGATCTTGTACCTTAAACAAGTATAATTCGCTTTCTAGGTGGGTTAACATGACTGCTTGATAATGTGTAAATAGCACATCTTTATATATATAAATCTCCTGTGCGTATGTATGAAATTGATCTCCTTCTAAACGGCTGGATCGAGAATGGTTTAGATTTACAATTGAACCCGGTAGGTGGCGCTGCTATAGGAGTCTATCATGGGATACGGGTGTTCTTAAGCGGACGAATGATTTGTTTGTTTTGTTGTCATGAAAACTGTCAAAGCGGTACGAAGTCCGCCGGTCAGTTATTTAACTATAATCTTTAGAAAAATATTTTTTAATAAATGGTTGATGAAATTTGTGCGTATACAAATTGGTTCGAAAATTCCTTTCGTGTATGTCAAAATCATTTATAATTCATAGTAATGTAGATTAAGAGTCTGGCATCAAAAATAACCTGCAAGAGACTATACCAATTTCCTAAAGCCATTACCTCCAAAATAGACCCCAAAGAGTTCCATAACCAAACGTTTCTTACCTTTTCAATTCAACAAAATCTCCGTAGAGAGCGCAGACAAAAAACCCGCCAATTTCATTATCTACCCAAACAATTCTGGCTGGCTGGGCGATCCTGAATTTGTAATCTGTGCGAATACAAGAGGTAAATTGGCCGTCGGTGTGGCCAGCCGGCGTAATGACGTCATCACCGCGATCCGCGTAATCGTTGGCCGTGGGCACTTTTATAGCATCTACGGATGTGACGTACGGTCACCATTTACATAGTGGTGTAACGGAACTTTTAGTGTTTTGAAGATTTGAATATTTACTTACTACGTCTTGCGACGCGGCAAGTGGATTTGTAGTTCATTGTGCGTTATATACGGCAGTCATAGTCAATGGTGATAAAAAGACCGCCATGAACTGTAAATTTGCTAGTCGCGACGCAAGATGCTAATAGTCGTGGTCAAATGGTTAAGGGCAAGCGCTAGGCGTCAGCTCACCTAATGTTAAATGTTGATTATGCTGAAGGTGGAGATACATTTCAACCGGAATTATGAACTAGAGAGAACTGGTTATCTTATCTGGCTGGGCGATCGGTGTGGCCAGCTGTAATGACGTCATCACCGCGATCCCCGTAACTACCGATCAGATCCGAACTCCTCGGAGAATTTAGTAAGGAATGGGGATTGGCAGTAGTACGTGATGCCGTCCCCTCTAGAAAACCCCTGATGGTGCGAGAAACTTAAAGGGTTCCTCAAACCGTATAAAACGTTACACGGTTTGAGGAACCCTTTAAGTTTCTCGCCGTCCCCAAAAAGTCTGATGACACTGAAAAAGCTATCAGCCAACAATTTCCAAAAAAAAATA
The DNA here is from genome assembly GCA_947562085.1 of Eudonia lacustrata. Classification (NCBI taxonomy): domain Eukaryota; kingdom Metazoa; phylum Arthropoda; class Insecta; order Lepidoptera; family Crambidae; genus Eudonia; species Eudonia lacustrata. The sequence goes on from OX387322.1 coordinate 3,405,639, forward strand.
ATAAGATTCGCGTAATCGTTGGCCGTAGGCACTTTTATAGCCTCTACGGATGTGATGTACGGTCACCATTTATATAGTGGTGTAATGTTAATTTATGTTAATTGTTAGTTTTTCATTTAGTTATTTAATTATTATTTATGTTGAGAACCTAGTATCTAGAACAACCTAATATAGGCTTTAAGATACTACTACATAATATTGTGTTGATAATTTTGGCTTCTACGTATCTCTCTTTCTAGAAAGTATGTAAGTATTTGATTGCCGCTTGTATATGTGTTAAGAACCTGTGTTGTAAGTAAACCATAGAAACGATAACAACTATTCCTTAATTAATTGAACATTTATTTCCTTTCCCTGCTCCTTTATTTTGCGTGCAAATCAACATTCATAATTTGGTATACGATATATGATTGTTTTATTACACGAGGAGTTCAATAGCGAAGTGGTTAAAGAGTCTTCGAGCTGGTGATGATGATGATATCTTTTGATACCATTATCTTACCTACAGTTTTTCAGTAACAGTACAAATTTTGAATCTGAGAGTAATGTAGCTTAATAAAAACAGACTTCAAAAAATTAGACTGATAAAATTGCACTAAAAATAAAAAATAATTGCGTAATTTAGTTTGCTCAATTTACTGGCAATTAACCTTTATTATATTATCTTTTTGTGGAGATCCTTGGGGGAGGCCTTTGTCCAGCAGTGGACGTCTTTTGGCTGAGATGATGATGATGATGATACTCAATCTTATATTCTTAAAAACTATGCGACTGCCATTTATTTAACTCCACATCTAACAGAATACATATTATGACAAACAAGCAAATACCAAATATGAAAATACCAAAATCGCTATAGGTATGCCTACAATATTTGAGGAGTTTTAAGAATTCCAACATCAGAACTGTACCAAATTAAAATGGGACTATACGGGAAGCACCAGATTTTAAATTAAGAAAGAATCATCAAAATCGGTTTACCCAGTCGAAAGTTCTGAGGTAACAAACATAAAAAACAACAGTCGAAACCTTCTTTTTTAAGTCGGTTAAAAACTGTGTAAGCAACATTACAGCACGGTGTATCAGCAGCCCGAACCGGACATGTAGTCCGGACACCGCATCGACATTCCATGGACGGCCCAACCTTTTGTACGGGTCTTATCTGCCGTGTCCGGAACGAGCACACCACAGGTAAACGTGCCCGTTGATTTGCGACAGACTCAAGTTCACAAATTGTTTAGTGCGATCATAGTGCGGTAAATTCATTTGTGCGGCGTTCACCTATGCTGTTACGCCATGTTGTTCCATGTATTACCGTTACATCAGATGAAGTAGGTAGTTCTAATTCATTTAGTATAAATCTTTATAATTTTAAGTTTGCAAATTGTTTAGTACGGTCATAGTGCGGTAAATTCATTTGTGCGGCAACTATGCTGGTATGCAAGTTCTTTTGTGTATTATCGTTTATGTTTTAGATTATGTAGTTAAAACTCGTTTGTGAAAATCTTTATAATTTTATATTTGCAAAATGTTTAGTACGGTCATAGTGCGGTAATTTCATTTGTGCGGCAACTATTGCTGGTATGCATGTTGTTTCATGTATTACCGTTTATGTTACATCATATGAAGTAGGTGGTTCTTATTAATTTAGGATAAATCTTTAACATTTTAAGTTTGCTAATTGTTTAGTGCGGTCATTGTTATTATCTTTCTATTTATTTGTTTTGACATCAAAATGGTATTGTGATTCATTTGTTTTATTTTGTTTGACAAACAAAACGACTTGCGATAAATTTGTAATTATTTCTTGTGTGGGTCGTCTATGTTGCCTAAATAAATGAATTATATGAATATAGTGTAGTAAATTCATTTGTGCGACAACTATGCTTTTATGCAATTGTTTACCCTATATGTTTTAGATTAGGTAGTACTTCTTAGGTGAATTCGTTTGGGATCTTTACATTTTAAGGTAAGGTTAGTTAGCAAATTTTTAAGTACGGTAAATTCACTTGTGCGGCAACTATGCTGTTTTGCAGTTTTTTCATGTATTACCTTTTGTATTTTAGATTAGGTAGTACAGAACTACCTAATCTAAAACATAAAAGGTGATCTCGTTTAAGATAAGTCTTTATAATTTTATATTAACGTTAGTAGGCAAATTGTTAAGTACGGTAAATTAATTTGGAGCGTAATTTTTATTAAGGTATAGTAGAATTTTCGAAAGCATAATACTAAATTCCTGTGGTTTTGTAACATTTTGGAAACATTTTCTTCTGTTAATTTATGAAGATAATTATTTTAATAATAGAAATTTATACACCTCTTATTGTTGTTAGCATTTTTATAATAATTATGTTTTGTTTTCCTTGTAATTGTTTTTTTTATGATTATGAGTGTATACAGTATTCAAATATATTTTTTTTATCTTATACCTTTTTTAATATTATTTTAATAAATAATTTCCTTGAATTTTTATTTTTATTTTTTTAAACTAAATATTACGATACCACTGTCGATAAAGATCCTTTATACAATTAAATAGTCAAATTGCAAGCTTACTTTGGCTTGTCATTTGGAATTGAACGCTTAACACAATTAGACCATCACATTTTTTAAAATGTCAAACCTAGTGAAAACTATTTTAGTTTTCAAAAAATTGATTTTAGAGATATAATTAAAACTTTTAATACTCTTAATAAAAAGAAGACTGCTGATCTGTGGGGTAATTCCGTCGACGTCACTAAATCCGTTATTGAGACAATAGCTCCAGTTTTAGCTTGCATATTTAATGAATGCATTGACTGTGGTGTTTTTCCTGACCTAATGAAGCACAAAAAGTAATCCCATTATTCAAACAGGTAGCACATGTGACCCCTCTAACTTTAGACCAATTTCTGTGTTACCCACATTTGGTAAAATATTTGAAAAGATAATTCTAGACCAAATTCAAGTTCATTTTTATAGAAATAAACTTTTACATTCCAGACAATATGGTTTCACTAGGGGTCGCTCGACTACTGACGCTGGTGTTGAGCTTTTACTTTAAATATTTAATGCCTGGGAGGATTCACACGATGCCGTAGGGGTTTTTTGTGATTTATCCAAGGCCTTTGACTGTGTTTTACATGAAACCCTGGTCAGGAAGCTCTACCACTATGGAATTAGAGATGCATCACTGAATCTTCTTATCTCATATTTGAGTGATAGGGTTCAGAGGGTTGATGTTAACGGTAAAAGATCTCCGGGATCGGTGGTTACAATGGGAGTTCCACAGGGTTCAATTCTTGGTCCTTTCTTATTTTTAATTTATATTAACGACTTGCCTTACTTTGTAAAAAACAAACATGAGATAGTATTGTTTGCAGATGATACCTCACTTTTATTCAAAGTGAAACGACGACAGCCGATTGATGACGATGTGAACAATGCTGTCTCAAAGATAGTTCATTGGTTTAGTGTTAACAATTTGCTATTAAATGAACAAAAAACCAAATGTATAAGATTTGTATTACCCAACGTTAAGGAGGTAAAAACCAGTGTAAGAATTAAAGATAAGAATGTGGACCTTGTGGACACCACAGTGTTTCTAGGCATTACGTTGGATGCAAAGCTACAGTGGGGCCCACATATAGATAAATTGTCGAGTAGACTGAGCTCTGCGGCTTATGCAGTAATGAAAATTCGTCAGATCACTGACATTGAAACAGCTAGACTTGTTTACTTTAGTTATTTCCATAGCGTAATGTCGTACGGCATTTTACTGTGGGGCAATGCTGCCGATATTCAAACTATCTTTGTGCTGCAGAAGCGGGCTATTCGAGCAATTTATAATCTAAAAGCTGGTAATTCTCTTAGGGAGAGATTTAAAGATATTAATATAATGACAGTTGCATCACAATATATTTACGAGAACCTAATGTATGTATATAAAAATATTGAAACTTTTTCTAAAAACAGTGATATTCACAATGTAAACACTAGAAATAAAAACAAACTAGCAGTACCTAATACTAGGCTCCACAAAGTAAATAATTCATTTAGAGGCCTGTGTGTACGTTTTTACAATAAAGTTCCAAGTAATATCTAAAAACTAGATATTAATAAATTTAAAATCGCTATTTAAGAAAAGCTTTATAAAAAAGCTTATTATAAAGTGTCTGATTACATTGAAGACAAAACAGCATGGGTTTAAAATGCTCCAATCTATTTCTAATCCAAAATATTGTTAAGATTTTTTTTTTAAACTTGTATAACTTGGTAACGTAACGGCATATAATTTTGTAAATGTCGTTACATATTGAATTAAAGCTGTGGAGTTTCTTGCGCCCATTCTTCTCCACAGCTAAAATATAGACGTCCTGAATGGGTAGTAGGTAAAAAAAACTATGGATGATTCAAAAGCACTTTTCTAAAGTTTATTTGAATAAAGAATATTTAACTTTGACTTTGACTTTGACTTTAATTAAACCGCAAAACGGTTTTATTTACCCAAAATAATATACGTATACTTTAAAAGCACCAAGGCCGCATAATTTGGCAAGAGCTCGCTCCTAACAACGAAATTGGAAGGAATTACTTCCTTCTTACCACTTACCGTAAATAACAGACGAATATGATACAACGGGGCCTATTTACAAGACATCCAGTTTCGAAAAACGCTTGTCACTTGCAACACAAAATAAGTAAACGGCAGAAAGTAAGTTTTCTAACACGCTCTAAAGTCTAATCATTAATTCACTGGAGTAATCTGACGTTTACGGTGTTCCCAGTTTCTGGTGAACAGAAAATAGTGTTGTGACAAGAAGATTGACATCAATTACTCACTCATTCATTCTTATAACGTTCTGAATCAAATCACATTACTCATTTTATTTACTTTATTAAGAAATCTCCTAGGCCAGTTTTGTTTAATCGATATAAAAATATTAGCATTGGTACCTTTAAAGGCCAAGAAATGATAACTTTGAAAAGGCGAATTACTCGAATTATATAAAATTAAACAAAAATACAATGGATATATTTTTATTCGTCGTCGTCAGACAGACAGAGATGAGTCGTTCATGAATGAATCCTTCAATTGTACTAGTCCACTTCTCTGAAGGAGAGTAAGCGAACAGATAGATTACGAACAGCGCGTACAGAAACGAGACAGTTGCACCGGTCGGAGTCGGAGTCTGCCCGCACTCAATTTGACGTCTTACGGTATGAAACATTATTATTTTTACGACTTATTTCTGCTTGATTATTAGTTGACGACGTAATTTGTTTACGTTTTGAAATTTGATTTTGTTGTCTATTATTTTAGTCTGCGTCAAAATAGATATGAGCGCGATCCGTGCTGCATGCGACAATAACATTATTTAGTTTTAATAATTGTACTGTTTCACGATGCTTTTAAAAGTAATTGTAAATTGTTGATGTTTTAGTTGTCGTAAAAGTAACCCATGTGAAAATTCACTCGGAGACAGAGAAAGTGCTATGTGAGAAAGTGATAAAAAATGTTTTTAGAACGGGTCAGAGTGATTTTTCATTTTGGAACGGGATCGAGTGATTATTGCACCGATTTAGAATTTATGTATTATTATATGTATTTCTAAATCGATGGATTATTGACGTAAAACGGTACTATATTGTTGAGGTAATCTTCATTTCAACGTCATTAATTTATAGTATTCTGTTTTGTCTTAATTGTTATTCAGTAAATGGTACTCCTACACAGTGGTTAAATCTATATTTTTCTTTCAAAAAGATGAATGATTAAAAAATTGCAATAATTAAAATACTTCCAAAATTTTCGAATAATAACAGCTCCCAAAGCAAAACAAACACTGACAACTAAACTGTCAGGTGAAATTTCTCGGTACAAAAAGACATTCATATACCTACCTATATTATAATTAATTAAGTACCTTTTTATAATAAACGTTCCTACTGACTTTGTGTGAGTGATCTGAATGACAATGAACGAAACGCATCACTAGTACAATAAATGTGGCAACATAATTTTACAATGTGACATTAGCATCTGTCAGTTTACTCCAGTGAATTAATGATTAGACTATAGTAACGTAGGTACTGTAACGACCGGAGGGGTCTTTACTTAAAACAGGGGCGCATAATATTAAAACATAAAGTGCGTTTCAGATATTATATTAATAATTTACAGATTACACAATTTTAAGCCCTTTTTGACTGATTTTAAAAAGAACAACTATAGGAGCAATTCCCCTCTTATTGCAATGTTTAGGTGTTACAATGAGCTATCTAAATGTCATGACCATGAGGAAATAGATACAGGGTCTAACAAAATCAATAAGCGAATGTTTAAGGGCGGTATCTATACATCATTCTGAATACAATGACAAAAAATGGGCTCCAGTTTTATAGTGATTTTTCAAAGTTATGTTTTCTAACAAACTAAATCAATTAAAAAAATGCACATCATGAAACATGCTGTATCTTTACTAACACGCACGCAAAAGTCGATAAAAAGATAGTGTACGGTTACAAGACACAACGGCTATCTTTGTGTGCGTGTAATACCGCTGTACGGGTTTGGAAAGGGTGTATTTTTTGGTAAATTATGATAATGTTTTGTTGATTATCTCGGTGACGAGCCTGTAGTTTTGAACCAAATTTGGTGAGCATGCTCAGTGTGATGTATGGATGCTCCCCTTAAACGTTCGCTTATTGATATAGTTAGACTCTATACATATATTAAGCAACAAACTGGTTTATTTTAAGAAGTGTGTTAAATTGTACCTCAATTCTCGGAAATAGCCCTTAAAATTAAAATTTTACTTTTAAATTTTTTTTTTTTTGTTTTGTTTTTTTTTAAGTTTGTCTTTTTTTATTTTTTGGTATAAGTTGTCCGTACCTATAATTTAAATATACATTACACGTTTTATGATTATATAAGTTTAGATAAATGTTCTGTATGTATTTAGTTGGTAAGCCTTTTCTAATAAACAAATAAATAAATAAATAAACATGAATATAATTAAATAATAGATGTTGACACAGCCGCCGATGACGGGCGAGTCGACGCTCTTCTTTTTATCTTCACCACGTGTCATCAGAACCGTCGATTCAAAGGCAGAACGCGACGGCTGCCAGTAAGCTCGCCCCACCAAGCAGTCCCGATCACTACAGTACACACTCGATCCGAATCCCGCGGAGAATCTAGTAGGGCATGGGGGACACGAACTATAGCGCGTGATGCCGTTCCCTCTAGAATCCCTCTGAAATTGATTCGTTTCATACGGCTTGAGGAACCCTTTACGTTTCTCGACACCCCCAAAAAAACCCGGTAAAACTGAAAATGCCTTAAAAGGCAATCAGCAATCTCTCTCAAAAAAAATTATTAAAAAAAACTTGTGAGTGATGCCGTTCTCATAAGAAAACCTCTGAAATTGATTCGTTTTATACGGCTTGAGGAACCCTTTAAGTTTCTCGCCGCCCTAAAGCAGCCTGGTGAAGCTGAAAATGCCGTATGAGTCAATCAGCAAACTGTCTCAAAAAAATACGCACAGACATAGACAACCTCTCACAGACACGGAATCTGTTTTGAGACAGTCCGAGATTCCGTGTCTGTGAGAGGGTTGATGTATGCGTTGCTCGCAAGGTATGTATGAGGATACACTAAGGTCGTCTGAATTGAATAATATGTATGAAAAGTAGACAATATCAACGTTTCGTAGTCCCCTGATTCCTCCTCAAAAACTAGACCGATTTAATTACTTTTTACATTAAAAATTAAAGAAAAGCTTTGGCTGCGTCCCTATGTTTTTCTTTTTTTACATAAATTAATTATTAAAAGCTATGAACCTTTAAAAACCTTAAAAGTTGGCCAGATTTTCCGCTGTGTTTCTCAAATTTGACGAGATTATATAAAAAAAAGCAAAACATAGAGACACAGCCAAAGCCTTTCTTTAATTTTTAATGAAAAAAGTTATTAAATCGGCCCAGTTTAATTATTGTAATGACTATTGATTATTTTAAAACTAAAACACTTGTTTCAATAACTGTACTCTAAGCCAATTCATAGTCGAAACCGTGGGAAGTCGATACGGCAGGAATCGATACCGGGGGAAGTCGATACGCAGGGAATCGATACCGGGGGAACACATCTCAGGGGACTACGAAACGTTGATTTTGTCTACTTTTCATACATATTTTTCAATTCAGTCGACCTTAGTATTTCCTCTTAAGCTCACTTTCGGAGGTGTCCTTATATCGTGCTTATAGTAAAATCAATATTCGTTGGCCCAACGCCAGAGAGAGAAATATGTTTGCGTTCAAGTCGCTATGTCCCGATCATTGTTTTTGTGCTAAATTAGAAGGGCCAGATGTAGATGTTGGACAAACAGCGCAGATTAATTCTGTATCGTGTACTCTATAGGATTAGTTAATGCGATATATTTGTGTATCATAGGATAGTCAATCAGTAACGTTTAGAACTCAGTTGAACACAACTAAACAGTAAAATTCAGAAGTTGGTGAATGAACTGCAAGTCGTTATGATACTTGTTACTTGATAAAGTTAAGATGGCAAAAAGGTTATAAAAATGAAAAAGATGAGATAATTAACATTACCATTAAAGGTATCGCTTTACCAAAATTGGATGTCGCATGAGTTCTGCGAAAAATAGCAATTCAGCTATTTTAAAATGTTTACAATTTTTATTTACATCTTCATTACAATAATAGCTCTTGATTGTGCATAAAATAATAAATAAAAAACATATCGTTATGATAAAATTATTTTGTTTTATTTAGATAATTTTTAACGCAAATTTTGTTGCGAACAAATAACAAAAACACAAAACTATGTATATAAACAAAAAAAAAATTTTATAAATAGCTTGCCTACTTCTTAACTGATCTTAAGTATTTGTAAAAATATTATTATGAGCGGATGTTAATGACGGTAGTTGTTGACATTGAATGGGCGCCTTTGGCTTTCAAAGTAAGAAAGTAAATAGTGTTGAATAATTTCGGCGTGCTGGTTAGAACCACGATAGCTCAATTGGGGGAGCACCTGACCCGGTATGTCAGAAGGGTGCAGGTTCAAATCCTGCTCGTGGAAATTTTTTCAACATTTTTTTTTATATCGTTATTATGTTACTGAATGAACCATAGCAGCATGGTTTATGTACTGACAGTCAAATTGATTTAAAAACATATTGAGGATCCTGTTATGACTGTCTGTCAATGACAATATCAGACCACTGAGATATAACTGTGTATTTTTCATATATTTGACGGGTAACACGGTTATCTTCATGTCACCTGATGTAAAGTGATGATAAGGCCAAAGGCGGCAGCGCACTTCACCAGGAATCCTCAACTAGTGAGGCACTGGCTATCTTATCTCTAGCTGCCGGAACACAATAATGCTACAGACATTGACGTTATGGCGACATATTTAGATAAGATGGTGGTAGCTAGCCAGGCGGACTAACAAGCCCTACCACCAACCAAACCGAGTACACAAACATGAATCCTCACTGGTACCTAATTGAACCCGGGACCTCTGGGTTTAAACCGGTGGTCTTAACCACTAGACCACAGAGGCGGTTAAAAAATGTGTGTGTATATAGGTTTCAAGTCGCTGTCAATGCCTTTCTTTCATTTCGTGATCACTCAATAAGAATAAAACTTTTGCTAAAAACATTTAATATAGGAAGAAATTATATAACAATAACGGGCCAGGGCAAACTGTTTATCACGCATCTAGCTCAGGTGTTCTAGACAATATTCCTAGATGAAACGCCGCCGGGGAAGCCAGTTGAATGCATAATTAATGATAGTGCTATCGGCCGCGGAGCAATAAGATTTTCATAAGCAGTTTCCAATATGTTACCAGTTTAAATTAGAATCGTTATTAGTTAGTTTTCTTATGGGTATGCATTTTAACCCTTGGTCTGTAATGATAACGAAAAAACATTTATTGACTTCCCAAACAGAAACAAAAAACGAAATAAAGTCCAGTACAAATAGAACACAAAGACATACTACATTTAAATAGAGAAAAGAATAAAATTACAAATAAAAATTCCAAAACATTAATAAAAAACGAACGAGCCTTACAGTGGTCGCATATGATGTGTAACATTTGACATCTCACCTTAGTAATAAGCAATTTTAACATTATATTCTGAAAAAAATGGGTCAGGTATTACGTCGTTTCCACGCCGACTTACATACCCAAAGAAATTTAGGATCCGACTGCGCACTTGGGTGGATAGGCGTTCTTTTATGCCAAGCATATCAAGGATGGAGGCATTTGTTCGGAACTCAGTTCAAGAGACCCCGAGCATCCTCCTTCAACACCACATCTCCAGAGTGTCTATCTTGCGAGTTCGGTTTGCCGTAGGGTCCATCTTACGGCGGCATATACGGATTTGGGAAACACCAACGATTTTACGAGCCTAACCTTTGTGGCTTTTGTTATTTATTTTTTTTATTTTTTTTTATTTATTAGGTTAGCCAACAATTGTATACATTGTTTCTTTCATTATAACAATACTTTCTTAGTATAAAGACTAAATGCTACAATTACTTAAAGGCTAACACCACATGCAACATATATAAAAATTAAAAACAGTTGCAATCTTATAACTAAATTTAATTAAATTAGGCACGAAGCTGTTCCAATAGGCTCGTTTCAACAGACTTGTGAAATGATCCAGGTGTGTCATTGTGCAGGTCAATAGCATCACTACAGCTATTAATAACTTTGCACATTCTAGCCACTGTGGAATGAGCACCAAGCACTGTCCTTCGCAAAGGTGGGCAAAGGGGAGTGATTCTATTACGAGGATATCGCATGGGAGCACGAAATTTGAATTGGGACAACAACTGAGGGCAATCAATTTTATTCCTTAACAACTTATATATAAATGTGGCGTCAGCTAACTCCATACGGGCACTTAAGCTTTGAACCTTAAAATACTGTAAGCGTTTATTATACGATCGAATATTTTTTAGCTTTGCCAACGGAGAAAGCTAAATGCCATAAGAACCGCTTTTGAACTCGTTCTAGACGTAGGGTATGTCTAGCAAAGTGAGGCCTCCATACAACACTGTTATAGTCTAGAATGCTCCGGACAGAACTATTATAAAGCAAGGTTTTGGTGCTACTTTTTTTTAAATTTTTGCAGCTGCGTATAAAAAATCCTAATATTTTTGATGCTCGAGCAATAATGTTATCCATGTGCGGTACAAAAGTTAACTTTTTATCAAAAATTGTTATGTTTCTGTTCCTCCATATTTTCTTTAGCTTGTCCATTGCACTTCTGCGCATAGCCCTGCGTTTCTTAACTTCATCTATGCAGCCTCCTTGATTTGAGATAAGAGCCCCAAGGTAAATGTAGGATTGTACGACCTCATAGTTTGACTATCGACTATATCAGCTTATTTAGTCTACTGCTGGACATAGTCCCTTCAAGTGCACGCCACTGACCACAATCTACGGCTTCTCTCATTAAACAGCAACTTGCATACCAATAATCATCATCATCATACAGAGCTAGATGGTGCAGTGGTCAACGAGCTCGGTCTGCGATTTTGCAAAGGCTACCGGATGAATAATCAATAATTTATCATCTCGAGCTGCTCCGTGCTTCGGAAGGCATATAAAGCCGTTGGTGCCGGCTACATTAGCAGTCGTTAACAACCACCAATCCGCACTGGGCCCGCGTGGTGGTTAATAGTCCGCTCTCCATATTCATCCATAGGGAAGGCTCGTGCCCCAGCAGTGGGGACATAAAATGAGCTGGTGATAATAATGATACCGTCATACTTTTATGTTTATTAAACGCACAAAAATAGAAAAATAAGTAGAAAATATTTATTTATAACCTAACTAAACTAAATTAAATCTAGAACTAATGGTGTTGAATTGGTCTCCACTCAGCATAATGTCGAGATACCTGGTTGGCACCCCGACGCTGATCTTCCGTGGATACTAAACAGAAAAAAAAACAAATAAAAGGTAGGTGACATCACTGCACGCCAGCGCCATCAACCACATCAAATTATCTACAGTACCTGTGATATAGAAAATCGGAAATCCGAAACCATGAAGATATTATAGTCACAGCAGCGATTCGTCAATATAAGTTATACGACCTAAGGATATTTCTTAAATTTACGTTTGACAACTGGAACGCTATAAGTATTTATTTGACAGTACCAGTAATAAGTGACATTAAGCGAGGGTTTCCAAAAAAACGGTGTTTTTAAAAGTTTTATTCGAAATGTTTAAGGATTTTAAATCCATAAAAAAAATGTTATTCATTGGCCTTTCTAGTAATTTTGGCTGATATTTTCACGATATTTTACAATTTCCTGCATCGAATATAATAACAAACATACGTCTTATTAATAAACTAAATATCATTTTATTCAGGCTATACACCGTTTCAGACGAAGAAAAATATATCAAACCAATTGTCTTTGAATATGTAATAGTTGTCGGCCATTATAATTTTAATATTAAGTAAACGTTCAATAAAATCCACATTATTGCCTAATTCGACGCTCGCGCCATCATTCAGTCATGAGCGGAACACCTTGGAAATCTACAGTCAGAAACGCTAGCCAAAAGGGTCTTACAAATAAACAAAGAATAAGGTCCGAATAGTTACTCTGAGTTTTGTTCCTGTCATTTAAACGTCATTTAAAATTAGAGTAAAAGAGACAAAACACGAAATAACTATTCGAAGTTTATTCTTTGTTTATTTGTAAGACCCTAATTATTTTTCAAGGTAGAGCGACGTTGTTGGAGTAGTGGCCGCGCGGTGTTGACGCTGCCGCCCGAAGTGGTCGGCTGTATGACAAACTAATTTAATTAGAGCCTCGTGAATTGCTGTCCCGTTTTAGTTAATAAGTTTTCGACTTTGCTATTTGTACGATAATTAAAAATAATTAGAAATTGAATGTTTTGCAAAATTATCAAGACAGCATTCGCGAATAGAACAATTCATAGGAAATAAGTAATTTACTTTAAGGTGGGCGTTTAATTTTTTCACTATATTCTATAAATTTTATAAATATTTAATTTAGCTTCAGTGCAGCAATTAGCACTTAAGAGCGTTTACGCCGCACACTAGCGCCGCCAATGAAAAAAAATACATATATAGTAATTAGAGATAGAAAATCAAATTATGCTCAACAAACTATCTGAATGAAGTAATTTAACATTTTTACGGCGTAATAAGGCGTTATAGTTAAAAGTGGCCGTAATGTCTTATTTAACTAAACCATAACATGTGAGGTGTTCCTTAGGTGACGTAAAAATGCTAAATTACTTCATTCAAATAGTTTGTTGAGCATAATTTGATTTTCTATCTCTAATTACTAGATATGGTATTTTTTTCATTAGTGGCGCTAGTGTGCGGCGTAAACGCTCTTAAAAATAAAAAGTAAAATTTACTATAGCGTTGTGTTATCAAATTTGTGGTATTTCATCTGCAAAGGTGAAGAATCTGCATGGCCATCGGTTGCAATGACCGTTGGATAAATGACGCACTGTGCCGCTATTAGCACTCAAAAATTAAAAAGCAGTGACCAAATTCGGCGCTTACGTCAGCCTTCCCAGTAGCATAGCTGTCAGTGCAGCCGCCCGGATTGCGGAAGACCCAGGTTCGATTCCTGGCTGGGTCGGGTGGGCGTTTAATTTTTTCACTGTATTTTATAAATTTTATAAACATGACTCTTCACTTTCCCGCCAAGAAGTCCTCTTTTAAGTCACTTTAAATGCCTTTGAGCGCATACGTTTTTTCGCGCGTAGGCGGTAAAGGTAACGAGATCAAACAGCCTCAATCACGATTTGACACCGTTTTAAACAATTTAATTTAGATATTAAAATTAATATGCCCAACCAATTATTATTGTTTTTTATTTTTTTTATATAATTATTATACCCAATTACAATTTGAAAATATCAATTGAAAAATTATAAATCCTTTCACATGGGACTTTATGAAATATCCTTTCGTAATTCGAACGACAGCTCCTCCAACTATTTCTGTACCTCAATATAAAAATACCATTTTTCTTTTGATGAGTTTTAAACCCACGACCGTTAGATATTTTAAGTTATTTTTTAATTAAATATAGCGTGGTAACAAAGTAACAATTTCAAATAACAATTACTGCATATGTACCTACTTAGCAAATATTGTTTTCTGTGAGTAAACCCGTCTGGTCTAAGGGTTAGTCTGAGCTGAGCTGTTTATCTTAATAAGCGATCTTAGTTAAATAAATATCGTTCTAGTAAATTGGACAAACACTGTACCACCCTGGAGTATAAGTAAAGTACTAACCCTATTATGTCTTGGCGTCTCCAAATCTAGATTGCACAGAGCACTTTAAGTAGGTACGAATGTACCTACTTAAAGTGCTCTGTGCAATCAATAGATGCTCTGTGCAATCAATAGATGAATATCTAGTAACATTAATTGTCATAGGATGTTAATAAGTATGTTTTAAGTATGTATGTTATACATTAAATGAAGTGCGGGCATTATGAGTAGTATTATGATGAACGCCTGATTCCATTAATTGTACACAACTTAAATACTGAAATACATTTATAACTACACTCTCTACTTAACTGCTGATTACAACACTACTGTTTGTGTACCTGTTTTGTGGTTCACCAAGTAGGCTACAATATAATGCAGATGTAATGAAATCTTATGTAATTAGGCGTACTGACCCACTGCTGGATAATTTGATTACACCACGCTAGTGCACCGGATTGAAATTGCCCGAGCAACACTTAAGAGAATGGAGAAGGTTCCATCGCTGAAGCTCCGTTTATGATTGCTCCATTGTTACGTCTGGCCTGTAGTGTTGTGCAAGCGAGGCTTGGACTCTAAAAGCAGATACGCAGAGGTTCCTAGAGTCCTTTGAAATGTGGTGCTACCGAAGAATGATACGAATTAGCTGGACGGAGAAAGTTTCCAACATCAGAGTTCTCCAACGCGTTGGCAAGAGTCGTGAATTACTGCAGACCGTTAACAAAAGAAAAGTTGGATATCTCGGCCGTGTCTCGCGGCATGAGAGATACCAACTTCTCCAGCTGATAATGATGGGCAAAGTTGAAGGCTAACGACGAGCTGGAAGACGGAAAAAGTCGTGGCTACGAAACATCCGAGAATGGACAAGCATTGCTAGGGTTGACGACCTATTTCGCTTGGCGCAGGATAGAGAGAAGTTTGCTGAGCCGACGGCCAACCGCCAGTAATGGAGAGGCACTGCAAGAAGAAAAAGAGACAAATGCAGATTAGGATCACAAACCCAAGATCGAAAACTTAGAAAGACACTACCCTCTTACTGTATAACAGTGTATAAAGTTAAACAATCAACCGTGTTTAAAATATTGTCTCTATCTAAAAGTGTTAGCTTAAAAGAGACAGCATCTGTTTTAATGCATTGTCTCACATTGGCCATCGTTTTGTGGTAAAACAGTCATCATCATCATCAGCTCAATTAATGTCCCCACTGCTGGGGCACGAGCCTTCCCTATGGATGGATAGGGAGAACGGGCCATAAACCACCACGCGGGCCCAGAGTGGATTGGTGGTCGTTAACGACTGCTAATGCGGAGCCAACGACTTTACGTGCCTTCCGAAGCACGAAAGTGCTCGAGATAGTAAATTTTTGGTCACCCATCCGATTACCGGACTTTGCGAAAGTTGCTCAACATCGGCACTCGCAGACCGGGCGCGTTAACCACTGCGCCATAGAACTCCTCTAAACCAGTAAAAGACAATAATGAAAATATC
The DNA here is from genome assembly GCA_947562085.1 of Eudonia lacustrata. Classification (NCBI taxonomy): domain Eukaryota; kingdom Metazoa; phylum Arthropoda; class Insecta; order Lepidoptera; family Crambidae; genus Eudonia; species Eudonia lacustrata. The sequence continues at coordinate 3,421,439 of OX387322.1, forward strand.
AAACCTAAACTAAATTTATGAATTCGAATAATACCATTATCTCCATTTGATCGGGAACAAGAAAACTCATCTCTAATTGCACAAGTGTACAGTGCAATTTGTCTTGACTAATTGTATCGTTCAATCGTAGGTACCCGGAGATTAAAAGAGCGGTAGCAGCCATTCAATAAACGTTTTTAACTCCGCTCCGTTCGGTTTCAATGGCTCTGCCACAAAATAAGAGGATTTCAGACGGTAAGCTTCGTACATGACCCGCCGACCACGGCCATGCCCCCCCCCCCGGATCCTCTAAACGCCACTACACATTTACAGAATACACTAAACATGCACACTAGTTTAGGCCCAAGACACCGTACTCGTAGAACAAGGGTACGACGAGCCGGTTCACACGCGCTCTATACCAGGTACAGACATGTACCTGGGCGCTTCTCTCCTCCACCACGGCCCGGTTAACCCGAGCCGAGGTCCGATCCTTTAGAGGCGTCCTAGGGCTATTCCGCTCCCTGATCTGACCCGAACCCTACAGAGAATTTATAGTAGGACACGGGGACACGCACTAGTACGTGATGCCGTTCCATCTAGAAAACCTCCGAAGGTGATTCGTTTCACACGGCTTGAGGAACCCTTAAAGTTTCTCGCCGGCCCCAGACAAGCCTGGTGAAGCTGAAAATGCCGTCTAATGCAATCAGCAATCTCTCTCTTAAAAAAACGACCATGTATCTGTCTCGCCAGCATTATACCACCGCCGTGCAGGAGATTGCAGAATACATAAAAGTTAAGACCAATTTCGACTCGAAGTCACGCCATAACGCCAGATTCAAGACTTTTGTGGTGCGGGTTCCGTCATCCAGGCTAGACACCTTCATGAGCGAGGACTTCTGGCCGAAGGGCGTGGTGTATAGGCGTTTCCGTTGACAATTGCCTTCCCCTGCCACCGATACGACACTAAATGTGTCTAAATAATTAAAACACCAACATAGCTCTTAAATTATTTAATAACAAACATTGTGTTATAAAATTATTATTATTATGTTTTTTTTATACGTAGCGTAATAACTTTTTTTTTCTTTTTTTTTTAACCTCACCGGGCATGTTTGGGGGCGGCGAGAAACTTAAATGAACGAATCACCTTCGGAGGTTTTCTAGAGGGAACGGCATCACGCACTAGCGCGTGTCCCCGTGCCCTACTAGATTCTCCGAGGGGTTGGGATCGGATCGGATTCGAGATTCCGTGTCCGTGTGAGGTTGTCTATGTGTGCGTTGCTCGAGGGCGTTTGTATGAAGTTTACATTCTGCAACATCCTTATTCTGTGGCTCTGCTGAGTAATTGACCCGCATTTATATTGTTACTAGGATTTCGCTTTGTGCTAATTTCTTTGAGTTCTGTAAGGTTAGTGAAAGTAAGTATTATAGGACTAGTGTTTTGTTTGCACGTTGCACTACAATACTGTTTACGAGAGTTAAGGGCATTCTAAAACGCCGTGTTAATCGAGTGTCTCCTTTTTTAGGGTTCCATACCTTAAAAGGAAAAAACGGAACCCTTATAGGATCACTTTGTTGTCCGTCTGTCCGTCTGTCAGTTTGTCAAGACCCTTTATCTCGGGAACGCGTGGAGGTATCGAGTTGAAATTAAAACCATGTACTCAAGTCTGCAGTCCGTTGAAACTGTAAAAAAATCAAACTTCTAAGTTAACGAAAAAAAGATACGGCCGTTTATGTCGCAAAAAACGTATATTTCGACACTCTCAAGGGAATCAAAATTCATAGGGTACTTGCAGTTGACTATGAAATTTGGCAAGTAATATCGTCTTATACTACAAGTACAGGGAAAACTCTAAAAACTATACCTACATAGTTAATTAAATCACACAAAAAACAGAGTCTTTATGCAAGGAACAGGGGTCCTAATTTTGTTAAGTAAGTTAACCGTGTCATGTGGGGTATCGTATGAAAGGGCTTCATTTGCACAAGTTTAGACAGATTTTTTAAAAATAATGTCTGATTTATTAGTATGACAGAATATGACTATAATATGCGAGCTAGCGATGAACCTTTAATTACTATGCATCTATCTATGCCTTGCATTTTACTAAGTATTTTTTATACCAATTGAGGCATGCGGCCCGCCTCTAGGTATCCAAAAGGTATCATTCGCGCGTAGCCGAATCTGTGAAAAAACACAGATCTGTGGTAAAAATCTATCACGCTCTTTTCGAAAAGTCCCATGCTATACTTCTTTAAGTATATGGACAGCTGCACCCTTAAAACTCAATTTATCAATTAAAAGGTAAATTAAAAATTAATTCGAAAATATCATCATTCTTTGTATTTCTGTAATATTTATTTATATTATTAAAAAAAAGAAAACAGCATTAACCATCAGGGATAGAGAAAACTCGAAGGGTTTGGAAAGGGTTAGACCTTTGCCCAGCAGTGGGATGAAAAGGCTAATTAAAAAAAGAGTAATTTCTAACTGAAAAGAAACAAAATCCTTTTTTATTTTCATTTACTGAAGGCCGTCGCTGAGTTCATAAACCCAAGTTTCAGGGACGACGCCCCCACATATTTTATAGCTGCCATTAAAGCGATAATATACTTGTTCGCTTTTTATGCCATTTTGTTACGGTTAAATATATGTTCTTTTCCATCAATAATGACGCGTTTCATGTTAGCTTGGTACCGTCAGAACGAACGATCGAAAAGCCAATGCGATCGTAACACAAGCATTTTAAGAAAGGATGAATCCTTTTTTGTGACATCAGGGTGCCTAGTGTGAGTGTTGTTTACTATCCGTATTCATTCGATTACGTTTACGAAAACGAAAATTAGTATGGCATTGAAGCAGCGCCTCCTGGCGGCATACGAGAAGAGTTAAATATTGCCATACAAATTCTCGTTTTCATTAACGTGATCGAATGGCGAATGACATTCGCACTTGGCACCCAGATACAAACTTTACTATAGTGACAATAAGGGCCCTCGCCCACGGCGACTTTTTGTAGCGATGGAATCGCGCGTTTACGAAACCCGCGGCAGCGTCAACAAAATTCGCGTTAAAAATTATATAAACATTTTAAATATATAAACATTACTAAAGCGAAGAAGAATGCTTGCTCCGGTGTCTAACCTATAATAATTATATAATAAATATCTTACGGGCAAGCACAGTGCTTTCATCTCACCTGGTGTTAGGTGATGATAAAAGCCAATGGAGGAAGCGCACTTCACCCAGGTTCCTCAATTACTGACTGGCTATCTTATCCCTAGCTGCCGGAACACAACAATGCTGCAACATTGGATGGTGGTACTACTACGTACTACGTACTACTAGCCAGGCGGACAAGTCCTATCACCAACCAAACCGAGTAGACAAACAATTACCCACCGCTGGGAAACGAACCCGGGACCTCTGGGTTTAAACCGGTGGTCTTAACCACTACCACAGATTACAATTAACAATGTCGCACAATATTATTTCCCATTTAAGTGTTCTCACATGACGTTTGATACTATATAGCGAAGCCGTAAGAAATAAAGTTATAAACAGTATAACAACGACTTGGTTTGAACTCAGTGCTTGCCATTCGTGATCTTCAGCCATTCTTGTGGCAGTCGAGCTTTCAATAGCTGGACGAAGGAAGAGGAGGCGAGTCCCACACACATAAGGCTATAGGCTTCAAAAAAAATTCAAAATTCAAAATCATTTATTCAGTTTAGGCTACAAGTAGCTCTTGTGAATGTCAGTATGCCATCGGTTCGTAAGTCTACTCTGGGCGGGAGATCTTGCACCGAGAAGAACCGGCAAGAAACTCAGCAAGTGACCCGCTGTTCTCTCCCTTACAGCGTCAAAAATTGGAAAATGCCCTATCATAGCAGGACACTTTCCATTACAAATAAACACAAAGAATATAGAAGACAACCACAACATGTAAAAAAAAAAAAAAACAAAATATCTAAGTTAACAAATTAACATCAGGTAAAAGTTTCAATTTCCACTTCGCTTATTACCGAAAAAACAACTAGTGTTAATTGTACAATTGCAACATGACTGCTCTAGTTGCGGTTAATGAATTGGTATTACAGACACAAATCGCTTTATAAAACAAAGTCACTTCCCGCTGTCCCTATGTATGTATGTATGTATGCTAAGATCTTTAAAACTACGCAACGGATTTTGATGCAGTTTTTTTTAATATATAGAGTAATTCAAAAGGAAGGTTTATGTGTATAAATACAAGCTGCATTGCATGCATAATATAATAGAGAAACACTGATAACATAAGAGGTTTAAATTTTTTTTACGCTTACTTTACATACGCTGGCTGAACCCTACGAGATAGATCAAAATAATGAAGTAAAGTATTGTATACCTTAAAAAGGTCTACAAAAAAGTCCGGGATGGTATATGTCTATCTCTTAGTGATAACCCACAATAATGATTTTTTCCTTTACTTTTTACGAGAAATAATGGCTTATTTACGAAGCGGTTTTAAGCAATACAGCATTAATCCTTTTCCAATTAAGTACCTTAAATACATTGTGCATTTAATTTAGATCAATATGGCCCTTTACACCCTTTACAGCATGTAATTTAAATGATCATTTTCGAAGATATTACAGATTTAAAATGCATGGATATAGCGGTTGCGTGTATCAGCATTGCACCCGTGCGAAGCCGGGGCGGATCGCTAGTAATATATACATTTTAATCGCAAATGCAATAAGAGAGCGATTTGTGCTCCTGCCGTGGTCGCCCCTACCCTCGGTGTATGCCAAAACCATTTTATCTAGCTTAAAAAAGGACCTTTTGGTTTGAGACCGGTGCGGTGATTTAATCAAAAGACCTCATTTTATTTTTTTTATTTTTAGTTTTTTATATTTATGGACAACATCGCGTTCATTGTTCTGATCCCAAGTAAGTAGCTTAAGCAAAGCACTCATATCATGGAAATCAGAATCAACGACGGTGCCATAACCACCCCACTATATAGAATAGTTAGTTTTCGACATTGACCCGACCGGGAATCGGACCCGGGACCTCAGAGCTAGGTGTGCATGCCACTCGGCTACGGAGGTCGTCGTAGGTCGTCGATAGGTTTAAACTATCAAATTATGGTATCACAAACAACCCCTATTACCTACCGTGCGTCAGTTGAGTGGAGTAGTGCGATACATTTTATTTGTTCCTGCGTTGGTCACACCCCGCAAATGTATTGACAAACGTATTGCTGTAATCAGGAAATGAGAAAATGGTATATTTGCGGCTAGAGCAAGCTCGGAAAATAAGGTTTTAATTGAAAGGTGTCGATTGGTGTGGTAGACGGTCGGATATGACACAGAGAAAGATTGGGATCTGATACTTTTATTTACTACTAGCTGACCCGGCGGACTTCGTACCGCTTTGACAGTTTCCATGACAACAAAACAAACAAATTATTTTGTATTGGAAAATTAAATTGTCGTTTTTAGTATTTTCCGTTACTAAGGTCATGTTTCTCACCGCTTAAACCTTCCCTGAACTATTGTACTATTGTATTTGACACACACACGCATAAATACTCTTTTCAAAATGGAAGAGGATCGGCTGTTATCTGTCAATGCCAATCCAAACTCACATTCTATCTTTTTAATTTTTCATTGCTGATACAATCCGTGCAGCTTTAATAAAATTACGGTCGAATTTCGACCACTGGGCGACCACTAGTTTAAATCGATAGATAAGGGAAATGTTTTATAAAAAAGAAAACTTTGTGTTAAAATCCGATTGCGACAAATAATAATATATTTCTTATCTGTAACTAATAAACAACTCCTAAGTGAAATATTCAACTTATTAACAAATTATTAACCGCATCAGTGGTCTAGTGGTTAAGACCACCGGTCGCAGCCCCAGAGGTCCCGGGTTCGATTCCCAGCGAGCGGTACATGTTTGTGTACTCAATTTGGTTGGTGGTAGGGCTTGTTTATCCCCCTGGCTGGATACCACTGTCTTATCTAAATATGCCGCCATAACATCAATGTTTGTAGCATTGTTGTGTTCCGGCAGTTAGAGATAAGATAGCCAGTGCCTCAGTAGTTGAAGATCCCGGCTGAAGTGCGCTTCTACCTTTGGCCTTATCATCACTTAAAATCAGATGAGATAAAGGCACTTTGCTAACCCGTAAGATATAAAAAAACTAAGCTTAATCTTAAAGATATTTAAATAATATTGAACTATGATATTACTTGTTCGAAAGACAATCTTTTATTGAGATGAATTCGTTTCGGTCGGATTCTAGGCAAAATCATGTCGTCAGAAAAACTGATTTATGTCCATTACTTTATTCATTGCTAAACTCAACTTGAAGTCAAATAAAACGTTGAGTTTTTCAAAAAGTTTTTATCTAGTCGTTTACTTAGTACTTATAAAATTACCGTTAATTGTGCTCGCATATAAGATAACAACTGAAATTACAATATTTTGTAAGATCCTCTTCAGCAGCTCAAGGCAGACTGAGAGTCTATAATAATAACGGCAGTTTGATGCAAAATCTATGCGCACCAATGACAGGGAGGGATCGACGTCGTTTGTTACAAGGAAAGGTGTCCACTTACCAGAGTCCAAGCTGGAAGTAGGGCTGAGAAAAATCCTACTAATACATAAATATAAAGGTGAAAGTTTGTAAGTATGGATGGATGTTTGTTAGTCTTTCACGTAAAAACTACTGAATGGATTTGGATGAAATTCGGCATACAGATAGTTTATAACCTGGATTAACACATAGGCTACTTTTAATCCCGATATTCTTACGGGAACGGGAACCACAAGGGTGAAACCGCAAGCGGCCGCTAGTATTAAAAAAAAAAATTCTTCTGCTCTTGGTCTACATGTCTTCGAATGTTCATCATCATCGTCCTATAATGTTACATTTGCTCCCACCTTGCCCGCATAAATAAAACACATTGAGATCGGGGAGACCAGGGAGATCAGGGATATCGGGAGTGATCAGAAGAAGTATGGGAGAGATAAGGAATCAATGCCAGTTGCAAGTTGGTGCACCTAATGATTATTCATTAGGTGCACCAACTTGCAACTGGCGAAGACGATTAGGCCGTGGTTGTAAGCATGCTTCCCCCGAAATCTTTAACTATTAAAAAAAACTATTCACGAAACATTTCTGGATCGATCAAATTCTTATTCCGGTCACGCTGCGCTGTGTGGAATTTTTTCGTGACACAATGTCAATCATAAATGAACTAGCTGAACACAGTTTTATATAAAATGTGTTTTATTTTTTTTTAGAAATTCAATTATACATTAGATTTTTCATAAATAGACTTTAGGAGATTTATATAAGAAAGCTCATCACTTTTTTCTCTTTTCACATCCTTAGCTGGAAAGAATATAGTTTGCAATCCTTGCGACGATGTTACATGAGCCTCGCTTTTTTTTTCAATAGGTACAAATAAAAAACTGTGCAGTGTCTCATCAAAGAAAATCTCTATTAATACGTGTCTGGCATTTTTTACCCGACTGCATTAGAAGGAGGGTTATGTTTTTCGAGTGTATGTATGTGTAGCCCAAACGGCATGTTGGATTTTAACATATGAGGTGTCGTTAGATTTGTTTTGACTGTGGGAGTGACATAGACTATAAAAAAAACAAAACAAAAACATTAAAATAAGGTTTCTAATTTATAATTTATTTTTTATATGTTGGGCTAGAATTAAGTACTATTGTAGTTATATGTTTCTCTGTAATTCCTTTCAAATTGTTAAAACTTTAATTATACATATACTATGTGGATTTAATTGTAAGTGATGATTTGTGTTTTTATTTAATTTAATTTATTTTTCTTTTTAATTGAATACTAGCACTATAGTCGCCTGAATCACAGGATTTTCCTAGTTCGGGCAAAAATGTAATATGTTTTATCTATAAGAATTTATCTATTCTGTTTATATGTGTGATTTTATATGAAAAAAAAAACTATTATTATTAAACTATTATTATTATTATTATTATTGGCCGGGTTAGCTATTAGTAGTCTTGACCCCAAAAAACTGTTAGATCGACCACATGATCAAAATTCTTTAAACGAACTACAACGTCTACGGAATTTAAAGGATATGGCCAATTTTTCTGTGAACGTAGTAATGTTTTATGGTGTTTTGTTGTCGGGAATATTAGCAGATTTTATTTCCATGTTTAAAAAAACTCAAAGAACTTGTCAGTCAAAAGTACTAGACGTCAAGAGTTTCGGTTTGACAATTGGTGTATGCGATATGACTTTGCTATTTAAAAGAGTAAGGCGTTTTAATATAATTATTTTATGTAAGTTTTGAAATGCTTGGTTATTTACTTTACAAAACTAAAAAGTTTTAAATAAACCAAATTATTAAAATAAAACAAATAACCCGACTGCTATAACAACTGTATAAAAAATAACTGCAAAAAGAAAAGAACTAAAAAAAACAAGCTCTACGGTCTCAGAATTAAATTTAAGTACAAATAAAATAAAATAAAACGTAAACAAACTTAAAATATTTCTAAATACATTGATTATTGAAAGTTGTCGCAGACGGGGACAATCATCAACCAAGCGGCCGTGGCTAGCTCAATTAAATCCGCACTCTCTTTGGTTGGTGATTGTCCCCGCCTGCGACAACTATCAATATTCAATGTATTTAGAAATATTTCACGTTGCATTCAACATTGCTCAAATGAATTCTGGGATCGTAGAGCTTGTTTTTTTTCAGTTTTTACTCTTTGCAGTTATTTTTTATATAGTTGATACAGCAGTCGGGTTTTTTTAATACCCCTACTGTCGGTACCACATCAACAAAACCTCGGTCCCTTTATCTTGATTAGGTGTCTTAATACTTTGAGACGTTAAAATGTGCAAAAAACCAAATCAAGTTTCGACTACTTAGCTAAAAGTTAATCTTAACAGAAAAACGTTTGACTTGCATCTGAACTGATAATAAGTGGTTATAAAGCTGATGCGGAAACGCACAACACACACTATGCTACTGTTTAAAATTAGGTTACACCTTAAAATCTACAAAATCCACTCACAGTTCCATGCCGCTCCCGCCGTCCAGAACGGGATCCATATGGTCTGATGGGGCCGGAATCCGAGTCCGGGTCTTCTCGGGTTCCCTAATCAAACCCAACGACTATCCCAAGTGCACTTTTCCCCCGAGGAAATACCTGCTTTCTCCAGCAGCGGAGACGCCGACATCCAAACACGGATGGCGAATTGTACTCCCGATGCGATTCGCTTACGACGTACACACACACAAAACACAGGTTGCACAATACACTTAATTAGAATAATACGGCTCCAAATGCCCTTATTACTGCTTAAAATCTATTTAATTATCAACACACGATAACCTATAAACCAGCCATTGTTGCCTTCCCGAGAAAAGTGTACCCACAAAGAAAAAAAGAACAATTAGTGATGGGGCCATTATGCCACTAAATAAATTGAATCTCGATAATCGATTCCCAAATCAATCCGTCCATAATACAAATCAAAGTTTTATTTCCAACAAAAATAAATGCCTGTTTATTTGCAACATCCCGCCACCCAAAGCGCACGTACCGCTTTCTAGCCTGAAATCTTAAACTAGTCAACCGGTAATCGAGCTAAGGTCGCGACTGCGCGATTTAGCACCGATCCATCAACCAACACTTGCGCCACACGCGGAGTCCCGTCCGCGCCTCAGATTAACTTTAAAATGCGACCTCGTCTCCAAAATAACGATGGCAAATTAGCCTTTTTTAATAAAACCAGATCCCCCTCCGAAGGGGGCGACGTCCGGTCTGTCCACTTTACACGCTGCTGCAATAAATGCAGATACTCCAGTGACCAACGACGCCACAAGTCCTGACTCATTTGTTGTATCATTTGAAAACGAGACATCCGGTGTCTGCGTTCATCCTTCCAGGGATACTCAGGCAGGGCAGTGAGTGGCTGACCGACCAAAAAATGACCAGGGGTCAGGACTTCCATGTCATTTGCGTCAGAGGAGAGTGGACAAAGCGGACGCGAGTTGAGAACCGCCTCAACCTTACAAAACACAGTTGTAAGTTCCTCATACGTGAGGGTAGTTTCCCCGACTACCCGGCGCAAGTGGGTTTTTGCCGATTTTACCGCGGCTTCAAATATCCCGCCCCAGTGGGGACAGGCTGGCACACTAAATCGCCATGTGATTCCCCGCTGTGCGAGAGCTTGACTTATGCTATTACAATTTTTATCCAGAAAATCGTTTACATCTTTTAAGTAGTTGGCAGTGCCTCTGTAGTTGGTAAGCAAAATCCGTACCGACCCCGTCGAACGGCCTAGTAGTCTGACAAACCCGGTCAGAAAGGAGATCCCCCATCTGTGGCTGCATAGTGGAGGCCTTCACCCGATAACAAGCCACACACTTAAATAACACGCTGCGAACCACTCTCCGAGAGGACAAAATCCAGAACTCCCTCTGTAATATCGCCAGTAACGCATTACACTCCGCGTGAGCGTTTTTCAGGTGTCTATCCGAGACCACCAGTTCTACCAAAGGTCCTCCTTTGGGGAGTAGCAGAGGATGACGGCTACCGAAGGGCAGGTCGGCATTTTTGAGGCGACCTCCAACGCGTAACAGTCCATCCGCATCCAGAAATGGGTTGAGCCGAGAGATCGCTCCCTTGAGCTTTGCGCGACCGACGCGCAAAATCTTCAGTTCGTCCTCGAACCGGTCAGCTTGAACCAGCCGCATCAGGGCCAACAGTGAACTCCTGCGTTCCTCAGCACCCGCCACGGGTGATAACTGCCTCTTGTCTGGATGTCGGCAGTTATGTAGAAATCTCCGGATCCAGCAAGTTACACCTAGCAATTTGTCCAGTTTGCTGTATCGAGCCGTCAACCAATTCGGATCTGGCCTTGACTCGTTTGTTGTCACCAAAACTTTTATTCCAGGGAGCATCCTTAGAGAGCCATCGATCATGGTGACCGGCCATGATGACTCACCCTCCTTTAACCACTCTGGACCCCACCAGAGGGCATGCTGCACCAATTCCGGCGCGGTGCAGCCCCGAGAGGCACAATCGGCAGGATTCCAGGGGCCGGGAACGTGCCTCCAACAAATTTCGATGCCCGAGTTCTGTACCTGAGATACCCGATTGGCAACAAACGTTTCCAATACGTGGGGTGCCCCGCGTAGCCATGCCAGAGCTACCTGACTGTCAGACCAGGCGTAGACATTCCGGATGTCCACCGTAGACGTCAGTTCCTTGTGCACGTGGCACAACAGTTTGGCCAATAGATGCGCCCCGCAAAGCTCCAGCTTCGGGATTGTCAGCCTAGTTTTGAGGGGAGCCACCTTGCTTTTAGCCAGAAGCAAGGAGACGGCGACTCGACCCTTCGAGTCCACCGTTTGCAGATACACCACTGCGGCATACCCTCGTTCTGACGCATCGCAGAAGCCATGTAGGCTTGCCCTGTATTTGCCCCGCGGCAAGATCCGCCGCGGCAACGCCACCTGATTGATCGCCTCGATCGTAGAGATCAGAGCGAGCCAAGTGTCGAGTGAGAGCCCTACCAGTGGCTCATCCCACGAGACTCCGAGTGTCCACAGTGTTTGCAATAAACACTTCGCCATAAAAATGCACGGGCTGATCCATCCATTTGGATCAAACATCCGAGCGATGGTGGAAAGGATCGTCCTTTTCGACCAAACTCTTGTAGTTTCCAGTTCTACCCGGAATGTGAAAATATCGTGAACCGGCTGATATTTAATTCCCAAAACGGCGATAGAGTTCGGGTCCCCTGCGTCCTCGAATAGCTGAGGATTCTGTTGGTGATCTTCCGGAATCCCAACCAGAAGCTGTGGCTCGTTGGATAACCATTTTCTCAACTCATAACCACCAGCCGCGAGGAGTCCGATCAGTTCATTCCTGATGATGAGCGCCTCCTCCAGAGAGGCTGCCCCTGAGCAGATATTATCTACGAACACGTCACGTGTCAGTACAGCGGCTGCCCGGGGAAAGCGAGCCCGTTCCTGCTCCGCCAGTTCCAGCAGTGACCGGATGGCAATGAAGGGACTCGACTTCAGGCCGTACGTGTTGGTGTTGAGCTCGTAGACTGTGATGGGATCCTCCGAATGTTCCCTCCAGAGTATTAACTGAAACCTCCTGTCCGCAGGATGTATTACTGTTTGGCGGAACATCATCCGGATGTCCGCACCGATCACCACCTGGTGTCTTCGGAAATTTAAAATGATGTCGACAATGTCCCGATGTAACTTCGGACCAGAATGGAGACATTGGTTCAATAAAACTCCAGTCGACGACGGTGCTGATCCGTCAAAAACAGTCCGTAGTTTTCCAGATGAGGCCTTCAACACCGCGTGGTGATTCAAGAAAAAATGATCTGTCGTTGTCCAGTCGACAGTCACCCGCGACATATGCCCCAAGGCCTCGTATTCTCGCATGAACTCGATATACTTTTCCCGAAGTACCGGATCGCGAGACATACGACGCTCCATGGACAAGAGTCGTTTCTCTGCCAACGCCCTCGATTTTCCCAAGAGAGGGGGACAGTCGATAAAGGGCAGTCGAGTTTCGATCCTACCCGACGCCATCCGGCGTGTGTGATCCTTATAAAAGGTTTCGCACTCCACATGCTCCGGATCCAGACGGGAGACCATGAGAGGCTCTTCCAGTTCCCAGAATTTTTGCATCGTCCTAGCGATGGAGGTAGTAGCGACGACAGGTGAGACATCCCGCGTCTCCTGGTCGAAAACCGGTCCCATTAAAACGTGTCCAAAGATGGTAGGTATAGCTACCAACGAAGAGCGGCCCAGAATCCGCTGAGGCCCTAAAAGGATCCAGCCTAGTACATCCGCTCCCAATATTAGGTCCACCGGAGCCGGCTCCTCGAAATGAGGGTCTGCCAGCATGAGACCTGATGTGTCAGACATTGCGTCCCGCGGAATGTCTGTCGGTGGATGCCAACCCAGCAGATTGTCGAGTACGATCGCGACCGCCGCAATCCGTATCGAAGCGGAATGCACAGGAGAGAAGAGAATGTGGGTCTGACCGGACAGACCCCCCACTTCTGTATCTCCGACTCGCCGAATCGGAACTGAGGGAGGCGCGCACTCCAGACGTAGGCGCCTCGCTACCCTCGTAGTAATTAAGCAGCCCTGTGCCCCAGTGTCTAGGAGGGCTCGTATCCGGACGAAGTTCTCCCTAGGTCCCCAAACGCGTACCTGTGCGATGGGCAAAAGAACCGTCCTCGGTTCCGACGTAGCCCGACCACAGGCTAGTCACGCGTCAGAGCCAGCAGCCGACCCTGTCGAACCGTGATGACTCGGCCAGTAAGTCGGACGCGTGCAGGCCACCATCCGGGGTGGTGCGTATCCAGCTGCCCTACCATACCGGTGATAGGGTGGGTGGTATTCCAACCTCGGGTACTCGTGCAGTACCGGTGAGAACTGTTGACGGTTCTCATGTCGTTGTTGTTCCGGTAACGGCGGCGGAGGATACGCGTACGAGTATCCGGGTGTTGGGTCCGGAGGTGGGGCTCCCTGTACCCAGTGGCCCTTAGAGGCACCAACTCCTGGTGTTGGTCGCGCCGGGTGCCGGGTTGTAGCCAGAACCTGGCTCCGTTCCGGCGGTCCCCAACTCACCTGAGCCGGGGTGCACGAGGGGTTGTAGTGTGGCGGCCGTGGCGGACTCCGTCTTTCCGGAGGCGGAGTTGACCCCGGCCCCAAACCGCCACCCGTGGGAGATCCCCTCTCCCGAACCGGTGCTGAGCCCTCAGCACTACGGGTGCACAGTAAGCGATGGTGCGGTCCGCCGCACACATCGCAAGGCCTCGCCTGGGGACACTCATTATACCTATGTCCTCCCAGGCAGGCATAACACAATCCTCGTGTCCGAACGAGGTTTCGGCGCTCTTTTGTGGGCAGCCCGAGAATTGCTGGACATAGCTGTTCCAAGTGCTGCTGTCCGCAAACCCGGCATCCAGAACCGGGGTTGATGGCGGCCGCAGCCACCAGCCTGCCGCGACCCTTCCCTGGGTTGCGTGGTGGCTGGGCGCCGTAGACTCCGAAAGTGCGGGCCGGCGCACTTGTCAGAGCCTCCTGGGAGGCTAGCTGGTTTTCCAGCAGGCCAGCCTCCTCTTGCAGGAACTCCAGAAGTTCCCCTATCGAGGGCAGACCGCTGCCGAGATCCTTGTGGACCAGTCGATTCCGCTCGAACTTGTCCCTCATCTCCTGCGACAACTTGGCCAGAACGATGTGCAGAAGAAGGAAGGACCACTGGTCGACGGGCAGTCCGAGCGTCCTTAACCCGTTTAAGGACACGGTGAGCGGGGTGATCAGCTGCGCCCTCAGCTGAGCCCTATGGTTGACCCTCGGCAATCCCAGCAGATGGGTCACGTGCGCGTCCGCCTGAAGACGCGGCTTCTCGTACCGCTTCTCCAGCAGCTGCATGGCGGTGTCGTAGCTCGCATCCTGCAGCTCCAGATGCTGTACGAGCTGTCTGGGTTCTCCGTCTAGGAAGGAACGGAGATATGCCAGCTTTTCGGCCTTGGTGAAATCCTTCCGAGTATCCACCAAGGCCAAAAACATGTTCCGGAATCCAGCCCAGTCCCGCATACATCCGGTGAAATGCGGGACCTCCAGGGCACCCAATCTTCCCATGGCGCTGGGTCCAGGGGTGTGGAGCGAAGCGGGGCGCGCAACAGGCTTCCCCTCCCGCAGTCGCTCGATGTCCTTCACCCGCTGAAGGACCTCATCGTAGATGTCTTGGATGTGCTCCAGATCCTTGACATATTGGGCGTGGAGGGCCAGCTCCTTCTCCCCGACCGGGTCGGTTGACAATAGAGCGGTTACCGACCGCTCGGCCAACAAGAAACGACCCTGCATTTCTTTCGAACGCGTCTCCAAGGCGTCCTCCCGGTTAGGCCGATCTATTAATGCAAGCAGCCCGGTGAACCACCGGAGCTGCTGAGCCAACTTCTGCCGTGACGCTGTCATTATAAATAACTTAAACTAAATAAACCTATCAACACAAAATTAAAACGAGTCAACGAAAACACGGAATCGATTATCCCGAATCGACTCGATGCTTTCAATTGAAAGAAATTGAATAACAATTAACGTTCCGAGAAATGTCCCAGCCCAAATACAACGGTACTACCAACCTTACAATTCAACCGCACCTGTCCCGGAAGTGCGATTTTACACGAAATGAGCTTAACCTATTACGAACTAACAAAATACACAAAATTACACCGATTAACCTAGAGGTCCGGTAGTAACCACGCTCTGCTACCAAAATGTTGCGGAAACCCACAGCACACACTATGCTACTGTTTAAAATTAGGTTACACCTTAAAATCTACAAAATCCACTCACAGTTCCATGCCGCTCCCGCCGTCCAGAACGGGATCCATATGGTCTGATGGGGCCGGAATCCGAGTCCCGGTCTTCTCGGGTTCCCTAATCAAACCCAACGACTATCCCAAGTGCACTTTTCCCCCGAGGAAATACCTGCTTTCTCCAGCAGCGGAGACGCCGACATCCAAACACGGATGGCGAATTGTACTCCCGATGCGATTCGCTTACGACGTACACACACACAAAACACAGGTTGCACAATACACTTAATTAGAATAATACGGCTCCAAATGCCCTTATTACTGCTTAAAATCTATTTAATTATCAACACACGATAACCTATAAACCAGCCATTGTTGCCTTCCCGAGACAAGTGTACCCACAAAGAAAAAAAGAACAATTAGTGATGGGGCCATTATGCCACTAAATAAATTGAATCTCGATAATCGATTCCCAAATCGATCCGTCCATAATACAAATCAAAGTTTTATTTCCAACAAAAATAAATGCCTGTTTATTTGCAACAAAGCTGTAGGTAGAAGCGCACTTAATCCGAATTTTCACTATTTTCTCTTCCACCCACTTCCACTCACTACACAAACACACTCACAGATACTTATATTTTCACACAAACACATACATACACATATATCCTCTCACACACACAAACATACACACTCTCTCATATTTTTTTCTTTTTCTAATTACTTAATATTATTTTAACTTACCTTGCACTGTTTGTCTATTTTGCTATGAAACAAATGAAAGAGCGGGCCTCTCCTATTACAGGTTATTATTAACTTAAAATGAGATTCTTAACCATTGTGTAGAAATAGTCTACCAGCACACGTTTTCCCTCCTTCCTATGATATGGGGTCCTTCAAGAGAGGCGTGAAGAAGCACCTTGTGGGCCGGCAGAGTAAATTTGACTGATGCTACGTTTGTTTCCACGCTGCACCAGTTATCTTCGCGTCTGGACTTCATTTCCACTTAACATCAGGTGGGATGGAGTCATTTGCCGAGCTAAGGATTAAAAAAAAAAAAAATTGTAATCATGAAGTATTGTATTGAAGTTTTTTTTTGTACTACGCAGGCCAGTTGGAACAACGCATCTGATACTATTGTTATGGGATTGACTTAGAAAAGATGGTGATCTGTCAGTTATGATGGTGGTGGTATATGGACCCTGTAAAATCAGCGGTCTTAACCAATAGCACACAGGGACTTCCAAATTGTGAAATAAAACATAGTGTTACAACCCGTTTGTTCTAAAAATAACTTCCCACAGCACCTCGCCAACAAATTCATCACGTGACACAAATTATAATTACATATCGACACGGAAATGGAAGCGAACGAAGAGAAGAAAGAAAGAAAGAAGGGGAAAAAAAGGAAAAATCCATGTCTGTAATAAAATCGCAATGCTGAAGGTCGAGACAGTTGGTGACTGAAGGCGGAAATTGCAGACGTGAGGCGCGTACGGCGCGCGGTCTGCTTCAATGACGTACAAATTCGTCTTGCCAATCCTTTTATTTTACACAGTTGGCTTATTACGGTCCAAGGCTACTGACGGTGCCTAGATACAGTACAGATATTGATACTATAGTCAATTCAATTCAATTTCTTGAAAAATGACTTTCGCAACGATTTAGCCAGTGTCTAGTTTTAGGGCAGGTTATTAGTGTTTTGACATTGTCCGTAACTCTGCTTAAGACTTTATTAAGCGGTGTGCTTGTACAAGAGACAAAATGTCTAACACTGAGACCCAATTTTGAAGATACAGGTGGCTACTGATTGATTCTGTTGGGATACCTGAAACCTCTATGATCTACAAAACAACCAACTAAATAAACGTGTTAGTAAAGCAAATAAGATTTATAATATAATATTATGAGACATAATGTACGATGTGTCATATGTCAGTCGATGGCGCAGTGGTTAACGCGCCCGGTCTGCGAGTGCTAAGGTTAAGCAACTTTCGCAAAGGCCGGTCTTCGGATGGGTGACCAAAAATGTATCGTCTAGAGCTCCTCTGTGCTTCGGAAGGCACGTAAAGCATTGGTCCCGGCTGCATTAGCAGTCGTTAACAACCACCAACCCGCACTGGGCCCGCGTGGTGGTTTATGGCCCGTTCTCCCTATCCATCCATAGGAAAGGCTCGTGCCCCAGCAGTGGGGACATAAAATGAGCTGATGATGATGACAAGACATTCACAAAATCAGAATTTATATACGATAATATGGATTTAAAATTAGTAGGCCGCGGTATGTACGGAGGAAGGAGATACTATAGTCTTTCATTAAAGCTTGATACCCGTGACAGATGTCAAATTGTCAGGCCTAGGCTTAGCCTTAAAAAGGGCCTAGGGTTGAGTCTATACTGACGTAATTGCATCAACTGTTAATTGAAGTTGTTAATTGAATATTATTATCGTAATAAATTATTGTTCCTATCTAATGTGCCAATTGATTTTCTTTTCTAATATTTAGAAGTTCTATATAAATGTCAAATACTCAAGAAAAATAAATAAATACTAGCAAATTCATTAATAAAGCTATAATGTAAAATAGGAAGATAAATTAATCGATTGTTAGTTGAATATCAATTGAGCTTCACTTGGTTTACTATTTCAACACTAGTATTTATTTGTAATGAAATGACCTTATAAAGGAGATACGTTTGTTTTATTGTAATGTTTTAAAATTGTGATAAATGTGTGTTATGCGAGATACTATTGGGATAAACCTAATCTAACCTATAAAATAGAATCACAAAAGCAATTGTAGTATATTAGGTGATGGATTTAAAAAAATAATGTTATTTAATGTAGTCAAATAAATTCATACGCTTTTACAAAATCACGTCTACGATTTTAATGACTCCTGAGGAGTCCTGTCACAGGCATCAAGCTATATTGAACAAACTATAGCCTTCCCATCAGATTACCTAGAGGAACACGCCTTCCCATTGGACATACTGGCTTTCCTCAATACACTTTGAACTTTATGTAAATGTCATATTTAACCTGTCGCGCGCAAAATGCACATCTTTTGCCGAACATTCGGCCGCCGAACATTCGGCCGCCGAATATTCGGCGCTTTGGCCAAGTGCGTAGCCGAATATTCGGTATTCGGTATTCGGCCAAATCACCATTCGTGGCATCTCTACTGAAAAGGCATCGTCTCAGCATAATGTTATAGCACTTTAGTAATACCACGACCCTGGTCTTCCGGAGATGCCCATTGGATATGCATATTGAACTACGGTCTAGCCTGAACAATGTACCTAAATTAATTAAATAATAAATTATTTAAATTATTTACAATTTATTATTAAGATCTTAAGAGATAAGAGAATCTAGTAGGGCACGGCCGTGCCGATGCCGTCCCTCTAGAAAACCTCCGAAGGTGATTCGTTTCACACGGCTTGAGGAACCCTTTAAGTTTCTCGCCGCCCCCAAAAAAGCCCGGTGAAGCTGAAAATGCTGTTTATGGAAATCAGTAAACGGTCTCAAAAAAAAACCGAATATTTTCCAACGGTAGTCAATGAATATCTTAGCGAAAAATTAGACATGTCAGGAAGCAAATCTGTATTCAAAAGTCTGAAACCAATTGTTGACTTCTATTTTTAAGGATAGAAGGCAATAAATGTCGGTTACTGGTGTCGCTACACAGCCTGATATTTTCTTTTTTTTTCAAAACTTTAAATCAAAGTTGCCGCTCTCTTTACACTGCCTTTCAAGCAAAGGCGCGAGAATCGAAACACAAAAGGACTCGCCCTCTCCGCGTCCTCAAGGCGCGAACGCCGACATAATGCCGACTCGTCATTGTCTTTACAGTGACGAAACAAAAACCGGAGATTGACACAAAAAGCACGCTGACAATAGCACGACGACGGCGCGGCGAGACTGTTTGTTTTTTATTTGCACGCCAAAATATGCATTTTGTTTGTGCGCAAAATAATACTGGCCGTTGTCAATAGACCGAGAGAGAAACAAATGAAGGAATGAAAAAAAAATGTTGACATCGACAGTTGTGGTGGTCTTTTTATTAGAGGTTAAAACTTTTTCAATGGACTTCTTGGCGGGGAAGTGAAGAGCCATGTCTGCGGTTTTATTTTGTTTTCTAAAATGTGTGTTATGTCAAATATTAATATGAAACAATGGTGGATTATTAACCGCTGTGTTCGTGAGCGTGCATGAGTGTTGGCAAATGAAACATTGGTGCAACGTCACTTTTCAAATTCTCTCAAGGAGCCCACGTGAAATCTTAGAAAAGCCCCACATCTTTACTGAGATACTCAAGGGGTTGGGGGTATATAATTTCTCACTTTTCATTTCAATTATCATATAGCATCATCATACAGAAAGGAAATATTTTTAATTTAAGTCTATAGACTTGTATGAAAAATTACTTTTACACTGGCTAAATGTGCTAATCTCATGAAGCCATCAACTAACGGAAAAAAAAACCTTTTCAGTGATTCTGGCTCGATTTCTAAAGGTGATTCATCAAGTTCGCCACGAATGGGACGATGCGGATTTACGGATACGTTACAATTACCGCTCCGATCAGTCGCCACCATAAGAAACACCAGATTTTAAGCAAAACCTACTTCGATGTTCTGACTTGATTTTATGTCGTCACAGCTTTGGCAAGAGCCTTTCCTATGGATAGATAGGGAGAACGGGCCATAAACAACTCGAGCCCAGTGCGGATTGGTGGTTGTTAACGACTGCTAATGCGGCACGGACCGACGACGGCATTACGTGCCTTCCGAAGCAGGGAGGAGCTCGAGATAATACATTTTGATCACCCATTCTATGACCGGCCTTTGCGAAAGTTGTTAACTACAGCAATCGTAGACCGAGTGCGTTTACCACTGCGTCTTCGAGGTTCTAGGCGTATTATATGCTGCCACCATTTTACATTCTTCTTCGCTTCTTTCTCAACCGTTATCCACCCAAGGTTGAGTGCACGTTTCTTCTAATGCACTCCATTTCCTTCGGTCTTGCGCCTTCCTCATCCAACTCTTCCCCGCTACCTTGACAAGGCCGTCGCATCGCATTGGTTGCCTGCTTACGTTCCTGTGCCCAACTCTAGGTCTGCACTCCAGCACTCTTCTCCTCCATCTATGGTCCTGTCTACGGCATATATGGCCTGCCCACTTCCACTTTCTGCTGGCTATCACCTGGGCTATGTCAATCAGCTTCGTTCTCCTCCTCCTTAATACATTGCAATATTAATATTACAGTATACAACAGAACTTGAAGTTTCAATCTGATAGTGGAGCTGGTATTACTCTCTCTGCACTGTCACTGTGGTTGTGGCTGAAAATCAGCGTTTTGCTCCCGGGCAAATGTATCGCTGAGCTACGACATTTTTGCACTGCTGCAGCACACACACATGCCACATAATGTAGGCTTATTTTGAAAATATGTTTTGCTTATTTTTTTTATAAGTAACACGGCAAATGACTTCATTTTACCTGTTAAGTGTGTGTTTAGTGTTAAGTGAATATGGAATCCAGATGCGACGAAAACTGGTGCAGTGTGAAAACAACGCAGCTCAGTTACCCTCACTTTACCGGCCCACAAAGTGCCTCTTCACGCCTCGTTTGAAGGACCCCATATCATAAGAAGGAGGGAAAACGTGTGCTAGTAGACTATTCCATGTTTTGGAGGTGCGACAAAGAAACGAGTCACCAAGTTTCTTAGTGTATACATTTTATCTTGTAATATGTGTGTGTGTGTGTGTGTGGTTTTTGTGATAAATGTTTTGTCTATCTAACTTACAACAGTACTATAAAAATTCTTAAATTTTCAACAAGTCACGTTCAATTCGTAACCGTCACGTCCTGCAATTTCCTGCTGAAATCGCCAAATGTGCCGCGCGTTTCGCGTCTCGCGTCTCGGCATTACTCATTAGTAGGTATTATAGTCGTAACCATTGTCATGACACTTGTTGCTTCATGTAATATTAAACAGGTGTCAATGTAAATTGTAGGAGCGTGATATAGAGCAGTTGGTGTAGTATCTCAGCCAAAAGACGTCCACTGCTGGACAAAGGCCTCCCCAAAGGATCTCCACAACAACCGGTTCTGTGCTGCTCGCATCCAGCGGCTTCCCGCGACTTTACCAGATCGTAGGTCCACCTTGTTGGTGGACCGACGAAAGTAAAGTAAACAGCAATAACTGTCCCACTGCTGTGTCCCCCTCCATCATTGGAACCAAGTCATCGCTACAATTGATGGGTAACGGCTTAATCACTACGCTTGCCAAGTGCGGGTTGGTGGTCACAAACCCGGGCTATGCATCGAAAAATGCGAAATAGCGTTCTGCCACTGAAAGGAGGCCACTGA
The DNA here is from genome assembly GCA_947562085.1 of Eudonia lacustrata. Taxonomy (NCBI): domain Eukaryota; kingdom Metazoa; phylum Arthropoda; class Insecta; order Lepidoptera; family Crambidae; genus Eudonia; species Eudonia lacustrata. The sequence goes on from OX387322.1 coordinate 3,443,174, forward strand.
GGCGATGAGGTATAAAAAAAAAAAAAAAAATTGAATTAACATAGTTTCTGAAATACACATTTAATACTTAAAACTTTTTACTTTACGTTAAGATTATCATTATAATTAATTAAATATTAACAGAAACACAACAAAATGAAGAAGTGTCCATTCAATCTCAGACTTCAATAATACCAGCAAGTGGTAAAATATGTAAGCAATTCAGAGTAATAATCATCTGAACAAATAGAGCACATATGTGTCTATATAAAAGTCTGTACACATGTAAGCGACTACAAGCCCACTATCATCTAATACACCAACGTAATGTATTTTTTTTCGTTTCAGTAGCTATAAAAAACATTATTATTACAGCATGATATATTAACTAGACCATTACAGGAAAAATAATTTTTAACAAAAAAAACCGGCTTCAAAAAAAAGGAAACTATGGCTTGGTGGCTGTTAACGACTGCTAATGCAGCCGGGACCAACTGCTTTACGTGCCTACCAAAGTACGGAGGAGCTCGAGATGATACATTTTTGGATATCCATCCGATGACCGGCCTTTGCGAATAAAGTTAACAGCATAACCTCAGCACTCGCAGACCGGGTTTACCACTGCGCCATCGAGCCTAACCGATCGCTTTGACTTTGTGTGTTGTTTATGACGTCATCTTGTCGTTTCGTGCCGCCTATGAAAGTAACATCGAAAGCCTTTAGCTTTTGATATTGCTTTCATAGGCGGTGCGAGGTGGCAAGATGACGTCATAAACTATACGCGTAGTCAAAGCGATCGGTTAGGCGGTCGGTGGGCAGAGGGCTTTGAATACCGTTAACAATTGGTATCGATACTACTGTCAAACGAAGATACCGGTAAAAAAGTACCGGTATGCTTAGTATCGTTACTTAACTAACCGCTCTACGCGGATTGGCGAAAGCGCAATTTTTAACAAAAACAGTAGCGATACTTTTCTAGATAACATAACCTGCATTACCGGTGCCTAATTACCTTTATAGAAATAATGTTACTTACCGGTAGTTATAGTGGGAATTAGGTAACGGTATCAAGCCCTGGCTGTGTGTTTAACAACAAGATCTCGGGGTGGAGAAGAAGTATTATTTATGTATGAAAATTAACCATTTGTGATTGAAATAATATATCTTTTTGAATAATATGCGTTTTTTTACCATAATTTGGTATTCTCTACTTTTCAGTATCATATACAATGTTTATTAAGTATTATGAATTTTTAATTTTTTTTTCCGCACTGGGCCCGCTTGGTGGTTTATGGCCCGTTCTCCCTATCCATCCATAGGGAAGGCTCGTGCCCCAGCAGTGGGGACTTTATGAGCTGATGATGATGATGATGATGAATTTTTAATTTGTATGAATATGTTATTTTGTGATACTGAATAAATGTTTTTCTATATCTATTTCTATTTCAATAATAATAATACAAAACCTCCTATATTTCATTTCCATTTAATTTCGAGGTGACCTGTGTGTTTCGAAAATCGGCCTCTTGCGTTCCGTTCCATAGAAAATTCATTAGTGGTGTTGCATTATATGATTTCGATACCCATTTGTGACGCCACAGTAAATGCGGCTTCATTTGCGCTCGGCAATTCATGGTACTACTCATTGTGAAAATCAGAATTTCTGGTAATGAGATTTTATGATGATTTCAAAATAATCATGAGTTTTCAACAGGCACACGCATTCAAATCTCGTCAATACGAGGAGTTTATTTAATATATGTTTTATTATGTATGTAGGATTTAACTGTATCACTCTTTATTTTTTACCTGTTAGTGAACGTAGATTATTCTAAGAATGAGTACGATGAGTGGGAGGGGTAGTGTCATTCGCTCTCTCTCTACGCTGACGCCATTACAATAAGACGTGAAAAATTGTTGTGCCTTAAATCGAAATTAAACGAGCTAATTTAAAGTAAATCCGCTTTGTTATTTAGACCCACTCCTACAAATTCTCGTTCGGGATTAAAGTGTCTAAATAGTTTTACGAGTTATCGCGCATTTCAGATTTTAATACTGTTGCAACGAGTGAGCATAAGGTACCGGCCGGCGGCACCGGCATTATAATAACCTCTCACGAGTTTACGAGGTTTGGTTGGTGTCAAAGACGAATACTACGAAGAAACGAACGATGGCTGAAAGCAAAACCGATGAAGGCAGGATGAGCAATCCGTTGTACATGATCGAATCCATTCCAAAGTTCACGGGCGATGACGTGACATATTCATCAGTAAAGTGTGCTCAGGATCTAGATGATAATGCCGAAATATTCGGATGGAGCCAGCAACAGAAACTGATATTAGCTAGACGTTGTTTATCTGGCACTGCAGAGCTGTGGCTGAAAACGGAGAAAGCATTCAGAACATACGATGAACTAAAGGCAGCGCTTATAAAAGAATTCCCCGAGGCTGTAAATAGTAAGCAGATGCACGAAATGATGAGTGCGCGTAAAAAGCGACCTAACGAAACTTATTATCAATACATGCTCGTGATGAAAGAGCTGGGTAAAAGAGCCAGATTTCCAGATTATGTGGTGATCCAATATATTATAGACGGGATTACAGACTATGAGTCAAACAAACTATTGTTTTACGGCGTTACATCTTATTCAGTGCTAAAGGAAAAATTAACATTGTATGAAGAATTCAAATAGAAAAGTAAGAGGGCAGATTCCACAAGACAGCGTGATATACCTACAAAACCGAAGACTCGTGTAGAAATTGAAGCAAAATCTTTTCAGCGTTGTTTTAAGTATGGTGATAAAGGTCATACGTCTAATTATTGTTCTAAGGGTGTAAAATGTTTCAAATGTAATGACTTTGGGCATATCGGTGCGCAATGTAAACAGATAGCTGAAAAATCAAAATCAATCAATCATGGCGGCGCGAAGCGACAATCATTGTTTGTGACAAAAGAAGTCGAACGAATGAACGCGAATGAAGTGAGTAGCGATTCGAAGGAACGGGTGAGTGAACAAATCTCAGATGTCAGTTCAGTAGGTCAAATCGTGAGTCAGTTCAACTCTGATTGTAAGAGTGACAGCTGTCAATGTCAGTGTCAACTTCAACGCATACTAAATGTAAATAAAGGTTATCCGATATTTAATAATAGTGTAAAAAGAGTAAAAATTGGTAATTTTGTAGTAAATTGTTTAATAGATACTGGTAGCGATCTAAATTTAATAACTTACGAGTTGTTTTCGAAGTTAAAGTGTACTTACAACCCCGGAAAAATTTTACTTACCGGTTTAGGATCTTGTCGAGTGTTTTCGATAGGCGAGTTCAATGTAGATTTGGTAATTGATCACCACAGTTACTGTATTAGTTTTCATATAGTGCCTACTGATGTGATACCATATGATATAATCTTAGGTCAACCATTTTTAGTAAATACTATCACAGTTATTGACAAAGGTTCAGTTGAGATAAGGCCTCAGTGTTATGACAGTTCTTATCTGAATAATATTTGTTTATCTTCCAGTTATGATGTTCATTCCTCAATAGTGCAAGGAATAATAGATAACTACAAGCCTATGAAGATTAAAGATGCTCCAATTAAGTTGAAAATAGTGTTGAAAGATGATATACCAGTTACACAGCGGCCTATAAGATTGGCTTTAACAGAAGAACATGTAGTAAAGCAGCAAGTTGAAGATTGGTTATACAAAAATATTATTCGTCCCAGTTATTCTGAGTATGCAAGTCTATTGGTGTTAGTGAAGAAGAAAGATGGAAGTACCCGAGTGTGTGTGGATTATAGAAAAATTAATCAAAAGATGATAAAAGATGAATACCCACTGCCAGTGATAGAAGATCAGATAGATAAACTGAGTAAAGTAAACGTGTTTAGCACTCTGGATTTAAAAAACGGTTTTTTCCATTTGCCAATTGAAGAAGAGTCCGTGAAATATACAGCATTTGTAACGAGTAACCCTGAAGGTCAATACGAATTTTTAAGAGCTCCCTTTGGCCTTTCCATTTGTCCGAAATATTTTACAAGGTACATAAACATCATATTTGCAAATTTAATTCGAAACGGAACAGTTTTGATTTTCATCGATGATCTGATTATTCTTTCAAAAGATGAGAAAGAAGGAATACTAAGGCCCGTATTTATAAATCACACTTAGGATTGATCTTGAGAACGATCTCAGCTGATACGCTCTCAAGATGTGATCACGATCTTAAGATCGTGACTAATTAATAAATCATCATCAAAAGCGTATCAACTGAGATTTATCTCAAGACCATGAACTCAAGATCTTGTATTTTAAGTGTAATACCACCCTAACTAAAAGCTATTAGTGCATTTCTAAGTTGAAAGCCTGCACTAGTGCTTGGTACATCTCTTGATATTCCTCATCAGGAAAAGTCAAAACATCATTTAAAATTAATGATATGTTATGTAAAACGGCACAAACTACAATAGTGTGTGATACAGTAGGTAAATTGTTTCCTAGACCTCTTGATAAACAAGGATACCTACGTTTCCATATGCCAAAGGTCCTTTCAACGATGTTCCTTGTTTTTATTTGAGCTCTATTGTATTATATCTAATTGAAGGTGGGTCTTCTGGGGGTGGCCTAATAGGTGTCAAGACAAATGGCAATGTGGGGTATCCACTGTCGCCTACAAGCCTTCCAGTTAATATTCCCTGTGTATATTTCATAAAAACCGATGACATTTGGAAAATGCGGGGGTCATGCATACTACCAGCCTATTTCGCTACTATATCTAATATTTCGGTCCTAGGTCCAACAATAACCTGGACATTGATGGAGAAGTCAGATTTTCTATTAAGGTACTTCATGATGTTGGCATCCTGGTGTTGACACAATTTTAATGTATGAGACATCGATCAATGCCTGGTAATCCAGGCCAACGCCCCCACATCTTCCCAATTATTAAAAGAGCTGCCTGTTAAGTGAAGCTTCTTCTCCTGTGGGGAACTTTATGAAATGTCTTTGTAGATCAGGTTAGTACAGTAGAGCGACTTTTGATGTACATTTCAGTATATTTTAGGTAATCTAGTAATTTATTTAAAAATATAAAATTCTCAGTAATTGTTGTTGAACTGTTTAAAATTATCCTTAACTTATCTAAGTAACAAAAACTTACCTGAAATAATGCTGTTTCATAAAATCTAAATGTCAGTAGGACCGCTATTTCAAGGGAAATCGGAAGACCCCTATTATCCTTTTTATCAAGTCACTTTTGACCAAAGATGTAATATAGGTTTATCACGGAATCCTGATAAAATCGACAACTTTTTTTAAATTTCACGGGTTCCATTAATGATTCCATAAAGGATTTTTCACATCCCGTAGGTACGTTTTTGGTATGCGGTAGTTATTTTGCCAAAATACATCATCATAGTGATCTAGCTCGTCGTAGTGATTAATTTCATCCAAAATATTTTCTAATTCCATAATAATAAGATAATAAAATAATAATAATAAGTACAAACACCAACACTTCGCGCGTTCGTCGAGGCAAAACTGTATCTCAAGTCACGGTTTGACGGCACTCGGGAAATGAGCTCTCGAAATGCATCTTGAGAGAGTGCTTAAGTGTCAAGTTTGATTTATTAATATGGGCGTCACTCAGTTGATACGATTTACTCAAGACCGTACTCAAGTTTGGTCTATTAATTAGAACAGCATCTCAAGTTCGCTCTCAAGATCGAACTCAGAGTTGAGAGCGGTTTATTAATACGGGCCTAAGACTTCAAGAGGTATTAAAAGTGTCAGCTGAATATGGACTAGAAATAAATTGGAAAAAGTCACAAATACTACAAAGATCTGTTGAATACCTAGGGTACAATATTGCCAACGTGACAGTGAAACCATCAACTGAAAAAAATCAAGCCGTTAAGACATATCCAGTTCCAAAAAATTTAAAAGAATTACACAGCTTTGTAGGACTAACTTCATACTTCAGAAAGTTTATTCAAAATTATGCGTTGATTGCAAAACCACTAAGCGATTTGCTCAAGAAAGGAGAATTTTGTTTTTAAGCACTACAAAGACAAGCTTTTGAAGAATTGAAATCAAAGTTATGTTGTGAACCGGTTTATGTTGTGAACCGGTGAAAGATTTTTGATATACAATTAGAGAATACATTTCAAGATAGTGACTGATTGTGAAGCATTTCAAAAAACATTAAACAAAAAAGATGTTCCAGTAAAAGTTGCACGATGGATACTGTACCTACAAGACTTTAATTATTCCATAGAACACAGAACTGGTGATAAAATGCACCATGTTGATGCTTTAAGCAGAAACATATGTTTTATTAATATTGAGCTACATGCTAGAATAAAGAAGGCACAAGAAGAAGACGATGGATTGAAGATTATTAGAGAAATACTTAAAGAAAATGAATACGAAGAATATTTTTTAGAAAATGGTGTTATCTACAAAGGTGTACAGAAAAAGTTGGTGATACCGGAAATGATGGATATAGAAATCATAAAGAAAGCCCATGGACAAGGACACTTTGGAAAAAAAAATGATAAAAGATATTATTGAAAAAGAATACTACATCCCAAAATTGGAAAATAAAATTGATAAGGTGATTGCTATGTGTGTGCCATGTCTACTAGCTAGCAGAAAGTCAGGAAAAAAAAAGAAGGCCTCCTAAATCCAATAGATAAAGGAGAACTACCATTGGATACACTGCATTGTGACCACATAGGACCTTTAGATGCAACAAAGAAAATGTATAACTATATCCTTACTGTAATTGATGGCTACACCAAGTTTGTGTGGATCTATCCTGTTAAGACTGTTACAGCAAAAGAAACCGTTGATAAACTAAAGCTTCATCAGAAGGACTATGGCAACCCGCGGAGAATAATTACAGACTGAGAAACAGCATTCACAGGAAATGAATTCAAAGAATATTGTCTTGAAGAAGGCATTGAACATATCAATATCACTACTGGAATCCCTCGTGGAAATGGTCAGGTGGAAAGGATGAATCGCATTATTATTTCTACTTTAACCAAGATGTGTATCGAAGAACCAGGTCATTGGTACAAGTATGTTGGTAAACTTCAAGAGTCATTAACAGTACTTATCAACGATCAATCAATACAACACCATTTGAACTTTTAACAGGAGTGAAAATGAAGATAAAAGAAGATATGAACATATTAGAATTTTTAGAAGAAGAAAGTAGATTAGAATTTATGCATCAAAGAGATTGATTCATCTCAGAAGAGAAGCTAAAGCACAAATATTAAGGATCCAAGAAGAGAACAGAAGGACATACAATAAGAAGCGAATAGAAGGAGAAAAATACAAGCAAGGAGACCTTGTAGCAATACAAAGAACACAATTTGGAAACGCTTTGAAACTGAAACCAAAGTTTTATGGACCTTACCGAGTTATAAAGGAGCTGGGAAAAGATAGATATGAAGTGGAAAAGATAGACAGAGGTAAGGATGGACCTATAAAAACAACATCTGGTGTAGATTGTATGAAAAGATGGCCTTGATTTAACTAAGCCTTTGTCTAACTGTTTTTGTTTCTGGTAGATATTTATTTTTATACTAGCTGTGTAATATAAATAATATGTAGTGTTAATTCCGCTAACTCACTCGTTTATACAGCTTGGATGCAGTACGCATGCACCGCCCTCCTGCCCGCAAAAAGTATGCACATGCAGGAGAAACAATGCGTGCAAGCGAAAATGCACACCAACACCGATACCCGACACGTGTTTCGCCCCTCCACGGGCATCCTCAGGAGCTGTTGACTGGTCGAGAGCTGCGCACCGACTGTTACGGCTACGCAGCTCCCGGCCCCTTTATAAAGCGCCATCGTTTGACATTTGTGACGTACTAACCGCGACAATACGTAATAATGGGGATGGAACTAAATTTGTTTGGTCATTCAACAGCGCATAACTGTCATTATTATGTTTCATTATTTCTAATTGCTCCAACACACACAACCGAAAACTTTTATTACAAACAAAATTTTAATGCAAAATATTATAGCTGTTATTGTCGCACAAAGAATGGCCGGTATCAATTAAATGTTTTGCGAAATGTGTTTAGAACAGACCAAAATGTACGTCACCTTTGTAACGGTAAAGATCGTTTAGAAAACTCAAAAAATCCGGTGTTTATAAATTAATTTGTAACGACTGTGATGGGGTCTATGTGGGTCAGACAGGCCGAAATTTTGACATTAGATATAAGGAACATATTGCCGCGTATAGGAATGGCCATCCAGATAAATCACATTTCGCAAAACATTTAATTGATTGCCGGGAGCTGCGTAGCCGTAACAGTCGGTGCGCAGCTCTCGACCAGTCAACAGCTCCTGAGGATGCCCCATGGAGGGGCGAAACACGTGTCGGGTATCGGTGTTGGTGTGCATTTTCGCTTGCATGCATTGTTTCTCCTGCATGTGCATACTTTTTGCGGGCGGGAGGGCGGTGCATGCGTACTGCATCCAAGCTGTATAAACGAGTGAGTTAGCGGAATTAAGACTACATATTATTTAAATTACATTTTTTTGATATTACTTAAGTATATTTAGTTCCAACTGTTGTCGGTAAGCCAACAATAAAGATATACCGCCTTAATAAACAAAGAATATGGTCCGAATGGTTATTCCGTGGTTTGTTCCTGTCATAATAAATATTTTAGATGACTCACAGAACTCGGTAAGGTTTCTTAATATTTTCAAATCGTTTAACTTGCAAAATCTTTTTGATGAACCTACAAGAGTTACAGCCACATCAGCTACCTGTTTAGATAATATTTTTTCTAATTGTAATGATATTGAGAAATCAATAATAAATTTTATAAATTCTGATCACAGTGGTCAGATAGTTAGATTTGAGCACCAATATGAACGTCCTTCAATTAATATTTTATACAGGCCAGTGACCACTAATCGATTAGACAGATTTAAGAAGAATGTTAATGATAAAGTGTTACAAATACCATGTAACAATGACAAAGCGAACATCTTATACGACAATCTATTCAAAATAATCAAAAAAGAGTTTAATAACAATTTTACTCAAAAATTAATCAAAGTAGATAAGTCTAAAACTAAATTCAGTGATTGGGCCACAGCTGGCATCTACAGGAGTAGAAATAGATTGTATCAATTATATGATATAAAGGCAAACTCTAAGGATCCAAGTGTAATTGAATATGTTAAAAATTATTCAAAAATGTTCAAAAAAGTTTGTTCCATAGCAAAGGCCAACTACATTCGGGCAAAGATTGTGAATTCAAAAAATAAAATAAAAGCCACTTGGAACGTCATTAATAAAGAAACTTGTAAAGTAAGGTCTCGTGATCGTATACTTGAACTCAAAGTCGATAATGCTTACATCAATGGTGATACGGAAGTGGCAGGCGCGTTTGAAACATTTTTCTCAAAAATTCCACTCATTACATCAAATAAATTAAATTCTTGTAAACATCTTGCCCAGTCTCTTCTTGTATCGAGTGTAAAAATATGTAATATTCGATTCAATTTTCACTATATTGATTCTGATATAATAATAAAAGCTTTTAGACAACTTAATATAAAAAAGACTGAGGATCTTTGTGGTATCTCCACTGATATTTTAAAATCTATAATATCTTCTATCGCGTCTAATTTAGCAATAATATTTAATAAATGCGTTGATGAATGTGTATTTCCAGATTTAATGAAGTACAGTAAAATTATACCGTTATTTAAAACAGGCGATAAAAGTGACCCATCTAATTTTCGGCCTATATCCATACTACCGGCTCTTAGTAAAATTTTTGAAAAAGTTATTTTTAATCAATTGCTGTCACATTTTACAGATAACCAGTTACTTCATAACAAACAATTCGGTTTCACTAAAGGTAGAAATACAACTGACGCGGGAGTTGCACTCATTAAGCATATTTTCGTTGCATGGGAGCAGAAACAGGATGCGATAGGTATCTTTTGTGATTTATCGAAAGCTTTCGACTGTGTCGATCACGATACTTTATTATTAAAAATGGAACATTATGGTGTCTCAGACAACTCACTTACCTTATTGAAATCATACCTCACTGGCAGAGTTCAAAAAGTTAATATTAACGGTACTGATTCTTCTGGCGCCCCATTACTTATGGGGGTGCCCCAGGGTTCAATATTAGGACCTCTTTTATTTCTCATTTATGTAAATGATCTACCTCACTACACCGAAGATCTTTGTGAGATAGTATTATTTGCTGATGACACCTCATTGATTTTTAAAGTTGATAGACATAGAGCAATATTTGACGACGTAAGTAATACTCTCTCTCAAATATTACATTGGTTTACCACTAATAACCTGCTGCTTAATGCAAAAAAAACTAAATGTGTTAAATTCACGATGCCCAATGTGAAGCAGGTTAATACCAGTATCACTATGAACGATGAAATAGTTGAAATAGTTAACTCGACAGTTTTTCTGGGTATTACCTTAGATCATAAATTACAATGGGGTTCTCATATTGCTGCCCTGGCAGGAAGACTTAGCTCAGCTACCTATGCGGTTAGAAAAATGAGGTCACTTACTGATGTAGAAACGGCAAGATTGGTTTACTTTAGTTACTTTCACAGCGTCATGTCGTATGGTATTTTATTGTGGGGCTCAGCGGCTGACATTGAAACCATTTTTGTTTTACAGAAAAGAGCCATTCGAGCTATTTATAGCCTTAAGCCCCGTGATACGCTGAGAGAGTTATTTAAGCAGATTAATATTTTAACTGTAGCTTCACAGTATATTTATGAAAATATCATTTATGTTTATAAAAACTTAGATAAATTCGAAAAAAAAAGTAATACCCATAATTTTAACACAAGAAATAAAAACAAACTTGCTGTTCCAAAACTTAGACTCAATAAAGTTGGTAATTCATTTGTTGGGAAATGTATAAAAATATACAATAAAGTGCCTTTCACTCTAACAGAATTGCCACTACACAAGTTTAAGACAGAAATAAAACAAGGTCTAATGAAAAAAGGTTACTATAAAATTGATGATTATTTTAATGATAAGAATGTGTGGTCATCTTAGTCTGCTCGCCTGCACATGTTATTTCACATTGTAAGTAGTTACACTTTTTTATAAAAGGTTATTATTAAAGTCAAAGAATAATTAGATGATAAAACAGCCTGGTTGTAATAAAAAAACACATTATACTCTATTTGTATCAATATACATAATAAAATTAATTTATATAATTTTTATACTGATATGATAGTTTTGAACAGTGTCCTACAGATAACAAACAGCGTTGCGTTAAATAGATCATTAAGTTTTTATTTAAAGTATCTTGAGTGTGTCATGCTCTCTTTATTGTCTCTGCGGTGGTGGCGTGTGCGTCGGGTCGTTACGTTCCCTAAAATATGGTTGAGCGAAGCGATGGCTGATTTATGAATAAACAAGACTCAACATACTCGTGAACGGGTGCCGCCTGTGGAGGCTGGTCTGCTCTTGCATACTTATCTTATTGTTAGTATTAATTACTATAGTTTGACTTTGTTTTTCTTAAACAATTTTTGACTTTTATTAGAACACTGTAGTGGTACTGTATGACATTGTGGAAATTGAAACTTATACCAGATGTAAATTTGATATATTAGATTTGTTTATTTTTTTTGTTTTTTTATTTTTTTTTTTTTACATGTTGTGGTTGTCTTCTATATTTTTTTGTGTTTATTTGTAATGGAAAGTGTCCTGCTATGATAGGGCATTTTTCAATTTTTATTTTTTTTGACGCTGTAAGGGAGAAAAGAGCTGGACACTTGCTGAGTTTCTTGCCGGTTCTTCTCAGTGCAAGATCTCCCGCCCAGAGTAGACTTACGAACCGATGGCATAGCGACATTCATAAGAGCTACTTGTAGCCTAAACTGAATAAATGATTTTTGAATTTGAATTTGAATTCATGTAAACGTCATTTCAAATTAGAGTAAAAGAGACAAAATACGGAATAACTATTCGGTCCTTATTCTTTGTTTATTTGTGAGGGGATATGGTTTTCAGCGTGATTTTTTTGCGGCCACGCTGAAACAGCTCTTGTACAGAGGAAAGATACATTTCTCGGCGCACTTACTAAACCGCATCCATAAACACAACCACCAAACAAAATTGAATACATTAACTTGTATTAACAGGCTTCGTCTTCAGAGGGATGTCTTATGAATCTTAACGGTGATCTCGAAATTCAAAGTGACATGAAATACACTATGAAATATATAGGGTCTAACAATATCAATAAGCGAACGTTTAAGGGGAGCATCTATACATCACATTGTGCATGCTCACCAAATTTGGTCCAAAACTACATGCTCGTTACCGAGATAATCAACAATACATTATTATAATTCACCAAAAAATACACCCTTTCCAAACCCTTACAGCTGCACTACACGCACACAAAGATAGCTGAACATGCCAATTGTGTGCGTGTATCTGTACACTATTTTTTTATTGACGCTTGCGTGCGTGTTAGTAAAGATACAGCATGTTTCATGATGTGCATTATTTTAATTGATTTAGTTTGTTAGAAAACATAACTTTGAAAAATCACTATAAAAGTGGAGCTCATTTTTTGTCATTGTATTCAGAATGATGTATAGATACCGCCCTTAAACGTTCGCTTATTGATTTTGTTAGACCCTGTATAATAGTATTTTTTTGCATTAATTACAATTCAATGATAATAAGATAGTATGTTGTTAAAATCAATACCATTTGAGAACCTTCGGTGACAAAATTGAGTTACCAGTGTCTTTGAGTTAGAGAAAAAGGGGCAGTAGTCAATGACTTCAAAAATCACTCTCTATGAGGAGACCCAATGCGGGTAGTTAACATAAGTACATTGCTTTAAACCAGCAAATGTAACGGACATTAATCCAACAACACAACAGCCTCGCGATTTAAATTGAACAACGGAATACCGCGAAGCTCGATTAAATTGTTTGTCAACAACTACTTTCAACGACTGATTTAAATTATAGTGTAGTTAGTTATGACAGGCTGTGCTTTTGTGAAGTTTTGTTTCTGCATTATCTAGTTTAAAATCATGAGTCCTAGAATTGTATATTCACAAAAGTATCAGAGCATTTAAAATTATTTTCTTGTCATGATTCAAATTGCGAAAATTGGGAATATTAAAACGTTTTAATGAATTACGATTCACAATAACGAGACAAATGGTCTTTTCGTTTCGTTTCGTTTCCTTACAAATTTTAAAGGAATCATTAATGATCAGCTAAGAATTGATATTAATTATTATTAAATATTTATAAAATTTATAAAATACAGTGAAAAAAAATGAAACGCCTACCCGACCCAGCCAGGAGTTGAACCTGGGTCTTCCGCTGTCCATAGCATAGCGGTAGCATAACGGTCAGTGCAGCCGCCCGGATTCATTCAACACTTGTACCGATAGTCAATTTAGCACCGCTGGAGAGACTGTAGCACGGCCCATGTTTCAATCGAATCGAAGGCTTTTTCATAGTCCACAAACGCTAAGCAAAGAGGCTGGTTATACTATTTGGTCTTCTGTATAACCTGCCGCAGCGTATGTATGTGGTCTATGGTGCTGAAGCCTTTTCGGAAACCGGCTTGTTCGATAGGCTGGAAGTCATCAAACCTGCGTGCGAGACGATTCGTTATGACTCTCGAAAACTGCTTGTAGACGTGGCTTAGAAGTGAAATGGGCCTGTAGTTCTTCAGCAGGGTTTTGTCGCCCTTTTTGAAGAACAGTACCACTATACCTTCGTGCCACGTCTCTGGCGTTCTGTCCCCTAGTACGACGGAATTAAATAGCTTATGAAGAGCTACGAGTACCTGTCTTCCGCCTGCTTTCAGAAGCTCGGCCGTAATTTCGTCAGCATCTGGTGCCCTGCCGTTTTTGAGCTGTTTGAGAGCCATACTAATCTCGTATAGGCTGATGTCCGGGATGTCTCGGTATAGTGCCGGGTTAACTTAGCTCTAGGGTCTCTAGCTAAGCTTTGTACAGGTTGCCGTGTGGATGTGTAAAACTGTCCATAGAACTTTTCAACCTTTCCCATAACATCGGACCTGGTTGTGACAATTCTGCCGTCATCGCTATTCAGCGTCGTAAGTTGGCACTACCCAGATCTCTTGCGAACACTTTTGAGCTTTAGTTCCGCTCAATGGCCTCTTTAATACGGTTAGTATTAAAATGGCGCGTGCCCACACTCACGCGCCAATTTATAAAATACAGTGAACAAATTAAATGCCTACCCGACCCAGCCAGGAATCGAACCTTGGTCTTCCGCAATCCGTGCGGCTGCACTGACCATTATGCTACCGGGAAGGCTGACGTAAGCACTGATTTTATTTTCTCACTGCTTTTTGATTTTTGACTGTTTTTTATTGTAGGCATTTCATTTTTTCACTGTATTTTATAACTATCCATCCATAAATTCGGCATTGCAAAATTGTCTTAACTTTCAAGATCGTACTTCGAACGTGCTACACTATCCAACTTATGATACTTTACAGGAAAAGTCTAATATATTTGCAATAAAATGGAACACAAAACTCAACCAATGTGTGATTAATACTATAAATCTTTGAGAACTACCTACCGACTATGCAATTCGGTGATGCAATACACTTATCTTCCGGGCCAGGTAAAGTTCGGCGCTGGCGTCCGGGCTCACTGTTCTTAGCACAATATCCCATGAGTTATGGCGCGCTGTGAACTTGGCATGCCGCCACGGCATATTGATTACGGCAAGAGAATTTTAGATATTGAAATTACTGAACTACTTTGGAGTATCGGGGAATTTAGTTTTTGGGAATGCAGAGATTTTTGCTAGTAGTGCAATTTGAAAGGGTTTGTACGGGAGCGGGTGGAATACATACCATATCTTTAAAGAAGAACCATGTAGATATTATAATTATATTTATTTGTAGTTTTTATTTTGTCTTTCATTAAGTTAGGTTTCTTATGCTTTATTTTTTCTTTAATGTAGTAAAATAAGTTATGTCTATTTTCTGTTATTATAATTATTTTGTTTACTCTATAATAATATTAGTAGTTTATGTTTTTTTTTTTACATCAGCTGTTAGTATACTGTATGTTTCTCGACACACTTAATGTTCTCTTTTTTTCGAGTTCAAAATTTAATATGTTGGATAGTCATAATTGGCCTACAGAATGTGTTGTTTAATTGTATCTGCAAATGATATTGAGCTGTGTACTATCCCTGTTATAAATAAAATAAAATAAAGATACGGTGAATATATGTGGCAAAAAAAATTGAGTCACATTTTTGCGCATAACATATAAGATGATGATGATGCTTGCTGATGCCATTGAGGAGCTACTTAGAAGCTACTGAGGAGCTTCACACGTACTACACACGTTTTATTTTCGGTTTAAGAAAATGTTTACGTCTCAAGCTTCCGCCAGGAACTCAAGTGTCTCCTAATACTATAGAGATCCGTATAGAGTGTTTCACTATTAACGTGCAGTGTACGTAACGTTTGGAGTACTTTAGAAAACTATATTTAAAATATTAAATTCTGTAAAACTATTTGGTTAGGGTGTAGCAAAAGGGGTCCGAGACAGCCGATTTTTCGTTCATTATTAGATAACAGAAATCTAGCTCCATACAAAAAATTAAAAAATAATAATTTAAAATAAAAAAATCAATTCGTGAAAAAAAAATGTTTTATTTTTTTGGGCCCCCTTTTCCACACCCGGACCAACTATTTCATTTTTGTTACAGAGAAGGAAGGAATAAAAGGTATTGAGCAGATGCGTCTTTTCTTTATTAGCCTAAAGGTATTATTAAAATTACAATTACAGTTAGTCTGTAATATCCCATTGTTGTGCAAAGTAAGTAAGTAAAGTAAGTAAACAGCTTAACTGTCCCACTGCTGGGCAAGGACCTCCATCATTGAAATCAAGTTATCACTACAATTGATGGGTAAAGGTTTAATCACCACGCTTGCCAAATGCGGGTTGGTGATCACAAACCCGGGCTATGCATCGAAAAATCCGAAACACACTTTGTCCGACCTGGGCATTGAACCCGGGACCTTCGGGTATCGGGCCGAGCGTTCTGCCACTTGGCCTCCGAGGCGTTGTGCAAAGACCTACCCCTATTTTTCAGGTTCCCACAAAACTATAATTTAATCAGCACTTTTGTAAGCATAGCCATTATGACAAGTTTTGTGGAAGAAATAATTTATTTATTTATTTATTACTAGCGACCCGCCCCGGCTTCGCACGGGTGCAATGCTGATACACGCAACCGCTATGTCCCTGCATTTTAAATCTGTAATATCTTCGAAAATATTCATTTAAATTACATGCTGTAAAGGGCCATATTGATCTATATTAAATGCACAATGTATTTAAGGTACTTAATTGAATAAGGATTAATGCTGTATTGCTTAAAATCGCTTCGTAAATAAGCCATTATTTCTTTTTAAAAAGTAAAGGATAAAATATAATTATTGTGGGTTATCCCTAAGAGATAGACATATACCATCGCGGACTTTTTTGTAGACTATTGGTACATTATTTTGATCTATCTCGTAGGGTTCAGCCAGCGATTGCAATGTAAGCGCAAAAAAAAATGTGAAACCTCTAAAATTATCAGTGTTTCTCTACTATGCATGTATTTTTACATAAACCTTCCTCTTGAATCACTCTATCTATTAAAAAACCGCATCAAAATCCGTTGCGTAGTTTTAAAGATCAAAGCATACATATATAGGGACAGCGGGAAGCGACTTTGTTTTATACTATGTAGTGATTTACTTATTTATTCCCGCTACTCCTCACGATTTGACAGTGCCTTTCAAAGACGTCCAGCTTGTCTAGTTCTATCTCTATCTCGCCCCTCCCCATTTAGTTTATTCTAAAAATAAACAACCACATCATAACATAAAATATTTAATGTTCTGTATTTCAACCACCCAACTCTACACCGTTTCACACTTCATGCGTAAACTATAATTTCCTGAGTGCGTTGTGTCACTGACATTTTCATTTCCTATTACCCATTGTGACGACATGGTGCATAAGCGCACAAAACTTTTCATATTGTGCAAATGTCAACTCATTTTGAACTCTGACATAAATTATTACAACGTTTAGTGTATAAACAGAGTAAATGTCAGTACAGTAGCTGATAATATACTCGTACATTGGATTGGAGTTATACACAATATTCCCCAAAAATCTTCAAGTCCTTGATTTTCGGTAAATAAGTACCACTTAAGTACTTTACGTAATTTAACAGACTTTGGACAGAGGAGCTTGATGGCGCAGTGGTTAACGCGCCCGGTCTGCGAGTACTGAGGTTAAGCAAATTTCACAAAGGCCGGTCATCGGATGGGTGACCAAAAAAGTATTATCTCGAGCTCCTGCTTCGGAAGGCACGTAAAGCCGTTGGTCCCGGCTGCATTAGCAGCCGTTAACAACCACTAACCTGCACTAGGCCCGCGTGGTGGTTTATGGCCCGTTCTGCCTATCCATCCTTAGGGAAGACTCGTGCTCATGGAGACATAAAATAAGCTGATGATGATGAACAGACTTTTAACTTTATGTCCATGTGATATGGTTGATTATTAATTAAATTTATTTGATAGTTTTGAATAGTCTGGTGTAAAGGCACAAATAAGGACTCTGCAGTAGATAAGCTTCATACAAACGCGCTCATGTAACGCCAACACAGACAACCTTTCACGGACACGGAATCTTGCAACAGCTCGGAACAATCCGAGGGCAGCTCGAGGGTCTACGTGTGCTCGAACGAGGTTTGTGTTAAGCTTACCATCTGGGGTCTTCTTACGACCCCAGAAGATAAGATAAGAAAAGACCCCAGAAGAAGAGAGTCAAAATGCTTAAGTTGAAGAAATACCAAGTGAAATAACAAGAGTTATTTTTTTAATTTTTTTTTTATTTATTGATCACCAACTTAATGAATACCAACTAATTTAATTATGACTTTGGTACAGTTTAGGAAAGCTTAATGTTATTATAATTATAGGCGCGAAGACCACATTCAATAAATAAGAGAATAAAATTACAATTTGATTTTTTTTAAATACTTAACAACAAATAAAAAAAAATTACAAAAATTGTTACAAAAATTACACGTTGTTACAATATTGCCATAGCTTACCTTACTTTACCTTACCTTACCTTACCTTACCTTAGAGATTTCTATGGGCTGGCTATGGCTTTTACAGCGTATCTGAACTTTTTAGAGGTGGCCAGAAACTAATGGTTCTTCAAGCAGTGGTGATAAAACATCCTTAAATGGTTTCTAGAGGGGATAGCATCACACAAGTAAGCGTGACCTCATCCCCTACTAGATTCTTAGAAGCATCAAAGCATCTACTTAGACGAGTAAATAAGAGATAAATTTATAAATTTATTGCATTCAATATAGTTAGAACATTTTTGGTTATGTTTGGAGTCTGTCATAACTATCCATTACAGAAACTGGGCCTCGAATCTCCTATTTTAAAATCGGAATCGTCTATAACGCTAAGCGAAAATAACAAATGAGCGTAGCTGACATCTAACTAAAGCTCAAAATGTAAACGACATTATCAATCAGGCAAATCGTAAAGAACAAACGCCATCGGTGCCATAACATAATTAACTGTGGTTCCCAATGCGACTGACAGCCGGCCCCATAAATCAGGCCGTGCATATAATTACGGTGTTTAATATTCCCCGCGCATTGTGTCACTGTCAACCGACACCGCCAGTAATGATGTGTACACAGCATCATGGTGAACACACCAACCGACATAGCGAGATAACCCTGCGTTTGGGATTAAAACTAATTTTTAGTCATTTTATATTAGGTCCTTACCTATGAAATTGGCGTTTTCTATGAAGATTATACTATAAATGTTTATATAATTTTTAACGCAAATTTTGTTGCGAACAAATTACAAAAACACAAATGTTGAAAAAAGATTATACTAACGTTTTTTTTAAATTTTCTTAGCATCTATTTATTTTAACACTATAAAAATTGTACAGTAGTGTGTTTTTTTCACTAGCTAAATATAGCAGACATTAAAAAGAAAAAAAAATGAAGTCCCTTCAAAGCTACAATGAAACAAAAGGACAATACCGCTAACAAAAAAGTTAGTTAATTTAAAAAAAAATGGGCGATAAAGACACACAATTAATAATCATTGTTATTACTGAAGCCTAAGCCACATAGTCCTAATTAAAGGTGTATAATAATATTAACAACCGGTATTGACTTTTAGAAGTAATACACCTAATAATAAGTGAGAAAACAACGTCAATTTCATAGGTAAGGACCCAATATAATGACTAGGCAGTATGTAAAATACAAAAAAAAAACTGTAATAAATACGGTGAAACCGTTAATTAACAATAAAACTGTGTTTTGGAAGTAACGAAACTAGACATTTTGTATAATGACTAGTCAAGTCATTGTGTAAAAAAACAGCTGATCTATTAAGTAGTTTGCTTCACGGGTCAATTTGCTGTAAAGTTATTGATAAGTTTTTCTTAAAAAAAAACATTTTTATTAATCAAGTAAATTAATTTACCGGTTTGTTTGAGATTGATAATTTATTCGTTCAAGGTGCCACATATGCAAACGTAATTTACATAGCCTAGGTAATTGCGCGGTTAATATTCCCTCTACATTGTCTGTCCACTAACACTGTTTGTAATTATAGTCGTATGCACATAGCACTGGATACATGTAATCATTGCCTTGTATTGAGAAAGTTGAGGAGCTCGATGGCGCAGTGGTTAACGCGTCCGGTCTGCAAGTGCTGAGGTTAAGCAACTTTCGCAAGGGCCGGTCACCGAATGGGTGACTAGAATTTATCATCTCGAGCTCCTCCGTGCTTCGGAAGGCACGTAAAGCCGTTGGTCCCGGCTGCATTAGCAGTCGTTAACAACCACCAATCTTTGGCCCGCGTGGTGTTATATCCCGTTCTCCCTATCCATCCATAGGGAAGGCTCGTGCCCCATCTATGGGGACATAAAAATGAGCTGATGATGAAGATGAGAGATGATGAGAACGTTGAATTTCCTCTACGTTATAAGACTGAAATCATCATCAGCATCAGTCTGTAAACGGCCGCTGAAGGCCAGACTAACTCTCATAAATGAAAGCTTATGAAGAGATATAACGATTATCAAAGAATTTGTAATTATAAATTCTTTAATAAATTAAAGTATATTATAGTATATATAATAAAATAAAGGCTAAATTATCTAGACGTGTATTAATAAGAGGTTAATATTTATAAAATAATTATATTCAATAGTACATTTTTAGTTAAGTTTGCGGAGTCATGTGAAACGTGACATGACATGACATGACATGACAAGACAGTGACATGTTTCCGGAATGAATTACGGACGCCAGTTTTCCGTAATGAACTACGGAAACGGTTCGGTTATAATGTTGTCGGCATGTTACCCAACACTAGTAGTGTATAAAGACAACACTAACCTAGCGCCATACCTACCACTGCCTATATAAGCTTTATCTCCATTTTGCCTGCGAAAGCGAGCAATATGGAGACAAAGCCTACTGCGTGTGTGATGCCGGTAAGAGAGATCTTACCGGCATCGCACACGCAGACGAACCTGTTTTCTCTGTAATTAGTAATATGAATAAAGTACATAATAAACCTCATTTGCCCAGTACTTTGAAGAATCAATCAGTTTTATTTAACCGTGGAACACCACTGCAACCCCGAGCGCAGCCTACCGCGCCACAAATGTGTACGTTTTTAACTAACGCAAGCAAATCCTTTACTCCACTAATTCAATAACAATATCCGTTTAATAAAGTATGAATATAAAGGGTCTAACAAAATCAATAAGCGAACGATTAAGGGCGGTATCTATACTTCATTTTGAATACAATGACAAAAAATGGGCTCCAGTTTTATAGTGATTTGTCACAGTTATGTTTTCTAACAAACTAAATCAATTAAAATAATGCACATCATGAAACGTGCTGTATCTTTACTAACACGCACGCAAGCTTCAATAAAAAGATAGTGTACAGATACACGCACACAATTGAAAAACCATTGTATGCGTAAAGATAGCCGTGTGTGTATGATACACACACGGCTATCTTTGTGTGCGTGTAGTACAACTGTACGGGTTTGGAAAGGATGTATTTTTTGGTGAATTATGATAATGTTTTGTTGATTATCTCGGTAACGAGCCTGTTGTTTTGGACTTAATTTGGTGAGCATGCTCAGTGTGATGTATAGGTGCTCCCCTTAAACGTTCGTTTATTGATATTGTTAGACCCTATATAGAACGCCGTTGACACTTCGTTAGCGAGAGTCAGATAATAAGTTGGTATGACTAATATGTTTTATTGACTGCGGCACCTTTTTGATACAAATATCAGTGACTTTTTTTTAAATATATTTTAAGGGTAAGCACAGTGCCTTGATCTCACCTAATGGTAAGTTATGATAAGGCCAATGATGGAAGCGTACTTCACCTGGGATCCTCACTAGTGCGGCACTGGCTATCTTATCTTTAGCTGCTGGAACACAACAATGCTACAAACATTGATGTTATGGCGACATATTTAGATAAGATGGTGGTAGTTAAGAAGGCGGACAAATAAGCCCTACCACCAACCAAACCGAGTACACAAACATGTACTCCCCGCTGGGAATCGAACCCGGGACCTCAGGGTCTAAACCGGTGGTCTTAACCACTAGACCACAGAGGTGGTTCAAGAATAAACAAATTCTCTATTCTATACTAAATTCCAGCTCAATAGGTACTATACTATAGGTACTATACCAACCAATAATAAATCAACGAACCAGATAACCCGCATTGCGATTTGATACAAACCAATATCTAACTATAACAATGATTTATTTTCAATAAGTCTATCACCATAAATCACAGGTATCAAACCCAGGTCCGGTGTTGAACGGAGCTGTACCATTTATTTCACAAACAATGTAATACGGCATCCTAATGACGTAAAGAAGCGACCGGTTGCATCTATAATTTTGTACATTAGTGAGAAAAAATTAAAAATTCAGTAATAGAAGAAAAGGAATTATTATGTGCTGCATGTATTTGTGTACTGATTTATAGCTTCAGCGATTGTTATGCATTTCTGTCTGTACTTGTTTTCAATCAACTTTATTTTCAAATCTTTATTTATTGATTTTCGGCTACGGTTTTTTGAAGGACAGTAGTATTTATCAAAATACTCAGCTTCTTGACGAATTTTGAAAAGTAATTCCAGTAGTCGAGGTTGGTTTTTTATGTCTCTATTTAAATTTTTATGCCAGTTTTCTACCATATATTTTGTGATACGATGACGTTCACCTTCACAATTCCAAATGGCATAAGGAATATTGGTATTATTAAGCCATGTAACAACAAATAGCATGCAGCCATTTGTCGCTTTCTATCAGCAGAGAGATGTCTCTTTCTATGTTATTGTATGTTATTGTCACTACATGATTATTAACCCATTATGTACCAGCGTTACCATATGGTAACACTCGATGCTATCTAATTTTTTGTGAATTTAAAAAAGAAAAACTTGTTTAATTTAGATTTTTTTGTTCCGAACGTGTTTATGAACGCATCCTCCATAGATTAATGACATTTAATAGTGTTTGTTTTTATTTGATATGCCGGTAAAATGAAAAGTTTTTAGCGTTAGTTGTCACTACTAAGAAATGGCGGCCAGAAAAAAGTAAGTTTTGTTTAATTTATTTTTTATAGTGTTTTTGCATGTTTGAATAATAAACTATTGTCTAATGTGGTTCAAATTATTTGTAGGATGAATAAATGTTATTGAATTTTTAATAGTTATGGAGCTACAAATGTTTTTTTTACTGTGACCGTATGGTCACGCTAGTACATCATATGGTACACTATTTCTAATAAATATTATTTTTACATTTTGGCTTGAACGTGGCTGAAATTTTGGACGAGTTAGAACAGGAAGACGAGATACTCGTTCGAGACATTTTCATCGAACCTCCGGATGTTGCTCAGTATACTAATGAAGATTCTGCCGATGAAGACGACGGTGGTGTTGTGGAAAATTTGAGTGGCCGGCAGCTTCAGGCTCCCGCTACTTTAGGTCAATCTTCGGTTATTCAACAGAAGTCATCAGAGGAGACCTCTGGTGATGATGAAGAGGAGCCAACCGAGCATCCAAAGAAGAAACAAAGGGTAGTTTTTACTTGGCGAAAAGATGACTTGCCTGACGGTGAGTCCACTGCGTTTACGTCTGCACCTAAACCCAATTACGAACAATTTACATGCATAGATTTTTTTGAAATATTTTTTGATGACCAGTTCATAGGCTTCTTCTTCTTATGAGTTCTTATGAGTATGCTACCCAAGGCGATGTTCGCTGGATGGACAATTCTGTGGTGACGGTAGCATCTACACACGTGGTGACGGTAGCATGTACAGAGTACAAGGTTAACCCTACTGGATTAGCTGACCGTTACTCCAGGGTTCAAAAGAGAAAGTCAAAGTTCCACGACCATACTTGATTGCCGCTTATAATCAGTACATGGGTGGAACTGATCTGATGGATGCTCACATAAACAATTACCGTATAGGAGTAAGGGGCAAAAAATGGTGGTGGCCTATATTTACTTGGTTGGTTGACGTCACAACCAATAACATTCCACAGTTGGACTTTCGCCGGGAAATAGCTCAAACATACCTACAAAAATACCATCATTACCAAAATCTGGGGGCCACCCCTCTACGGCGAAATCTGGAGGCAAAGTGCTGAGCGGCGCGGCGTAAGATTTCAAACATTTCTCGATAATAGAGAAAAGGCGACGATGTGCGGGGGATGGCTGCAAGACAGTTGGACGGATAATCTGCGCAAAATGTGACGTAGGTCTCTGCCTAAACTGTTTCGAGGATTATCACATAATAAAATAATTGTTACTAGGTACAATCATTACATTTGCTTTTCATTGCCAATATAATCCTTATACCAAATAATAACCAATATAATATATCCTTCTAATATATATATAAAAAAAATACAGTTGTTTTATTTCTAATATAAGAATACACAATGTAGGTAGTTATGTCAGTTATAAACATTTACCTAGATTTAAAATCTTGAGACAATTTTTGTACTATATTTTAGCCTAGTGTTACCATATGGTCACAGCTAAAATCTCAAAAAGTAAAAAGAAAAAAATCAAAACAAAATTTAATTATTCATTTTAATGCCATTATATAACCATAACTAAAAAATAAATTCATTAGCTCGAAAATGAAAACTCAGGTCTTAATGGGTTAAGATAAATAATTTGACCTATCTGTTTTTCGATAGTCCGCCTCTCTGACTGTCTGTCTGTACATACCCACATCTTTTTTGGAGGCAATGAGAATTAAATTATTATTTAAATAGGTACTAAATTAAACTTGTGGAGGCACTGGGAATACTTTTTTGGAGGCACGGGAATATGCCCTGCGAACGATTCGGTAAAAGCGAGGAGTCGTAACGCGTGATTTATCGGTACATCTTTTTATCTAGTATGACTTTGTTTATAACATATTAAACACAAGTCATGAAAGGTACACATGGCCGAAGATATCAATGTGATGGGAATGACTGTACAGGTGTACTTATAGAGGAGACTGGAAGAAACGAACATTTTGCACCGACCCCAAATAACATGGGACTAGGGCAGGAAGAACAATGATAGGTACACATGAACAGAACTTGGTGCTTGCCATTCGTGGTCCACAGCCATCCCTGTAGCAGAGAAGGGATGGCACTAGGATTTTAGTGTGTTATTAAACGAGGGCTTCGTTTCACTCCGTCAAGCTTTTCGAGACAAACGAGAACAGTTAAAATTTTGTCTCACAAAATCGTTAACATGATCGAATGACAAATAAAATACGCACTATGTACCCAGTTCGGAGTTTAGGAGGCCTTATAACCCTGAAGAGCTGACATAAAATTGATGTACTTAAGAAAAGAGAACTTGTAAGCACTTTATAAAATAAAAGCTTAAGTTACATTAATTGCAACCGGTAACGTTTTACGTAGTCAGGCTGCGGATACGACCACTGACAAATTGGTAACGACTGCTTCGCCCAATAGTGATATCCGTCAAAGTCTAGCTGCTATAATAGCCAGGTTGTAGACTAGCTGGGTTAGCTCAGAGGCCCTAGCACGAACTTCTGTCGATATCGTATCGTAAACATCAAACGTGATGTCGTCGTAATACAATCTATAAAATGACGTAGGTCAATTGTTAGTTCCCCCTCTCTGGGGTTGGCCCCTCATGTCTGAGGATCTTGGTCAGCATCAGAGTTGCATTTGGAGCGGATGATCTGCCTCCACCGGCTTCTGTCCAGCGCGTCTCTAACGACCGTGTAGTGGAAGACGACGAGTCTTTCACTTGATCGGTCTATCTTGTGGACGATCGCGCGATCTTTTGCCTTCGGTGTTTCATCCACAATCAGTTTTTCCGAACTTTCGTCGTATATGCGCACTGTGTGGCCGAAATATGAAAGAATGCGTTGTTGTCATATTATTATGGTGGACAAGCGAGTTTTTATTTGGAGCTGAGTAAGGATCGATGCATTGGTGCGTTTCGCAGTCCAAGGTCTATGCCAGAGTAACGAGAGTGCGGCAACTGCATACAAATGCTCCGAAACGCACGCACACAAGCTCGTAGTTCACCTACATTAGCACACAGAAAAAAGCACGGGAAAGGAGTACGCGATGACGCGGGCTGTCCCTGCAAACGCGGATCGGGCAGCGTATGTTGCTGTAGTAACGGAGAATAACAAGTATGTCACTGAGCATTGCCGATCAGTATACATGTATTTTTCTTGGTTTGGGTCAATGACCTTTTATATAAATATCATTGGTTTGGGTGTCGCGATTGCAAGTTTTGTTGCATATAGGTGGGTGTCTATTGAAAATGTCTGGAAAAAAATCCTGTTGTGCATGAAGATGTCTCAACACACACAACCATAATCCTAGTTTGTTCTTTTTTACTTTGCCGACAGATATAACAAGGTAAGTTTACAATTTAAAAGACACCCAAATTCACACAATAATAAATTAACTATGTGTGATTCAACCCTAGCTGGTAGGTACAGCTTAGTACGTCGATTCAAGGTCACGGCACTGTTGCCGCACTCTCGTTCACTCTGTCTATGCTCAACAGTGAGGCAGTTAACTACGGTACCTACTATATGATCCCTTGTACGAGTAAGTTTGCTTGCGTAAAGTCGTGTGACACCCTTTTGTAAACTAGACGGTTGGTAAGGAAAAAAGTATTAGTAAAAACTTCGAGTCGCGTATGGCAGGGTTGTACGCATAGGCTGTTTTATGTAAATAATATATAAAAAAAATTCACATTTGGATAACCTTCTCTATATAAACTATAAGTATAACGAACTATATTAAAGAAAAAATTAAATAAGATAACTAAAGACAAAATAAAACCTATAAATAAAAAATGACATCCAGCTGTGGGCTCATGGGAACGGTTCAGAAGAATGCTGGCAACATTACCTCTTTGAATTGCCAAGCTAATACGTTGGCACAGGTAGCTACAAATAATTTAAAAAAAAATTGTAAATAATTATATTTTACTAATGCAAAGCAAACATTACAAGACTATTATAATACGGCTATATGTAATCGACCTTGCCATCCGCTCCAGTGACTACCAACACAGCCGCTGATGGTATCATGTCAAAATGATGGCCGGAAAGATTTTATCGGACAGAGGTGGCCTGCTCAGTACGATTCTGTCATTATAACAAAATATATTGGACTGGACGCGCCACAGAATGATCAATAAATGGTATTTTCTTTTTGTTTATGTGGATTTGCTGCTTTACCAGGTCTTGGCTAATCACGACAATGGTAAGTGCTATGTAATGGTAGTTCACTTTAAAAATAAATTGGTAACAATTTTTTTTTTAATAAATTGGTAACAATTTTTTTTAATGTTTTTTATATAACTCCTAATTTCAATTTAATTTGAATATCGTCATCATCAAAATCAAATCAAAAATATTTATTCTGTGTCACATAAAATAAAGACTATTAAAGTGTCACTACTGGGTCTTTACATAGTATTTGTGTAGTTTGAGCTATAACCTTCGATCAATTATGCTAGAACCGACCACGCTCTATGGGGGGATTATTGAATTTTTCACCCTCTATACACCTCTAATGAGGCAAATGACTTGCAATGTCGTCCGGTTATCTCAGCTACGGCGTAGCGTTGCGTAGCATCTTATTGCTACACGACCGAGACGTTTGTTATGGCAAACGACTAGCTTAATGTATAACTACGTCAAGTTGTCTCCGCTACGGCGTAGCGTTTCGTAGCACTATAATGCTACACGAGATAGCTACGTAGCATTTTATTAGGTACTACACTTTTTAATTAGGCGAACTCTGTGCTTAGGATAATTCACTTCGAAAGTATTGTTTACTATCAGTATTCATTCGAATACGTTTACGAAAACGAAAATTAGTATGGCATTGAAGCAGCGGCTCCTGGCGACATACGAGACGAGTTAAAATTTTGCCATACAAATTCTCGTTTTCGTTCACGTGATCGAATGGCGAATGAAACTCACGCTAGGCACTCAGATCGTCTAGTATTAGTATTTTCACTATTGGATCTTGTCTAAATTAATTTAAACGATTGGCTCTTTTAGTAGCGCATGAGAGGGTTATACGAGAGAGGAGATATACTGAGTTAGCAGGCACGTGATATATACACTCAATACTCAAAATTATATTGCCTACCATAAGTGTTACAAAATTTAAAAAAAAAATCAAAATTCAAAATCATTTATTCAGTTTAGGCTACAAATAGCTCTTATGAACGTCATTATGCCATCGGTTCGTAAGTCTACTCTGGGCAGGAGATCTTGTACTGAGAAGAACCGGCAAGAAACTCAGCAAGTGTCCAGCTCTTTTCTCCCTTACAGCGTCAAAAATATTGGAAAATGACCTATCATAAAAGGACACTTTCCATAACAAATAAAAACACAAAATATAAAGGACAATCACACATGTTAAAAAAAAACAAAAGAGAAAATATAATAATATCTAAGTTTGCAAATTTACGTCAGTTACCAGCTAAAATATGGGTTCACATGAAGTAGTGTAATATGGATCTTCTACTTCTCCTGTGGGGAGGCTACAAAAATAAAGAAGAGAGATTTAAACATAACGATACAATAAGTGTAGACTTACAGGTCTAGTGATTAAACTCTGATTAAACAACACTATTGCTAAGACAATAAGGGTACCAGGAGTCCTAAGGTCAGTTTGGTCGACAAAAGTAGCTGCTTGATAGAGAAAAAACATAAAAACAATAATAAAATGATTGGTATATTAACCTCTTTAAAGAGGTTTCGAATGATAGTACGAAGTTCCATGGCGCAGTGCTTACGCGTTCGGGTGGCAATCTTGCATGTCAACCCTTTTTCAGTTCTATGTATCAAATGTGATACATAACAATTGATTTGTAATTTTTATATCTTTCGTAACGACGACGCGTTATCAGATGGGTGACCAAAATTTTAATATTTATTGATTCCTCCACGTTTTATAAAGCACTTTGATTTTCTTTTTGAGTCTTTAATTCCAGTTGTTAACGAAATTGGGTCAGCGATGATGTGGGCTATATAGCCCGATTTTCCCATGTAGTTTTGGGGGGAATACATGAGCCCAATATGAATGCACTGATTATGTACAAATACTGTTTCCAGAAAGCCCTTTAACAGCAGTTGTGAAGAAGACCCTGATCGCCACAGCACACATCTGCATGAGTAAGGTCAACGCGACCGATGCGGACCTGGAATACATACGATCGGACCCGCCTTATCCTGAGAAGGCTTCGTGTATCATAAAGTGTTTGCTAGAAAAGGTGGGTACGATTCAAGATCAGCTCAGTTCATACTTCACCAAATTTAATATAAGGGGTACAAAATTTATATATTAGGTCCTTACCTATTAACGTTTTGTATGAAGATTTTTTATAAAATTTTATTTTTCACACTAACGTTTTTTTTAATTTTCTTAGCATCTATTTATGTTAAGACTATAAAACTTGTAGAGTAGAGTGTTTGTTTCACTAGCCAAATATAGCAGACATTAAAAAGAAAAAAGTCCCTTCAAAGCTACAATAAAAAAAAGGACAATTCTGCGAAAGAAAAAAGTAGTCAATTTCAAAAAAAATTGGGCGATAAAGACACAAAATTAATAATCATTGTTATTACTGAAGCCTAAGTAACATAATCCTAATTAAAGGTGTATAATAATATTAACAACTGGTATTGACTTTCAGAACTTTTAGACCTTTTAATAAGTGAGAAAAAAACGTCAATTTCATACGTAAGGACCTAATATCTTACATGATTTGATGTTACTTAACTACGTATATACCAACTACAATTAACGTACTTAGCAATTCACTTTATTAACAAATGCGCTATTCGTTGTGTTATCGAGTTTCTTCGGCGGAGCTCAATACTGCAACGCAAAATTATAATTATAAAAATATATCATATTCGGTATAAATATAAGTTTTTTTATATATTTTTTTAAATGTTTACCTCAAGAAATAGCTAACTTGATAGTAGGTAGGTTGTTTAGAATGACATGTAATTTTTTTAGTCCAAATGTCAAATTATACTTTTTAGGCCCGATTTTTCAATCCCCAGCTAAGTTTTATCCAGCGAACAACATTGTCATTTTGACATAATATTTTATGTCAAAATGACAATATCATGACATGTCAATGACAATGACAGTCATGGCTTCACGTCAGTAGTCTAACCGAGCTATAAAGATTGAACCACAATGTTTCGCTTTCACCCCGAGCATAACATATTCCATTGTACCCAGCGATACGCTGGTGTAGTATATCGTTGTTTGTATCGAACAAACAATGTTCTATTTTCTATTAATGAAATGTTATACAACAAAATTACACGTGTATACCAAAAGGCAAACGTAATATTCCCCTACTGAATAAATGAGCAGTGTTATTCTGTACGTTCCTTTTGTTTTTTAGGTTGGCATCGTTAAGCACAATAAATATTCCAAGGCTGGCTTCATGGACGCTGTGACACCTCTAGTGCTCAGAAATAAAAAGAAACTGGCACATATGAGAACTGTGTCAGAGAACTGCGAGAAAGAGGCGAGTGCAACCGTTTTATTTGCGATAGTTGGCTGCACGATAAAATTGCTTTGTCATCTGTGTTGCATAATTTTTGCATTGCTCTTATGTAACATTTTAACCGCTTGTGTAGTTTCTTTTTGGGGGGAGTTTGCTAATTTTCACAAACGGCCTTTTGAGCGTTACTGGACGTTTTTGGGGGCATAGAGAAGCTTTAAGGGCAAGCCATCTGATTGAAACACCGTCACGATTACGTGACACCGTTTCCTACTAGATTTTCCGAGG
Source organism: Eudonia lacustrata (assembly GCA_947562085.1). NCBI lineage: Eukaryota > Metazoa > Arthropoda > Insecta > Lepidoptera > Crambidae > Eudonia > Eudonia lacustrata. The sequence continues at coordinate 3,473,689 of OX387322.1, forward strand.
GGTACCTCGGCTTGGGTTAACCAGGTCGTAAGGGTATCCTCTGTGGTCTCTTGTGTAAGATGGCTTAACACTGAGATCTAATGGTTAAGACCACCGATCTAGACCCAGATGTCTCGGGTTCGATACCTTGCGGGGGTACATGTTCATACTCGGTTTGGTTGGTGGTAGTAGTTTTTATTTAATATAGTTGGCAGCACTGTAAATTTATTTTGTAATCCATAAATGTTGCATTGCTCTTCTGTGGTGCAATGTCTTTCATGAATACTTTAACACTTTGACTGTCATAAAACCAAGACACATTAGAAATAAAATTGTCTTTCGGTCACATTTTATTAAAACTGTATAACTACTACAAGATTATAACTTGGTTTTAAAGAAGGAGAAAAAGAAAAAAAAGCCTCCTGGCAGATTCAGTAGTTTAGTTAAAACTTAATTTTCGTTTATTATTATTTGGATTTTTATAGTAATGAGGTCATTAAGTGCCTGTGAAGCTGATATTAAATAGATTATTTGACTTTGACTTTGACATGACACTAAATGTGTAAGGAAAGTCAAAATCGACGAAAGCCTTCATAGGCTTATGTCGATCGGGTTTTGGGAGAGTCTTCGAACGAGATAAGTAGTACGCAAATATCAAAAAAATTATGATTACTTGTAGCTATTACAAACACAACGATAATTCCAAATCAGTTATTACGTAATAATATAGGTATGATCATCCATCAGTAATATACATACAATGAAATGGTGTACTGATTTGCCTGTGCCTAATACCGTCTGGTACCCTTTTCAATCACCTACCTTCAATCCCAGTTGACATTTATAACTTAAATCCAACGTCTGTGCTCACTTGCTAACAAAGCCTACAAAGGTTACTAAACTTTTAACGTAATATAAATCCGAGAATATTCTAACAGCATTGTCCCAATGTTCCAATTAATAAATGTTCCATATTCTAACCATCAATTATTTATTTATATATACTAGAACAATGAACCTATAACTAAAAAAACCTTAAAAAAAAAATATATATATAATATAATAATTAAAAAATATTATTAAAAGGAGTCCCTTTAGGCAAGGTTCCGAAGATTTTGGCAGCGTTCCATATTATAATGAAATAGAACGAAATGTATATGAGCCGTGTTCAATATCAATAGCGCTTATGTACCTCAAGGATGGTATCGACATAAATGAGAAATAACAGATTCCGATATCCCTTTGAGGGTAACTAACATAATTATTGTTTTTCCGAATTTTATAACTACGATTAATGTTTCCCTGAAAACGTTTCACCGTTTATTGATTCGCGATTTGCCCGAAAACTCAACTCCCATAATCAATCGACAGTTGTTCAGTCGTTTTTTTAATCCCATATTATAATATATTCAATGCTTACAAAACAGGCTATTTTTGTTATTCTTGAATTTTTCATTCACATTACTATTTATAGTTATAAGATAAAATTTTACTAGAAAAAAATCACCAGCCTTAGGAAGACCGAGTGGGAGTCGAACCCACGACCTTTGGATAACCTGTCCAATGCTCTGACCGCTGAGTTACCGAGGCTTCAGACAACAGAAAACACAACATACTATTTTTATGTATGTTTATTTTACCATATAATCAATTTTACACAAGTGCATAACTCCGTAATTTTATTTGATAGAATTATAAATACCTTTCTAACTAAATTAGTAATTTATTAACCCAACTATCTCAACATAGTATTTCAATAATGATAACAATCATGAAACCATCTTGCATGATAACAAGAAAGCATGCATGCTTGCAAGAAAAGTAGCTTAAAGCACGCAGCATGCATGCAAGCAATTGCACCCGTCGCAGCTGCAGCGCCGCAGGGATCGTGCACATCCTTTCGCAGATGTCTTGAGGTCGCCTGTGTAGCTTCAGCTTTTTGGCTAGCTTGATCAGCCTTAGCTGCTGCTGCCTTAGCCACCTGCTCATCACGCAGGACCTTGCACCCCAAGCCTACGCAGTTCCAAATTACAAGCAAAACGATTGTGTGACATGGTGGAAACAATAAATTCTGTCTCACGAAATGTATGGAAAAACTAATTGTGTTAGCGACGTATTATGAAATTAATTTCATTCACTGTATCGCACGCTCAGAATTGATAAACTAACTTTTCTATACTCACACCAATTATCTAGCCCAAGAGAAGCTTCGTTATGAAACTCGTTAAATGGTAACTAGACAACGGATAAACATACCTAAAATACTTAAGTACAAAGGTACTTATTATACATAGAAAACACCCAGACCCGAGACAATTTAGAAAAACAATAATTTTTAAACTGACCCGACCGGGGATCGAACCCGGGACCTCAGAGATGGCGACACTATGAAAACCGGTGTACAAACCACTCAACCAAGGAGGCCGTCAATTGATTTTATAATTATATATATTCCAATAGAGCGTGGTGTCGCTTGCGGTCCACGACTGCGAACCACAACTGCGGGCTGCAGTTGCCGTATTCGGAATGTACAGTCACTAGCATTAACATGTAAACAAAATAACTCTTAATACAATGGAATAAAAGTCAAAACTAGTCCAAAGTAAATAGGGTGTACCTTTGCCTAACAAAATGCCTATTTTTGAATTACAGATTAACCATCACGAAGTGACTCCCTGCCAGCTCGGGAATGAAGTGACGACTTGTATCTTCAAATACGCGCCGGAATTACATTTCAGGGCCTAAAATGTGACGAATAGAATCTAATATTGTCTTTTCAATTATTACGTATAAAACTATGATAAAACTGAATACTAGTTTTAATTAAAAAACTTAATCTTAAGTCTTGGAATAATAAGCTCGTAATTACATTATGTACTTATAGTATGTCCTCAAATGAACCCTGCAAAGAAGTCGCAATATTGAAACCTCAGAATACAAAACAAAATTAGTATTTGATAAGTACTATTTTGTTCTTCTCGGGCGGTGAAACGTGCATACGTGGGACGGCCGAGTGGGCGACGGCCGAGTGGGCGACGCCCGGTTGGCCGTCCCAGGTATCGCTGGGAGGACGAGGTCGCTAAGGACCTGCGCGAGCTCCGCGTTGAGAACTGGCGGGAAGTGGCGCGGGATCGGGAGAAGTGGCGGCAGTTATTATCGGAGGCCAAAACCCATCTTGGGTTCCTGCGCCACCCCAGTAAGTAAGTAAGTACTATTTGTTATATCATTATAATGAAAACACATGTCATCATAGTGCTTCTTAATTGTGCATATCCGAAAATGTATGGTTCTTACTTGATAAGTACTTTAAACACATATAATTACATATTGAAATTATTTATGGCGGTCAGTGTTTAAAAAAAACGACGGGTTGCACTCCGGGAGTGCCGGCAGAAGTGAAAACTTGAATATTAACGTTGTGCATTTTTGATATTTTGGAATGGTTAGGGAATAATTTTGCACGAATTGCTTCAATTATCAGTATAAAAGTACTATCATTTATGTGGTAGAATACAATATTTGTTTATTGCGCTATCGTACACAAACATGACAATTTATATTACATTAAAAAGCACTCGAACATTCGCGCAAGCGCCCTGCGCCGCCTAAACGAAACAGCAGGCATACATTTTCGCCGCGCCGTAGAAAGAGAGGGGGATACTTCCTCTCCTACGCCGCGCCGGCTGTCTACTCTCTATCCGTCTTACGAATATTCGATCAGGTCACGTGTCCTGACGCCTGACACGAGTCACGTGTCCTGACGCGAATTTAACATTTTTTACCCATTACAAAAGAAGTGTACAACGCCGCTAAAGAAGTTTTCACATCAACAAACGTATAAATATTATCTACCTACACCATTTACAGTTCTACATGCACATATTGTTGTTTTCGGTCCATGCCAATATTTATACAGACAATCCGGTAGGAAGCATCAATAAAGTAAATATCTTTATTTCCCACATAAGACGAAGCGATACCGGAAAAAATATTACTCTACCCAACATCACTATTGCCACAAATTGCTTGTCAAACTTGCTAAGTAAAACGAAGTTCTGCAGATAATCTATGGTCTAAGGTAAAGTTGGTATAAAACTTGAAGAAATTCAATCTATACTTATATTATAAAGCTGAAGAGTTTGTTTGTTTGTTTGGTTGAACGCGCTAATCTCAGGAATTACTGGTTCGAATTGAAAAAATATTTTTGTGTTGAATAGTCCATTTATTGATGAAGGCTATAGGCTATATTACATCACGCTATGACTAATAGAACGCGGGTGAAACCGCGGGGCACAGCTAGTATTGGATAATTAGAGTGGTTTACACCTTGTGAGGAACTCGATGGCGCAGTGGTTAACGCGCCCGGTCTGCGATTGCTGAGGTTAAGCATTTCGCAAATTACCTACTGTTAATGAATGTAATGGACTGTAGTTTTTTTTACCCGAAACAAAAATACAATTAAAATCGATATAAGCGCGAGTTGCCTTGAATCATCATAAGACGCCAACCATTAGCTTGCTGCGGCCGTGACGACTACCATCGGTAGCAGGATGCTGGAAACCAGGCGCTGATCAGACTTACCGAGGTAACCAGGTTTACCTGCCTTACCGACATACACACCCCACAGCTACCGTAGGGGTCATCCGACGAGTCAAGGCGCTTCTGCTATATGTTTCACAAGATATTAAACAAATTGCTCGGTAATTTAGACGCAACGTTTGCTGAGGCAACGCGCGACATGATTTTTTAGAAGAGAGAGAAAAATAGTGACGACACAAGGATTGACAGTTCAACTGTCTTTTTTTTTATGGAGAGAATGTTGCAATATTAAAAATACAAAACTGAACACCTACCAAAAATAGCAACCAGTTATTAATTGTACAATTGCAACGTGACTGATCTAGTTATCTACGAGTATACTAATATTATAAAGAAGAAACCTTGGTCAAAAAAAAAAACAAAATTCAAAATCATTTATTCAGTTTAGGCTACAGATAGCTCTTATGAACGTCATTATGCCATCGGTTCGTAAATCTACTCTGGGCGGGAGATTATTTATTTATTTATTTATGGAGTACACAACAGATGATAGTTAACATTAGAATAAAATATCATTTACAATAGAACAGTGCAAGACCGACATCCAAAAGCGTGTACACACAGCTAATCATGCAGATGCGAAAACATTCGAAACAAAACATACAATAAATTTAAAATTAAATAGAAATGTATCAAATGGTATGATGTTATGCAGTAAATTGAATTGAATAAATTTATATGCTTAATCTAATTCAAAATTGTATCAAAATAATAATAATTTAATAAATTGCAATGAGAAAAATAAAATAATAATAAACACTTATTTAAATTATAGCCAAACAATTATCAAGAAATTATTTTTCTAACCTGGGTCCTAAAAATATTATGTTTTAAAGTGTAGATATCGAGCTGTTCGAATAAGGGCATTATTTCGTTATATTGACGGCACATTCTTACAATGGGGTTAAAAAACGATGTATTATTTTTAAATGTTTGAAGAACAAATATATTTTTTTTACTTCTATTCCGAATCAGTAACTTACTAAAGTAACTTACAGTAACTTACTAAAGTATCTTACAGTACTGAGAGGAACCGGCAAGAAATTCAGCAAGTGTCAAGCTCTTTTCTCCCTTACAGCGTCAAAAATATTGGAAAATACCCTATTTTAAAAGGACACTTCCCATCACAAATAAACACACACAAAAAAAGAACAAAATTAAAAAATTTCTAATTACTAGCTCTGCTCGCGACTTCGTCCGCGTGGAATAGTGACTTTCGGCAGCATTTTTAATTTTTTAGGCTCTTTTCCCGTTTTTGCAACATTTTTCACTGATGCTTCGCTCCTATTGGTCGCAGCGTGATGTTATATAGCCTAAAGCCTTCCTCGATAAATGGACTATCCAACACAAAAAGAATTATTCAATTCGAACCAGTAGTTCCTGAGATTAGCGCGTTCAAACAAACAAACAAACAAACAAACTCTTCAGCTTTATATATTAGTATAGATTGTTTTTTATTTTGTATGTATGTTTGTAACGAATAAACTCAAAAACTACTGGACCGATTTTAAAAATTCTTTCACCATTAGAACGCTACATTAGCGTTGAGTAACATAGGCTATATTAAAAAAAAATCTTAACCCGTACGAAGCCGGGACGGTCCGCTAGTGGTTGATAAATTGGTATTACGGACACAGACCGCTCAATGAATGTAAGGTATTACATATTGCAAATGGACTAAGCGAGCGATCGTTCGTTAATAAGCCTGCCGGTCATCGGGTGGGTGACCAAAAATGTATCATCTTGAACTCCTCCGTGATTCGGAAGCCACGTAAAGCCGTTGGACCCGGCTGCATTAGCAGTCGTTAATGACCTCCAATCCGCACTGGGTCCGCGTGGTGGTTTATGGCCTGTTCTCCCTATCCATCCACAGGTAAGACTCATGCCCAGCAGTGGGGACATAAGATGAGCTTGTAATGATGACGACATCCTTCTATACCTAACAATTGTAACATTGCCTTACCTTGAAACTTTCCTTAATCTAAGAATGATAGTTCATTTTAACTGTAACTTGATAAACTTCTTACTGTAGAGTCACTTATAAAACATTCATATTTTGACGACCTCCTTGGTCGAGTGGTTTGTACACCGGTTTTCATGGTGTCGCTGTCTCCGAGGTCCCGGGTTCGATCCCCGGTCGGGTCAATTTAGAAATTATTGTTTTTCTAAATTGTCTCGGGTCTGGGTGTTTTCTATGTATAATAAGTATGTGTGTTACGGACAGAAGTCTCATTATTGTATTGTATAGGATTAGTTAGCGAATATAACTTTAGAATGTAATACGGTTAATATATTAGATTTATATGTTATTTTAATAAATATTTCTTATGTTTGTCTTTTCATTTAACACAAGGTAACTGTTGTATGTTTTAAAGAGGGCCAGGTAAACGTGCCCAGAGGCCTAATGCCTCACTAAGTAGAGATAATTAAATAAGTTAATTAAATCTCAAAGTATATATAATATTTTAATATTGTAAGGTATCCAGATTACGAGAGATACCGTAGGGTAGATAGAAATACATGTAAGAAAGGGAGGTCCAAAACGAAAGGGACAACTGCAAATTACGACGGTTCATGTGGGTAGTGGAAAAAATTGTATACCTACATGGGCCGGCATTTGCCCCCACCACGCTCACGGGCATGACCCAAAGTGTATAAATACAGGCCGGTCAGAGAAAATTTTTGTAAGCTCTCCGGACCCCACCTATGAAGAATAAAGAAGAAATAATCAAGAAACGAGTTTTAACACAGTCCACATCGAAGCACAACGGCTGACTTGTTTGTAGCTGCAACCAGCCACGAACAATGTGTTTAAGTATTTTAAGTATGTTTATCCGTTGTCTAGTAACCATTTAACGAGTTTCATAACGAAGCTTCTCTTGGGCTAGATAATTGGTGTGAGTGTAGGAAAGTTTATTATTATCTCTTTATTTATTTTTTTTCTATTATTATTATTATTATATCTTTTACCCTGAAAAAATTGTAGATCGCTATAAAGTAGTGAATATCGAAGTCAGGCACCGATGCCGTTATAGACTATAACTACACTATAACACGTTTCTCTTTTGAAATATCGTCATCAGCTGATCAATTTCCTCACTAATGGGATTACCTAACCACAAAGAAAGTATTACAACCGGCGCTTATAATAGAAAAACCTGTGTATATGCCAAATATAGATTATACTACGAGTATAATACGTATCAATTTGATACGTTGTCATTAACTCACCACAGAATATTAAAAAAGTAAACATTTTTTTATACCTATTTTTGTTATTTTTAATAATCAACCAGTCTCTTAGGAGCTCTTTAACCTCATTCCTCCCTCTCCATTCCAGATCGACGCGTGCAGGTCTGAGAAGCCACCCTCATACCGTGCAGACCATCAAGACACGTACCAAAAAGTTTGGACAATCGTTCCTTTGCCGAACTGCCCTTATGTGGAATGCGTTTCCCGCACACGTGTTTCCTTCCTCTTTCTCTCCCGGGTTATTTAAACGGGGCGTGAAAAAGCATTTATGCAGGCCGCCATAGTGTGAGCGTTCGGCATAGCGTGGTAGCGCTGTGATGAACGCTTTCACTTCATGGGCTTCACTGACTGCTTTTCATCAGGCAGGGTGAGGCCATTTTGGCGTGCCACAATAAAATATAAAATAAAAAGTCATAGGAAGTTTGAGTGGGAATCGACCCAACGACCTTTGGTTAACCGGTCCAATAGTCTGACCGCTGAGCTTCCGGCCCCAGAAGACTCGTTGATTTTTTATAAGTACTATGTGATGTACGCTACAAGACAGGCGGTATTACTAAACTGTGATGTAACTAGCATGGTCCAAAGGTCGTAGATTCGATTAACACTCGAGGCTTCCTGTGATTGGTTGAATTTTGATGTGTAACATCTTTCCGCTCGCTTTCAATAGTTATATCTTTTAAAATTAAAGTCAACTTAAAACAAATAAACAGATAACAAAAATAGTTACATTTAAATATTTTCGAAATTTTCTAAAACCACCATTTACATTTTGCGCTTTGCAATTTGTGGGCGTGATTTCGTGAAATGAGACGGAAGTATGTGTAACAGGAAGTCAGGAAAGTTACCATTTTGTAAATTTAAAATAGATATAACATATTATTATTATATTTGACATATCATTTGACTATCAAAGGTCATTTTGATATGTCAAATGTCTTCTAATGAGTATTTACTGCATTTATTTTATAGTTATAAAATGATGAAATACCTGACCCATTTTTTTCAGAATATAATGTTGAAATTGCTTATTACTAAGGTGAGATGTCAAATGTTACACATCATATTATGAGTCTACTGTACGGCTCACTCGTTTTTTTTCTAGTATAATTTTATTGGTGCCTGTAATAAACATCACATACATAACAAAAATCACATGGTAAGTAACTATCACAATCCCCTTTTGCAATAGGAAGACCATAAAGTTTCACATTCCACAATTTCGAACAACCAAGCGAAATCGGAACAATAATCGTTTTGAACACTTTTCGTGTAACTGGAATGGGTTTTGGTCTGTACCTACAATGTTGATTGAAAAAAAGCTGCCGTCGTCGTCCGTCGGTGTGACCCGTATAAGTTTCGCCAAACATTGGAGTTTTATATTTATAACCGAACGTTTGATTTCGATGTTTGAAGGTGTGATTGGTCTGTGGTCACGTTTGGTTCAAGAGCTTTTTCCCAATTTTTTTTTATAATAAGCTATAGATAGAGAGAGAGGGTAGATACCATGGGATATAGATAGAGTGGGAGAGAGAGATAGATAGAGAGAAAGGGTAGCGCTTGACCTACGTCTCGACTGAAAGTAAGTTACAATAAGACCGAAGGAAGCGCACTTCGCCTCACATCTTCAAATACCACGGAACTGGTTAACCATATAATACTCTTTCTTCTTTACATAAGAAATTGGAGTTTTTTTCTCACTTATTAATAGGTGTATTACTTCTAAAAGTAAATACCGGTTGTTAATATTATTATACACCTTTAATTAGGACTATGTTACTTAGGCTTCAGGACTAACAATGATTATTCATTATGTGTCTTTATCGCCCAACTTTTTTTTTAAATTGACTTCTTTTTTTTGTTTGCGGAATTGACCTTTTGTTTCATTGTAGCTTTGAAGGGTCTTTATTTTTTTTCTTAAACAAACACACTACTCTAAAATTTTTATAGTGTTAACATAAATAGATGTTATAAAAATTAAAAAAACGTTAGTATGAAAAATAAAATTTTAATAAAAAATCTTCATACAAATCTCCAATTTCATAGGTAAAGACCTATTACTTTCTGAAAAACAGCTGCAAGAGACTATGTAGTATTCACTTTTTTTATAACATGTAAATAAGATAGAGGATAGAGAAAGGTTTGTGTAAATACGAAAATACTTACGGTTTTTATTGTTGCTAAGCATGTTTTTATATGAATCTCTTGTAGTCACATTATTTTTAGGTCCAGTTGTTTCCTTCTAGTCTGACCCAGTCTGACCCAGTCTGACCCCGAGATCCTGTGCAGTGCTGCTGAGCCAGTCCTTCGCTACGTATTGCTGAGGTAGCGCCATCTGGCGCTGATAGATTCCTCATCATTATCATCATCGGCCTATCTTAGTCCACTGCTGGACATAGGCCTCCCCATATTAGCTGATAGATTTTTGTATATAAATTGTTTTGTATAGATATTTTGTAAATATTTTCTAATTATTAAATTTCATTTATTTTCTTTCTTTTAATTAAAAAAGTTGCTTCATAACAACTAATACTGATGATAGTAAGGCTTCTCAAATGATTGATCATGACCAGACCTGCTCTTCATGTCGGAAAACGGAAACCTTACAAGGTTTATCTGTGTAGGAGCGCCACTCTTAATACTTATAAAAATTGTGTTAGATGCAAACAAGAGTAGGTATGTTTTTTTTTTACAAAAAACTAGTATCCTATGATAGATTAAGAAGATGATTATTTTGTAAGAAATATTTTTAAAATTTTGATTTGTATTTAGCAAAGACGTATCAAGTAGCTTAATTTTCTACTTCCATGTACATTATTATATTTAGGCAGAACATATTTTTTAAGATATGTTATTTTTCTTAAGTTATCATGTCTTTTGTATACATACAGGTATCTAGTGTCATTACATTCAGTTAAAATGGAATATATAATTTTATCAAAAATATTTATGATGTTGCTGTATCGAAACAGTTCAGTTGTGATGTGTGATGTAAGATATTACATATCTACATACATGGGCATTTTTAACTTTACCGGGCTTTTTGAGAGCGGTTAGAAACTTAAAGGGTTCCTCAAGCGGTGTGAAACGAATCACCGTCATTGGTTTTTAGAGGGAACTGCATCACGCACTAGTGCGTGTCCCCGTGCTCTACTAGATTCTCCGTGGGGTTCAGATCGGATCGGGTAATGCTTGTGCAGGTATTCAGAGGTCTATCGGAGTTATAGAATTATGCTTTTGTTATTTTCGTTGTGGTACATATACCTACCTGTCCTACCACAAACCAAACCGAACACAATACTCTTCAGCTAGGAATCAATCGCGTAGCCTCTGGTCTAAAGATTGGTGGTTTAACAACTATTTCATCTCCATCATGATCTAAGCCTATCCTTATCTCTGATCTAGGCCACTCTCGTTTATTTAACGGAACGTCACTGTGATTTGTGGTTTTTGTTAAGCGAAGAAAATGACTTATGGCTTAAACGTAAGAAACTACAAATTGCTTGTACGCATCCATATAAAAACGTCCCGAAAGTTTCTAATCTCAATTTTCTTCAGCACACCGAACAAATATAGACATCCGACTGTATGAACCTTAACTTGTTAAGAATAGAGTCGAAATTGTCATTGGCAAGCGACTAAAATATAGATGTTTTTACCTATCGCACTGAGTGCTCCCCAAAAGGTGACACAGACATCTCGACGAGACGATTCGTTCGAATTGAGTCTTTAACTCGTAGCAGTAAAGGCTTCTTTCATATGGAACGGCCAATATTAAACTTGAGACCTATAAAACGTTGAGGTTCTCACAGTTTTTTGCTCAGGTCTTACTTTTCTATGCTTGTGGCTGGTTTTTTAGTAAGTAAAGAAGTAAAGTAAGTCAAGTAAATAGCCTATAACTGTCCCACTGCTGAGCAAAGGCCTCCATCATTGAAATCAAGTCATCACTACAATAGATAGGTATTGCCTTACTCACCACGCTTGCCAAGTACAGGTTGGTACAAACCTGATGCTATGCATCGAAAAATCCGAAACACACTTTGCCGGACCTGGGAATTGAACCCGGGACCTTCAGGTATCGGGCCGAGCGCTCTGCCACTTGGCCACCGAGGCGTTTTTTAGTAAAAAAAAGTAAAAATGTTGAATTAAAAAATAATAATTAAAGTACACGTTTTATTGTCTTTATATTTCAATTATACATTATTTTGAGTAAAAATTTAAAAATCTTAATTTTATTGTGGCCATATAAAGTCATTGCCTCAGATAAAAGAGTTAACCCTCAACTATTGAATGGACTGGCCGTCTCAACCCTAACTGTTGGAAAACAACAAATACTGCTTACATTGTTGTTATGATAACAATATTATTAGTACTTACTTAGTCGTTTTCCTAAACAATTGCTATTTACATTTACCGGCACATAATGTGGTAATAATTAACGGGAAACGAATAGAGTCGCATCAGAAACGAATATTTGAATACGAAGTTCTGCAATGCGTGCTTCCGCAAAGTAATAATAAATGAAAAATGGCATTATAAAACACAATCTTTATTGCAATGCCGCCGGCTCCGTTCATTTTGTGGTCGGACGCTTTTACTGAGCCGTTGGATTTCAATTAAGTTTTCCCTTTTTTATTGCTGTTTATTTATGAAATTATATTTCAATTACTTCTGCCTGCAGATCTCTCGTGTTGCATTCGATTTGGTCTGTCACTAGATATTAAATAATTAGTTATGTTTTATCTGACTTTACTTGATTTATTCGCGCCATTATCATCATCATCAGCCTATATTAGTCTACAGCTGGACATAAGCTTCTCCAAGTGCACGCCACTGAGCACGATCCACGGCTACTCTCCTTCAGCTAATGAAATAAATACTAAAAACACATACACACATACTAAAATACCAAGTACTCCTAAAATGTATAACTATATTTGTAACTGATTTCTTTACACAATGCACAGTTGCCTGCACGAGGCCTTAAAGTTCTTATTCTTAGATCAAAGTCAAAGCAAAAGTAATACCTATAAACTACAATTTTAAATCTTCCTAAACAACCCTTCGCCGTCCAAACACACATTACTGGCAGTGTTTCCTGGTACACATGCGCTCAACACGATTTAGGGTTTGTAGTGAACACAACCCTGGAACGGGTCATTTTACATCCAGCCAGTTGAATGTCCATGGTGAGTTACGGGTTAATGTACTTACTACAGGACATTTTCTCGGGAAAGATTTGTATTGCAAAACAATGCAATACAAATCTTTCCCGAGAAAATGTGTGAAACATAAATGTCTTATGTCGCAATTGTGTTATTAGTTTTTAACTGATCGTGTTGTAGTTATTTATTTATTGATTTAATTAAAACGGTTACAAAAACCAATTACATGAATGAACAATAAAACGACCTTAATAATAAACAGTACAGTTCATAAAAAAAAAAAACAAAGCAATTTAATAAAAAAAAAACGAAATCATAAAAAACCAAATAAATTTAATTTTGACCAAAAAATATTAAAATAAAAACAGGAATTTTAAATTTTTTGTTAGTGGTCAGTCCACCCAGACCCTGAGTTCCCCGTTTCGATTCTTACATGCGCGAGAATTGGCTGGTGTGTCAGAGTTTGTATATACGAGTATAATCATGTTTTTAAGCTACTTTGTTCTTTGTACATAAATGAAATTTGTTAAATGACCATAAGTTATTTATATTTAAATATGTTTAATAGTTTTCCGATTCATCGAGTAAACATCGGTCATTACCTCAAACAGGCAGACACCACCTCTGTGGTCTAGTAGTTAAGACCGCCGATCTCAGGCCCAGAGGTCCCGGGTTCGATTCCCACGGGGGGTACTATACCTGTTTGTGTGCTCAGTTTGGTTATTGGTGGTGGCTACCACAATTTTATCTAAATATATATATACGCCATAACATCAATGTTTGTAGCATTATTGTGTTGCGGTAGTTATAAGATAGCCAGTACCTCAGTAGTTGAAGATTCCGGTTGAATTGCCCGATCCGATCCGAACACTTCGGAGAATCTAGTAGGGCACGGGGACACGCACTAGTGCGTGATGCCGTTCCCTCTAGAAAACCTCCGAAGGTGATTCGTTTCACATGGCTTGAGGTACCCTTTACGTACCTCGCCGCCCCCATAAAAGCCCGGTGAAGCTGAAAATGCCGTTTGAGGCAATCAGTAATCTCTCTCTCAAAAAAACGGTTGAATTGCGCTTCTACTGCCTTATCGTCACATAACATCAGGTGATATGAATGCAAAGTGTTAACCCGTAAGACATTTAAAAACAAAGACACCGCCATTAAAGCGTTTGCCACAGCCATACTTGGCAACATAGCAATTCCAGCATTCTCGATAGATTTCCCTTTTACTTTGTAGCGATACAGAATTGTCTTCACAACGGGTTCCAATCTTTACATATTGCATTGCTATTGCGCTTCAACGCAGACATTCTAGACTAGAAGTCTGGAACGCTTGCGGCAGTGTTCTTGTTAAGGTACACTCGGTCTGGAAAGCTTCTCATGGGAGATTTCCGATGTGGTATTTTCTGAACAGTCTTGGCAGGGTGTACAAGCCATGGCTGAAACTGGCTTGGCTAAAATTGCTGATTGGCTGAACACAAATCTCTTGACCCTAAATATAGAAAAAACTAACTTTATATGTTTTATTACAGATCAAAGGTCACAACCAGGTAAAGGTTTTTGTCTTAGGATTCATGGGTGTTATGGTCGACCAGAACGGGAATGCGTATGTCCTCTTATTCAAAAAGTTGACTGTACAAAATATTTGGGAGTAATATAATCGAAATAAGTTCTAAATGTGAATACCAAGATAATCTATAATCTATCAAGATTATAGATTATCTTGGTATTCACATTTAGAACTTATTTCGATCAGAACTAGAAAACTCATTTGGATTTTTAGAAAACTGCGTTACGTTACGCCAAGTAATTTACATAATAAAATCTATATTACGTTAGCGCAATCAGTCATAACATACTGCAATCCTGTTTGGGGTGGTGCTACCAAGGACTAAATTTCTTTATCTTGAGAGGACTCAAAAATCACTCAAAAAGTAACGTACTTTAAGCCTTACCGGTACTCGACCAATGATTTGTATAAGCGTTGTGGGCTGTTATCGATTAGAAAACTGTATATTTTTCTACTCATGCTTGACTTACACAAAAATTTTCCATTTGATCCAGGAAAACAAAATAAAAGACGTAAATACAATGTAGCACCTTATCGACCCATTCGTACGGTTTTTTCTGAACGTCGATACACTACCCGATTGTCAGTTATCTATAACGCTGTAAATGCAAAAAATAGTAACAGTGGCTAAAAGAACAAACCTACGAAGAAATTGAAAACCTTTTAAAAAAAGTGACATAAATACATAACATTATAATTATAATATTAAACAAATAAACATACTGAGCTCTTAAGTAAATACAGAGATAGACACACACACACACACACACACACACACACACACACACACACACACACACACACACACACACACACACACACCCTCACACAC
The DNA here is from genome assembly GCA_947562085.1 of Eudonia lacustrata. NCBI lineage: Eukaryota > Metazoa > Arthropoda > Insecta > Lepidoptera > Crambidae > Eudonia > Eudonia lacustrata. Next base: position 3,489,080 of record OX387322.1, read on the forward strand.
CCTCTCTCACACACAGTCACACCCTCACACACACACACCCTCACACCCTCTTTCACCCTCTCACACACACACTCACACACACACTCACACACACACTCACACACACACTCACACACACACTCACACACACACACACACACACCCTCACACACACACACACTCACTCACACACATAGGTACACACACACGTTCCTTTTTCTTTACATTTTTTGCCTATTTTTATATTTCTCAATGTTATCTTATGTCCTGGGAAAGAGCGAGTCATCCTCAATACGAGTATTACATTACTTACTGGGGTGTCTCAATACCATGTAATATGTAATTGAGAAATAAAGCTATTTTTTTTATTTTTTTTATTGAAGCAGCGCCTCCTGGCGGCATACGAGAGGAGTTAACATTTTGCCATACAAATTCACGTTTTCGTTAACGTAATCGAATGGCGAATGAAACTAACACTAGGCACCCTGGTAAAATTTAATGTATCAAGCCATGTATGAATCTTTGCAGTCTCGTTATTTTGTGGTTCAGCGAAATTTAACAGTTATTAATTTAAGAATGCGTTTTGCTGTTCAATATTCATTAAACATATTAAGGGTTAAATCGATAAGGATTCTATGTCCTCTAACACAAAACTTCTTCTGGTACATCCTTAGAAATTGGATACGGAGAACCGTAGTTAGGGCTGAGTGGCGCGCCTTGGTAGAGACCATGTCCAGTAGTGGACTGAAATTAAGTATCTAAGAATGTATCCTAATAATAGGTAACACACCCCTGCATATCAACCTACCACAAACTTTCAAATTTCTTCAATAGACTTTGAACCTTATCACTAAGTTATGTGGTTGAAAATGTATTAAAAAAAAATTGTATAAAAATAAGTAGGTATATAAAAGTTTTGTATAGGTTGATTTGCAGGCGTCTGTACTATACGATCAAAAATATATTGCAACTCAAAAAAACAATCTAAAAACTAAACCTAACAGCCAATATCCTTCTGTCGATAGAAAGCGTCGAATTCATACAATATGCAAGTTTAGAAAAAGGTTTTCAACCCGGACAAATGGACTGCGAGTACAAAACAAATGCTTGCCAGTGCATTGTTTCTTTTAGATAAAAGGTGTGCAGAACATTTTTACACACGACAAAATATTATTTTATATTCGAAATTTTACAAACGACAATATTGTAGCAGAATTATGTAATTACATTTATTGTTTATTAGTAAATATCCTAGCAAACTAACTAAGTGTGTTCGCTGTTGTATTGTCACACTATTATTATAAATGTGAAAGTTTGTGTGTATGTCTGTATGTTCCTTCTTCACACTGCAACGGATGGATGGATTTGGATGAAATCCGGCATACAGATAGTTTGTAACCTGGATTAACACAAAGGATAGTTTTTATCCTGGTATTCCCACGGGAATCACACTATAAATATAATTTTCCAATACAAAATGATTTGTTTGTTTTGTTGTCATGGAAACCAAAGAGAATTTAATCACTTGATGGAAACTGTCAAAGCGGTACGAAGTCCGCCGGGTCCACTAGTAGATTATATTTTGCGCTATTAAAGCACATTGATAATAGTCCTGTTATCCTATCCAAAAGCGAACATGCTGGTGTTAGGTATGGGTTCCCGGCAGTAGTCTAATGAGGAGCTCGATGGCGTAGTGGCTAACGCGCCCGGTCTGAGGTTAAGCAACTTTCGCAAAAGCCGGTTATCGAATGGTTGACCAAAAATTTATCATCTCGAGCTCCTCCGTGCTTCGGAAGGCACCTAAAGCCGTTGGTCCTGGCTGCATTAGCAATCGTTAACAACTACCAATCCGCACTGAGCCCGCGTGGTGGTTTATGACTCTTTCTCCCTATCCATCCATAGGGAAGGCTCATGGCCCAGCAGTGGGGACATAAAATAAGCTTTTGATGGTCAGTAGTCTTATGAAGCTTTGGGAATTAAAAAACGATTTCTCGCATTAAACCCGAAAATCTATCCGTTCAGCTACCGATGTTTTATTAAAAATAATAAATTAACAAAATTTTTGACTTTTTCATCACTGTCCAAACCTCCTGAGATGACTCCCGTGATGCAAACGAACAACTCTTACTATTGGACCCACTCCCTAACTCGAAAATAAAATTCAGCTGTTCCATACAAAACATCAATATTCATTCGACCAAAATGTACAGTGGCCCAAGAAAGTGGTGTACCAACGTTCATACTAGATATCACTGAAAGAGATGCATAATATTGACGTAAACCTAATTGATAAGTATCCATACGTCGTAGGTCACTTATAAGTGCATGACATTTTAACCTTTATTACAAATTTATAAGACATTAATTACTGTAAAGAAAATTATAAATTTTCTAAACAAAAGTAATAAAAACTATTTCTATAGACCACCAAATTCTATTTGATAAAAAGAAAACTGACAATTGACATTTGTCAAATATATTTTAGTAATTTAATTTCTATTATTTTTAATAATAAAATTGCATTGCAATTGCATATAATTAACATCTTCAATGCCTGCCAACTTGACTATTGCTGAAAGGGCGCAAAAAATTGCTCAATTTAATGTAGGTTTCAACATTAGTGCGATATCGAGAAATTTAAATATATCGAGACGTCAAATAAAGAGGGCAATAAAAGTTGTCAGATCGATCTGCAAGCGAAACTAATCTTTATCGCCTATGAATCTGCCATGCGACATTCAACCTTAGGGTGGTAAACCAATTTTTTGGGCGACCGTACCTATGGAACAGCAAAATTTTATTTTCGAGTTATGTAGTTGGTCCAATAATAGTAAGAGTTGTTCGTTTGTATCACTGGAGTCATCTCAGAAGGTTTGGACGGTGATAAAAAAGTCAGCCTGTATAAATCTGCAAACAGCTGCTCTGGGACGTGAAAAAAATGTGTTGATCAGATGCCTAACGTTCCGTGCATGTCGTAAGAGCTGACTAAGGGACAAGGGTACTAAGATGTTCGCACATTAGGCGATCGGCGAGCAAGCCCATCACTGATGTGTATATTCCACCATTTGTTTATGCTAGATGTGGTGTCGGGTCATTACATGGATGGCGAGATTAATCAGAATTTGTGATATCAATAAGGAAGACCACAGGTTCCTCTTTTATGAGTATGCATAAACAGCATTTGAAAAAAGATGACATACCACATATCTAGCGACAAGTCTTTTCAATTCAACTAAATGTAATGTCATTGGGTGCCCTGTCTTTATTTTCTATTACTTACATACATACATACATATAATCACGCCTCTTTCCCGTAGGGGTAGGCAGAGACCACTTTTTTCCACTTGCTACGATCCATACATACTTGTTTCGCTTCGTCCACTTTCATTATTTCCTTCATACATGCTCTTCGGTTTAGGGTACTCTTGACCTGGCCTTTTTCCAAGACGTCCCCGATTTGTCTCGAAACGTCCGCCTAGGCCTACCCCTTCCAACACTTCTATTACTTGTTAAAATATTATTATGAGCCATTGTAAATACATATTTTTTGAATTTTTAGCCTAATCTTAACGATTAACTACCCTTTGCAAGGTCCATGGCTACAGAGAGAATCCCCCAACTGCCTTAGTCCATATTTGGTCTCACAATCTTTTTATTGTATTTATAATTATTTTTAAAGTGTTTATAATAGGTCCTTACCTATGAAATTGACGTTTTTTTCTCACTTATTAATAGGTGTATTACTTCTAAAAGTCAATACCGGTTGATAATATTATTATACACCTTTAGTTAAGACTATGTTACTTAGGCTTCAGTAATAACAATGATTATTCATTTTGTGTCTTAATCGCCCAATTTTTTTTTAAATTGATTTCTTTTTTCTTTTTAATATCTGCTATATTTAGCTAGTGAAACAAACATACTACTCTACAGTTTTAATAGGGTTAACATAAATAGTTGCAAAAAAAACTTTAGTAATTTTTTTTTTTTAAATCTTTATACAAACCGTCAATTTTATAGGTAATGACCTAATAATTTACGCTTAACGTTATTGGCGAACTCGTCACTTTGTACAGCATTTAAATCTGCCAAATAAATTCGAGTAGATCCAATCATTTCAATGTGTAGCAATTAACTCTGAGCTCGTGTTAAAATCAGCGGTGACGTAAACATTGAATCATAAAATAATAATTGAAATTTTAATTGAAAAGTTTTGATTATGGAAATCGCGATGCAATTTACGTTTAATAAAAGACAAGTCATTGATTCCTTTAATTGACTCTCGCGTTGGTTTACTTAGGTGCTCCGCAGACAGGCAACTTTAGTTGATGAAACTATCAACGTACTTAATTGCAAAAACTGTCAACTTTTTAAAAGTCCCGTTACAGGCTGCCAATGGGGTATTTGACAGGTTTTAGAAAAATATGTCTAATGGTTCATTATAGCATAATATATTTGCAGTTTGATTAATTCGTTATGAATTTCTTTAATTTTTATGAAAATCGCCATTAAAATTCAAATTAATAAAATAGCCGCCAAAACGCTGAATGCAGGTCACGTGATGTCGTGACGTCACCTGCTTGTAAGCAAACTTTTAGCTGTCAAATTAAACGTACAAAACTTTGATTGACATTTACTGTAAACAAGCTGGTGACGTCACTCCAGATTCAGCGTCATCCCGTGCGTTTTTGATCACGTGGTCAATCATAAAAAATTTATAATGTTATTTATGATTTTTTATAAAAATCATACTTATTTTAAAATTTTGTGCCGGCTAAATTAGTTTAAAAACATGTTTACTATTAAGTTAACAACAGTTTGATCAATATTTTCATTGTAGTCAAATACCCTATTGCAGCACCAGTTTAAGGTTTCCGCAATTCTGTCAGTTTGGTGAAATCAGTAACTTGACACGACTAGTAGATAGATGATGCTCTTGTGACGTTCCGTATTAGATTAAATGTTTAGCGGTGCGTCGCCTTAGGATTGTGCGCATTTCATAAGTTCTTTATGTGAAATACTTACACATCCAAGGTTAGGTGTAGAGATAAGGTAAGGTATGGACTTTAAAAATATTAAGAACTCCTGTAAAATGCGATTTCATTCGGCATTATCGTTAATACCGTCAAATCAGATTCATCATCATCATCATCGGCCTATCTTAGTCCACTGCTGGACATAGACCTCCCCTAATGAGCGCCATAGCGCCCTGTCCTCAGCTTGACGCATCCAGCATCTGCCTAATCAAATCAAATTAACAAATCACAATTTGACAATTTGACTAAACTATTCGACGAATTGACAAGGCATTTCGTTAAAAAATGAAAAATCAAGCCTGCCTAAGAATAATGTTTATTGCTTGTAGGTACTTACTGACGATCCCCGTTGGAATGCCGCCATCTTACCACTCTTGGCCATGACTGGCACCGTTCCCAAACGCACGGCCGTTACACATTGTACCGGACGACATTACATTAGGAACGTTGCGCGACAACAGTCCTTAGTGGCTGTTTAGAATGGCTTACTCGGTTTTGTGCACAGCTAAAACTTGCATAGTTACTGTGATTTTAGGGGTACATATTTGTATATCAAAAATTAAAATACCTACGTGTAATTTGTCGGTCATGTCCATCATGTCATCAAAAATGTTAATATCGCTTTTTTCTAAATTTCACGCGTAAGTACAATGCCTTGATCTCATCTGATGTTAAGTGATGATAAGACCAATGGTGGAAGCGCACCTCACTCGGGATCCTCATCTAGTAAGGCACTGGCTATCTTATCTGTAGCTGCCAAACACAACAATGCAACAAACATTGATGTAATGGCGACATATTTAGATAGGATGGTGGTAGCTAGCCAGGCGGGCAACCACGCTGTAAGGAGCAGGGCGAGTGAAACCACATGTAACTTAGTAATGGTACATTTATTGTGCTCAACCTGTTGCAATCGTGAAAAGAGGACGAGTGGCTTTTTTTTTTTGGAGATAGACTGCTGATTGCCACAGGGGGCATTTTCAGCTTCACCGGGCTTTTTTTAGGAGCGGCGAGGTACGTAAAGGGTACCTCAACCCATGTTGAAACGAATCACCTTCGGAGGATTTCTAGAGGGTACGGCATCGCACACTTAAAAGTGCGCGTCCCCGTGCCCTCCCAGAGTCTCCGAAGGGTTCGGATCGGATCGGCTGGACGAGTGGCGGGCGCGCAGGCCCTTATATATTAGCGGACTGTCGCTGTTTGCGGGAAAAATAGGAACTACTTATGTGATACATTGTCTAGATTAATTGCAACATAATTAGTTTCCCTTTGTCGGTGCCAGATGGCGTTAAATATACAACACAAGCCCTACCACTAACCCAACCAAACCAAATACACAAACATGTACCACTCGCTGGGAATCGAACCCGGAACCTCTGGGTCTAAACCGGTGGTCTTAACCACTATAACATAGGTGGTTAAATTTCTTGTGTATTTTAACCATTTAATGTATTTTAACTATTAAAGATTTTCACTGTCGGCTGCAGTCGGGTTCTACAGCGTTACCGGCTTATGAGCTAGCGACGGCCAATTCCTTTATTAATCTTTCTTTTGGCGACCTAGCGTGAAATTTCGTACGCATTGACATTTGACGAAATGTTCAGGGAGCGTGTCGAACGAATCAAACTTAGTTTGACTTTCTTTCTCCTTAGCCGCGTCGCAAACAAGGAAAATGGTGAGGCGAGGGCGCGAGGCAACTGCTTCCAAAATGGCCGAAAATTCTTCACAAAGCGAAACATGAAATATCACTACGCCAGTAGAAACAGCGGAATACAAAATCAGCCTGACGCGGCTTTGGTATTACTGGGACACAGTGTATATGACGTTTAACTCATTGATAGATAGGTACTTTTTTTTTCCTTTAGTTGATGGCTTTGTGCGGATAGCATTAAGCCAGTGGCAAAGTAATTTTTCTTACAAGTAATATATAAATAAACAATATGTCTTTCTTGTATAGATGATCATGAATGATAATAGAAATGAAAAGTGAGAAATGTTATACCCTCCAGCCCCTCGAGTATCTCAGTAAAGATGTGGGTGGGCTTTACTAAGTTCTCGGGCGGACTTCTTGTGAGAATTTGAAAAGTGAAGTTGCACTGTTTTGTTTCATTTGTCAACACTCATGCACACTAACGAACACTTAACGGTTAATAATCCACTGTTATAAATCCACCATTATTTCACATTAATATTCGACATAACACAAATTTAAGTAAATAAAACAAAACCGCAGACATGACTCTTCACTTTCGCGCCAAGAAGTCCCAGATAGGTACATATTGCTACAATTCTTAGAAATATTTTGTTTTTTCGGAGAGAGTTTGCTGATTGCCTCCTGAGGCATTTTCAGCGATACTGGACTTTTTTGGGGGCGGCGAGAAACTAAAAGGGTTCCTTAAGCCGTGTAATCGAAATACCGTCAGAGTTTTTCTAGAGGTAATGTGCATCACGCATTATTCCCGTGTCTCCGTTCGTGTCCCTATCCCCTACTAGGGGACTCCGAGGGGTTCGAATCGGATCGAGTGTTAAAAATAGTACCATCTACCTCGTATTACTGGTTTGCTGTTCTGTTTTCTGTCTGTGTGTGCAGCCTGTTGACTTGTTGCGATGTGTGTCTCTTCTATAACCTATTTCAGGCCATGTTCTTTATTTTAGTCTTTATTTCAATCTTTTTTTATATTTGCTTAATTACCTATAGCATTTAAGTACCAAAATTGGGAAGCGTGGCAATATTTTTAATCCGTATACTTAACCTTATTTTATCAATATTAAGTTTTACCAAACACTGCTATATTTCGCTAGCTTCAAAAAGTTATTAACCTGAAAATGACCCGTTGCTGAGTTCAGGCCTTTCAATCAAGAAAATAAAGTCTTAACCCACCTAGGTATCTGGGCCAATAAGCCTTTAATTAGTACCTTCTTGGGTCAAATACGACTTCAATTAGAACATAAAAAAAGAAATGAAAGTAAGCAAAGAAACGTTGAAAAATGTTTAGTTTTAGTGATAAAGCGCCTCTGTGGTACTTATCTATATAATAATACGTGAAGCAAAAACTTTGTACCCCTTTTTTACGAAAATTGGGCGGACGGAGGAGTATGAAATGTCGCACACTTATAGTTTATATAAAAAAGGTTATCCGAATGTTAATATATTTTTATAATTATGCATAAAAATACATTAAATCAACAAAACAAACGTTACACACACTAACATGTATTTGACACACACGCATATTATACTCTTTGCAAAAATTTCAAAAATGCAAGAGAAGCGGCCGAAATCTGTCAATGCCAATCCAAACTCACATTCTATCTTTTTTAATTTTTCATTGCTTAGGATACAATCCGTGCAGCCTTAATAACATTACAGTCCAATTTCGACCACTGGGCGACCACTAGTATTGGTTAAATCACAGGTGCACAGTGTACTCTTTCAGAAAAAGAGATCTTATGTGAAGAGCATCTCTACCTTTGACCTTATTAGCACCTTCATCATCATCATCATCAGCTCATTTTATGTCCCCACTGTTGGGGCACGAGCCTTCCCTATGGACGGATAGGGCGAACGGGCCATAAACCACCACGCGGGCCCAGTGCGGATTGGTGGTTGTTAACGACTGCTAATGCAGCCGGGACCAACGGCTTTATGTGCCTTCCGAAGCACGGAGGAGCTCGAGATGATACATTTTTGGTCACCCATCCGATGACCGGCATTTGCGAAAGTTGCTTAACCTCAGCACTCGCGGACCGGGCGCGTTAACCGCTGCGCCATCGAGCTCCTAGCACCTTATCAGGTGAGATGTGAAGGCTAAGCAACAATGAAGGTCAAGCCAGTCAAACTACCTAATTAGGTTCTAATTGAAGTACCTACGATCACTCTCAAAAGCATTTTTAAAATAATCTTGATTCTACTACCGCATCGGAATGCAGGCTTGTTCAAGAGGCCGTCAAGAATCTCGACAATTTACAAAGCTTAAAGACACAATGGTGTTTTTTTAACAAAGTCGAGATTTAAAACCATTATTTATGTCCATTTGTGATATAATTATGAGCTATTTAATAAGAACACAATGCACGTCATTTACTTGCTATCACAGTCTATGAAATGCTATAAAAACAAAATAAAATGTAATTGTTTTCCCGTCAAAATCAAAGTTACAGGTGAGATAAGAAGGGACTTTTTGGCGGGAAATTAAAGTGGACACATTTGAAGATTTGTTTTATTTTTTAATATTCGTTATTTGCAGAATAGGTATTTTTGTGATTTAATAGCGGATTGCATATCAACAAATAAAACGAACTTTAAAGAATAGGCTGTATGGGCTAGCCCTTTACCTTATCCCATTTAGGAGAAGAAGATTTAGAAAAAAGATTTTATTTTATTTTTGATTATCTTAGGAGTAAGCACAGTGCCTTTATCTCAGCTGATGTTGGGTCACGATGCGCACTTCACCCGGGTTCCTCAACAACTGAGGCACTGGCTATCTTATCTCTACCTGCCGGAACACAACAATGCTACAAACATTGATGATAAGGCGACACATTTAGAATGGTGTTAGCTAACTACCACAAATACTGGGAATCGAACCCGGGACCTCAGTGTCTGAGACCGCAGATCTAAACCACTAGACCACAGAGGCGATTCGAGTTAATGTCACACGCGTAGAAGAGTAAAGTTGTTACACTGCAGCTATAGTTCATTATGCGTAGCCCCCGAACGCCAACTTTGCATTTTATTTCATAGTCTGTTTTATCAAATTCTTACCTAATTCAATTTATTTTTCTTAAAGAGAAGATCAAGTTAAATAGCTTTACTGAGCTTTATATTGATATTATTATCTAGAAACAAACTTCACAATTTCAGTAACTTGTTTTGAGAAGAAAAACAAAAGAAAACGTTGTTTGTTACAGGCGCTTATAGTGTTTTAAGTAAACGTTTTAAAACTTTTAATAATGTCTTTGTGATTACAGTTTTGGGACAAATGCAAAAAAATTGTACATTTCTGAATGCGTGAACGTCCTATTAGAATAAACGATCGAGACGAGAAACGAATAAAATATATAGAAGAAACGAATTATCAATACATAACTTTTTTTCATATATTTTTTTAAATACGTTTACAAAATTACATTATAACAAAAACTAAAAGAAATAAATAATATTTTTCCGATAAATCAATGAAATAAAAATCAAATCATCAGGATACGTTTAGTTTTCTTCATACAAGTACGCGTGTCCATCTCGTCCGTGTTCAGCTTTGTGTATGGGGAAAAAAATACAGTTGAGTGATTTTATACTGTTAAATATTTTTAGTTATTTATAGAATACTACTTACATTTTAATACTTTAAACAATAAATCAGGCCTCTATATTAAAAACTGTTTTAAATATCATTTTTAAAGCCGTCCGTAACTTCTTTCATATTTGTTATTCAGCTTTGTTTATTGTTATTTAGTAGAAAAATAAGTTTTTACCTGGCAAAACTAAAATCATAAATAACGTCTGTAGGTGGCGCTAGTTCTGCACGACGGCCATTTTGCTGGAGTTCTGGTTAGACGGTCTACAAAAATTTTACTAAATTGTGCGGGAAAAATACACAAATTAGTTTCATCTTGATAACCATTCCATTAAACTAATTGGTTAGTGTATGTTTAGCTTTCTATATAGTTTATTTCAAGGATACTTTATGATATATTTAGAAACATATAAACAGTTTGATTCAAAGACATTTCTTAGTATTTTTCACACATTTTAGGTTGTACACACGAGTGTTTTGTTCCTTTTTGTTACGAACTTGTTACATTTCTTTGTGACGTAACAAATATGAAATAACAAATATGAAGTAAAGTCGCACTCACATTGTAATAGTTGACTTGGATTACTAAAGTTAAAATATTATGATCACAGTTAATTTTAAAGTTGATTTGCAAAAAAAATGTTAAGTAAGTCGAAAGTAATACAAACTAGACTTGCTGCCATTCTTTATTAAAATAATCAATCAAGATACTGCTTTTTACTCATTAACAAATTTACCTTTCAAATAAAATGCACAACATGAACTAGTCCTTATAGTTCATCTTTGTTATTTTTTTGTAACATCAAGTTATTTTCATCTTTGTTTCCTATTTGTTATATGTACAATTTTTTTGCATTTGTCCCTTTTATCCTATGTGTTAAACAACACACACTTGTTGTGAGATATCTTGACATTAGATAAGTTGTTAATTATAAAATGTTTTTGTTTTGTTTGAATAATTTTAACGCAAATTTTGTTGCGAACAAATTACAAAGACACAAATGTTGAAAAAAATTCCACGAGCAGGATTTGAACCTGCACCCTTAGCTGGCTGGCTGGCTAGAATCACGATAGCTCAATTGGGAGAGCACCTGACCCGGTATGTCAGAAGGGTGCAGGTTCAAATCATGCTCGTGGAATTTTTTTCAACATTTGTGTTTTTGTAAATTGTTAATTTTAAACAGACGCTTTGGTTTTAAAATTTAAAATATTTATTCGAGCACATTGGCTAAAGGACTATACTGCTGTTGTTCTGTTTTTCCTGCTTTGTAAGGTCAAACATTTACTTAAATAAAAAATGTATTTAATAACTTATAAAATCGGCAAATACCTCCATCCCACCTGACGTTAAGTGGAAATGGAATCCAGACGCGAAGATAACTGGTGCAGCGTGAAAACAAACGTAGCATCAGTTAACCTCACTCTGCCGGCCCACAAAGTGCTTCTTCACGCCTCTTTTGAAGGACCCCATATCATAGGAAGGAGGGAAAACGTGTTCTGGAAAAAAATCCATTTAATTTGATTTGAATAAATAATTATGACTATGAATACTTACTTACTCCGACGGCTCAGCGACCCAAAGTGAGTGTTGGCTTCCGACACAAGGTGACGCCACTGCTCCCTGTTTTGCGCGATCTCTTTCCAGACGCTGGTATCCAGGAGCTCATGACTTTGAATATGACTCTTATATTAAAAGGTATTCGTCAAGCAGAAAGGCACAAATTTTTCCACATTTGAGCGGTGCATTAAGCTAATTTGAGATGTCTCGTCGCATTTCTTAAATTCTTTCCCGTAAAATGTGTTCCGTACGAATTTGTACGGCTCAGTGTACCCACTTAGGCGGCGGATGGTTTTCCGCGTTTGTCGCGCGAAACGAAGTACGAATGAGGGTTGTGACTCGAAGAATTATATTTAAAAAAAGTTAAAGTTAAGTAAGTTTTTTAATTGACAAGTACAGTTAACAATCTAAATGTATACAGAGGCAACCACACAAGGCTAGCAGGCCTGAAATGCAGTTACTGATGAGTGATTACAAATAGCATTTTATGGAACTCCGTTACTTATACAAATTCAGAAAATATATAATATGGTGCAAAAATATAAACAAAATGTTATGAGGATTACTTGTGTGTGACAGATTTATTTATTTATTTATTTATTTTATTTTATTGGTACAGGCATAATAACAATTAATTGACTGTTGCTTTGCATTATAAAATGATTTACATAGTAGGTTTTGCTAGCCAATTAATCTAAAAAAAATATGCACAACATTAAAATGTACTAAAAATAGATTTAAGAAAAGAGAACAAACAGTTAGTAGTTTAGTATTATCTAAAAAAAAATTACGTTATTCAACCTGGAAAAATGACACCCAATACTTGAGGCTTAAATAAAACCAAAAATAAACACATACATGCAGTTATACAAGACTATTAACCTTATAGGTTAATAAATCCTTAAACTGTTGAAAATTTTGATAATATAGGTCAAAATCTGAGCCGAGATAATGATATGCATGACACATTCTATTTATCGGATTATTCTGAGATACATTATTATTTGCTGATGGTATGCTAAAGAGACGTGGGTTATGTGCGGAGCGACTATTCACTTTAAACTTAAGACAGCTCAGAAGATCTTCACCAAAAAAGCCATTGGCAATTTTATGTAAAACACAAATGCTTTGAAGCTATAAGTGTTGTGACGCGACATAACATGACAGGTACCTATTCACTCGTGATTTGAAGACCCCAATGTTATATTATAGGAAACACAGACTGAGGTAAGGAGTTCCATAGCTTAGCGGTTCGTAAGAAAGAAGTGGACGCAAAACGCTTCGTACGCATGGGTTGATCACTACTGATCTGGGTGGTAAAAATGTTCAGGTATTCTCTTAAGAAATGTTATCATTCTGGTTGTTTGATTGTGGTGTAGCTACATAGAAAATCAATCAAATTTGACTGAAAAGCGCGATTGAGAAGAGTGCAACGCCATCTAGTATCACATTAGGAAACTAACTTTAACCAAATACACGAAACAATAGTAAAAAGCCACTGAGCACGATCCGCGGCTACTCTCGTCCAGCTTAAAACAATCAAGAAATAAAAAATAAATAAATCCTACTTATTAATTACCTCTTTTCTATTACTCAAAGAAATAATAGCCAGCACGAATCGCAAACATTTTTTTAATATTCCCTTTCAGTTACAAGCTTTAGAGTGATCCCAATCTGAAAGGCGTTTTTCATTCCATTAATGAATAGAACTCCGAATAAAGTTCTTGGAGTGGTTTTTTTTCTGTCCCAGTTCTAAATAGCACGTTCTTAATAGGGTTGCACACTTACTATTTAATGTTTGTTTATATGTACCGCAGTTTAAAGTAATTGCGCCTGTAGTACAAATCGTTTTGTTTAAATATGGACGGCGAAAATGTTGCTGCAATTAATTCTGTTTGCTTCGCCCCTGACTGTGTTTTGTTTTTATAATTACAAATCTATATACATACTAGCTGACCCGCCGGACTTCGTATCGCTTTGACAGTTTCTATTTCAACAATACAATAAAATCGTTTCTATGACAACAAAACAAATACATCGTGAATCATTTTGTATTGGAAAAATAATGTTTGGGGTGGACCACCCTTATCACTTAACTCTTTCAGGGGCAGAAGGATGTATATACCCACCACATTTTGAACTTTATGTGATGGAGATAAGATTAAAAACCAAATGAAATATGTGGTTAAAAAATCAACCACCATGCCGCAAAGAGTTAAGGTTATGAAAAATAGATTACGACGGATTGTCAGACCTACCGAATATACATAATAAAATTTCATAAAAATCGATCGAGCCGTTTCGGAGTAGTTCGGCAACGAGAATTTCATATTATATAGATAATGATTTGTCCTGATCCTGACTGACGGATTCATCATCGCCGAGCCGAAACTGCTAAAGCTAATTAAATGAAATTTGGACTGTAGGTTAATTAAGTCACGTAACTTTTTTGGTTCAAATTTTGTCGCCCTTTACCGCACTTTGCCAGCCCTTACGTTAGCTGTGGCGTTCGCATAAATCTGGCCATTTGGAGGAATTACCTCAAAGCTTGACAGAAACGGTTTCAATTATCTCATAGGTGGATGTACAAAGATAGAAAGAGACAGCATGCCGGCACGTAATTGGCTGGATTAACTTCAGATACGCTGATCTTTCACCGGGGTTTTTATTGGAAGATCGACAATATACACTTTTTAAACTTCGCGTTTCTTAAACTAATAATTTAAGGCGACGCACGACTAAACAATAAATCTCATACGTTTTTATACGAGCGTTTGCGCTATATGGCTGTATGGTTTAGTTAAATATGGCGTTATAGTTAAAAGTGGCCATAACATCTTATTTAACTAAACCATAACATGTGAGGTGTTCATTAGGTGACGTAAAAATGCTAAATTACTTCATTCAAATAGTTTGTTGAGCATAATTTGATTTTCTATCTCTAATTACTAGATATGTTTTTTTTTTCATTAGTGGCGCTAGTGTGCGGCGTAAACGCTCTTAAGACTAATCTCCTAAGAAAATTTAGATGCTTAAATCGGTCTGGTAAGCCTGTAAAAAGCAAATCTATGTTTTAAAAGAGGTTACTTTGATATTTTTTTCTCTGTTATAAAAGTTGACAAATCGTGTTTCTGCAACTAACAAAATGAAGTCAATTAAATGAAAAATCATGTCATCAAATATCACTTTCATATGTTTTGTAATTGTTGGGAAAAATCAAGATCCCCGCCACGTAAATTACCAATGCGTCGTCTTAAACGGTCATTAACGCAAACTAATTAGTAAACAGCTGACTTTGTTACTCGGTCGAAACGTCGTCAGTTATAAAGAAGGTATGATACATTTTACTAATTACTTAGTTTGCGTTTAACGCCTCGGTGGCCGAGTGGCAGAGTGCTCGGTCCGATACCCGAAGGTCCCGGGTTCAATTTCCCGATCGGGCAAAATGTATTTCGGTTTTTCGATGCATAATCCCGGGTTTGTGATCACCAACCCGCATTTGGCATGCGTGGTGATTAAGCCATTACCCATCATTTGTAGTGATGCAGTGGGACAGTTATAGGCTGTTTACTTTAGTTTGCGTTAATCCCCGTTTAAAAGTCGACAATGTTTTTTAAAAGGGAAATCTTTAGATGGCTATCTATCAAATGATTCTGCTTTATACTGAAGTAATTGCTCTTGTAAAATACAAAAATATGCCATAGTATTTCAACAATCTCATGTATGCATTGTTTTAACAACGAGGAGTATAACTGGTACCTACATTTCAACAGACTAATTGTTTTTACCTTTTTATATCTACAATTTGTAAAAAAAACCCCTGTCCGATCGGAAAGGGTTACATCATCATCATCATCATCATCAGCTCATTTTTATGTCCCCACTGCTGGGGCACGAGCCTTCCCTACGGATGGATAGGGAGAACGGGCCATAAACCACCACGCGGGCCCAGTGCGGATTAGTGGTTGTTAACGACTGCTAATGCAGCCGGGACTAACGGCTTTACGTGCCTTCCGGAGCACGGAGAAGCTCGAGAAGATAAACATTTTTGGTCACCCATCCAATGACCGGCCTTTGCGAAAGTTGCTCAGCACTCGCAGACCGGGCGCGTTAACCACTGCGCCATCGAGCTCCTCGGTTACATAGATATAAATAAATAAAATTTCCTACACTCACACCATTGAGTTATAATGTACTACGTAGTACATTATAACTCAATGACTCACACCAATTATCTAGCCCAAGAGAAGCTCCGTTATGAAACTCGTTAAATGGTTACTAGACAACGGATAAACATACTTAAAATACTTAAATACATACTTATTATAGGTACATAGAAAACACCCCGACCCGAGACAATTTAGGAAAACATACATACATATAATCACGCCTCTTTCCCGTAGGGGTAGGCAGAGACCACTTTTTTCCACTTGCTACGATCCATACGTACTTGTTTCGCTTCGTCTACTTTCATTATTTACTTCATACATGCTCTTCGGTTTAGGGTACTCTTGACCTGGCCTTTTTCCAAGACGTCCCCGATTTGGTCTAGAAACGTCCGCCTAGGTCTACCCCTTCCAACACTTCCATTCACACTCCCCTTATACACTTTTTTCGTCAATCCTTCTTCATTCATTCTCTCGACATGTCCAAACCATCTCAGCATACCTTTCTCAATTTTTGTCACTACATCTTTTTTCAGAACACTACCACAACCACTTTTCATCTTTTTCTTTATTTAGGAAAACAATAATTTCTAAATTGACCCGACCGAGGATCGAACCCGGGACCTCAAAGATAGCGACACCATGAACTAGCACAGTGATCAGAAAAACAAAGACACTTCTAAGTACCTAATTCGAGTGAAACATGAGAAAACATCCAAGAGCTGGGTTTGGGTTTAAAAACCATAAAAATCTATTAGTTAAGAAGTTTCTTTAGAAAAATCTTATAATCCATAAAAAAAGATTTTAAGAATGCGCTCAATGCAGAATGTTACCTACATATTTTTACTAAAAATATAAGATACTTTTCGATTAAGTTTTTTTAAGCATTTCAATAGACATTTTGACATTTCCGTGCTTCGGAAGGCACGTAAAGCCGTTGGCCCCGGCTGCAATAGCAGTCGTTAACAACCAACCAATCGCACTGGGCCCGCGTGGTGGTTTATGGCCCGTTTTCCCTATCCATTCATAGAGAGAGAATGATTACAATTTTTAAAAGACATTATAATGAAGACAGTCAACAAACGACAAGCCGATTAGCGCTGAAATTTATTAATTGCCGCAATAAATGACAAATGTAACAACATTAACTGCTCCAAACAAACGTCGTAACTCAAGAATCGCCATAATCCAAATGACTAAAGCGCCGTTGTTAAAACAATTTGCTACAACCATTTGTCACTGTGACCAATTTTCTATTTTGAATGACTTTCAAATTGAATTTGTACGGTTCGCGTTGAATCGTTTGCAGCGGATTGGCTGTTAAGCCTTTTATTGTTGAGGTACGGTTGTTTGAAACGTCTGAAACATGTTTCCAACAGATGTACTTTTGATAAGGCTTATTACTCTGAAGCGTGTTGTAGGGCCTTTTTGTGTTTAACAAACTTTATGATTTTTTACTATTATATATAAAGCTGCTCAGATGAACTGAAGGCAATAATTATACTGGGACATTAACCAAACAAGTACCAAGTACAATATGTCTATCTACATGTTAGCGGCAATCTGTATAAACCGGTATTCTATAGAATACCTAGGCAATGTACATAATACCTAAAACGTCTAGGTAATGTATGAAATATTATTTATTTTATACTTTGCCTAGGTATTCTATACAATACCGCATGCGCAGCCGGTAATGTGCGTAAAAGACGAGGGCAGGGAACGAGGTGACATGAAAGCAGGCAGGCAATAAACGTGTTCTTTGCATAGGACCTAGTAACTTATGATTATAGTATAAATCTTTTTGAGTGCAGTAATTCTTAATCCTTCTACAAAAAATGCCTACCCTTTTTATAAAGATTATTTTTAAGGAGCACCCTAATTGTTAAATTAAAATAAAGTTGATTTTACGTAATAGAACATGCTTCATGTGCCCGTTATTTTATAATAGACCAAAATCTATTTAAATACTTATAAAATACAGTGAAAAATTTAACGCCTCTCCGACCCAGCCAGGAATCGAACCTGGGTCTTCCGCAATCCGGGCGGTTGCACTGACCGCTATGCTACCGGGAAGGCTGACGTAAGCGCTGAATTTTGTCACTGCTTTTTAATTTTTTTGAATGCTTTTTTAGCAGCAGAGTGTCACCTATCTATATATATATATATATATATCTATATATCTATATATCTATATATAGGTCTATATACTTATCTATCTAAAAAAAAGCAAAATCTATTTAATTTACAAATTGCCGGTGAACCAGCAGGTACTCTATACAATCCCTAGGAATTGTAATCATTACCTAGGTTAAAGTATGTAATAGACAATAATATTCAAAGATAATATTTTATACTTTGCCTGGACGCCCTTGGAATTGTTTAGAATACCTGAATTGTACAGATTGCCGGTATCATGTAAAATAGCATGCAAATGTTTAAAATTTCTGCCCATATTCGAATAAGTCTTAAGGATTTCATAACAAGTTCTGAATAAATATGTTATCAAAATATTCACTCATCAATTATTAGCCATTTAAATATTCTTTTTTTTCAAACAAAACACTATTCAATTCTTCGTCGTCGGAAACCTGTGGCATAACTTACAGCGCAGAGGCAGTAAAAGTGTTCTTCTGCCATATATCATACAAACTAGAAGCCTCCAAAGTTCCGTAGTTTAAGTTTATGCAAACAGTGTCATGTGGGTATAAAATTCTCAAACAGAATGCACGCGAAATGTTTGGTGCGGCAAATTGAAAGTAAAGCGGGCTTGTAGCGTCGTTGACGTCACAGGAGTTCTATTAGACGCGTGAGGAGCTTCAGAATGCGGCGATAGTCTTGTATATATCGATATAAAGACGTTCATTCGAGAATTAGATGTGTCTACTGAACACTAGTATAAATGTATTGTTTTTTTCTACCCTCTAAACCTATATTAACATTTTCATTTTGTCAGGATAAACATTAAACAAGTAATGTGTAAAATAAACGCGAGTAGATCCGTAAAAGTTGTTTCATTTCAATGTGTAGTGTTCGCGTAAACTTTGAAAAAAAATATGTGATCCAATACGGACTGGAAATAACTCTATACCTATGCTATTTTCTTTGAAGCGATTTTCCACCGTAAATAATTCAGGTGTGATAAAAGAAAAGAAAATAGAGATTTGATAATAAATGTCATCGCAATAGCTAAAAGGAACGAAACTACCCAATCTATCATTAATTAGAAAATCACATTTATAATCACATTTCCCTCGTTGGGGATCGAACTTGGGACATCGCTACCTATGTCTAAGAACGATGGTTTAACCTACAATATAAAAGCGATAAAAATATGTATCTGCCATATAACGCGTATTCGACAATGTGATGTACAGTCACTAGTATAAAAATGTATTAAACTTACTAACTATCATCATCATCATCAGCTCATTTTATGTCCCCACTGCTGGGGCACGAGCCTTCCCTATGGATGGATTGGGAGACCGGGCCATAAACCACAACGCGGGCGCAGTGCGGGTTGGTGGTTGTTAACGACTGCTAATACAGCCGGGACTGACGGCTTAACGTGTCTTCTGAAGCACGGAGGCGCTCGAGATGATACATTTTTCATCACCCATCCGATGACCGACCTTTGTTAAAGTTGCTTAACCTCAGCACTCACAGACCGGGCGCTTTAACCACTGCATCATCGAGCTCCTCACTAGTACTAACTATAAGCCAAACTCGATAAAGAATCTAGGCGAAATTGTTTTTGTGTTTGTTAACCCTATTATACAAATGTCATTACTAAAATTGAGGTATTCTAAACAATTCCGTTATTATAATACTCTATATCAATACGCATTCCAAATGAAGATGACACTAGTATCCATATGGGACCTCTGAAATCTGCAGCGTAACAAAACATACATTCATGAACAACTTGAATTGACGTTATAGAAAATTTGATTGTAACAGCAGTTGATTACTTTGTGTATTAAATAAATCAATGAATCTTCAAGTGCAGTTTTTTAATTATTTCAAGGTAGCTAATTTATTCACTTAAATAGGTTAAAACTAAGCTATGATTGTACTATGGTTTTTGTTTATTAAATTTTTCATACAATATTTTAATATAAATAAATATTTTACTTAAAATCTTTCCGGTTGACCAACTGGAAAAGGTTGTCAATACATGCCTGCCACTGGTTGCTTGGCAACGCTTTGTTGGTAAACATTCTTTATCGAATTGGGCTATAGTATAGGTACTTAACATAAACATTAAAAAAAATATATAACTTATAAATTGATCCATTAAATAAAAGTTTTTTTTTATAATTTGCTAATGTGACAACGTTTGCCATCAACAGTGGAACGGCGATAGGTTAATGTGTCGGCATGTTTCTTATATAAATGAATTTTATTAAATTTATACGTAGTTATTCTATTTCTATTGTTTATTGTATGTCACTTGTCTAAAACCCTTTTAAGTTAAGACTTACAGTGGCCGTCTATTTCGGATGTTGACTGTACAAACAGTGTACACTTCTCCACGGGGAATACATTGGTGTTGAATGGACCCGTTTTTCCGGGTATCCAACCTTGACCCAGGTTAGATCCGGCATTTGGCTCACGGCTCATAAGGGACCCGTGAGATGGAACTACGTGTGTTGTGCCAGTTTAGACCCTTTAAGGGACGTTTCTTCGTCCCGGAAAGGGTCTAAACTTTACTTTTCTTGTTTTACTGACATTAACAAGCGTATCATTCAAATGATTGAGCTCAATTTTTACAAGATATTTTTTTTTAATTTTTTTTAATAGTAAAATCAACCAGTCTCAGCTTGAGTGGGAATCGAACCCACGACCTTTGGATAACCGGTCCAATGCTCTGACCGCTGAGCTACCGAGGCCCCAGAAGACTCGTTGATTTTTTCTAGTAGTTTGTGGTTTACGCTGCAAGCCAGCAGTATTACGTCACTATGAAGTTCTACCCTCACAGTTTATCTTGTCTTTTTTATATTTTATCTACATATCGTGACAGACTCGTGGTCGCACCAGATTGTCACACTGGTGTGACTAACAGGAATTTATTTTACTCGTGGTCACACTGTGTGGTGTAATCAATAGTAATGCAAAATTCAAAATAATTAAATAATAAATATATTCTATTTCTATTTGGTTTTTTCGTGTGGTGTTTTTATTATTTTAATTTTATACGGGTAATCTCTTGGCGTATAACTCGCCTGATGCTAGGTGATGATGAAGAAGCTGCAAGCGCACTTAACAAAACCTCATTTAATGAGGAACTGGCTGTCTATACGGGGAAATGGTTCCCACACAGCATATTATCGGAATATATGGTCACCCAGTCGCTTATCTTTCGTGGATACCAGAAAAGGTATATAATATATATCCTCTTTGTCGCGATAAATTTTGCCAAAAACTGCAAAGTACTAATTCTCATTTGTTTGACGTTGAAGCAAGGCCCTTGCGTCAACAAAACTAACTA
Organism: Eudonia lacustrata; assembly: GCA_947562085.1. NCBI lineage: Eukaryota > Metazoa > Arthropoda > Insecta > Lepidoptera > Crambidae > Eudonia > Eudonia lacustrata. The sequence goes on from OX387322.1 coordinate 3,510,607, forward strand.
GGTACTCTTTTCAAATTATGTGATGATGATGATGATGATGATCATTCCGACCGTTTTCGACCATGGCGACCACTTCGACTCCTAGTCGGTTTGGTGGCGCTGGTGCGCCCGAAGATGGCTTATGTAGCCGATCTTGGCAGTAAACTCTCGTGCACAATGAGGGCACGTGAGCACACCGCTTACATAGTTATAGTTAATGACTGCGGGTGGACGGGCCTTTAACTCGTCGCGCTTAGCGTCGAGGTCAGCTTTACGCTGCTCCTCAAACTCGCGAACTCGCCTCTTCACAATCCCGCGCCATTCAGGACGTTGTGCTGCCAAACCTTCCCATTGAGAGGGCTCTATGTTGCATCTTTTCATGTGACGCTTCACGTATACGTATCACGTATGGCGGAGGAGAGAGTGGCAAAACGCATCTTCTACTCTGAACTAAAGGAGGGTAAGCGAAAACAAGGCGGACAACTCCTCAGATACAAATTATGTATCGTATACAGAACAAGTAGAATCACCAAGCATTCTTATCATCAAGACAATTCAATTATAATCGCCAACCTTTCTTCATCAAAAATTTGTTTATTTCACCCCCGTTCATTCTCCCAATTTTTCCGCTCCAGGGAAATCTTGCAAAGTATCCGGTGAATAGAAACACGAATTATTGTCAAATGTGTATACATTTACAAGCTATTAATAAAATATTCTATAATTCTTTGTTGTATTGTTTTACTTAATTTAATAAAAGTCGTTTCTTCCTCAAAACACATTGTAGCCCCATAAACCATTTCACATCAAGTGGAACGTGGAATATAATGTACAAAATGTGTTTTATCGTATACATCCTGTGTGCCAAAGGAAAATACAATCTATTCCGTTCAAGGACGGACGGAAGTCGTATAATAATTTAAGGGGCACTTACTCTTTATGGTGTGTATTTGTTTTTTATTTTCGTCTTTATTTACCTCTGATATTACGACGGAATTAAGATGTCTGCGTTGTTTATTAGTCATGTGGCATACACAAATAAACCGATAACATTATCCTTCTCTTGGTGTTGACAATGTTTTGTTAGTTTGTGCATAGTGTACAAACATAATAATAAAGGAAATAAAACTATAGTCGCCAATAAGCCCGATATCGTGGTGGTCGACCGATCCCAGCGCCGGGCAATACTGGTTGATATCACCATACCTCACGATGAGAGCCTCGTGAAAGCCGAGAAGGACAAGCTCAGTAAGTACCTTGACTTGGCTCACGAGGTTACCGCCATGTGGGATGTGGATTCAACCATTATTGTAGCGATAGTCGTTTCGGCAAACGGTCTTTTAGCCAAGAGCCTCGATCAACACCTAGAGAGGCTCTCGCTGAAAGGTTGGGTCAAGGGTCAGATGCAAAAGGCAGTACTCCTTGACAAAGCACGTATTGTCAGGAGGTTCCTCACTCTGCAGCCCTGACCACCGGTAGTTTGGGCCCTGCCCTGCTGCTGGCGGTACTCTAGGATTAGGTTTTTATAATGTTTTATTGTTTTTATATTAAAATATTGCAAAAATCTAGTTTTAAGAAAGAAAATAAATAAAGAGAATAATAAGGAAATAAAAATACATACTACCTTGTTTGGCAAATGTATAATCCCGAATATGGCAGATAGGATAATGTGCGTGCCTATAGCCCCGGAAAGCTATGAATATGCCTATAAAGCAACATATGCCCGAGATATAAGGTTATTCGTTACGAAGTAAGGTTGCATTGCATAGTGACAAATCTAAAGTCCAGCGTATACATTGTTTTTGGTCCTCAACCTCATGGTCCAAAATCAAAGAAGTCAAAACATGTGAGGGTTGAACAAAAATAAGGTAATAAAATATATTTGAGCTGTTGTAACATCCTCATCATCAGCTCATTTTATGTCTCCACTGCTGGGGCACGAGCCTTCCTTATGGATGGACTGGAAGTACGGGCGATGAACCACCACGCGGGCCCAGTGCGGATTGGTGTTGTTAGCGACTGCTAATTCAGCCAGGACCAACGGCTTTACGTGCCTTCCGAAGCACGGAGTAGCTCGAGACGATAAATTTTGGTCACCCATCCGATGTTCGGCCTTTGCGAAAGTTACTTAACTTCAGCACTCACAGACCGGGCACATTAACCACTGCGCCATCAAGCTTGATAAAATATTCTTTAATTCTTGTATGAAAAAGTAAACCTATTAAACCATGATTTTGCAAATAATATTATCACGGTGTTCTTTTCACTTGGTTGGATGGCTATGTTTTGGGTTTGTATTTGTATAATGTTACTAATACGCGCCGCTAGATGGCGTCACTTGTAAAAGCACTGAATCGCGGTATAGAGATTTTTGTGTTGATACATAATAAGGTGTATGTAACTTGTATTCTGATATTTGAGTTTCCATACAATTATTGTTTAATTGTTTGAATGACCATACGATAGTTTCTGAAGTTAGGAAGCACGATTTCGTACAGTATTAAATATCTGTTACCAAACATCCTGTATATGAACATAATAGTTTCTGTACCGATTTGTTCACAAGGCAGAAAAAGTTACTCTCTACAAAATAGACTACGCTACTTGTTTAAAGAGAGCATGAGTTTGTTTTGGGAGCGCACGAAGTACGAACGAAGTTAGTGCAACTTTTGACTTTTGATTTTCTTACTTCGACTTTTCAAGTACCTATGCTACTAAAAGTAAGCTTAATTATATAAAAGCTTTTTTACAATTTAAAAAAAGATTATTTGATTTCACTATTAACATAATGAATGACTTCTTGGCGGGAAAGTGAAGAGTCATGTCTGCGGATTTATTTTATTTTCAAAAATTTGTGTTATGTCGAATATTAATGTGAAATAATGGTCGATTATTAACCGTTAGTGTTCGTGAGTGTGCATGAGTGTTGGCAAATGAAACAAAACAGTGCAACGTCACTTTTCAAATACTTTCAAGAAGTCCGCGCAAGGACTTAGTAAAGCCCCACATCTTTACTGAGATACTCGACGGGTCATTTCTCATTTCTATTATCATTCATCATTATCATACAGGAAGGAAATATTGTTTATTTATGTATTACTCGTAAAAAAAATTACTTTGACACTGGCTAAATGTGCTAATCGCACGAAGCCATCAAATACAAGAAAAAAAAACAAAAAAAATTATGAATAACTGTCCTGTTAACCAACCTAGAAAGCTTTAGGGTGGGTTGCACCAACACTCCGGTTAAAGTCATTGTTAAAGATTACTTTAACATTGACGATCCTCGTCTCTTTCTTGTGTTCTGTGATCCTCACTAACAGAGACACTAGCACAATGCCTTGCACCATACAATAATTTGCTAACGATAAAGTTAAAATTTTAGTCAACCGAGATTTGAATGCTACTTTGACATTAACATTAGCTTAACCAGCTAGAATTTTTAATGGTTAACGACAATATGACGGTATTTCAAGGATTTTAAAAAGGTGTAACCAATTTTTCGTAAAATCTTAATTTTGACGGACGATTTGACGTTAACGTTGGTTGGTGCAACTCACCGTTATTATGCTTTTGTTAGATATGGATTCATGTTAGTTTTCTAACGGAGTTAAGGCGATTGAGCCACGAATTGTCGCATTCGACCCAAGCACCTGCAGGTCCTGGCTTTAGTTCCTAGGTCGGGCATAGTGTATTCAGGTATTATTCTTAATAATTACCATGGCAAATGACTTCATTCCATCAGATTTTTAGTGGAAACGGAGTCCAGATGCGAACACAACTGGTGCAGCGTGAAAACAACGCAGCATCAGTCACCCTCACTTTGCCGGCCCACTCTTCACGCCTCGTTTAAAGGACGCCATGTCATAGGAAGGAGGAAAAACGTGTGCTGGTATACTGATCCATCTTTTGAAGAGGCTACAAAGAAACGAGGTACCAAATATTTTTTTTATATTAGCGGGTAAGCACAGTGCCTTGATCTCACCTGATGTTAAGTGATGATAAGGCCAATGATGGAAGCGCACTTTACCCGGGATCCTCTACTAGTGAGGCACTGGCTATCTTATCTATAGCTGCCGGAACACAACAATGCTACAAACATTGATGTTATGGCGACATATTTAGATAAGATAGTGGTAGCTAGGCAGGCGGACAAACAAACCCTACCACCAACCAAACCGAGTACACAAACATGTACCCCCCCGCTGGGAATCGAACCCGGGACCTCTGGGTCTAAACCGGTGGTGGTTATCGTATTACAGCAAAAACCATTTTTAATCAAACATTAAAAATTCAACTAGATATAAATGTAAGTACCTATCATTTATTAAATTAACTTCCACAACAATATTATGGATTTGTGTTGGTTTATCAAAATGTTAATTTTAAAAGATCTGATGACGTGGCGAGAAAAGAAAAAGGCAGATAGTTTAACCTGTTACGCTAGACTATTCACCATTTTCATTGTTTTAAGTATGGTACTTATTATATCAACAATGTTTCTGACAAGTACAAATTGTATTGAAACATAAAATAAACAAACGCTTGTCTATCAAAAGAAACAAATAGAAAGTAAATTAGCAAACGTTGCCGATCGGTTTGTACAACATTGTTTATAGAAACAAAAAGTATGTGCAAAATAATGATTTGACGCAAAATAAATGTTGCGAAAAGTTGTTTGTGAAGTGATATTTTGTCAAACATAATTTGCCAGACATTAGGGACCCGCGGCCGTAGGGAAATAAAAACTTTTTTATATGTTACAGAGCCGGGAAACGAGCATAGGGCCCGATGGAAAGTGGCCTTCGCAGCATAAGGACGCTTACAATACCGAGATTATCGTTCCCAGCACATTTTAATGGCCCCACTGCTAGGGCACGAGCCTTCCCTATGGATGGATAGGGAGAACGGGCCATAAACCACCACGCGGGCCCAGTGCGATGCGTGGTCTATATAATTCAGCCGGGACCAACGACTTTACGTGCCTTCCGAAGCACGGAGGAGCTCGAGATGATACATTTTTGTTCAACCATCCGATGACCGGCCTTTGCGAAAATTGCTAGACTTCAGCAATCGCAGACTGGGTGCGTTAACCACTGCGCCATCGAGCTCCACATGAAATAACAAAGGTACCTATATCATATCCGAAAGTCTTAGGTTCCATTCTCAGCTCGAGCGGAATGTTTAATTTTTTTAAACATTTTCCGCAACAACCCGCATTCAGCACGCGTAGTGATTAATGGCCCATTCCCACCAATTGTAATAAGAACATGGTTTCAGTGATAAAAAACTTTGCCTAGCAGTGAGACAGTGAATATTAGGCTAATTACTTACTTACGATTCAATTCTGGGGGCGTTTCCTCTTTGAACAGCTATGTAGGTTTTCTGTGGAACAAATCTAACCGTTCTTGAGTCACCATAACCTTTTGTAAGCGCGAGCGCTGATCAGCGTCGCCAAACAAATTTAATTTAATTGTGTCTGTATGTTCACGACAGATGAAGAATTATATGTCAGTCATCAGCCTTTCTAAATCTTTGAATTGAGAAAGAGAGAATTCATTATACGTTATACGTGGAAATTTTAGCAGTTGGTTTTGGTTTTAGTAGTTAAAACACGCTTTGCAAGCTAAAAAATAGACGTACTGAATGGGTAGTAGGTAAAAAAATGATTGGACGATTCAAAAGCACTTTTCTTTAGTTTATTGAATAAAAAAAAATATTTCGACTTTGACTTTTGGTGTAGTTTGGGAAGCTATCGCCTAATCTGCCCCTGTTATATTGTTTGTGTGAAAATATCTGCAGGGGGGTGTGAATGTCGTAATAAAGTATTCAGCGACTTTTCTTGCTGACTGTACAGTCACGAGCGTTAACATTTATACAATGTAACTCATAACCAGAGGTTGGAATCAGGTAGAGTTATTTATGTACTTACACTGATTTCATACAGCGAAAGAATAAAGTGGATATGCCTCAAATCCCGAGATTAATTTTAAAGAGCAGAAAAATCCCGTGATTTATTAAATTAAAAAGTTATTTACTTTTAAACCACTGCACGCGCGACGTTGTCAAATTTACATCAACGACATCGGATGTCCGAAGTTGCAAAATTCCAATGCGCACACGCGCAATGTTGCCAACAAAATAAAACAATAGCGGAAATGCAATTATAAATCTCGGGAAGATCCATATTAATATCAACATTTTGATGTAAGTACATAAATAACTCTACCTAATTCCGACTTCTGCTCATAACTCATCACGGAATAAGAGTCAAAATTATTTAAAAGTGTATACATGTTAATGCTTGTGACTGTACTTTGTCAAAGCAAGTCATGAATCGAACAGGAACTTGTCAACAGCAGAATCTGCTGTTGACAAGTTCGGCAAGCATCATCTGATGACGCTACGATGTACAAAAGTGTTTAGCAGCCTTCTATGCCGACTGTACTTTCTTTAAGAAGCCAATGTGTAGACTGCCTGTTTATTTTTTAACGTGAACACTACAAAAATGAACATCACAAAGTAAACTAAAGCACCAAGTATTGCTTTGACATCGCAAACTGGTCCTTATTTACAAAGCACTCAAGATTCACAATAAAACAACGAACATTTTTCCAAGGATCGGTTTATTTTTCTTTACATTAGATATTTTGCTTTGAAAGTAAAGTTTAGAAGCCATCCGGTTCGTCATTTAGGTTGAGTGTACAGCTTAACACATGCTCATCGCTTTACATAGAGAGACAAAAAAGACAAAAAGGGTCAGTCTTATGTTTGGGAAGATTTTAATATAATAATATGAATAAATTATATTTACAAAAGTTGGGAAGACACGTACGCAAAAAGAGTAGAAATTAAACATCCACTAAATTAATGATAATGAATATGACAAAATTACAATTTGTGCTTCATTTCTGGAGATGTATCCGACTTGGCTTGCAACAAGAACTAAGAGTTTTTGTACGTGATTAAGCTGTATTTTATTAAGTTGGATTTACATAAAATAGGTGTCTATAATAAATTTTTTTGGTTCACCTAATATTTTACATGATATATACTAAATATAGAACTGGTTATAAGCAAGAAAGGGAATTTGAAAAACTGAAACTAGTAGCTTACAGCAGTTTTCAGAGACATTATTTAAAATAAATGAGGGTATTTATACAAAAAAAGGTCTAGAATGACATCGTCATCATCTTCAGAGATAATCACAAGGTAGCTACTGTTAAACGTTGAGGAGTTCCCTTGACTGTCCTTCGTCTTCATCATCAGAACCCCATCAAGGTAGCTACTGTAAAACGTTGAGGAGTTCCCTTGACTGTCCTTCGTCTTCATCATCAGAACCCTAATAACAGTCATAACCCATCTAGGTGTAAATTTTAATTTTAATTATCTCTGATGAATAATCAAACAGGTCCTTAGTAATCACTAGTGTTAATTGATGCCTTTGAGTGCAGAAACAAGTTTTGTATAAAGTATATTGTTATTTCAGCAAATCACATATGAAAACTATGACATTAATATCGTGCCTGAAATAAATCTCCAGAAATATACAAACACCACATTTCACTCACCATTCAGCATCCCAACATAACAACAAGTTTCTTAAATGCAATTATATTTAAATTTTAATATTGATAACAACCTTACGTATATCTCACAAGATGTCACACATCGTCCTGTCTTAGCACACTAATATTTACAATTAAATCAATGTTCACTTACTATATTAGTATAAATCGAATAAAAGTGGGGAATACTCTAATTGACTCAAAGTTTGGTGGTACCAGGTCACCTCAGGGCAGAGGCGTCTAGCACCAGGGGCCTTGGCTAAAGGGAAACAAACTCCGGCGGTGGAGGAGGCAAAGTTAGGACTGGGGTTTCTGAAACTTCAAGATTTTCTGTGCTTGCTCCTGGTAAAGACCAAGTCGACGAGCTTCCAGTGACTGTCACTCTCGGGCCCATGTTGTCATATGCTGGAGCCGTACAGCAAGTTCTACTTCTTCTAGGCAAAGTTGCCCCACCACTCAACAGATCGGGATACTTTCCTGGTTCACCCCTACCAGCCACTTGGACTGATATAAAAATGTTCCCGTACGGAACTGGGACCGCAAACTCCGCTGGTGGTGGGGGGAAGGCGCCAGGCGTGCCTTCAATAGTTATATGGACCGGGTCGAACCCACAACCTCTTGGTGGATTGTCATCTGACAGTTGTTCAGTAAGTTCAAAGTCACAGGGCGACGCCATATCTCCAATCGACCGGTCGCAGCTAACTACTACTGATGCGTCGATTAATCTTTTCTCTTGGTCAGTAAAACTTCGACTTGGCGGCACAGTGCGTCTTCTCAAGTGCCAACAGGCCACCGTTGCAATAAAACCGAGGGAGGCTAAAATGCCTAATGCACCAAATACAACTCCTAGAAGCTGAGGAATACCTGGAGCGGTACGAGCAGTAGCCGTTTGGGATCGAGGCAAGACTAAACTTATAACAGCTCTTGCCTCACCGGCAGAACTTTTAGCGATACACGTCCATTCTCCAGCAGCACTTGATGTTACATTCAGAAGAGTGATATTTACCCATCGTACACTGCCCGGTACTCTTTCTTCAGATTCATCATCTATAATAGTTTCTGTGACTTCCATGTCACAGTCTACTGTACTATTATGCACATCTACACCGTCTAGTAACCATGTCAGTTGAGGCTTTGGAACTCCATGAACCCAACAGCCAAATGAAGATGCTACACCGACTTCAGCTCGCACAACTACAGTACTCGAACGCACTTCAGGCGCGCAAGCCATACTCTCACTTGGAACGTTACGCCACTTGTTTCCCGCTTTTGTGGAAGGTTCAACACACACTAAGTCTTCTGTACCTAATTTACTGTCTAAGAACCAGTCCTTAAACTCGCGTAGTCTACAATCACATCGCCATGGGTTGCCCGACAAAGAAACAGTCTTCAATGCCGGCAATGAGAACGTGATCAAACGGAGGAATGTGAGCTGATTTCTACGTAAGTCTATTGTCTCCAGCGATTTGAGGTTTCGCAAAGAGTTTGTGTGCAACGTTCGAAGCCTGCATCCATCCAGCATGAGCATTCGCAAATGCGGTAACGGTGGGAATTGGTCCGCAACTAATGTCGTCAGTGGATTGTTGCTCAGTACCACTAAACGTAGTCTTTCGTTGCCTCTAAAAATATCTCTGGGTATATTAGAAAGGTCGTTATCAGCTAAATCGACTTCTATAAGAATCGTTAACTCTAAAAATGCATTGGGATGTATTGATCTCAGGTGTGTCGCTCTCAAATTGACTCTTTGTAAGTTAAGCAAGCCAATATTAGCGAAGACTTCTTGTGGCAGGTTCCTTAACGGGTTATCGTGTAGATCGAGGACTTGGATGTCGGATGACAAAGATGGTGGGCGTCGGAGATCACTGGAGGCGCAGCTGGCAGTCTTCTTGCCGGAGGACCATTTGCAGCGACAGGTGGCGATATGGGCGCAGTCGAGCCAATCGCTGGCGGTCCTAGCAGCGCACGTCGTGAATATAACGATCCAGTACCACCGTGCCCACGCCACGCGCATACTCATCTCATTGCGGCTACGTGTTTACACCGGCCGTGTGCCTGAAACAACAAGACAGACATTAATCAGACGTTAGTTAAACAATGATCGGCGGAAACGCTGTGCTCAACGTTGCCGCGTGGTTATTTGTTATGACGGGAGTGTGGTATGTTACATCATAACTTGATAGTGAGCAGATGAACATGTATGATCCAATATTTCATAGTAAATCGATAGGCATATTTTTTACCAGTGCGTTTTTGTGAAGTATTTTAACGCATATGTTTTTAATTCTACAACGAAGAAGCACGTAGTCTTTATCTCTATTGACAGTGAAAGTGGAAACGCTTTTTACTAGGAATCCTTAAGTAATGAGGAACTGGCTATCATATCTCATAATCTACTGTCAATGCTACTGTTGTTGTTATGATGACAGATTTAGATATTGGTGGTAGCTAGACAGGTGGTCTTCTAAGCCCTTTTACTACCAACAGAATCGAGTACAATATGTACTTTAGAGACTTTGAGTATAAAAGCGCTGGTTATACCCCTAAACCACAGAGGCCTGTAAATTAAAATTTTAACAGAAATGTTAGCCAATAATTGATTTTTTTTATAAGCAAAATGTAGTTTTCGCAAAAAGTTATTCTGCGAAATATCTAAGTATCAAACAAATAGCAAAGGCGAAAATTCATTAACTACTCGTAAAAGTGGACAGCAAGTCACGTGGTTCTAATTAAATTAGTTTGCCATACAGCCGACCACTTCGGGGCGAAAGCGTCAACACCGCGCGGCCACTACTCAAACAACGTCGAAACGCTTTGAAAAATATTTAGTGTCACTATATTTATCGAAAGTAGGAATATTAAGGTGCGTTTTGCAATGAAAATAAACTATATTGTACACCATACTATAATAATAAAGACACTAGTAGCCCTCTCGGGACTTCGTTCGCTTGATTAAACAACCATATCTCAAGACGGTTTTAAAAAATCTTGAAGCCTCATAGATTTTTTAATAAAAATAAAGAATGACATATTTTAGCATTTTTCGAACAACCTCCCCTAGAGAGGAGAAATAGGGGTGGAAAGTTTGTATGGAAATCTGTCGTTTTAAAAGTTAAATCCTTCGGTATTTAGACTGGTTAGAAATTATGTAATGATTCAGGATTATCCTTACAGATACTTATCTTTAATAATTTTGACTTTTATATAAAACAATTACCTACAAGTCATGTAGCCCATGTGAGGAAAGCCGCGAGCAAAAGCTAGTAATGTAATATACTAATTGCTGTACATATAATATGTTGTCGCATCCATTACCCTCGGCACAATGCCACAATATACCTAGTTTACCATCCAGACAAACGTTTGCTGCAAATACGTCAGAATTAGGGCTGGCCAGTCAGTGCGTAAATCCTTCGCCGCATCCCGACTTCGAAGCTCAAGCATCTATCTATCGCTAACCGTCCGGAACCGGCCGACAAGACAAATATCAGTTGGACACCATTAATCCTGTAATCTTGACAGAAAACCTCCGGGAGGCCTTCGGGGAAAGCGTAGGAGTTGTTCATCAAATTCATTTGACGTAAGCCGGTATCACGGCACTCGTGTGTCGTGTAGCAGAAATGATAGTTGAAAGGCCATTATGTGGTATGAATCGGGGCTTGATAACGTTACCATTAAATTCACACTAAGTACCGTTAAGTAACGTTATTTCTATTAAGTATCGTTACCTTTTTCGTTGCTTAAAGCGCTTTTACCAGTCCACGTATAGCGATTAGTTAGTTTACCGGTAAAATAGTCACCTTGTTAACTTTACCAAGTATATCGGAATTATTCCCCAGAGATATACTTTCCCCGTAGAGACACTTTTAATAAAACTGCGCTTTGATTCCTGTAAGATACACTTTTTTTAGACCCTACCAATTGGTCCTCTTAGATACACTTTTATGTACTGTTGTGTATAAAATAATTCGCACCTTTGCTATTAACGTTATCTTCCTATAATAATCCCCTTCTCTGTGGGGCAACGTTGCGAAAATGTACCCATAACTGCTCAGAATAATAACTAATATCTTTAGTTATTGTTCTGAGCATATACTGTGTGCGACCCGTGACAGGTCGCGGATTTCCGTACGTCTATATCGGTCAATTGTAGCGTGAATACTATAACCATCCCGCTCAAATTTTCACAGAATGTAGTTATTAGAACAAGCATGGGAAATAATATCACTTGCGTCTCAAAAAACACCATTCAATGACATATTGAATATTTTTTTAGTTGCTTTGCTCAAGCAATGGCGCGCGCTTAACACATCCTTGTGTTTTGAAGTTTAGTTTTATTTAAGTGTTTTAATTTGTGCTGTGCTTTGATATATTTATGAATGGGTGTATGATGTAGTAAACAAAGTAATATTTTTTTTAAATAAAGGCTTTTATTTAAAAATATCACATTTTTTATAAAATTAATTGGAAAAATCGCTCATCCTACTTTCAACTTCGAATTACTAATCTAGTGCAAGGTAAAACTGTACATATTTATAGATAAGTTTTTAGCTTAGCTAATAACGATTGCTACGACATAAGTTTCATGTATATACAATACGTAATTCCAAAGATATAGTAATTTCTATGACGCGCGGCGACACGCGGCCATTTTATCGTACATGGCTACAAAGATGCGCGTATTTCATCAAAATGGCCGCCGCAGTTGCCCCTCAACTGTGAATGAAGTGCATTAAAATTAAAGCAGCTTTAGTAATGCAAAATATATTTATCGTATCTGCTTAACATTAGGGAGAACACAGTCATTTGTTTACTTTTTAATATAAAAATGGAAAAGCATGGCAAGAATCCTGTACCTAATTAAAAAAAATATTAAAATAAAACAAAAAACCCGACTGCTAAAACAACTAAGTATATAAAAAACATTTATTATATGTTTTTTATATAGTTGTTTTAGCAGTCGGGTTTTTAATTGTTTTAGCAGTCGGGTTTTTTATTTTATTTTATTAATTTGGTTTATTTCAAACTATTACTTTTTTTTTTTAATAGGTAAGTATATTTCGGATTTTTTATAGCCTATGTCACTCCCACAGTCAAAACAATTCTAGCAACACCTCATATGTTAAAATCCACTATGCCGTTTAGGCTGTAGGCAAAGAAATAGACATACATATACATACATACATACATACACTCGAAAAACATAACCCTCCTTCTGACGCAGTCAGGTAATTAGAGTAGTTTTTACTACCTAGGATGGTATCTAGTCGATCCTAGTCGTGAAACATCCGCCTAGGGGACGACCAAAGAGGATTTTTCTAAACTACTACAAAGAACAATGGCAAAAAATTGTCTGACTTTTTGAAAGCGCCCATTAATGTTATTTACACCAAACGAATTTATTGTTTTTCGCATGTTTTTACAAATATCTAGATATTCCCTTGAAAGCCGGCGTTAAATCGAGTTTTTTAAAAGAATATCAAAGATGTGTTTTTTCTTAATCCATCAGCCATGTTGAAAATCGGGATGTGAATACAATTACTTTTTATCGACTTTAATATTCAATTGAACGTTATTGATTAATCGAAAGTCGATTTCCACCCTGGAAACAGTAAGTAAGTTTCTTGTTCCCACCATATTAATAGTGATTGGTGTCTGAAGAAGCCGCTTTAATGCCATTCAAGCATCTACCGTATTTGTATTGAGTTAAAATAACCAATTACGGTGATGTATCGATACTATAAGTATCGAATCAAGTTGTAGTGAAGTAGCCCTATCTACCTATCACTTTGGCAGATAACAAAGGGACAGATTGTTCCGCACTCTTTCTCAATTGGTTGTTTTATGTGTTTTTTCGGTTTTGTTAATATTATTCTTTACCGCTATGCGACATAATATAAACCATTTTAATTTATACAACAAGTCGAAAATTATTATATACAAGTTTCTTTATGACTTAGACTTTAGACTAAGTTATTTTTGACACAACTGAAACTGACAAATTCGTTTAAGTGTGTCTTGATAGAAGTCATAATAAAAATAAAAAAAAACTAACCTAGCCTAACCAAAAATCAAACCACAATATCTTTTAATTCCGGCTTTCTCAGATGAAAATAACTTTACATACAGAATCTACAAGTAACGCTGAATCTGAAGACATATTTTTTGTTTATGTGCGCTCATATTTTATATCAGACAATTTTTAGTATGGATATTTCCATTGTTCTTTGTTATTTTTTTTTTTTTCTTTCTGTCTATCTGTTTTTTCTTTTTTCTTTATTGTTCTTTGTTATAATTAAGTGTGTATGTTAATAAAAAAATTATATTCTTCTATTCTATTCTATTCTATTCTAAACAAAATCGAGGACATTTTAAGTAAAGGTCATTTTAAGAGTACCTTAAACCGGTGAGTATTTATGAAGAAAGTAATGAGAGTAGATGAAGGAAAGAAGTGGTTACCTTATGAAGCATTGATATGTAAAATGTTAAATAAATTAATTAAAAAAAATAAAAAACCTTTGCAAAAATCGCAGCAAGTGGCAAGAAGTGATTTCTGCCTACCCCTATCAGAGACAAGCGTGCCTGTATGTATGTAATTATTACTCTAATTATGGACGTAGAGATGTACTCATTTTTTTATATTTTACGGGTAAGCACAGTGCCTTGATCTCACTTGATGTTAAATGATGATAAGGCCAATTGTTGGAAGCGAACTTTACCCGGGAACCCTAAACTACTGAGGCACTGGCTATATATCTTATATCTCTAGCTGCCGGAACACAACAATGCTACAAACATTGATGTTATGACGACATATTTAGATAAGATGGTGGTAGCTAGCCAGGCGGAGAAATAAGTCCTACCACCAACCAAACCGAGTACACAGACATGTACCCCCCGCTGGGAATCGAACCCGGGACCTCTGGGTCTAAACCAGTGGTCTTAACCACTAGACCACAGAGGCAATTAAAAATGCTGAACAGACAGTTTTAAATGATCCATCTAAACTTCTTCGCTTTACCCACTGCCATCAATCCTGATACGGGAGCCGCACCAAGAGATGTCTGCTATTTGCAACGTCCGACAAATAAGACGGGAGAATTTATACCCCTATGTAGAACTATCTATTACCCGTACGTATGTGCCTTTATATACTGCGGGGTTTACTGAAAAACAGGGAACAAGTGGGAAAAAGGCTGAGTACGTAACGGAATAACAAAGGGTTATAATGGGTTGAGATAACATAGAATACGGCTCGCTTTATAAGCAAGAGCTTTAGAAGTTGAAGATGTATTATTGAAGGGGCAATTTTAAAATTGATGACTTGGCAGTATTGATATAAAACGTTTCCTACGGATCATGATTGACTCGCTGTTATTATACATAATATTCTTTACTACATAAAATACTATTTATATACATAAGCGGAAGTGGTGATGAATAGGTAGAGTTTTTTTATAGTGTAGGGTTGATGGTACGAACCACTCATGGTATGAATCGACGAAAGACCCGAACCAGCACCATTTGACATACCTGGTGTATATTGTTCATATTATTTTTAGATCTTTAACTTGATTGGGTTCCAAATTCCATTTGTTGAAAAAGAGAAGAAATAATTCCAGCCTATTAGTCGTATTTCTGGCCACCAGGCCTTGGCTGGGGCGACTCAGCAGCAGTACTTAATTGTATGCCTACCTATAAAAAGGAGTTTGCGTTAAGTTTTCTTAGATTTATAGGTACATATCCTAACTTAATATTATAAATGCAAAAGTGACTTTGTTTGTTTCTTTGTTTGTTTGTTGTTTATACGCTTTCACGCGTAATTATACAACCGATCATCATGATAATTATTTTGTACACATATTCTCAAGAGTATAATAATAATCAAAGACATAGGACACTGTAGCATTCGCCACATTCGACCTTTTTTAGTTCCACACTAGTTGCCGCTCGCGGTTTCACCCGCGTGATTCCCGTCCCCGTGGGAATATTTGGATAAAAAGTATTCTTTTTGTTGTTCCCGGTTATAAACTATCTGTATGCCGAATTTCATCCAAATCCATTCAGTAGTTTTTACGTGAAAGAGTAACAAACATTCATACTTACAATATTTCGCGTTTATAATATTAGTAGGATAAGGATTTTTTATTTTTATTTTTTACTGACGTTTAGCCTATGAATTAAGTCTTTTGAATTTGTCAGATTATGATTTGGACGTTTGGCTTTTTGTTTGGAGTTTTTTGGTGAATTGGAATAAGATTTTAAAGAATTGTTTTTTTTATTTGCAAGGTCGAATTCCCTCTTCTTACCATACCCTCAGCGGTGGGAGTGTGCTATTTTCTCATTTACCAAACATATATTCTACGCTTGGAATACATTTGGTGTGCAGTGAAGTGACGCCAATGTTCCACGGTCTAGAGCTAGCGTTCACTATTCTCTTCATCTTGACAGTGTGTAAAAACCTAATGTTTGAATTGATTTAGTTCAAAAGTACTTCATTGCCAAAGAGATACTGATGCCAAATTACGTGAACTGAAATATTAGACATTCAAGCCTTTTAGACTATTTGATTAAAGTGTTGTTCAATGTTGTAAGCTATTTTCTATTTCACTTGGAGTGTAGATGAAACTTTTGTAAATATTATTAAGTGGTTAATAATAAGTTTTATTATTACTAGTTTGTTTGTATGTCTGGCAAGTTTTAATAAGGCCTGTGTACAAAGCAGTTTATGTTAATTTTGCTGCTTCTAGTTAAAGACTGCTAAAATATTTTATATTGTGAAGAATTTAGCTTATTGCGCCTTTATGACTAATTAAAGTAATAAAAATAATTATACAAAAAAAATGTAGCACGTTATAATACTTATTATAAACAAAAAAGTGAGCTTGTTTATTTTTTTGTTTGTTTGATACGCTTTCACGCGTAAATTGTTTAACGATTTGTTTGTTTTGTTGTCATAGAAACTGTCAATGCGGTACGAAGTCCGCAGGGGAGCATACAACTTCATGGTAGGTAATACAGGGTAACGCTATCTTAAGCACTAGTCACTCACTATCGGTACAATAAGAAATATGACTATTATATAATTGAAAACGCGCTAATAATAATATTTTTTAGAATTACCAAAAATTAAGTTATCTGTAGCTCATACTAAGCTTACTAGCTCCTACTAAGCTTTAAAGGCCTGTTTTCACTTTGATTAGTGCGAGTGCAGGTGATTAGTAATTGCGAGTGTTTAGTGCAGGTGTGTAGTGCAAGAAGTGTCCAACTTTGTCAAGTGGCTGTGTTTAGTAAATTCAGTTGTTAATTCACAAGCGAGCGTCCGACGCAAAACGCTAAACACTAAACACTGCTGTCCAGACGTGTGTAGTGCAGCGCAATGCAGGCAGGCTGCGAGTAAGGGGAAAGGGAGGGCGCGCGGGACGTGGCTACTCGCAGTCCACTCGCAAAAAAATAGAACCCGCGTCTAATCACTTTACTACGCAGGTTACTAATCACTCGCACTAATCAATCGCTGTCCACACGAGTTTACTTCTAATCACTAAGCACCTGCACTCGTCACCTGCACTAATCACTAATCAAAGTGAAAACAGGCCTTTACGCACCATCTTAAAAAGACAAACCAATAGGTACCTACTTGAACATGCCTTTCGAAACACTAAGGCAAAATCGGGACTAAATTATTGGATATCCCCTGCGGGCATAGACCACGCCTAAGGTGGCTTAGCTATTGCGATCGTTGCTCAAAGAGACAAAGAAAACAATAACGCCACTGCATTAGAACGGCCCGCTAAACAAATGATGTGTGAAATTCAGACCTTTCGAGCTTACGTTTAACCGCAGAATATTGCAATAGAAAAACGACTTTATCACCACAGCATATGACACGTACTACTTCAAATAAAGGCATACAAATTTACGTATCAATCCGAGCAAAATGTGTTTAAGCAAAATGTATGTAGAATTTTATTTTGCGTTAGAAAATTCAATGCATTCATTTGTGAAGGGTGGGTCTGTGATGAATGGAAAACGATTATCCTCTACTTAACTTAAGTATTTATTTGTAATATGTTAACCTCAAAGAACGAAATCGCTCATTGAGCGAAAAAATAGCTTACAACGTTTTGTGGTCACTGTGTAACAGCCACAACGCGTAATTCGTGTTATAGCTCTTATAGTAAAACAGCCATGACGCATTTTGGCAAACACAGTATGATGACGTAGAAAAATTCATGTCGTGGCTATTCGACAATTCTCCGTAGACTTGTGGTCAACTCAACTCAAAGATACCGTTTTTTTATATAATAGAAAAATAGTTACAAAATAACATGAAAAATAAACTTTCCATTCTCCATTTCCAGTTCCTATAAACATTTTTGAATATTGCTGAATGCTGATATAGGTGAGTCGTTTGAAACCTTATAAGCTTGTTACGCAATATTCCTACCGCCCTTATAAACCGGCTAAAAAGAAAAAAGGCATTTGTAACACAAAGGTTATTAATGCCATTTTTCTGTACTAAAAAGCTTTAATTATTAACGGGCCAAGGAAAACGGCAGTTCACGAAACACTCGCAACTTTTTATTGTCGTTCATTAAATCTTTCATTTGTTTGAGTTCCAAAGTCCATTTGGTGAGAGAGGAAAAAAATTGGCAAGTACAATGATTGCGATGGCAACATTCCGTTGAGGGTCCATTGTCTCGAAAGGAAATAACTTTTATTTGATCACTTCCCTTGTTCCGTTAATAATCCAGTCAATAAACCTTTCACTACTGTGCCTCGATTCTGTTAATTTAAAACGTCTACAACCATGGTTTCTGAGTGGCCTGGTTTTAACAGTTGGACAATAGCAAAAATTTCAGAACTAGGTTTTCAAAATTGTTTAATAATTTGCTCGGCTTATAACTGCTCTTTCACCTGACGTTAAGTGGAAATCGAATCCAAACGCGCGAATACATTTTTTGCACCGTGACAAGGACGTAAGATCACCTTCACAATGCCGACTCACAAGATGCCTCTTGGCATCAAGACTTTGGGATGAATCCTTCCTACATAAACGTACCGTCCAAAACACAAGACATCTTAAGCGCTGGACACACAGAAAAGACGTAAGACGCGGACTGGGCGCGGACAGGGCGCAGACGGGGCGCCGCCGTCGCGACTTTTTAAAACATTTAGAAAAGACGAGGCACGGACGTAACGCTGGGCGCCGCCGCGTGAGATGATGGTTTTCAACCAACTTCATTCAGCCGTCCGATTTTAGCAGAGAGTTAGACGTTACTGGGTACATCCGGTATGGCGAAGCAATGAAGACAAAAGATCACCACGGCACCCGCGGCCCCGCCCGCTCCCCCGTCTCTAGTCCCTCGTCCGCTCGCACCCGTACCCTGTCCTTTCTGTATGTTTTACAATAGGGCGCAGACGAGTAATCGTCGTGTCCGCGCCCTGTCTTTTCTATATGTTTTGCGTTGCGACGATTCTATACATTTTCTATGAAAGGGACGCGGAAGAGACTTTTGTCCGTCCGCGTCTTACGTCTTTTCTGTGTGTCCAGCGCTTTAAGTATTACCGACGTTCCGATCGAGAGACCGTGGTCGGTGCAACTCGGTCAAAACGTCGAGAACTTTTTCTTCGTAAGTTTTTACATTAAACCATGCCAAACACTTTATTCGATAACATAAACTTCGCATTCGAACAATTGTGAAATCCAAACTAATAACTCGTTTACGCAGCTAGATATATATCGTATTGTGTTAACATTTCCCAGTCAATTAGTTTTGCGAATTATGTTAACTAGTAATGTGGAATATTAATAGACACGATTGCTATTAGGTTTGCGCTACGTTCGGCTCTCGATAAATTGGCAGAAATTAACTTATGTTCACATTAATCAGTCGAATTTGTTATCACTTTACATTACTCTCTAGAGGACAGAGCAATAAGATGGGTTCAAATGAAAGACTTTATACAAATCTATTTGTAAAGCACTTTATACAAATCCATTTATATTTTCTCTCATAGCTCTAATTATGTGTTAAAAGTTAATTGAGAACTCACAAGATAAGAAACAAAGTTAATTTTGCAAATTATTTTCGTAGCCTAGATATTTTTGAAACTGAGTGCTTTAATTATCCTTACAACTGTAAAGATTCAATTGCGACGTAACGTTGTTTAAAGTGTTGTTTATTATTTACTGACCTCAAAATAGAATGAAGAGCTTTTCAATTCGTCTGTATTGTATATTTTGTACAATACATTCTTGCAAGTTTAGAAAAAAACGACAGAAGGATGAACTGGCAGTAGTAAAAGTTTATTCTGAAGTCCACTTCAATGGGCATTCGATTCTAAGGACACCGTATTCCCTCCTTCATACAACATGGGACCTCCAAACGTACTATTAAGTAGCAACTTGCGGGCAGGGCTTGCAACCGGTACCGAAAATACAGGTATCATATCGGTAAATACCTGTATTTTCCATTTCGGTTCCTGGATACCGATTCTTTAGTCGGTATCAGTATTGTACCTCAAAAATACCGGTACCTACATGCGACATTGCCAGTCAGTTTATTACGTGATATGCAGTGCACTGCAGCCGCGCGAAATAAACATAAACAGGCAAACTAACGAGAAATTTGGTAACCTGGTACCTGTATTATGGTGTATAATACCGGTATACCGGTACAATACTACTAACCGGTACTCGCCGGTTAACCTGTATTATAAATACCGGTACCAAATCGTTACCGGTACCTACTTTATTAAAGTCAAAGGTACCGGTTATTGAAAATACCGGTATTCCAAGCCCTGCTTGCGGGTCGGCAAGGTGAGGACGGCTAAGCACAATCCTGCTGCACTTGCTGTCTTCGCGTCTGGACTCCGGTTTTGCTGGAGCGGAGTCAAATTTTATCATGTATAAAAAAACCGGCCAAGTGCGAGTCGTACTCGCGCACGAAGAGTTCCGTAATATAAGATCTATAAAAAAAGGCAAAAAAAATTATGTCTGTTTTTTGGGAGCCCCCTTAACCCTTTCGGCCCCGCCGTGACTCCAGAGGTACGGGCGCGCACCGTGTCGTCAAGCACCGCCGTGACTCAGGAGTGACGGGAGGTGTCAAGCAAAACTTTGTCTTATAGTGAAAAAACTACGGCTTGGATTTGGATGAAATGTTCTGTGACTTTGGACGTTATGAAATTCCCTTTCTAATGACGTATAAACCGCCCGAATAGAGTAAGTGAACGCGTTACTGTTGCTGACCAAATTCGGACGGCTTTTTTCACTTTTTTAATGTCATTTACTTTGTTCGAATGTGGTTTTTTCAATTTTTTTGTATGAAAGGAGAGTAAAATAACATCAAAAACTGAAATTAGAACTAATCAACTTATTATTCATCATAATATCAATGTTTATGTATATACTTCAAGTTTTTACATTATATTACACTTTTTACATAATTTTTTCGGACCCTTGTAGAATATTTTCAAGTTAGTACCGACTACAATACAATATTTATAATATTTATATTTATAAAAACATTCACCTGAAAAAAAGAAATTGTATTTCAAAGAACGTAGATTCGCGCGAAAGTTTACGTGTGGCCAATGCATTATTATATTTTCTATGGAAAGTGCACTAAAATGTATACACGATCATTTGTTATTGATCAAAGCTTCATAGAATTATATTTTCATAGACTGTAAAGCAATATTTTTTTTATATTGGAATATTTCTACCAAATGTCCCACTGCCTGCCTGCCTGCATCTTTCAATATTCTTATTTCTTTGTATTGGAAATTTAATCCAGATTCTGATACAAAAACAGAATGAGGATTGGTAGACGAATAAATTAACAGGGACGTTTTGTCTGAACTAACTCAGTAGGGCCGGGTCGCAGGAGGTACGCGCGGGGCTTGACAGTTATCCGCGCGGTGAAACGGCGGGGTTTCAGGGGTTAAATATTTACTTTATTCCGTTTTTTAGTATTTGTTGTTATAGCGGCAACAGAAACACATTATCTGTGTGAACATTTCAACTGTTTAACTATCACGGTTCATGAGATACAGCCTGGTGACAGACGGACCGACGGACAGCGGAGTGTTAGTAATAGGGTCCCGTTTTACCCTTTGGGTACGGAACCCTAAACGCAACACGTTTCACTAAAACAATAAAGTGCTCCGTTATTTTAAAGAGAGCTTAAAAATACTGATTTATAACAAAATAACCTTTCCATTCAGTTCTCCATTAGCTTTCAACACATAATTAAAGCTTTAATAAAATGTGGCCCTAATTGATTTTTAATGTGTTTATTAACACATCAGTCAAAGAGGCCGAACCTTAATTGCCTCACTATAATTTATCTTAACTAACATTAGTTGTGGTTGTCGGTTCGAGATATACTTTTAATGGTGGCCCTAAGGGAATGTGAGATAAGTTTTTGAAGTGAAAACTTCTTTAGCGGCGTTGTACACTTTTTTTGTAATGGGTAAAAAATGTTAAATTCGAGTCAGGACACAAGACCTGATCGAAAATTCGTAAGACGGATGGAGAGAAGACAGCCGGCGCGGCGTAGGAGAGGAAGTATCCCCCTCTCTTTCTACGGCGCGGCGAAAATGTATGCCTGCTGTTTCGTTTAGGCGGCGCAGGGCGCTTGCGCGAATGTTCGTGTGTGTTTATGTTACAGCGTGTCACGCGCATCCATGGATGGTGACAGCTGATGGCTGTCAATAAATATTGTATTCTACCACATAAATGATAGTACACACGGCGGCAGATCAACCTACCCAAAACTGTCAAATTTCTACAATCAATTTTGAACTTTATGGTTTGGTTATAAGGATTAATATTCATTGGAGAAATTTGACAGATTTGGGTAGGGTGATCTGCCGCCGACTGTACTTTTATACTGATAATTGAAGCAATTCGTGCAAAATTATTCCCTAACCATTCCAAAATATCAAAAATGCAAAACGTTAATATTCAAGTTTTCACTTCTGCCGGCACTCCCGGAGTGCAACCCGTCGTTTTTTTTTCTTTAGACCTATTTATTTACTTAAGGATTGCCAACCAACCAACCTACAACTTACATTGACAAGTTAACAAAGAATTAATTACAATCCAGATCACGACAACCATAGCATATACACGTACCATACAATTAAAATACATATATAGACTACCTATATAAATATAAAACCACTACAAGAAAAATGTGTCGGTACACGTAATTATATTAGGTCCTTGCCTATGAAATTGACGTTTTGTCCAGAGCTAGGGTCAGAATGAAAGAACTGTGTTCCTTGAGAGAGGCCATGGCGGAGCGGAGAAACTTGACTCTAAGTCGTGTCTCCCAATGGGGTGACAGTAATTTAGTTAGTTTTAACGCCACCAAAACGCAGGCATGTCTGTTCACTGCCAAAAGGAGTCCTTTTAATCTGACTCCTACTTTCCGAGGTATGACTGTACCGATTACCGACAACCTTAATCTCCTAGGCATGAAGTTGACTTCCAGTTTGAACTTCGGTGACACCATCGAAATTAAGGCTTAAACAGCGGCAAAAAAACTGGGTGTCCTAAATAAGGTTAAGCGATATTTCACGCCGGGACAGCTTCTAACTTTATATAAAGCGCAAGTCCGATCGTGCATGGAGTATTGCTGCCACCTTTGGGACGGTTCAGTAAAATACCAGCTCGCCGCGCTTGATTCGGTGGAACGCAGAGCCAGGAAAATTATAGGTGACGATAAGCTTGTTAAAACTAAGCTTCACAGTCTCGCTCACCGCCGCACAGTTGCCTGCTTGTCGGTCTTTTACAGGCTATACTTCGGAGAGTGTGCTATTGAGCTGCATGAGCTCATTCCACCTTCCCCATTTTACCATCGAGAATCCAGACGTACGGCTGGCTACCACCCTTACCTGGTTGATATTCCACTTCTGCGCACTAAGCGTTTTGCTTCTACATTTATAATGCGTACAGCCAAAGAGTGGAATTCCCTACCGGCGTCTGTGTTCCCGAGTGCATATAACCCTAAAGTTTTTAAAGCCCGAGTGAATAGGCTATTTCTGGGCAAGCTTGTTCCATTGTCGGCCTCTTCTTAGCCCTAGGGATTAGAATGAGGCCAAGAGCAAGCCCATCTCTCAATAAAAAAAAAATAAAAAAAAAAGATTCTTTATAAAATTATATTTTTCATAAGTACTAACGTTTTTTTAATTTTCTCAGCATCTATTTATGTTAACACTATACAAATTGTAGAGTAGTGTGTTTGTCTCATTAGCTAAATATAGCAGACATTAAAAAGAAAACTAATCAAGTCCCTTCAAAGCTACAATGAAACAAAAGGTCAATTCTGCGAACAAAAAAAGAAGTCAATTAAAAAAAAAATTGGGCTATAAAGACACAAAATGAATAATCATTGTTATTACTGAAGCCTTAGTGACATAGTCCTAATTAAATTTCTATTGACTTTTAGAAGTAATACAACTATTAATACGTAAGAAAAAAACGTCAATTTCATAGGTGAGGATCCAATATTAAAAAACTTAATTAATTGAGGAATTATTACGCAAAGGCAGGTCATTGGATGGGTAATCAAAAACGTATCATCTCGAGCTCCTCCGTGCTTCGGAAGACACGTAAAGCCGTTGGTCCCGGCTGCATTAGCAGTCGTTAACAATCACCGCACCACACTGAGCCCGCGTGGTGGTAAGGCATAGGGAAGGCTCGTGCCCCAGCAGTGGCGACATAAAATGAGCTAATGATGTTGATGGTGATGAACAGTATTTATTTTTATTTATGAATTACTAGCTGGGGAACAATTTCGTAATACATGATTTTTGCGTAACTTTCACCGTTTACGCAGCGCACGCAAAGAAAGCTCTCAAAAAAATATTTTCCCATTTTTGTAACATTTTTCATTGCTGCTTCATTCTTATTAGTCATAGCGTGATGTAATATAGCCTATAGCCTTCCTCAATAAATGGACTATTTAACACATTTTTTTTTTTAAATTCGAACCAGTAGTTCTTGAGATTAGCGCGTTCAACCAAACAAACAAACAAACTTTTATTTATTTATTTATTTATTTATTTATGGACATCCAACAAAGCATACACCAAGACATACATAATTTTTAATACCCTAAAACTATTACACAGGCGCTGCTTTAATTAAAGGCTGCCACGGCATGCTTAATTTCAAACTAGTAAACAAAGTATCTTAAAACTAGAGATAACAGAGCTGAATCACTCCGCTTATCTTATTGTAAGTGTTATCTAATATATTTTTTTAACTTATTTAGGAACTAGACGTGCTTTAACATTGATCTGTGAAAAAAGTATACAAAAAAGACTTGAATTTACTAATTGGATAAAACATGTCAGCATCAATATCCCCGTGTGGTGCCGGGGATAAAGAATTGCATCACCCCATCTCAACCCGTAAGTGTCGTAAAAGGCGACTAAGGGATCATTCCAGAGGATGGGCAGCAGCATCTCTCTGAGGTTACCTTCAACCTACTGCGATCGCCAACCCGCCTGCCAAGCGTGGCGATTATGGCAAATACCCCCCATGACATGCACACCAGCAAAAACCGGCCCCTAGTCCCCGGCGGCCCCGCTCGCCCTAGCTACGGTAGTGGCCAAGGCAGCGACGGGGCAGGGGGTGCTAAGAATCTCCGGCAGAGACCTGGCTACCGCCAACAACGAACTCTGGCCCTGGCAACATTTAACACGCGCACTTTACGGATTGACGAGAAGATTTATGAACTGGAGGAAGAATTGAGCAAGATACGGTGGGACATAGTTGGATTATCTGAAGTCCGAAGAGAGGGGGAGGACTCGATAATCCTCAAGTCCGGTAACTTGCTCTATTTCCGGAAGGGCGAACAACTGTCCCAAGGTGGTGTCGGGTTCATCGTCCACAAGTCCCTCGTGAACAACGTTGTCGAGACCGGGAGTGTGTCGCCTAGGGTAGCGTACCTTATACTCAGAATAACCAAACGGTATTCGTTGAAGGTCATACAGGTTTATGCTCCTACTACGACACACCCTGACGATGAGGTGGAAGCTACGTATGAGGACATCTCTAAAGCCATACAAGCCTCCAAAACTCATTACACCGTTGTCATGGGAGACTTTAACGCAAAACTGGGCAAACGAAGCGGCGATGAGATGAGAGTGGGACGATTTGGGGTTGGTAATCGGAACTCCCGGGGCCAACTGCTGGCGGACTTTCTTGAGAGGGAGGGCCTCTTTATGATGAACTCCTTTTTCAGGAAAGCTGAACACCGCAAGTGGACCTGGATGAGTCCCGATGGTGCAACAAAAAACGAGATTGACTTTATCATGTCGACGAGCAAGCAAATATTTAGTGATGTCACTGTGATCAATGCGTTTAAAACTGGCAGCGATCACCGGTTGGTAAGAGGCACATTGAATATCAACGATAAGCTGGAAAGACGTCGATTGGTAAGGTCTACGCTCCGTCCTGCACCCATTCAAATCCAAAACCCCGAAAGCTTTCAGCTCGAATTGCAGAATCGCTTCGAGCGCCTAAATAATTGTGAAAATGTGGACGAATACAGCAACAGGTTTGTGGAAACTGTCCAAACGGTTGGGTCCAAGTTCTTTAAAACCCACCGTGCAAAAGGAACCAAAAAGTTCTCAGACCATACCCTAAAACTAATGGAAGAGCGGCGCGCAATGGTTCTGCTTTCCTCAGGTGATGCGTCTCAGTTTCGGCGGCTAAATAGGCAGATCTCGAAGTCTATGACTCGCGACACGCACCAATTTAATACTAACCGTGTTAAAGAGGCCATTGAGCGGCTCAAAAGTGTTCGCAAGAGATCTGGGTATTGGGCAGTGCCAACTGACGACGCTGAAAACCGATGACGGCAGAACTGTCACGACCAGGTCCGATGTTATGGGAGAGGTCGAGAAGTTCTATGGACAGCTTTACACATCCACACGGCCACCTGTACAAAGCTTAGCTAAAGACCCTAGAGCTAAGTTAACCCGGCACTATACTGAAGACATCCCGGACATCAGCCTATACGAGATTAGCATGGCTCTCAAACAGCTCAAAAACGGCAGGGCACCAGGTGCTGACGGAATTACTGCCGAGCTTCTGAAAGCAGGCAGAAGACCGGTACTCGTAGCTCTTCAGAAGCTATTTAATTCCGTCGTATTAGGGGGCAGAACGCCAGAGACGTGGCACGAAGGTATGGTGGTACTGTTCTTCAAAAAGGGCGACAAAACTCTGCTGAAGAACTACAGGCCCATCTCACTTCTAAGCCACGTCTACAAGCTGTTTTCGAGAGTCATAACGAATCGTCTCGCACGCAGGTTTGATGACTTCCAGCCTATCGAACAAGCCGGTTTCCGAAAAGGCTTCAGCACCATAGACCACATACATACGCTGCGGCAGGTTATACAGAAGACCGAAGAGTATAACCAGCCTCTTTGCTTAGCGTTTGTGGACTATGAAAAAGCCTTCGATTCGATTGAGACATGGGCCGTGGTACAGTCTCTCCAGCGGTGCCAAATTGACTATCGGTACATCGAAGTGTTGAGGTGTTTGTATGAAAGCGCCACTATGTCAGTCCGTCTTCAGGACCAGAGCTCGAAACCTATCCAGTTGCAGCGAGGAGTGAGACAGGGAGATGTGATTTCTCCGAAACTGTTCACTGCTGCACTGGAAGATGTTTTCAAGCTTCTTGACGGGGAAGGACTCGGCATCAACGTCAACGGCGTATACATCACTCACCTTCGGTTTGCTGACGATATAGTGGTCATGGCTGAGACCCTGGAAGACCTCGGCGCAATGCTCGGTGACCTCAACAGAGTCTCTCAACAAGTGGGCCTTAAAATGAACATGGAGAAGACGAAAGTTATGTCGAACTCACGTGTCGTACCCACTCCTCTGAAAGTTGGGGACTCTGCCCTTGAAGTTGTGGACAATTATGTTTACCTGGGACAAACGGTCCAGCTAGGTAGGTCCAACTTCAGCAAAGAGGTCAATCGTTGAATCCAATTAGGCTGGGCAGCGTTCGGTAAGCTTCGAAATATCTTCTCGTCCGATATACCGCAGTGTCTCAAGACGAAAGTCTTTGACCAGTGTGTGTTGCCAGTGATGACATACGGGACTGAGACGTGGTCGCTCACTATGGGCCTCATAAAAAGGCTCAAGGTCACTCAAAGAGCAATGGAGAGGGCTATGCTCGGGGTTTCTCTGCGTGATCGAATCAGAAATGAGGAGATCTGCAGAAGAACAAAGGTAACCGATATCGCCCGAAGAGTTGCTAAGCTCAAGTGGCAGTGGGCAGGTCACATTGCTCGCAGGACTGATGGCCGCTGGGGCGGGATAGTCCTGGAGTGGCGACCGCGTACCGGAAAGCGCAGTGTGGGCAGGCCTCCAACAAGGTGGACCGACGATCTGGTGAAGGTCGCGGGAAGCCGCTGGATGCGAGCAGCACAAAACCGGTCGTTGTGGAGATCCTTGGGGGAGGCCTTTGTCCAGCAGTGGACGTCTTTTGGCTGAGATGAATCAATAGACACAGCAGACGATCGTGACAGGTGGTTATATTGGGACTGAATTCGATTAATAGTGGAAAAGTGACCTAAATTTGTTCCGTGACCGCGATAGGCCTTTAGCGCAAAAAGGTAAGTATCTTGAAGGTCGAGCAAGTTTGCGAGGGGCATTCATGTTTATCTGCTTTAATAAGTCGGGACTGCCGATACAACCATTATAAATTTTAAATAAGAACATATGATCAGTGATTCTAACTTTTCAGCTTTATAATATTATTATTTACCCGCGTTCTATTAGTCATAGCGTGATGTAGTATAGCCTTTAGCCTTCCTCAATAAATGGACTATTTAACACAAAAATATTTTTTCAATTCGAACCAGTAGTTCCTGAGATTAGCGCGTTCAAACAAACAAACAAACAAACTCTATAGCTTTATAATATTAGTATAGATTATAGTATAGATTTACAGATAGTTATAGTTTTCATCTAACTCCGCCTATCGCGGTCACAGATAAGTATCATAATATTAAAGTATTATCAATAAACTAATTTGAACACCTTCCTACGAATATACCTACTTATCATAAAGTAAAGTCTAATAAAATATGATACCTACCTTCATGAGAATAGATTTTAAGCAACAGAAATGTAAATATTATCTAAGTAAGTACTGTTTCTATATTTTACTATAAAGCATTAATGTTAAAATAAGCATCTAGCCTAACTGCTAACAAAGTATTATTTTATAATTTTTGGGCACTCCTTGTCTATTATTTAAGAAATTACTGTAAAAATATATTATTTTTTTATGACTGTATGTGCCAAAATAAAAAGAAAAAAAAAATTATGCAATATCTACTCTGCCAATTCGTAAACGTCATGTTCATTGTCTTCACTTCATTCTTTGTCTTTAGTCGGCAGCGCTCTCGTAGACACTTACAAAAGATAACTACTATATGTTTGTGATCGTGATTCAATGTTATCTTAAATTCATGATTTTCTGTGTGGTAGGTATGTGAAATTCATGATGTGTATTTTGCGTGTAATCCTCTGTTACGCATCGCAAGTTGACAGTTCGTTAATATTCACCAGTGTACGTGAGTCTGCCTATAGGGGACTTATGGCTTAACTCCTATAATTTAATGTTGGTAGAAGCATGTCTTGACGACCGATTATAAAAGGAAAATAGATTTTTCTTGAATCCTCAATAGATAAACCTTTATCTCACCTTGTAAATAAAAATAGTAAAGGTCCCACTGCTGGGTAACGGCCTCCATCATTGGAATCAAGTCATCCCTACAATTGATAGGTATTAGCTTAATCACCCACCACGCTTGCCAAATGCGGCTTGGCCATCACAAACTTGAGCCATGCATCGAAAAATTCGAAACATTGCCTGAAGAAATAAGCGACAGTCTATAGCAATATTTGAGTTATTCAAGGCCGTGAAGACATTACAAGAACAATATTTTTATTCTAACCAAAATAAAGTCTCTCGCTCCACAATTTCAACATTTTCACAAGGAGAAAATATCTCACTTCTTCTAGCGTACGCAAATTCCGACATAAATCCTAGTTATTCGCAGAGAAATAAGTTATAGAACTCATTTGCTAGTCACAAGGCCTCCGTCCGATAATTCCGGTAACTTTCTAGCGTCGCTAACGAGATGGTTGGGCGACATAGAATATGTTATTTCGAACAAGAAACGTTCCCTTATTAGATTTTTATTTTTGTTTCTTTAATGTAGGTATTATGTTTTACATTTGAGCGGATCAAAATACATACTCGTTAGACTCTTTGCCTGGCTGTGTCGCTCAGAATTCAATGAATGATTGACGTCAATTAAATGTATTTGTTAGCAACACCGAGTTTTCATTGAAAAAATAAGTATTTTATTGATGAGGTATTTAGCTCTTTCTTTAGAATAAGAACTAGACTCATTCAAAACTGACTAGGTATCACAAATAATGAAAAATAGGTACTAAAAGTAGTCGATTTGGATAATAACTCAACTGGCAAACTAAGGACAAGAGCTCATTTTAAACGTAAGTTCTTGTTTGCATGCATGTTTGCTTGCATGCTTACTTGCGTACATGCTTGCTTACTTACATGCGTGTTTGCATAGGTGCTTGCATGCTTGCTCGCATGCTTGCTTACAAATATTTTTATCGTCATAGTAAAGCATCGATAGATGAAACGTTACCGCGATGAAAGGTGTTCGATGAACTACTTATATAAAATATAAACAGTTGAATCGATTAAATAATAGTTATGTGAAAAGTAAATTCAATGAACAGTTGCTCAGGTAACGAAAGTCAATTTGAAAAGGTTAATCCACAGAACACAAGAAGGTTAGCGCAGCGTTGGCATATGAATAAAAAAAAGTTATTCTGTAATTCGTCGAATAGTTTTATATTTTGTTTAATTTTTTCGGTACATAGACAGCCCAGGCCAATATAAATGTAGACAGCTGGCTTAGGTCGATAACAGAAATAAAAATGTAATGACACATGGTGCATCACAATTTACAACTAACAATAATCAAATTATTCATAAAACGAGAGGACTATGAAATCTGAAATCCGTGAACCACAAAACCGTCGATAAAAATACTATTATATAAAAAAATATAAAAAATACATTAACATTAACAAATATTAGTCTAAATAATTGTTTTATTTTTGTTTTTACTTCTAAGATACTTAAATAAATACTAAAATTATGCAAACAAATACATGGAGTGTGTAAGTAGTTTAAGGAGAGAAAAGGCTTAATTTTAACTTATCTATAAAGTTGAAAAAATTTCCACGAGCAGGGTTTGAACCTGCACCCTTCTGACATACCGGGTCAGGTGCTCTTCCAATTGAGCTATCGTGGTTCTAACCAGCCCGCCGAAATTATTCAACACTATTTACTTTTTACTTAATTTTTTCAACATTTGTGTTTTTGTAATTTGTTCGCAACAAAATTTGCGTTAAAAATTATATAAACATTTATAAATAGCTTGCCTACTTCTTAACTGATCTTTAGTATTTGTAAAAATATTATGATCGGATGTTAATGACGGTAGTTGTTAACATTGAATGGGCGCCTTTGGCTTTCAAAGTAAAAAGTAAATAGTGTTGAATAATTTCGGCGGGCTGGTTAGAACCACGATAGCTCAATTGGAAGAGCACCTGACCCGGTATGTCAGAAGGGTGCAGGTTCAAACCCTGCTCGTGGAAATTTTTGCAACATTTGTGTTTTTGTAATTTGTTCGCAACAAAATTTGCGTTAAAAATTATATAAACATTTATCTATCTAAGTGTTTTTTTGTCTCGAGAAAAATATCGAAGCTAAAGAATTTCTTATTGTAAAGGCGTGGAAGACCCGTAAAAGTCGAATTAGTACCGTGATTAGTCTTCTGTGAAATTGAATTCGGTATTAGAATATTCTATGTGTTAGTAGACAATGGATCGAATGGCAAATAAATCTCGCACATAGGCACCGTTGTTCCTTTGAAATGTACGTACAATAGATATCCTGAAAATTCTTTACACCCAATCGCAATACCTTTTTTACTACTCTCCGAAGTAAAAAGTAGAGCTACAACTCCCATAAACTACTGCTCTTGAGAGACAGTATTATGTTTGTTTAGGTGCGAACCCTTAAGCCTCGCGGCACAAAATAAAGTGACTGCCAAAGGTAAGCTTTAGCGTACCAAACACGCTCGAGCAAAGCAAGATTAGACACTAGTAAATAAGTTTGATGTATTAGGTATAAGTTATGATGGGACTGACATGGCATGCTTAGTCCCTAAAAAAAATTAAAAAAAAAGAATTAGACAACCTTTCACGGACACGGAACGGAATGTCCGCGCAAAGGATCTATGTCTGTCTTATCTTCTATGGGTTTATTTTTATTTAGTTCACCCCAGGGCTAGGAAACCGGTTAAATTTATTAACCGGTTTGGGTCGTTGACCCCATATCGGAATGGTATAAGGTTAAGGTTTTGGTTACCGGCAATTAACCGGTTAAATGAAAAAGATCGGTTTTTAAATTAATTGCGACTCCGTTATCCCAAATGAACCGGTTAATTTGAATTCCAAAAAACTTGGGAGCAACGCCAGCTGTTGTGTTTTGTGTAAACTAATTGGAACTAATGAGGCTCTCGCATCATTTCTATGAATACGCGATTACTAGGAATTTCGACTGTGTTGCTTGCGAGCCGGGCTGTATAGCAATAATTTGCGTGTAAAAATATAAAACGCCGTAGTTTCTTCTGAAACTGATATAAGACATGAATCCTAATTACCGGACAGGAGTCTTGCCAGATAGGCTAGTATATATTTTCTCTGAAATTAAAAAGGAGTCGCATTCTAAGCACAAAAAAACACAAAGCAGTGTAGATAAATAAAACAATGATAAAATATTTTTGTGTGATCTGTAATCAATATACCTAGTAATTATGTGTATGTGCCTGGCTGAGTTGAGGAATGCATATGAGATAAACCGGTTAAATCAGTGCCAAGTATCGGTTTACCCAAGCTTTAAAATTCCGTTCCATGTATTAACCGGTAGCCAACATTTTTCGGTTTGGTTAGAACAGTTTATTTAATTAACCGGTTAATCAATGAACTGAATCATACCGGTTTGAAGAACGATATTAATCGCTTTTTGTTAACCGGTCACACTAGCGCGGTGGCCGTAGCGATTTCTTGACTCCGTCAACAATAAACAATCACAATTTGTAAAAGTTTTGAAATATCCACAAGCGGGCTTCGTACCCGTACCTTATGACATACCGGGTTAGGTGATATCAACTATGCAACCGTGGCTCAGTCCAATCCAACGAAATTTATAAACACTATCTAGGTACTCTTACTTTGTAAGCCGAAGGAGCCTTATTCAATGTCGACAACTACGTCATCCACACAATAAAACCATAATTATTACCTTTCACGTTACTTTTAGAAGCGGCGAAGCGGGCAGGGCGTGTGGTCACGGGCGTTCGCCTGTAGATCGCAGCCTGCCAACGCTTATTTAATATACTTAATATTATATTGACTACCACATCTGACCGCGTACGTGCCCGCAACCGCAAACCGCTTCTGTTTGGGCGAGGCTTTAGGTGCCCCTCTGATGACCCTTTTTGATATTCTCCTTGGCTCCAAAAGTTCCTCAAATATTGTTATGTGTTTTCATTCAGATAGTGTATTTGCGTGTCTCTTATATGAGTACTCTTAGTTTGTGGGTCGATGGAGTTGTTGTAGGTAAAATGAGGCATAAAATATGTTTTTTTTTATTTTTTTATACTTAGCACGGCAAATGACTCCATACCACCTGATGTTAAGTGGAAATGGAGTCCAGACGCGAAGACAACTGGTGCAGCGTGAAAACAACGCAGCATCAGTCAACCTCACTCTGCCGGCCCACAAGGTGCTTCTTCACGCCTCGTTTGAAGGACCCAATATCATAGGAAGGAGGAAAAACGTGTGCTGGTAGACTATTCCATCTTTTGGAGGTGCGACAAAGAAACGAGTCACCAAATTTCTTTGTGCGCGATGGGATATGTGTGACAGTAAAGCGATGACTCCGGAGAGCAGCACGTGTACTTCTATGGAGGAAGGGAGAAGGTGGGATAAGGTCAAAGAGTTCTTCAGAGCACTCGCCGTGGTACAAGCGATAGAAAACGCTGAGTGACGCTATATCTCTACGCAATTGTAGGGGTTCGAGAGTATTAGTGACCTCTACATTGCCGATAATGCGTACAGCGCGACGCTGCAATCTGTCTAAGGCATCGAGAAGGTACTTTGCGGAACCGTCCCAGATGTGCGAGCAATACTCCACGCAAGACCGTACCTGAGTCTTGTACAAAAGACACAACTGGTCAGGCGTAAAGAATCGCCGCACTCTGTTCAGGACACCGAGTTTTCGTGAGGCAGTTTTCATCACGGCTTCGATGTAGTCCTTTTGATTCAGATCACAGCGAATCGTCATACCGAGCATGTTGATATTGCTCTGCAGGCTTAGAGATGTGCCCTGAAGAGTTGGAAGGGGAAGGAATGGTGACTTCTTGGCCGTAAACGCACATACCTGTGTTTTCTTGGCATTAAACTCAACAAGATTATTGGAGCCCCAATTAGATATGAGGTCCAATACCCGATTGAGCTCAATGACAAGATTCACTCGTTTCTCTTCAGTTTCGACTCGCCCAGCCGCAGGGTGACCGTTATACCCACCGTGCACTGTACTATCATCTGCATAGCAATGAATATTTCCAAGTGGAAGCATATCATTGATATGCAGAAGAAACAACGTGGGTGACAGAACGGAACCCTGAGGGACACCAGCGTTCACTGACATGAGCCGCGAAGCGCATCCATCAGACAGGACACGAATTCTACGCTCGTGCAGGAAGCCAGCGACCCAGTTGCAGAACTGTGCAGGCAGACCGTATGCCGGGAGCTTGGAGAGAAGAGCTTTGTGCCAGACCCGATCAAATGCCTTGGCTATGTCGAGGCTAACAGCCACCGACTCACCACGCTTGTCAATAGCCTCACCCCAGAGATGTGCGACGTACGCTAGAAGATCACCCGTTGACCGCTTCGGACGAAAGCCGTATTGGCGATCGTGAATGATGGAGTGTTCTTCTAGGTAGTGGACAAGTTGTTTATTTAAAATGCGCTCCATTACTTTGCACAAAACTGAAGTTACGGCTATGGGGCGGTAATTCGATGGATCTGACCGATCACCTTTTTTGGGGACCGGTTGCACATTAGCCTCTCTCCAAGATTCCGGCACACAACCTGAAGAGAGCGAGAGACGGTAA
This sequence comes from Eudonia lacustrata, assembly GCA_947562085.1. Taxonomy (NCBI): domain Eukaryota; kingdom Metazoa; phylum Arthropoda; class Insecta; order Lepidoptera; family Crambidae; genus Eudonia; species Eudonia lacustrata. The sequence goes on from OX387322.1 coordinate 3,545,481, forward strand.
AGGCGCGTTAATACGGGGGACAACTCCGCTGCACACATTTTTAGTACTACTGGAGGGATGCCATCAGGGCCATTAGCTTTCCGGACATCGATTGACTGCAGCTCCGCACGGACGTCACACTGCCTGATTTTAAAATCAGCCATTGTGTGGCCACAGTGAGAGATTGTAGGTGGCTGTGCATTGCAATCATCGACTCGGGAGTTAGCCGCAAAGAGTTTGGCCAGGAGATCGACCTTCTCCTGCGGCTTGCGAGCTAAAGTTCCGTCAGGACATCTCAATGGTGGCAGCGAGGGTTGGCAGAAGTTTGATTGCACGGCTTTGGCCAGACGCCAGTAGCTACGGCTGCCCGTAGGATGCGTCAGTAGTTCTTGGCCGACTCGTGCAACACGCTGGGAATCCGCTCTAATGTAAGCTCTTTTGCAGGACTTGGTGGCATAATTATAGGCTGCTTTCAGCGAGCGGGTTTCGGGATCCCCAACAGCTTTACCCCTGATCCAAGCGCGGTATGCCGCCTGCTTGTTATCAACAGCGTTGGCACACTCGCGGTTGAACCATCGGTTGCGCCTGCCTTTGCTGATGAGATAGGAGTGCGGAATATAGTATTCCATCCCTAAAACTATCTCATCAGCAACTGCAGTCGCACTAGCTGTCGGGTCCTTCCCACTGAAGCAGCGCTGCCCCCAAGGAACGGATGCGAAATAGTCCCGCATACCATCCCAATCTGCCGACGAGTAGTGCCAAATCTGGCGTTTCGATACCGCTAAAGGCGGTAGCGGGACCAGAGGCACTTTACTGGATACCAAGCAGTGATCCGAAGATCTCAAAGGAGCTCGAACCTCCACTCGGTAGCCAGCTGGGCGACTCGTCAGCAAAAGGTCCAACAAAGAGGGCGCGTGACCGACTATATCTGGGATCCTGGTGGGCTGGTTCACCAGTTGAGTCAGGTCGTGCGTGAGAGCGAACGCGTGGGCAGTTCTACCAGCATGGTCAGTTTTGGAGGAACTTAACCACAACTCGTGGTGAGCATTGAAGTCCCCCAAAAACACCAATTCCGCCGATGGAAACCGCTCCTGCGCTTTATCTGCCACCCGACTAAGGTGTTCAATAAGTCGAGTTGTCTCCATGTCGCCATTATGGGATCGGTAGACGCAGACGTAGACACGGTTATGAGAGCCCAAGTCGACGTGTACCACAAGGAGGGAAAAGGAAGGATGGATATGTCTAGTTATTTTAATGAATCTTTTTCGCTTTTTTAAGACAGACACGAAGTCAGCTAGACTTTAAATTTCGGAAAATCGTCTTGCAACATAATCACAATGAATCACATTGAAACTCAATAACTTTAAAACAAAAAAGGAATATTTTTTTGTAGGTTTCATTTTCTGTTGTTTAGTGTTTTAAGCCCAAGCCTCAGACCCGGAGGTCCCGAGTTCGACTCGGTTCTGCTATCATGCCGACAATCATGTCTGCGTAGCATGAGTGTGCTACCGACACACTATTGAGACGTTATTGAAGTAAGACTCAGGTTAGATGCAGACCCATAGATATTTCTTTTTTTGTATGTGAACCATACAAACTATCAGTACACAAAGAAAACTTCTAAACCATAAATTGTCGTGTCCTGTCCTGATCTGCTTGCTGTTATTAAGCTGACTGTTCCTCGCAAATGTCCTCGTAAACCCCTTACTAAGACATTTGCATTGTCTCGCCATAGAACTAACCTTGGTCTCCACTATCCCATAGCTCGTATATGTACGATGTATAATATCAGTGCGAAGTGTCCCGACTTGTATATTTTTGGGGAATCGCATTCGGTTTTTAGGAGTGAGCTGCTGAAACGGTTTCAATTGGGTTGATCCTTTTTTTGTTATCTAAAATATAATTAGTTTAATAATTAAAGTAGAATTAATATTTGTAGCAATATTTTAGTGTAATTTAAAATTTCTTTAGATAATAAGTACCTAATGAATGCTGTGGAAGCTATTAATAATAGGCCTGCACATACGTATGTAATTTTAAAAGGTAATGATTTTTTACCTACTTTTATGTGTTTGGCTTACCTTATTTAAATAAATAAATAAAGCAAACCAAAATCTATATGCATAATTATACAAACAGAGAGTGACCTTCTCGAGGTGAACACTACACGAATACAAAATAAAATAATATTTACTTTAAAAAAACTAAATTACGATAAAGCTAAAGAATTTAGTTATTAATGTGTGAGTGACATAGAAACTACTCTCTGCTTTCCCGTTATTATGTAAAAAAGGTCAGAAACAACTTCCTTAATAGTTTAATAATTTTTTTATAGCTTAAATAAATGGCGATCAAACGGAAACCAATGCTATTAGTCACAGATTAGTAAATCCTTCTGGCGGTGTGATGCAGTGCCAGAACCAGACTCAAACGTGTGGATTAAACTGCCGGAACCGTTTAAAAATAGCCTAACGTTGGTAGAGAATATGATTGATTTAGGTGCGTAAAGCATTTGTGTTATATTACTGATATAGATTCGTAAAACATTTGTGGTTAAGTAAAGTTTGATTTAAACTTACCAAAGCTTTATTATCATTACATTACATTACATTACATTATTTAAATATACATGGAAGATGATGAGCAGAAAGGTTAAAGGTTATGTACCTACTACAAGAAAGAATGAAGAAAATATGGACATATTGTGTATGTAGAAGATGATAGAAAGGGGTATATGTTGAGATGATGGCTGCTGGAGGAAAATGGAAGAAGAAACCATATTGTGCGACCTTAAAAAGCGAAATACTAAGGTCGACTGAATTGAAAAATATGTATGAAAAGTAGACACAATCAACATTTCATGGTCCCCTGATACCTCAAAAACTGGACCAATTTAATTACTTTTTCCTTTAAAAATAAAGTAAGGCTTTGGCTGTAGCCCTATGTTTTAAAGCTTGCTTGCCCATGCAAGCAAGCTTCAATGAGCCGCGGTGCGTGTATAAAAAAACAATGCCTTGTTGAAGCCTCAGGTGACAAGAAGGCTGGCAGTTACTTCTGCCAACGTATTAGCCTGACAATCGAAAGAAGTAATGTTGCCAGCATTCTTGGGACTGTTCCCACGAGCCCACAGTTGAAGGACATTTTTTGGTTAAAGGTTTTATTTTGTCTTAAATTAAGTTATGTTTCTTTAACTTTAACTTAGAATTGCAAATATCGAATAATGTTGAATTAACTATTTTGTTAAAGAATGATATTCCAGTTTCATATTTCATTTAGTAAGTTTCTGTATAGGCAGAAGTTTTCTGTGTAGATCGTGTAACAGCTTTGTTCAAATGTTTCACAGTCGCTCAGTTGGCAAGCGAGTTAGAAAAATATTTTGAACTGAATGACGGTCCAAGCGATGGCGTCTGGAACTCTTCCAGTTTATACCGTTTCTGTTTTCCTTTTGACTTTGTTTTATGATGTATTCTTATAAAGTTTTTGGCTTATACCGAAATTTTACAATATTAAGTTACTGTGCTTAATTTTATCGATCTTAGTAACGTTTTAGTAGAGTCAGATCTTAATAAATTATGTTACCCTTGACATTATTCTAGTATTCAATATTTATGAAATATAGTGAAAAAGTTAAATGCCTACCAGACCCAGCCAGAAATCGAACCTGGGTCTTCCGCAATCCGGACGGCTGCACTGCGGTTTGATTCCTGGCTGGGTCGGGAAGGCATTAAATTTCTCCACTATATTTTATAAATATTTAATTTAACTTAAGTGCAACAATAAGCACTTTAAAAAAAGAAAAATAATAAAAAAAAATCTAGTATGTTGAAACTGTTTGCACCTCCCATTTTAGAGCGTATTAGTTATTTCTACCTGACTGATAGTCTGGTAGTAATATTGCTTATTGCAACTGCACTAATTATTTTATGTCCAATATTTATGTTTAGAGTTGCAATAAAAATACGTTTTATCTTCTATCCGTTTAAGGTCACAATCCATATATTATTATTTACTGACACTCAACGAGTTTGCAGGGAACATCATTTATCATTAAACATTTCTATCATCACGCTTTATCATCAAAAAACAAAGATAATACATATTTTACAACATCTCGCCAACTTCGACATTGGCCAAACATGCAAACTTATTAATAACTAACGGCCGCTCGCGGTTTCACCCTGGTTCCCGTTCCTGTGGGAATATCAGGATAAAAAGTATTCTATGTTTTAATCCAGGTTATAAACTATCTGTATGCCGAATTTGATCCAAATCCATCCACCCGTTGCAGCGTGAAGAAGCAACAAATATACACACATACATACACACAAACTTTCGCATTTATAATATTGGTGTGAATAAGCCAATAATTAAGAAAAAACAAACTAAAAACTCGTTAGTAACACAACTATACGAGTCAAACAGTATACGTTATAAAACCAGATGCCGTTTCAAACATACTATATAACGTGTTACAAGTTACCACTTTGATCGAACGCAAACACGGTATCAAAGCCGCTGGAGCCGAGCCTATTGCGGAAGCCTATCGCACTGATCTCTACACAATTAGTAGTGCATATTTAGACACAGTTGAGCAATAGCATGCCTAATGCGCACAACATTAGCTCCAGCGTTGGCACGCTTCCATGTAGACGGTTATTCTCAGAGACGGCCTCCTTCCAACCGCCTTACCTAGAAAACAATACGATTTTATTACAATCAGACAATCAAGCTTTTGACCTATTTACTGAGATTCGGCAAGGACGTTAGACTGATACTTATGTACTTGAAGATATTTTGTAGCGTTATGAACGTTATAAGTTAAAAAATAGAAATTTTAGACGGTTGTTTAAGCATCAATGAAATGAAATAAATCGTATTGTTTTAATAGCAAAAATGCGATTTTATTACACACAGACAAACAAGCGAGCTGACCTATTTGTTGAAAATCAGCAAGGATGTTTGACTGATTAATAGGTACTTGTAAATGTTGTGTAGCGGTTTAAACGTTACATCGTTGTAAGTTACTATTTTTGGCGGTTGTCTTAGCTCAGTAAGACTAGACGTTGTATAAATCGGCTTGATTTTAGAAAAAAGTACGAATTACGACAAGACAATCAAGCCTGCTGACCTATTTGCTAAGATTCGGCAAGGACGTTTGACTAATACGTTTATGTACCTACTTAAAGATGTTTTGTAGCGTTTTAAACGTTCTAAGTTGCTATTTTAAACAGTTGTTTAATCATCAATGAAATGAAATAAATCGTATTGTTTTAATAGCAAAAATACGATTTTATTACAATCAGACAATCAAGCGAGCTGACCTACTTGTTGAAATTCAGCAAGACCGTTTGACTGATACGTATGTACATGTAGATGTTCTGTAGCGTTTTAAAAGTTATCGTTTTAAGATGCTATTTTAGGCGGTTGTTTTAACTCGGTAAGCCTAGACGTAGTATATGAAATTAGGTTGTTTTTAGAAAAGAGTACGATTTTATTACGATTAGACAATTAAGCCTGCTGACCTATTTGCTAAGATTCTGCAAGGACGTTTGACTGATACGTTAGTATGAGATATGTAGATGTTTTAAAACGTTAGTTGCTATTTTGGGTGGTTACATTTTTTATTTTTTTTACTTATTATTGGAGTCAAAACATACATTACTTTTATAATATGGGGGTTTGTGTGTAGTACCTACTTGGGTTTGTTTGTAGTACCTAATAATATAGGCGTTTATATGATATCGTACTATTTTCCAGAAAACAATATGTACGGTTTTATTACATTAATACGATCAAGGTACGCTGACCTATTTGTTGAGATTCGGCAAGGGCGTTTGACTGATACGAAGATGTTTTATAGCGGTCTAAACGTTACGTCTGTTATAACTTTTACTTTCAACGGGTCAATCGTAAATTTTACTACAAATGAGGAGTGTCTATTCAAAAGAGGACATTTACACTTTTGACAATTTTTGAGTTAGCGACGGAAATCAGTTTTTTTGCACTAATATCTTAGTGTGGACTTCATGATGACCCATCGAAAGAAGGTATTTTCTATACAAAATCGGCTTTGAATTGACCAGTTTCAATGAAAACAAGACTTTTTTTACTATAATTAATGTACCTACATAGTCTGGACGATTAGGAAAACTGAACAAAAGGGGACATTTTTCATACTTAACCAGATAATTTTGATTAATGATGTAGTATTTTAAACTATTTATTACTTAGGATACAAATTCACTCATGTATGTATAATATAATTAGGTATCAGTTTTTCTTAACTCCTGAAAAATTGTGTTATAGGTAAATGTCCCATTTTGAACACTCCTCAAATGTAATGTTTATAATATATATTAACCTACTTTTATAAAATGTAATAAACTTTAAAGTAGTACTGTCTTACTGTTCGTCAAAGGCCACCAATTAATAACTACGCTTACTAAATGCGGGTTGGTGATACAAACCCCCAAAATTGAACTCAGGAGCTCTTGATAGGGTTGAGCGCTCTTGCCACTAGACTTATTAGGTATTACCTACAAACAGCTCTTACCATGACCATAAAGATGGCTGAAAATGGTGCTTCAAAATTTCGGTATGAAAAAGCCTGCCCATACGCATAAAATAAACCTTTTTCAAAGACATTGCAACTTCTTAAATTCGAAGGTACCTTTCGTATTATCTAATAACGTCAAGCTGTTTAGAATTCTGACCCTTTTTCATTACTGGCACCCGTATATGTCTGTATGTACTTACAGTAAGGGTTCGGAATTTACATGTCCGTGTTTATTCCTAAATTGTACCAATCCGACGGCATTGTACGATGTGTCGCAAGCAATATCAGGATGTGCGTGTGTGGAAACCTCGTCGCTATTTTACCGGTTTAAATGTAGCTAATGGTTTTTTGTAGCGTAGACGTTGTAGGTTTTGGGACTTTTTAGTCTACTGCACTATGTATTTTTTTACCATAAGGGTAGCACAGTGCTTTCTCATCTGATGTTAAGTGATTATAAGGCCAATGATGGAGGCGCACTTCACTCTGAAACCTCAACTATCAGTAATAGATAATATAGCCAGTGCCCTGAGGCGATTGCTGCCAATGCAAGCAATGTGTCAATGTGCCAATGCAAGCAAAAGGATGTGCGACTGGGCGTGTGTGGAAAACCTCGTCGCTATTTTACCGGTTTAAATGTAGCTACTGGTTTTTTGTAACGCGTTGTAGGTATTAAAGTCAAAGTCAAAGTCAAAGTCAAATACTCTTTATTCAAATAAACTTTAGAAAAGTGCTTTTGAATCGTCCATAATTTTTTTACCTACTACCCATTCAGGACGTCTATATTTTAGCTGTGGAGAAGAATGGGCGCAAGAAACTCCACAGCTTTAATTCAATATGTAACGACATTTACAAAATTATATGCCGTTCCGTTACCAAGTTATACAAGTTTAAAACAAAAAATCTTAACAATATTTTGGATTAGAAATAGATTGGAGCATTTTAAACCCATGCTGTTTTGTCTTCAATGTAATCAGACACTTTATAATAAGCTTTTTTATAAAGCTTTTCTTTAATAGCGATTTTAAATTTATTAATATCTAGTTTTTGGATATTACTTGGAACTTTATTGTAAAAACGTACACACAGGCCTCTAAATGAATTATTTACTTTGTGGAGCCTAGTATTAGGTACTGCTAGTTTGTTTTTATTTCTAGTATTTACATTGTGAATATCACTGTTTTTAGAAAAAGTTTCAAGGCTATGTTAGGGCTTATTAATCTGCCGCACCGTGTTTTTTTTATAACTTATGGGTAAGCAGAGTGCCTTCTCATCTGATGTTAAGTGATGATAAGGCCAATGATGGAGGCGCACTTCACCCTGAGACCTCAACTGAGGCACTGGCTATCTTATCTCTTGCTGCCAATGCAAGCAAAATCAGGATGTGCAACTGTGCGTGTGTGGAATTCTCGTCGCTATTTTACCGGTTTAAATATAGCTAGTGGTTTTTTTTGTAGCGTAGGCGTTTTAGATATTGGAACTTTTTAGCCTGCCACACTGTATTTTTATATACCTTAAGAGTAAGTAAGGTTCCGTCATCTCACCTGATGTTAAGTGATGATAAGGCCAATGATGGGGGCGCACTTCACCCTGAAACCTCAACTACTGAAGCACTGAGGGGGCATTTAGCAGTCTCTCTCCAAAAAAAACAAAAAAAAAAACTCTCTATCTCTTGTTGACGGAACACAACAATGCTGCACACATTGATGGCATGTCAACATCATCATCATCATCATCAGCTCATTTTATGTCCCCACTGCTTTGGCACGAGCCTTCCTTATGAATGGATAGCGAGAACGGGCCATAAACTTCCACGCGGGCCCAGTGCGGATTGGTGGATGTTAACGACTGCTAATGTAGCCGAGACCTACGGCTTTACGTGCCTTCCGAAGCACGGAGGAGCTCCTTAAGATAGATTTTTGATCACCCATCCGATGACTTGGCATTGCGGAAATTGCTTTACCTCAGCTCGCAGATCGAGATTCTCCGCCATGGCGGCGTAAGACATATTTAATGCAACCAGCAACCTAGCGGACTAAAGACTACCTCAGCAACATTTAAAGATGCATAGGATACTGTAAGGAACTTAAGATTGATGACTATTTTTTTTTAAAATAATGACACGACCATGGCTAATTATCATGATTGATATAAAAAGAAATTAGATTTAAAATTATGCCATTTAGGTAAAATTTATTAGGAATAGAATATCCGTACATAAATTGAACAAAATAATACTTTAGAACACAGGGCGAAATAATAAAAATAGACAAAATGGTTGACATAGTCAACAAAAATAGAATTTATGAAAATAATAATAAAATGGTCGTCAATTTACACATCGTAATAAAATTAACTAAAAAAAACATAAGTATCTATGATAAGTAATAAAGTCCGAGCTAAAACATATGTAAATTATGTTTAATTATCCTTCTAATATAATATTAACGCAAAAATTTGTAAGTATGGATGGATGTTTGTTACTCTTTCACGTAAAAACTACTGAATGGATTTGAATGAAATTCGGCATACAGATAGTTTATAACCTGGATTAAATAGGATAGTTTTTATCCCGATATTCCCACGGTAACGGGAACCACGCGGGTGAAACCGCGAGCGGCTGCTAGTAAAATTATATTTTTTCTAAACTGCCAGGTCAGATGTTGCCCCTTCGCACAGGGGATACAGTTTAGGTACGCTTACCATACTGATATTTCGTTATCCATTCCATTTAATTTCATTCATATTTTGCCCCGTGCCCTCTAACTTGCTAGCAACACAAGTCAAAAGCTAACAGAACTAAGATATTATCTAGCCAGAATAAAACAAAAGCATTGTCGACAATTTGTATCCCAGCGCAAAGGGGAAGCCACAGAGATAAAAATATATTTAGTGGGTGCCCAAAGCTGTCTGTACTTGGCAAGTTACGAGGAAGCCTGAGGATTACCGGTTTATTCGATTACATCCCGTGGGGGAACATCCATCCACCTGCCCCCCCGTACTATGTGATTCATGTGTTAAGGCTTGTAACTGACATAGATAGTTATGGGTCATTGGCTTCAGGGTATTAAGGTAAGTCCACACTAAGTAACATGTCATATAACTTAAGTTTTATAACACATGTTATATAACATGTTACAAAACTATAAGTATAGGGTTGATCTATTACGATTTACTTATCATGTCTTATGTGTATACACACATACTACATTATCATATAGTCTGGACTCACCTTTAGGTTCCGGGTTCGTTTTCTTGTACTAGGATCCGGAACAAAATTATATTAGCGAAATGGCCGCGTTTGTTCATACTTATACATACTAAATATAATATTACGTAATGTAAAACAATATAGCATCAACAACTTATTTATAAACTTTAAATCATCAATTATAAAATATTTTATACATAATACAGTCCAACTATGATAAAATTAGATCATGTGGGAAGACCTAGGCCTCTCTACTTATTTTGAGGCTAGGCCCAGCTGTGGGAAGTTTATTGCTGACGATAATGATAGTGATGGTGATGAACCTGAAGCAAATAACCTTTCGTGCTTAGAGGCGTCGACTATATAGACACATGAGTAGATATCCTACTTATATATAAACGCAAAAGTTTGTTTGGATGTTTGTTACTCTTTCACGTAAAAACTACTGAATGGATTTGTATGAAATTTGGCATACAGATTGTTTATAACCGGGAATAACACTTAGGATACTTTTTATCCCGATATATTCCCACGGGAAGGCCAAGGGGACCACGCGAGTGAAACCGGGAACCACACGGGTGAAACCGCGAGCGGCCACTAGTATGACATATATCTACTCATGTGACATAGCTCTCTCTAGTATAGACAAATAGAAAATTAAAGTAGGTAATTAATTATCTACCTACCATAGATATAGCTCCCGTTAAGCTATGTTCTTACTTCATAGACAACCAAAGAATTAAATCTATACAAAAGTACATAATTCGTAAATAATCAGAGAGATTTATGTCAAGCGCCCGGTCTGCAATTGCTAAGGTTAAGCAACTTTCGAAAAAGCCGGTCATCTGATGGGTGACCAAAAATTTATTATCTTGAGCCCACCTGTGCTTCCGAAAGCTATTGGTTCCGCTGCATTGGCAGTCCTCCTCTCAACCCCGGAACAAAACACATAAAGCGCCAATGACGTAATTCGGAAAATGGCGAATGTACCTAACGTCGATGTTCACAAAAATAATGATTATGTTACAACCAAATCATATTTTATCATTCTTTATAAGACAATTTACTAATTGATATATTTCCTTTCCGGCAGGTATCAAAATAAATGTGATTACCGAAATAGTTTATTGGTTCTACATGATCAAACTATTTATCCTAGTTTGTTTATAGCTAAACTTCTTCATACAAAAGTACGCTCTAAGCTGACGATATAGAGTCGATCGAATTCGATCGGTCAATTGTCAAAATTTGACACTGAAATCTAAAATGGAAAACGCACAGATAATAAAATAGTTGGGTGTTTAGAGTGTAGCAAATTTAATCTAGTTTGTCTATAGCTAAACTTCTTCATACAAAAGTAGGCTCTAAATGGACAAAATTTAAGTTCTAATTTCGCTTGGCGAGCACGCTCGAATTCGAGCGCTTGGGTTTTGACGAAATTTCGCCGGACTCGAATACGAGCTTCTGGTTATCCGGAATGCGCTTGCGTGGTGGTTTATTATGGCTCTAATTTAGACATAATATGAGTTAGTGTTGTGAAGTAAATAATTGTCTTCATCATCATCTTCATCGTCAGCTCATTTCATGTCCCACCTGCTGGGGCACGAGCCTTTCCCATGAATGGATAGAGAGAACGGGCCATAAACCACCACGAGGGCTCAGTGCGGATAAGTGGATAACTGGTGAAAGACTGCTAATGCCTTTCGAAGCACGAAGGACTTCAAGATGATAAATATTGGTCACCAATCCGATGACCGGCCTATATGAAAGTTGCTTCACCTTAGCAATCGCAGACCGGGCGCGTTAACTACTGCGCCATCGAACTCCTCGAATAATTATCTACCAACTGGAAATGGAAATGCACAGAACAATTACGAGTCTGCCTTGAATAAAATCTGTTATGAACGTTTACGCCGCACACTAGCGCCGCCAATAAAAAAAACATATCTAGTAATTAGAGATAGAAAATCAAATTATGTTCAACAAAATATTTGAATGAAGTAATTAAGCATTTTTACGTCACCTAATGAACATCTGACATGTTTTGGTTTACTTAAATAAGACGTTACAGCTAAAAACGGCCACTTTTAACTATAACGCCGTACTTAACTAAACCATAACATGTCAGATGTTCATTAGGCGACGTAAAAATGCTAAATGACTTCATTCAAATAGTTTGTTGAGCATAATTTGATTTTCTATCTCTAATTACTAGATATGTTTTTTTTCATTGGCGGTGCTAGTGTGCGGCTTAAACGTTTTTAAGCCGATGCTCACATCTTCAGTATACAGGGCGTCCCACGGCAGATGGAACATTTTACTGAAAGAAGACTTTATTTTAATTTTAAAAACTACTTAAACTGCATTCATACATTTTAAATAATTGCCTGGTTGAACCGGGAATCGAACCCGGTACACGAGAAAAAATCACCTGTAGTTTTATCATACCGATCGGAAGGCTTCGTCATACGGATTATTTTTTGCTAAATAATGCATCAGAAATAAATGGAAGACCATAAATTTTTTAACATTTAATGTAAAATTATGTTCAGAAAAATGAAAAGCTGACATTGCCGTAAGGACATAAACTATTACTAATGAGTACCCACTTAAAAAGTACGCACCATTTCCTTTTAATAAATAAATAATCCTTATAATGAAGCCTTCCGATCGGTATGATAAAACTACAGGTGATTTTTTTCTCGTGTACCGGGTTCGATTCCCGGTTCAACCAGGCAATTATTTAAAAATGTATGAATGCAGTATAAATTGTTTTTAAAATTACAATAAAGTCTTCTCTCAGTAAAATGTTCCATCTACAATAATTAAGGTACTTTCCCTCTATGTGGCATGGCCGTGGGACGCCCTGTATACTTACGTACAATTAATTAAAGGATGCTATATGATTGTTTCACGGATATAGTTAGAGGGTAGCATTCCCGAGGCGGTTGGTACATGTTGCGAGGTTTACAAGTTTATTGGATTAAACGATACTAAGTTATTTGGTATAGGTGGAGGAGCTCGATGGCGCAGCAGTTAAGCGCACGGTCTGCGAGTGCTGAAGTTAAGCAATTTGCGCCAAGACAGGTCTTAGGATGGGTGACCAAAAATTTATTATCTCAAGCTCCTCGGAAGCCACGTAAAGCCCGGCTGCTTTAATAATAATAATAATAAATCTTTATTTCAGGCAACAAACAATATAACAGTTGGTAAAAATACAGAGCGGCCCATATAATAAATACCTTACCGACAAACATACATACAAAATAAAAAAAAATTTATTAGTATATAAAATAACTTAATAACTATGTTAGTATTTTTTGATTGGCACCTGCTGTGCTAACTTGGTAGCTACATGCAACTTTCCATGGAAGCGCCTGTAGACTACACCCTTCAGCCCGAAGTCCTCCCGGCGGCGTCGGCTTTATCAGTCGTTAACAACCACCAATCCGCACTGCGCCCGCGTGGTGGTTTATGGCCCGTTCCCCCTATCTATCCATAGGGAAGGCTCGTGCCGTAGCAGTGGGGACATAACAATGAGCTGATGATGATGATTATGATTTGCAAGTGAGGTGATTAAGCCAACACCGTAGCATTGTAGTGATAACTTGATTTCAATGCTGCAGGCCTTTGCTCAGCAGTTTCTTACAAATAATATGTTATGTAAAAACACTAAAATCCTCATTCATCAAAAAAAAAACCTTTTTTCAATTAGTACATAAAAAATTATCAGCTACTTTCTGGTTGGAATAACATTCTATCCCAAAACGACCGCAGTCAAAGGCCTTGGGAGATGAAAGGTATGAATTATGTGTTACGTGAATTATAAGCTTATTCGATTACACTCCTCGGAGACATCTGTGGACATTAATACTGTTATTCTAACATATAAAGAGTGTTTGGTTACTATAACATTATGAACTTGCCTGAAAAGCACCATATGGCTAACATATTGAGGTTGTGAAGTAACAACCCTAGGTCCAACTGATACTTTGTTCTTGGTCGTTAACCTTACAGTCTAAAATAAAACAGAAGTCAAAACATAAAGTTAAACAAAAATAATGTAACAATAAAAAGAATGATAGCGAGATTTGTACATAAAAAAAAATTAAAATTTTTAGAACCTGGGGAAAATTAGTTATTTAATTTTGTAATTAATTGAACGAAACGCATTTTTCACACTACACAGCAAGTCGGAGCCAGCTTCTTGGCGAGAAAGTGAAGCGTCATGTCTGCGGTTTTGTTTTATTTTCTAAAATTTGTGTTATGTCGAATAATAATGTGAAATAATGGTGAATTTTTAACCGTTATGTGTTCGTGAGTGTGCATAAGTGTTGGCAAATGAAACAAAACAGTGCAACGTCACTTTTCAAATTCTCTCAAGAAGCTCGCGTGAGGACTTAGTAAAGCTTTACTGAGATACTCGAAGGGTTGGGGGGTATATCATTTCCCACTTCCTATTTCCAATATCATTCATCATCATCATATATGGCAATATTGTTTATTTATGTATTGCTTGTAAGAAAAAATACTTTGACACTGGCTAAATGTGCTAATCGCACGAAGCCATCAACTAAAAGGAAAAAAGTCGGAGCCATAAAAAAACAGCAACTGTCATTTTAACAGCTTTTTTGTAGGCAATGGAGTTACACCATACTTATTAGTTTTTGTTTATTGTGAATATTTTGATATTTCCGGGTTTTAAAAATATTCTAAAGGAATATACGTGTTGCCAGTAAGACTATCTTTCAATAGGCTAGTTGACTAAATTTCAATAACTGCTTAATACTTTAGCTTATTATGCCTTTTATCGAAAATAATGGTTTATTTATTTTTAATTGAGCATTTACATTATAAATTTCTCGTTATAAAAAACCAATTTAAATTTGGCTCCAAAACGCACAAGACTATCATGGCGTCTTGAATGACGTCACGCCGTGCCAGACAAACCAAAGAGCACAAAGTAACTTGTTGTTTCAGTGTTTCCACAATGAGGGGAAATTTCCCTTTTGAGGGGAAATTAGGGTCCAGAGGGGAAGAAAAAGGGGAAACAGATGAAAAGGGGAAATCATGGCTTAATGCTCTAAGGTAAAGCCTAACCAAAAAAATAAAAATGCCTCGCCATAAGGCGGAAAATTTCGGAATTAATTTCTGTGTGGAATACTATGTGTTAAAAAAAAAGATACAGTGGCGACACCAATGCAGATTTAATATATAACTGGTCAGGCTATAAATAAGAATACGAATGTTGAATTATACTTTATTTATGCTTAGTCTAATTTTTTTGGATTTGCTTGCAGTTGCATTTATCCTGTACAAACTTGAGGTATGGTATTTCAAACTGATTTTAATTTCAAATCTAACGGAACAATGAGCGAACCACAGACTACGGATGTAGGTAGGCAGATTATTAGTATGCATGGAACAAGATAAGACAAATAAAAATGATAGGATAATCTTTATGATATGAGTGACCATTGAGCAGATTTTGGGTTGGATTTAGAAATAAGTCGCCTGAATCTGAGGAAACTGAATATGTATGGGGGCTCAGGAAAGCTCGTCAAAGATCCCGTAAAACAATTTCGGCTGCCGGAGTTACGATTGAATTAATTTTTAAAATTCATATGAAATGTACTGTGAATGCGTGAAACAAAACGTATTTTCGATACTTTTTTAGTCTAAGCTATGTTTTTGAAATTTTTGAAGTACCTATTAAAACGCGTGAAACGATACGCCAATCCGCCATTTCGAACGTAGCTTTGACATTTTTGACAGCGTCAAATTGCGTCATTCCGTTCAAATTTATGTGAATGGGCCCTGCTGTTTCTTTTTGTTTATTTTCTACGACTTGGCTACATTTTCTGGACACTGATTATATTATATTTATGACAAATAGTGACAGAATTGTATGTCAACCCCGACTCCACGTGGTATTAGTCTGTCCTACCCCTAGTGCCTTACAAATAAACAAAGAATAAGATTCAAATAGTTATTCCGTGTTTTGTCTCTTTCGCTCTAATTTGAAATGACGTTTACATGATAGGAACAAAACACGGAACAACTATTCGGAGCTTATTCTTTGTTTATTTGTAAGGCAGTACTAGTGTATATATAAAGCTGGAGGCACAGAGGGAGGGCAGCCCCCGCCCGCTGTGACAAACCACAGCACAGACAGTGAAGTGCCTGCGGTTTGCCACGCAAGGGCGGAGGGGCTGCACTTCCCGCAGTGCCGAAGACACTCAGAAGTCTCAAGTTTTTTAATTCTCTTAGTGCAAAATACATTTTGAGGTGAGGTAGAAAATTTTTTTATAAAAAAAAAACGAAATTGGTGGGGGGTGATTTCTAAATTTTAACCCAGATTTTTACTACTAGTTACTAGTGCTAAAACTATAGCAGAATAATTTTTGAGGGGAAAAAAGTCCTGAGAAGGGGAAATTTCAATTGAGGCGTGGGGAAAAGAAATCATTAAAGTGGAAACACTGGTTGTTTACATATGGAAACTGAGTGATCGTGTCTTCGATAATAGTTAGTTTTTAGCGTATAAAAATGAATTTCCCATATTTTAAGTACTGTATAGTGCCCCAGTGTAATAGCACGACTATAAAAACGCCAAACAAGTTATTATTCTAAATAATAACTCATTTAGGTTATATGTTTCAAACAATGGAGAAATACGGAAAAAGTCAATGATATTTTATAAAGTTCATTGGAAAAAGTGGCTAAAACTTGCAAGAAGAGATGATGCTCATAGTTTATCAATATCAGGTTCAAGAATGTATTTTTATGAAGATCATTTTGATGTAAGTATTTCATACAACACAGTCTATTACTTAAATTTGAACAAACTAGATGCGTTTTGTAGAATCTCTATTTTCCAAATAAATACATGAGTTCAGGTTAAGTTGTTTCACTTTTAGGATTAACGTTTTATTTCTGTTTTTTAATATTGTAATGTTACAAATAAACTCTTTTTATTATTCTAGTTGCCAAGTGATATGATTAATTATATGGATGGAGTATCACAAGTGACATGAAACCAGGTTGTATGCCAAGTAAATTTGGATGTCAAGACAGAAGAAAACGAACATGCAGCAGTACAGACGACCATATATTCTAAAAAAAACAAAGAAAGATGATAATAGCAGTGTCTGAATGAATCAAAAGAAAGCTGTACTCCAAGTTCTCCTCTAGATACTTCTGATACAAGTTCAAGTATGTATAATAAATAACAAACAACATACTTAAAGTTTGAAATGGCAAATAGCCAGTTATTAGCATTAAAAAGCTATTTTGTTTTATTTCTTTTTCAGTTGAAACAGTTGGAGGAAATGTGCCAGAAATGTTATGTCAACAGTCAATAGATAAATTTGTTCAAGCATTTATAACCTACAAATTCAGATGTAAGGCTGTGCAAACCAATGTGAAATTGATAGATCAGGCATTATCATTGAAACCTTCTGTAACATCGAGGTCCACATACCCATTTAAAACTGTAACCGCTACAAAATCAAGTCCTTCTGTATCTGGTCTAAGCAAAATTGCAAAAAAATATATTTATTGAAGAACATTCAGACAGTGATATTTCTTTATATTACCATCTGTAGCTGCCAATAGTCCCTCACTATCAATGGCTTCACTACAAGTCAAATCATCTTCTGATTGTAGTGAATTAATCAAAGAAGACAAAAAAATAGAATCAACAAAGGCCATGTTGAATACAATTAAAAAAATTGAGAAAAAGCCAAGACTATACAGTCTGTAGTCTTACAATTAGTTGTTACCACTTAATTGATTTAATAAAAGATTGTATAAATATTCCCAAACACCATATTTATTACTCTGTTAAAATAAAATAAGATTAGATAGTAAATTTAATCAGTTGTCAGATGATTATGGAATGACTTTATCGAGTCCATTAACACTCGCCACAAAGGAAGACTACATTTGCCACCCTCGTGAATAAAAATGCTAAATCATAGCCCACATCATTATGGCTGTAAAAATATATAATAAATTACCGATCGAATTACATACTGAACCAAACTACAAAGTTTTTAAAACAAATTTAAAAAAGTTATTGATAAATAAATGTTTTTACACTGTAGAGGAATACTTAACCATGCAATATGTTGATTTGTGATTACGTTTGGCGATCTGGGTAATATAATATAATATAATCTAATACAATTTATTGCTTTATTATACAATTTAATTCATAATATAATTAAAGCTTTAATATCAATTTTATATAAATATAGGTATATATTTTTATAACATATTGGATTATATAGTTAATATAAGTATTATTTGTTATACCTATACAAGGTGACTAAGTAATAAGGACACTATAACATTGTAAACACCATCTATGTACCACTTAGTTTGCAAATAAAAGTTTGAGTTTGAAAGTTTGAGTTTAAGTTTGAGTCAAAGTATACCATTTTCTTTATGAGTCTAAGGGTCTGTTTCACAATGTCTGATTAGGAGATACTTGGCAATTAAAGTGAAGTATTTGTATGGACTATCTGTCAAGTAAAGGCTAATGGGAACTTGTAGATGGTAAAAGACGCCCTAAGCAAGATATTTAAAAAAAATATACCTATGATAGCCAGTGTCATGCGTCTTTTTACTGTGGAATTAGATAGTGCAATGATTAAAAGGTCCTTACCTATTTCATTCAGGCATAAGTATAATATGCAAAAGCTATCTAAGGCAGTAAATCAAGCTCTGACATGGTCAGAGTACAAAAAGCAAATACTATAAAGTATTTAATATCCTGTACACCAAACTAACTAGTGAACTATACTTCTCCAGGATTCGGAGGCAGAATCACTGACACATGTTTAGTTGAATTGTGTGATTTTATGAAGACTTTAAAAAGTGGTGTGTGTTATGCATGATGGCAGATAGGGGCTTTAAACATGTAGAACAATATTTTTAAAAATCAGGTTTTACACTAGTAAGACCTCCAAGTGTTGATAATAAAATAAAACTAAGAAAAACTATAAGATTGTTTTTTTATTTCAAATATGTTAAAAATTCAAAATCATTTATTCAGTTTAGGCTACAAATAGCTCTTATGAACTTCATTATGCCATCAGTTCGCAAGTCTACTCTGGGCGGTAGACTTTATACTGAGAAGAACTGGCAAGAAACTCAGCAAGTGTCAAGCTCTTTTCTCCCTTACAGCGTCAAAAATATTGGAAAATACCCTATCCTATAAGGACACCTTCCATCACAAATAAAAACACAAAATATAAAGGACAATCACACATGTTTAAGAAAAACAAAAGAGAAAAATAATAATATTATCTAAGTTTGTTTAAAACAAAGTTAATCTATAGTTAATAATAATAAAAATAATAGTATGCAAGAGCAGACCAGCCTCCAATTTTTTAGTTATATATTAGTTACAGTTCTAGTCCCAGACTTTGATAATATAACAATGGGTATACATTAATTTCCCAAAAGTTTAATAATTTATTATTAATCAAATTCTCAACATACTTAATATTGAATGGCACACTTAAAATCTCCACATTTTGATTTTTACTATAATCTGGGTAATTTCTCTTTTCTGTTAATACATCAAGCTGCATTTGTGCATAATATTTTTCAGTAGCTTTTCCATTTTTTATATAAATTTTAAATGTGTTAGCATTAACAGGACATTTAATCTCGATTATGCCATCTTCAAATTCGTCTGGGGAACCAGCAATCATTGGATATTTGGAATTTAATATCAGGCCACAGTTATTTATCTTTTTCTTCATTTTTTTTACCACTGTTTTTCTTACCTCATTTTCTAGAAGAAGGCCACGTTTTATAGAAGTAGTGTCTGGAATTTTACCACCTAATATGAGCGATAAAATTGTGCCATCAGTAGTTTACATCTGCTAACTTCAAAGGCTTTTGAAGCCGTAATTCAACCATACCTTAGTTTATTTATTTATTTATTGATTTGGAAAACCAACAGCTGATAAACAAAGTAGAAACTTAAAAATAGCAACAAAAAGCCAATTACAGGTCCTCACATATAGCAACAAAATAATGTAGGGTTATATACACATTACAAGCATAGCACATTAAATCAATAAAATCAGAACAACACATTAACAGCACAGCACTTTAACCATTAAAAAACAACTGGCTCAAAAGACGCCTCGCAGACAAACAACTTGTGTTAAATAAATCAATATCAACCTCCTTGGATACTGCATTGAAATTGTTAGCCGCACGCAATATATATGAGTTCTGCCTGAAGTTCGAGTTGGCACTGGGAAGGTACAAAAGCGGATGAAATCTGCGTGACTTAAAGGGGGTTCTAAGGCCTATATGTGAAACCAGCTCAGGACAGTCCACAGAACCAGAAGCAACTTTTAGCAAAAATACCAGGTCTGAGATATCCCGTCGATTCTCTAATGGAAGTAGGTGGTGACTTCTGCATAAGTCCAAGTAAGACGTAGACTCATACTTAATTCTAGCACGAAAACATAGATATTTCATGAATCGCTTCTGGATACTTTCAATACGCGTAACATATACCTGATATCTTGGGCTCCAAACCTGCGATGCATACTCAAGGTAGCTACGGACAAATGTACAGTACAAAATCTTTAGAGTTTTAATTTGGCTAAAATCGTTGGCACTACGCATCACAAAGCCTAGAGCCCTTGAAGCCTTAGAAACTATATTATCAATATGTTTATCGAATAATAGTTTGTCATCATGGAAAACACCAAGATCCCGGACAACACTGCTCCGTTGAAGTGCAATCCCATCAAGCATGTAATCGTACAAAATCAAATTACGCTTCCGAGAGTAGGTCACAACGCAACATTTAGATGGGTTCAGATCCAATTGGTTTCGCACACAATAATCATGCAACCTTAAAAGATCCTCCCCAAGCAAAAACGCATCCTTTACAAATTTGACAGTTGAGATTATCTTCATATCATCAGCAAAACATAGTAACCGCGATGATCGAAGGCAATGTTCGATATCGTTCACAAAGATAGTAAACAAAAGTGGCCCAAGCAAAGATCCTTGCGGAACACCACTAGGTACCAAAACCCATCCGGACATGTAATTATTGACAACCACCGCCTGCGTGCGATTGTCTATGTACGATGAGAACCATCTAAATAAGTCACCACTTATACCAATGCCCTTCAGTTTACACAAAAGCAAGTCATGCTGGATCCTGTCAAACGCTTTACTGTAGTCCGTATAGATAACGTCAACTTGATAGCCACTATCCATTAGTTCAAACCATAGGCTGCTCTTAGATTGTTCTCTTGTTCTTCAACTCTCAAAGGTGATATGTGAACTTTTTATAAAAATGCATCAACACATTTCTCTTTGGAATTACATATCAGTTGATGCATGGAGAGAGCCTTTTCTTCGCTTTGACAATAAGTGGTTTGATATTTAAAAAGTTCCCAGTTATTAATTTTTTTCTTAAATACCTCTTCCAAAAACTTCATTGAAACAGATGAATTTGCTGGCAACATGGGCCTGCCCTCGGACAAGTCTTTTGCTGTCATATATTTAAGGCTACTACCGACTCTAGACAGTTTAGATTTTCTCCAATGACATTCCACCGAAGTGCATGATGGTTCCTCACTTCTGCGATGAACCCACATAAGAAATGCTATTGCGTGTTTACATCCCCACTGTGAAGCTACGCAGTCTTGACATTGAACGGAGATAATAATATCATCTTCTTCATCAACAACCAGTGTGCATCCATATAGTATTGCATGAACCTTGTGTTCAGGACATGTTTTGCACTTTACAGTACAAAATTTACCGTCACATGGACATAACTTATGGCGTCATCTCCATATGAAGCTCGCGAAGACCTGAAATTATACAAGTTTGTTACTATTTTGCATACTTTGTAAATCTAACCTCAAAATTAATAGGTATCAATTATCTTGCAAAATGTAAGTCAAAACATTAAGTTATTGTGTACCGAACTGAAATATTACATAGCATTTAAGCTTAATAATTAATACTTTATAACATACTTATGTTTACTTACAAGGAAGTTTTAACATTGCGAAATTCAGATGAGCAGAAGTCAAGTCACTGTTCGACGCGAAAAAAATTCCAAGCATAACGGCATCGATTCTGGGCAAATTATTACTGTCGGCTTTGCTGAATTCAGATTCCATGGTGAGTTCTCTCAATTAGAACTAGCAAAAATTGTATCAACTTGATATTATTTGCTAAAAACCAAAATTTAGTAAGATAATTAACGATACTCGAACAACTCGAAACTAGTGTTGTGTAGTACGCGTACAAAGTACTAATAGGTAACGATACTCGGCACTGTACGAAAAGAAACGTTACCGAACGCAAACTCTTAATCGGACAGTCGGACTATTAGTACACCGTCTCCCGCTAGTCGCTACCATAGACTATGTAGGTCGCTACACTCAACTCAAGTGCTTATGTTGCTTGTCCAAATTACTCCGAATGTCCGAGCGAAGAAACAAAACGTACTGTATTTACGA
Source organism: Eudonia lacustrata (assembly GCA_947562085.1). NCBI lineage: Eukaryota > Metazoa > Arthropoda > Insecta > Lepidoptera > Crambidae > Eudonia > Eudonia lacustrata. Next base: position 3,567,745 of record OX387322.1, read on the forward strand.
GAAAGCGAGATAGTTGTTGCAATCGCTATCGAATACACACACATTATGCGAGATAGCAAATCATTCGCTTACGCCGACCGTACGTTTTATTGATAGAAAATCTTGCTCAGCTGTATTTAGCGCTAAGATTACTGAAATTGTTCAAAAACCAGCTAGTGTGTAGTGTGAGCGAGTGATCGCGCTTTGTTATAGCGCCCTGAAGTGATTGAGTATTTAAGTCTGTGCTTAATAACGTCTAATATTTATTGAATAACTTTACCCTGTTCCAACATACACTTAAATAATTTTAAAATGGTTTCGAAAAAAAGTGACTACTTTTGGCAAACAACAGTTTTAAAGCTATTTAGTTGGCTGATAAGATAACAGGGCCAAAATAGATTAAAACAGCAGTGAGTCTATAGAGGATAGCGCACTGGCCTCTATCTATATTATACATTACAGTGTTCAATAAAGAGGTCAGCGGTATAGATAGGTAACGACTTTATTCACGTGTACTGTTAGGTACTATTAGTACTAATAAGGTGTACTAGTACTTTACTCGGACTGTACTAGTACAGTACTAAACCGAAAAGTGTCCGATTAAGCACAAGACTACTCGAAACGTCAATGACATTGTCTTGCACGGCGTGACGTCACGGCTTTCTGATTGGTGTTCACTGTCACGTGACTAAAAGTTTATTTTTACGAAATTTATTTCTCTAAAATATTATTAATGTTTAACGCTTTTAACAATTAAAATTGTTTGTTGTCTTCTCCATGATATAATTAATCATTATAAATCCCTATCCATTAAATTCATTCATAGTGGACACAAGCCTATTATATAAAGTTTCAAACTCTCTATATTTCTGTTTTTTTTTTGTACAAAATGTTGTATGGGACTCGCCATCATTCTTTGAGTTTTGGTTTGGAAACTTACTTAAATCATTTTTTATATTATCACGGTGTTATCTATACTAAGTTTCGGGCTAAAACACCTATTTCCAAACACCCTGTATACGTATCTCGCGTAGTTTAGGAGACTACTTACGGCGTGTAGTGGTAGTTTCGTCTTATATGACAGAACGTTTTGTTTTATTATATTTTTATGGCGCGCTGTGCAAGAATTTGTCTCGCTGCTCGTTGCCCTGTGATATATGGACCGCCATCTTTACAAATATTGCATTGTACCTGAGACAGTACGATTTGTTTTGTTTATGAAATGTTTTTGTTTTGTTTATACAATTTTTAACGCAAATTTTGTTGCGAACAAATTAAAAAGCACAAATGTTGAAAAAATTTCCACGAGCAGGATTTGAACCTGCACCCTTCTCACATACCGGGTCAGGTGCTCTCCCACTAGATAATTTCGGCGGGCTGGTTAGAACCACGATAGTTCAATTGGGAGAGCACCTGACACGGTATGTCAGAAGGGTGCAGGTTCAAATCCTGCTCGTGGAATTTTTTTCAACATTTGTGTTTTTGTTTTGTTTATGTTTGTTTCTCCGATTGTAGACTGGATGGATTTGAGCTACTTAAGAATTGTACAGTATAAACATGACACATACTATTTTTTTCAAATAACAGTTATTTTGTATAAAAATAATAAAGCAGGAAATACTACTTCCATCGTAGTGTTAAATTTCAATTTAGTTAGCTTCTGCCTAACTAATTTTGTATCTAAATATTCTTGTATGATGGTATACAAATATAGCGGAATTCATAATAGTGTACAAGGTAGGATTGGTGATAACGCTGGTTTTAATTATGCCAGATCAATCGAACAATCGAATCGAAGATCAATGTTAGTAGCAAGCTGTGTTCCGTAAGGATGAAAAAGATGGCTAATTCGTCAGGATAAAAACGATTTCGAAAAATGTTCGCTTCCACTGATTTCGAATAATGTTCGCCTTATCGCCATTTGACCATCAGAGGAAATGAATATATTTAAAGCAGAACCTAATAAACATTTATCGTTACCAAAAGTAATCAACAAAAACGAAATATTTTTTTAATTTTTATATTTAGATAACCCTTTAAGTTATTTTTGAGATTCATATTTTCTAATTCACTGTATTCAGATTTGCAACTCAAAATAAAGGAGAGTCCAAACTTTGCCAAGACTAAGCAAAAAATGAAACAAATTACGGCCCTCAACAAGAACAAGAGAACTTAATTTGTCAAATAATAAGGCCCATTTGTAGTGAAATCCGTCTGATAGACCTGCAGCCCTACCACGGGGACGTGTCACTCGCTAGCGTAATGTCAGTCTAATAGGAAAAAGAACGATCGAGTGACCGCCATCTTGGGCTCTGAGTAAGAGCCCAATATGAGTCTTTGAGATGAGATGAGTATTTGCCGCCTTTGTGGTCTACTGGTTAAGGCCACCAGAGGTTCGATTTCCAGAGTTATTCGTCAACTCGCACACTTTAAACTCACACAGGTGTGCGAGATGGCACCTCTTGATTTTACCTATTATTTGTGTCGTCAACTCGCACAACAGTTAAAATGTGAGGTAATCATGTACAGTCGATTACAAAAAGGTTTGGAAAAAGTTATAATCCTTATTAAATGTTTAATACCAGACAGTTATGATTAAGTACAAAATAGCACAAATTGTTTATTAAAAGTATTATAATCAATAATATCACACAAGCATTTGGCTTCCAGCGGGGAGTACATGTTTGTGTAGGTACCTAATCGGTTTGGTTGGTGGTATGGCTTGTTTGTCCGCCTGGATAGCTACCACCATCGTAATTTGAATTTGTCACACTAATGCTGGACAGTTAGATATAAGATAGCCAATGCCTCAGTAGTTGAGGATCCCGAGTGGAGTGCGCTTTTATTATTACTGTTTCTTTTTTTTCTTCTTTGTAATGTCTGTGTGATCGTCAATAAAATAATTTCTTTCTTTCTTTCTTTTTCTTTCTTTCTTTTACCTTCGGCCTTATCATCTCTCTCATCTCATCTTAACATTAGGTGAGATACAGGTGCTTACCTGTAACTAAAAAAAAATAACAAATTACGAATTATAGTCTAAAGTTCAATAGAAAAGCGACAATATTTTTTTGCATAATTTACAATTTGATTATTGAGTTACATACCATTCAATAAATTATCGGTGTCAAAAATAAGTTACCCAAGTGAGTCTTGAACAAGGGTTCCGTTTTTTGCCATTTGGCTACGGAACCCTAATAAGAGAAAAAGGAGCACTAGTAATTCAAATCTAGATCTAGTTGGTCACCGATACCGAAATGGCCCCCAGAACATTAGCACTGTCACTAGCGAATGGCCATCTCAAACTCGTGGTAGGGCCCACCGAAAAAGAAATACGCTTTAGGGAATCGAGGTCATGAACTTGGGCCCCTAATAAAAATGTTTTCGGGGCAGCGGGCGTACCATAAATAAAAGTTCCATCCATCAACGTTCATCTCGTCTCAAAGAGATCTCTGTAAAGTTGAATTAGCGGCTTGGTGGCTACTTTAAATTTAAACCCGGTAATATAAGCGGGGCGTTGCGAAACGCTTTTATGACATACGCTTTTATTAGACACCGTGACGTGGCTGGGCGACTCGAAAACTGTTTTCAACTTTACGCTTTTAATTTTACGACTGAAATTTGAATTTGCGAGTTATTCCAGTTCACTTTTTGAGTAATATTGGACAACGTTATGTCGTTGGTTCCGGTTGTTGTCGTAATTAACAGCAGCTATGGAAATTAAAGTATCCAAAACGTGGGTTAATTTCTTCCCAAGTTACTAGTACGCAGTAATCGAACTCAACACCTTTGAGATGAGATATTTTTTATTTTAAAACTTTAGTTGACCCGACAAACGTTGTCCTGTGGTTTTAATAAATATGTGCCACGAACGCCATCTATTAAGAGTAATCCAAAGTGGCAATACCCATACAAAATTACCAATCTTAAAGTTTTTGATTTCTCAGCCGTTTTTTTTTGTGGTTTTCCATATTTTTTATTTTAAATCATCCTGGTATTAAAGGGAACAACACAAATATACATTGAATCAAATCAGTCAAGCCGTTTTTGACTTTTAGCAAGACTAACGAACATTTATATAAATAGATAGGTAAACTGACCGATTACAGGTCGATGCATAGAAAAAATATATTAGACTAATTATTATTAAACTAGTCTAGAAAATAATCTAGATATAGTGTACACAGCCAGACGAAAGTATAATAAAATAATTAAATTTTAGGAAAAAAAACTATTGAATTGGCTATGAGGATTGAATGCGAGCAGCACAAATCCGGTCGTTGTGGCGATCCTTGGGGGGTCTTTGTCCAGCAGTTGACGTTTTTCGCTGAGATGATCATGATGTTGAGGGTTCCTGGTCTATAAGGTACATAGTTAGATAATGACTTTTTATATCCAGCGAATTAATCATTAAATAAGTCAACATCTCCATGGATAATATCAATCTTAAAGGTGGCGAGTTCGAGGTTCACACGTATAATGCTTTGTTCTCTACAAGCACTGCTACAAGGGTCTGCCTTATTTATAATAGATTTTCAATTATACCAAAACCCTACATATACCCACTGCATACATACCTACAATCTCTAGAACCATTTCAGGGGTACCTACTATCGTAACGCGAAGTCCCGATCATTACTGTGACGCTGGGTTCCACAACTGTCCCTGGGGCACTATGAATGTACCGTTGTAAACAGAAACGGCTATGGCTGCCATAATAAAAGCCGTTTGAGGCCTAACGGTAGCTAGTCTGATAACGGCGTGGAAGGCTGTTATGAATTGAATAGAGCCATTTTATATATTGGTAGGAATAGCTGATTTTGTCGTTTTTATTCTTACTTGCTTACTGAATAGGTTAAGCTAAAAGGTATATAATATACTCCTTTCTGAACAGTAAATAGTAAAAATCATAGTTTAATGTAAAAAATCATAGTTAGCAGCGATGACTTCATTTCGAAAGCCATTGCCCAGCAGTGAAACACTATATAGGCTACTAACGGCCGCTCGCGGTTTCACCTGCGTGGTTCCCGTTCCCGTGGGAATATCGGAATAAAAACTGTCCTATGTGTTAATCCAGGTTATAAACTATCTGTACGCCGGATTTCATCCAAATCCATTCAGTAGTTTTTACGTGAAAGAGTAACAAACATCCATCCATACTTACAAACTTTCACGTTTATAATATTAGTAGTATTTATTTTACTTAGTCTAAACGCGAGTAGGTTTGTAAATATGTTTCATTTCAAGGAGTTTTTTTTTGAGAGAGTTTACTAATTGCCTTAAACAATAAATTCAGTGTCACCTGACTTTTTTTGGTTGCAGCGAGAAACTTAAAGGGTTTCTCAAGCCGTTGTAAATGTCGTTACGTACTATATTAAAGCTGTAGAGTTTCTTGCGCCCATTCTTCTCCACAGCTAAAAAATAGACGTACTAAATGGGTAGTAGGTAAAAAAATTTTGGACGATTCAAAAGCACTTTTCTAAAGTTTATATGAATAAAAATATTTGACTTTGACTTTGACTTTGTTAAAACGAAACACGTCAGAGGTTTTCTAGAGGGAATGGCAGCACGCACTATTGCGTGCTCTTTTTCCTACTAGAATCTCCGAGGGGTCCGGATCGGAGAGGTTCAATGTGGAGTGTTCGATAAGTTTCAGTGGCCATTACTATTGATTCCAGCTACACAGTAATTACAGTGAATGTTTGGATAGACCCGTATTGCATTTTATATAAACAAAGCTTTTTAATTGGCCGGGAAGCCGCTGAGTAAATGATGTGTACATTGAACTTCTGCATACACTGAATAGGTCAATATACAACATGTAACAGAATGGTGTTGTAAAAATGAAAAAAAACCGAAGTGTATCCGATCTATATCTTTTGTATTGTATGCAGAGTTAATAATAATAATGATAATAGTTTATTGCGGATAAACAATCAATAATTAATATTCAATTACAATCAAAATAAAAAATCAAAATAAACAAAATTAAAAACAAAATACAAATCAAAAACAAAATACAAATTAAAAAACCAAAATAAATATGAAAAACAAAATTTTAATTAAGACCTAATTTATAATAGATTATATATATAGATATATAGATTATAGATAAAATCGGATTAATAAACAATTGATTAACAAAAAATATGTAAAGTTAAAACTTCAGATTCATTAATAAAATACATAATTACAATATTAAAATAAAATTTCTTAAATTTTAAAATTAATTTCTAGTCTAGATACGGTTGATAATAATGCGAACCCGGTGGTCTAGAACTACGAAAACACAAGTGAATGTGCACCCAATGCTTGACAAACGGATTATCCATTTTCCAGGTTAATGCCTTCAGAATACCGTTGGAGCTCCCACGCATCCTGTTCATCATTGAGAGGTTCTTTTTCTCATGATGGCATAAAACCCCCGCAAACATTTGTGATGCGCTACAGAATTGTAGGCGCCCCATCAACACTCTGAAGGCATTATTATATTGTACGCGTAGATCGTTCTAGGCTCGCTGCGTATACTTAACCCACAGGCTGCACGTGTCGAAGCTTTGGCAGTAAGCCTTGAAAAGAGTGACCTTCACTTCTTTTGTACAGCGTGCAAACCTACGGGCCAGCATATTGCAGCGAACCGCCAACGCTCTGCGCTCTCGTTCTATATCCTTATTATCAGATAAGTCCTCCGTGACCAGGTATCCTAAATACACTCTTCCACCATTTTAAGGGGAGTTCCATTTAAGTACACAGGAGGGACATAATCTAATGGTATTCCCTTGACCGAGAGTACCTTGAACAAGGCAGAATTATTAACTTTAATTTGTTATAATTACATATTTCAATTGTAAAACCAGTGGCAGCCCTAGTGGTTTAGTAACCTCTGTGTACAGTCGGCAGCAGATCAACCTACCCAAATCTATCAAATTTCTCCAATGAATATTGATCCTTATAACCGAACAATAAAGTTCAAAATTTATTGTAGAAATTTGACAGTTTTGGGTAGGTTGATCTGCCGCCGTGTGTACTTACATTAATTTATGATCACTGCTGCTTGCTTTTGAGCACCTGACGCGCATGATTTCACTAATCATAAGTATTTAATTTACAATTTTATGACAAATTAAAGTAATAATTATGTCTTAGTAACAACACATAAGATCTAGATCGGATACTTTTTGGATATTTTTATTTTTAACACACTTTTTTGTTACACGTTGTATAACAAGAAATATTTAACTCCCATACTAAAAACTCGTGTAGATGAGAGATTGTAGAGCTCGATGCTTCAGTGGTTTGCGGTTAGAGTTGCAGTTTTGAAAGTTAAGTAACTTTCACAATGGCGGGTCACCCGATCAAATTATCTCGAGCTTTACCTCGCTTCGAAATGTACGCTAAATTGATTAGAATCAAAATCAGAATTATTTTTTTGTGAGATATAGGTTAGTATACAATGATGAAAATTGACAAATTTGTTAGTATAACAACATTTCCACCTTAGATAAGGTAAAGATAAAAAAATAGTGTTTAATATATGTATTTACCACGACCACCGCTAAGTTTTAGGAAACCCCCCCTCCCCCTCTCCCTTTGGTGACGGTTTTAATTTCCTAACGGCCCCCAGAAAAACTTAGGGATCACCTAAAACTTAAAAGTCGTCGATGAAACAAGGCAACTTACAGCAAATCTTGTTCATCCAATCTTGTTACATCGAGCTGAAGTTTGGTAAACCAGCCAAATTAAATTACCCCGCGAAACTAAAATACCTTTAGAAAGTGATATTCCTCCGCAATTCCGCTACACGCCGCACGGTTTGCTCGCGTTCGTCCGCCGAATCACATCAGTGTGCTCAATCAAACCCAATTTGTTGGGGAAAATAGAAATCAAAGGAATCTGCTGTGATCCAATCCAAAGCTAATACAAACAAGCAACGGTGGGATACTAAACGATATGCGATAAGATAATTTTTTTTTTTGAAGTGAAAACTTCTTTAGCGGCATTGTACACTTTTTTTGTAATGGGTAAAAAAAATTAAATTCGCGTCAGGACACGTGACCTGATCGAAAATTCGTAAGACGGATGGAGAGTAGACAGCCGGCGTGGCGTAGGAGAGGAAGTATCCCCCTCTCTTTCTACGGCGCGGCGAAAATGTATGCCTGCTGTTTCGTTTAGGCGGCGCAGGGCGCTTGCTATGATTGCTTGCTTGCTTGATTATGAACTGCGATCTCCGACGATTGCTTTCATGCAAAATTAAGTGAATACGAATAACCGACCGACCTAATAGAGACGACCGCCTTAAAGGATGTTCGATCACTTCGGCTTGAGAAACTTTAAATTTCTCGCCGCCCCTGAAGTCAAGTCACGCTGCAAAATTCATAGACAGCCAACAACTATCTTCAATTCAAAAAAGAAGAGACAAAGTATTGAAAAATTCCATATTAAGATCGGATGTTGATGACGTAGTTCTCGACATTGAATAGGGCTCCTTTGACTTACAGAGTAAGAGTAGACAGTGTTGATTAATTTCGGCGAGTTGGATTGAGCCACGATAGCATAGTTGGTAGTGCACCTGACCCGGCATGTCATGGAGTGTGGGTTCGAATACCAATCGTGGAATTTTTTCAACATTTTGTCTTTTTTACAAAATGTTGTTATTTGTTCGCAACAATATTTGCGTAAAACTATAAGTAAATAATCATAACTATCATATTTCAATGAAAAGCCGGACTACTATCTCACTAACTTCCAGGATCCAATGATATATTTATAGGACCGCGAAAATTGGGAAAAAATTGTCAAGCAAAACAAAAGAAAGTGCAGCTCTTGAAAATGCGATTTGTGACAATATTATCTCTGCTAATCAAAGTTTCTTTTAGAAAGTGATATTCCTCCACAATTTCTCTACATGCTACCTTGCGGTTTATTCAGGATCGCGACGTCCGCCGAATAACATCAGTGTGCTCAATCAAACCCAATTTGTTGGGAAAATAGATATCAAAGGAATCTGCTGAGATCCGACGCTTGTCAAAACAAACAACCGTGAGATACTAAACGACATGAGGCTGCATGCATGAGAGATGCAGATACAAAAACACAAATGTTGAAACATTTCCACGAGCAGGATTTGAACCCGCACCCTTCTGAAATACCGGGTCAGGAAATTTTTCAACATTTGTGTTTTTGTAATTTGTCCGCAACAAAATTTGCGTTAAAAATTATACAAACATTTTATAGATGCAGATACGATAAGAATAGATGCTGAAAAGATACGTTAAGATAAGAATAGAATAAATGCAGATAAGAAAGAGATGTTATTGTCTGTGAAGTATGCGAGTGTTTTTTGTATATATATTTTTTGTGAATATACCACACATTATACAAAAGAAGAATTTAGAATGGAAATGATTTCAATAAATTTAGAATGCATGTAATACATACAGTCTAACATATTGATACGCTGCCGATGTGCGAATTGTGTTTGTGAATTCACAATTTGAATATCAAAAAACAACAGAGAATATATGGGTGCTACATGAAGCAGAGGCCAGGGCGGATTGAATAAACATGTTTTGAACAACCACCGGTATCGCCGGGAGATTTCCAACAAAGCAGTAACCAATGAAATCACAGATATGGGAACCATCATAACTGTAATAATTTAAAAGCTGGAACATACATTTTATCAAACCTTTTTATTTATTTTCATTCTGAGCTCTGTAATGAAGCGGTTTGCGTGTTCGAGTGACCAAATTAAATTATCATTATCCTCCGTGCGTCGGAAGGCACCTTCAAAGGCTTACCAATGAGCACTTGGCTAGCGTGCTGGGTTAAGGCCCATACTCACCATGAGCACATGGTTACAGCTTACAGCAGTAAGCCCAGCACTGACACGTTTTTAGGCTGACGACATAGGACATTATACAGGCTGGTGACATTGTTTAACCGTGGATTTATAATGGTTTCACTGGCATGCACAGAAATTCATTGTTGCTTAATCACGAAAATCTAGATGTTAGTGCAAACAGTTCCAATACTCGTTTCTACAGAAGATCGGTATTGGTTGTTAGACCAGCTTCATGTTACATAGTTACGTTTTGAGACAAAATAATAAATGTTAATTTTTCTCTTGTAAGCTTTAGGGTATGCCCTCTCAGCAGCAGCACGTGTTGAGACGGTCCTGTTATCTTCACGCTCTTCGTTTTATTTTTCTTCTCATTCTATTTTACACTTTTCTTTTGTCCCAAGACTGTTTACTTTATTTCCACTGTTTATCATATATAGGTGTGTGACTTCTAATCAATATTTTTCTTTCTTTCTCAAATATATATTTCTTCATTCTTTCAAACCGAATTATAAACAAACAAATGTCGTCTACTTTAGCAAGATCAGTCGTCAGCTTGGCTATTTTTATTATAACTAACGACACATGTAGCGACTAAGTCTGGTGCCCTCCGGCGTTGGCCCAAATTAATCCCATAATTGGATCACGTACCAGCTCAGCCCTGGAGGTAGTTGGGCAAAATTAGGAGGACACGATAAATCTTCGGTGTGTCCCCCGCTTTAATACCTACAATTCAATCTGATATCTGTAAGGGCGAATTCGGATTGTGATAAAGCCAAAAGTTTTTAATTGCCACAGTTCGTTATCATCCGTTTCGGTTGCAAATTAACTATTTATATGAGTTTCATAAAGTTTGTTGGTTTGTAACGGTTCGTTAGTTAACAAAATTTAAGGTCTAAAGGGACCAAACCTCACATTGATAAGTAAATAATATGAACAGCTAAGTCCTATGTTACTTAAAATTAACGAAGTGACCATATTAAAGTCGTTACCTTTAGCCACATTGCAATTTTTAACCGCCTCTGTGGTCTAGTGGTGTGGTCTAGTAGTGACCACCGGTTTAGATCCAGAGGTCCCGTGTTCGATTCCCAGCGGGGGGTACATGTTTGTGTACTCGGTTTGGTTGGTGGTAGGGCTTGTTTGTCCGTCTTGCTAGCTACCACCACTTATCTAAATGTGTCGCCATAACATCAATGTTATGCACAAAATCAATGTTATGTTGAAAAGCACTTTCTAAAGTTTATTTGAATAAAAAATATTTGACTTTGATTTTGACTTTGACTATGAAATGGGACGACGACGATTTGACCACTTTTTTGCCGGAGTGGTATGCAGTGGCCGATTATAGAGAAGAGTGAAGCCGCAGAGGGGAGGCCTTTGCCCAGCAGTAGAACACAAAATAGGCTAATAAAGTATAAGCATTCTTGTGTTCCGGCATCAGCTAGAGATAAGATAGCCAGTTGAGGATCCCGGGTGAAGTGAGCTTCCATCATTGGCCTTATCATCACTTAACATCAGGTGAGATCAAGGCACTGTGCTAACCTATATACTTATATCTGCAGCCAATATTTGAGCTTCTTCAGGTCACTTTTATTCCTTATATTTTAGGACAGCGGACTTAAAACAGCCGTAACATCAACCAAACCGTGTAAAATCCTGTACCCCTGCCGGAAAAACTTGTGAACTCAGGGCGGTTAGGTGTATCGGATTGCACTGTGCGATATTGATCGTTTTCTGAATTTCCTTTATATAATATCTAGATATGAGTATAGGTAATTATACACAGAAGTCTGATTGTTCATTGTAATAACAAAACAAAGCCTCAGACATTATTAGTTTATACCAAGTATTACGTTAATTTGTAGTTGAAGTATTTCTCATGGTATACGTAATTATAACGTCTGGTGCGTTAATTGTTCTAATTTTATAACGAAATCTTTTGATGTATACTAAGAAGCTGCACTAAAGTAAAGGCGGTCTACCAATATTAGATAAGTAACTTAAAGCCTTGTGAATTAATTATCAGACGAATAATTCGTTTTCAGCTCTAGATAATTCGTAAGTTACTTATTTATTATTTTATTACAGCAGTACATAAAACCGTTTATAATTAATTCTTGCACGTTATAACTAAAGGAAAAAAAATGTCAAATGACGACAATAGATTTAAAAAAAGGTCGTAAACAGATTCATCATTTATCTATCTCGCAAGATTACACAACTATTTTATTTATTAATTATAGACACTTTTCCATCCATTATCAACAGATCGCATTCAGGCTAAACGTGGTGGGTAGCAACGACTGCCATTTTACCAGGACCACCGTATCTCCCCGAAGCTCCGAGAAGACCCGGTCATCCTGGTGCTAGTCTTTAGAGGCACCTTCAGGTTACACCGCTCCCGTTTCGATTCAAACACCTTGGAGAATCTAGTAGGAAAAGGGTAACTCTTGCGTGAGGCCATTAATTGCCTTTAGAAACCATCTGACGGTATATTGATCACTCAACTTGTTCACTCTTTAAGAGCGTTTACGCCGCACACTAGCGCCGCCAATGAAAAAAAAAACATATCTAATAATTAGAGATAGAAAATCAAATTATGCTCAACAAACTATCTGAATGAAGTAATTTAGCATTTTTACGTCACTTAATGAACACCTGACATGTTATGGTTTAGTTAAATATGGCGTTATAGTTAAAAGTGGCCGTAACGTCTTATTTAACTAAACCATAACATGTGAGGTGTTCATTAGGTGCCGTAAAAATGTTAAATTACTTCATTCAAATAGTTTGTTGAGCATAATTTGATTTTCTATCTCTAATTACTAGATATGTTTATTTTTTCATTAGTGGCGCTAGTGTGCGGCGTAAACGCTCTTAATTTCACGCCGCCCTCAAAAAAGTCGGTAACGCTGTACACGCCGTTTGTAGCCAACAGGGAGGATGAAACAAAAAGCTGCATTACTTAAGTTGCTTAACTTGACCGAACGCGCAAACCACCGCACCATCGCGCTATCATACTCACCGGACATAAAAATCAAACCGATTTATTTATTGGACCGCGAAAATGGCAAATTGTAAAGCAAAACAAAAGACAGTGCAACTCTTTGAACTACGATAAGTGACAATCTTATCTCCGATAACAGCGCCCCGCTTACACGCCAGCGCAAACATCGTTGGAACTGAAACTTTACGGTTGTGACAATAAAGAAACAGTCGAAGCAACCAGGACCTAGTGATGGTCAGGACTGGTAATTTAAGTCCTTAATCTTAAGGACTGGACTCATTTTGGCAGAGCTCACGAGACTCCTTCTAGGTTTCTGAGTTTTTGATGTAAAAAAACACGACTCATTGAACATTTAAAATAAAACTATGTTCTTAAATAGGACTTGAGTCTTTTTGATAAGTCTTTTTTTTTAATTCACTCATTTGTTATCGGATTAGGTAGGTAGGCTAGGCAAATTAAATATACAATTAAATGCCTTTATCCTTAAATGTATTTAATTATATACATACATACATACCGATGATGCCTATCTTTATATATATAAATCTTCTGTGCGTGTGTATGTTATTGAACTCCTTCTAAACGGCTGGACCGATTTAGATGAAATTTTTTATGTGTGTTCAAGTGGATTCGAGAATTGTTTATATTTACAATTGGACCCGGTAGGTTGCGCTGCAATAGGGGTCCAACATGGGATACGGATGTTCTTAAGCGGACAAATGATTTTGTTTGTTTTGTTGTCATGGAAACCGTCAACGTTTTGCTTGTTTTGTTGTCCTGGAAACTGCCAGTGCGGTACGAAGTCCGCCGGTCAGATAGTATTTTTATATAATATCAACCTCGCTGTTTACCATAAATGTTTATACAACAGCTGATTTTATATCACTATAGATGAGAAATTTGTTAAAGCAAAATAAAACTCACTTATTTAAAAATACTTTTAAAAGACTTCTTAAGAGCGTTTACGCCGCACACTAGCGCCACTAATGAAAAAAAAACATATCTAGTAATTAGAGATAGAAAATCAAATTATGCTCAACAAACTATTTGAATGAAGTAATTTAGCATTTTTACGTCACCTAATGAACACCTCACATGTTATGGTTTAGTCAAATAAGACGTTACGGCCACTTTTAACTATATCGCCATATTTAACTAAACCATAACATATCAGGTGTTCATGAATGCTAAGTTACTCATTCAGATAGTTTGTTGAACATAATTTGATTTTCTATCTCTAATTACTAGATATGTTTTTTTTTTCATTGGCGGCGCTAGTGTGCGGCGTAAACGCTCTTAAGTCGTATTGTGAGGACTCACGAGTCTTTGTCACAAAAAGGCTTGAACTCTCATCTTCGTCTTGTAACGACTTCTCGTCGTTTTAAAAAGGACTCACAGGACTCGAGTCCTACCCAACACTACGGACCTCTCCTGAAACAAACAATTGTCGGCGCTATCTAATCCTCTCGCAGGTTTCTTGTTTGTACACCAAGGACGTACACGTTCAATTCACTCCATTTAGGCAATCAGTAAATAATTGGATCCTTTCTCCCGTCTCATTGTTTTTAATTAATTTTAGACTTTTTTTGTCGGTAATACAATGCTGGCTTTGAAGATAGCTTCCTTTTGATCGGGCTAAGTTAGTAAGTTTTAATTGTTATTTTTTTGTAAATGGCGACTAAGTCAAGAGGCTGTTTATCAGTTTGCTCTTAAAATATTTTGTTTTTTTTTTATAGTTAGCCGTTACATTTTCACATATTCTTTTTTACTTCATTATCATCATCATCATCATCACAGCCAAAAGACGTCTACTGCTGGACAAACGGCTCCCCAAGAGTCTCCACAACGACCAAATCTGTGCTACTCGCATCCAGTGACTACCTGCGGCATTCACCATTCACGTTGGTTCACCTTGTCCATGTACTGCGTTTTTTCAAGTTCAAGTGCGTCTTTTGCAGTTACTTTTTAATTAATAAATAGTACTATGATTTAATTAAGAAAATGGTATGTTATAAGCCTCTGAGATGCATCCCAAATGCTATTAAAAGTCGCTCTGAAAAACTTCATCATCTCAGCCAAAAGACGTCTACTGCTGGACAAAGGCCTCCCCCAAGGATATGAGAGGTATTTGCCGTAATCGCCACGCTTGGCAGGCGGGTTGGCGATCGCAGTAGGTTGAGGGTAACCTCAGAGAGATGCTGCTGCCCATCCTCTGCAATGGTCCCTTAGTCGGCTTTTACGACACCCACAGGAAGAGATGGGGTGGTGCAATTCTTTATCCCCGGCACCACACAGGGGAAAACCTATTCATGAAAACTTATTTATGCCATAATATAAGAAGTTTAATAAAATACATAAATTAGCTAGAATAGATAAATAAAATGCGGATCACCTACTGCCTCAGAATAAAAGATGATGAATGAAGAATAGAAAGGAAAGAGAAGTGAAGTGCGAGAACTAGTATAAATGAGTATTGAAAACATAGGCTCCGATTATGTCGGAGATAAAATAAAAATAAAACTATTTAATCAATAGTCTATAGTGGTATCCCAAAACAGGGCAAAGACCTCCCCACTCTGCACCTTTCTCATAGCCATAATTAGTTTTGTTAGATCTCAAATTTAATTTATAACATGAATTAAACTCTCTAATGACTTTTTATAATCACTCGTATGTTGAGGACGAGGAAAAGTGTCTATAGTAAGTAATTTAAGACCAACGGTCTGGAGAAGGTCACGGGTAGCCGCTGGATGCGAGCAGCACACAACCGGTCAATGTGGAGATCCTTGGGGGAGGCCTTAGTCCAGCAGTGGACGTCTTTTGGCTGAAATGATGATGATGATGACGATAGTAATTGATTTATTAAAATTAACGCTGTAAAGATAAATGATGATGATAGATGGGAGAATAGAAAAACCCTTGCTGGTGATGTTATCTGGGGGCA
This sequence comes from Eudonia lacustrata, assembly GCA_947562085.1. Taxonomy (NCBI): domain Eukaryota; kingdom Metazoa; phylum Arthropoda; class Insecta; order Lepidoptera; family Crambidae; genus Eudonia; species Eudonia lacustrata. Next base: position 3,583,513 of record OX387322.1, read on the forward strand.
CAGCAGTGTCCCCAAGTCAAGCAAAAAAGCGGCACGGCCGTATCATCCTTTTCTCGAAACAGTTCAGGCCATTTTCGACTCCCTATAACTTCTTTGTGGATGAAACTAGAAGCCTGAATTTACTGAAAATTAATATTAATATTTAAGTTTGCAAATGTATGCAAACTTAAATATTTATATGTATGAGGTGCGCTTTCATCAATTGGCCTTATCATCAATTAACGTCAGGTGATATCAAAACAATGTGCTCACCCGTTAAAAATATTTTAAAAAAACCTTAAACCGGCGAGCATGTATGAAGAATTTGATGAGAGTAGATGAAGCGAAAGAAGTATGTCAAAATTTTAGCAAGTGGCCGAAAGTGGTCTCTGCCTAACCTTGTGGCGACAGGCGTGACTGTATGTATGTATGTTATATAAGCTGACTAGAAGTAAATTGACAAGATACAAAAGTGTCCATACAGGGTGTTTTGTAATATATGTATAATCCCGACACATAGTCATGCAGCCAAGTATAAATAACACCATGGTATCATACAAAATCATATTTATGAAGATTTACTTTTTCATACAAAAACTCAAATTTATTTTTTACTTTATTTTTGTTCAACCCTTACAAAATTTTAGCAAGTGGCCGAAAGTGGTCTCTGCCTAACCTTGTGGCGACAGGCGTGACTGTATGTATGTATGTTATATAAGCTGACTAGAAGTAAATTGACAAGATACAAAAGTGTCCATACAGGGTGTTTTGTAATATATGTATAATCCCGACACATAGTCATGCAGCCAAGTATAAATAACACCATGGTATCATACAAAATCATATTTATGAAGATTTACTTTTTCATACAAAAACTCAAATTTATTTTTTACTTTATTTTTGTTCAACCCTTACAGGTTTTGACTTCAGTTTCGTTTGGACCATGAGGATGTTGACCAAAAAAAAATGTATTAGCTCTAAGTAACAACCAACCTTAATATCTCTGCCGTAATATGGTGCTTTTCAGGTACTTTTATTTTATTTTTGTTTTCATTTGTTTTCGCCTTATCTTTTTTTTTCTCTCATGTGTATCTTCTGTGTTATTTGGTGCTTGTGGTCAATAAATGTTTGTTTCTGTTTCTGTATGTTTATAATTTTCCGGGGTCCTATGCTCTGTGCCATATTTGCCATATTCGGGATTATACATGTATTTCCAAACACCCTGTATATTGGTCTTATTACAAGACTAGCAACCACCTGCGGCTCGGTCCGTGTAAACACCGCAACCGCAAAATGAATAAATAAAAATGCAAGCACACTCATTTGCATGAGCAAAATGATTTGTTATCCCGTGTGACAAGATAAGACATGGGAAGCAGGGAAAAACCGTAATGAATAATTCAACACACAAAACATCCTTGAAAATGCGAATTATGTACCTGTTTCTTGTACATGTACCGTAGAAATTACGTTATGTCAAACGGAGTCATGACAAAAATATTTAGTGGAAAAAGTTGAATATTGTGTGAGCTTTAAGAGCAAAACCTTTAAAAAAATGTACGTACAATTTTATGGCAACAAAAATATCTTATTTAATCTTATCTATCTAAACCACTGCTGGAGATATCTCAAAGGCTGGGAAGAAAAATCAAATAGTGTTGTTGTTTGTAAGTTGCGCGCAGGTACCTACGATTAATGTTTTGTTTTAATTCTTACTAATGGTAGCCCAGTGGTATCTATACATCTATTAAAGCTAAAGAGGGTCGAAAGTCAGTACATGGAAGATATTCGAAAAAAATTTGGCTGTGGATACTTAGAATCGATAACAGAACACGTTCCAATCCAACAGTTTTTAGATTTTTTTTCTGTTTAATTAACCGCGCATCACGTGAAAATAGCTGAACGGATTTGGATGAAACTTTGCACATAGACAGACCATGACCTGAACTAGGATATAGAATACTTTTTATCTTGGTAACAGGTTCCTGTGGGATAGTGTAGTCTTCACGATGTCGAGGGCGACAACTAGTGATAAATATGCCAAATCTCACACTCTTGCGTAAATGCAATGTATACACGCCTGCACGTCGGACTACCAAATGTCCTGAATAGCCTTTGAACTTTATTTCTTAGGTATACGGTTGAAAATCTTTTGAAGAAATTTCACAGTTATAAATAGGTTAATGTACAGGCGTCTATTCTGAAAAGGGAAGTTTTCTTCGCGTAATATCGTCGTCGTCGAAAGGGGCACTCGTGATTTTTGTTAATTAGGTACTGACTTTTGAGTCTTTAGCAGTTATCTCTTTCCACCGAAGGTACTTAGTAGGTATTGTATAGATTAGTTCCCCGTTATCTGTAAGCATAACAATTTGGAGTCTGCGCTCTGTTTTCATACAAGTAGGTACAAATAATATTTTTTTGTAATTGTGCCCTTTGTGTTTTCAGTTTAGAATAGAATAGAATAGTTCTTTATTGCTATAATTGAATGTGCAATATTTTTCAGCCAAAACTTCTTAAACAACATTTGGCTTCTAAGTAGGCTGTCAGTGCTGAGTCACAAATCCTTTTTCCATTCATTAATTTTTTTTAAACATAATTGTAGATTTAAGACGCTTGTATTTTTGAAGCAAGCAAGTAATTTTCATTCATTCATTTATTATAAAAAAGACAATGTTCCTAAATATTGAAAAGATTAAACTATAAAATGAGGCTTCTGACTGACTCTTCGCTTTCCAATTGAATGGTCAGCCATTTTACAAGTGGCGCGGGCTGTTACCGTAAATTCTCCTAAGCCGACTGTCATTTGTTAAGGCTTGCTGGCCCCTGGCCAACGTCGACGGCGCGGGTCAAGGACCCCGCCCGTCAATACTGCAAGATAGGTCGAGCCGGTTGACAAAATTAAGTGTTTTGCAAAGGTTTTAGTTTCTATTAATAACTATTATTTAGGAGTTTATAAACATGGTTTTTTATAGTCAGCACGGTAAATGACTCCATTCCACCTGATGTTAAGTGGAAATGGAGTCCAGACGCGAAGACAAGGCCGGCCCACAAGGTGCTTCTTCACGCCTCTTGAAGGACCCCATATCATAGGAAGGAGGGAAAACGTGCGTTGGTAGACTGTTCCATCTTTTGGAGGTGCAACAAAGAAACGAGTCACCAAATTTCTTTGTGCGCGATGGAATTTTTGAGATATTGAAGCGTTGATTCCGGAGAGCAGCACGTGTACTCCTATGGGGGAAGGGAGAAGGTGGGATGAGGTTAAAGAGCTCAGATATTCTGTACGTCTTAGTTCTTTAGTCATGTTTTCATACTTTATAAACACATACAGGGTGTCCCAAAAATGGCACGCGCGGCTGACACTGGAGATAGCTTAGCTATAAACCTATCAGATAAAAAAAAACAAAAAGAAAACAATAAAGAAAAAGGAAAAAAGAACTAAAAGTGGAGTTTTGAGAAAAAAAAAGTGGTTTTTTCTCCAAAATTAAGAGACTTTTACTAGAGTCATGTTATTTTTATCTGATAGGTTTAAAACGAACTAAAGTGGAGTTTTTAGAACATAAAAAAGTGTCATTTTCTCCAAAACTATGAGACTTTTACTTGAGTCATGTTATTTTTATCTGATAGGATTATAGCTAAGCTATCTCCAGTGTCAGCCTGGCGTGCCATTTTTGGGTGGGACACCCTGTACAAAACAATAAAAGTGAAAAGCCTATATTCCTACAGCTAGGTAAACTCCTACATCATTGAACTTAAGTCATCGCTGTAATTGATGGGTATTGGTTTAATTAAAGGCCGGCAACGCATCTGTGATTCCTCTGGTTTTACGGGTGTCCATGGGCGGCGGTGATTGCTTTCCATCAGGTGACCCGCCTGCTCGTTTGCCTCCTTCTAATATAAAAAAAAAATAATAATAAGAATAATCACCACGCATGTCATAGTGGTCACAAACTCGGACTCTCACTGAACTCTCGAATACTCGAACTGTATATAAAAAAAAAATCGAAACACACTTTGTCCGACCCAGAATTGAACTCAGGACCTTCGAATATTAGACCAAGCGAAGAGCGAGCATTGCTTTCGAAGTACATACATTATTAAAAACGTGAAAGAGAGAAGAAACCTTAATCATAACGAAGTATAATTGCCATTTAAAAGAAAGTCTTGGCTGACCGTCTTAAAACACGTTTTTCATAAAAGCTTTATTGCGTAAACATTGAATAAAGAAACGAAAGTTTAAAAAAAAACTTATAAATTACCTACTTCAAAAAAGTTTTGACTAGGTACCTATATCTGGTAACGTAGCGTTCCTATTTAACAGTTTCGAAAACAGAACACGACAAAGAACTAATTCCACTAAATAAGGTTAATCTTACATTGACTCCATAAATCCTCTTTCTAATTGGCTGGCCGTTCGGTACAGTCACGAGCGGTAACATGTGAGCAATGTTTTTATTTTTTTATAGAAGGTTCCACCCACGTGATTGCGAATTTAAGAAAAGGTAGCCCAAATTATTTTGGCATTTCATGACAGCGAAATGCATGTTACATTTTGAAAATTTGTAACTTTGTTTCTACTAGTGCTATTATTAAGATTATTTATATACTTTGTAGATAAAGCAAAGTTCTCTCACAGTTACAGTATCGCAAACTAAGAATTAGTTTGCGATACTGTAACTGTGAGTTATCAATTGTCATAGTAGTAGAATTATTAAAAACTCACATAGTGGACACAACGAATAAAATTAAGAAGTTTCAGTAGAAAACTATTTTTAATTAAAAATCTAAATGGATACATTGATTTTTGTTGTTCAATTCAAAGTAAACTTAATAAGCTTTAATTTGATACCAAAAAACTTGTTAGTTTTTATTTGAAATGCAGCGTAAAAAATATTAAAATTTCGGCTTGAATAATAATAATAAACTTTCCTACACTAACACCAATTATCTAGCCCAAGAGAAGCTTCGTTATGAAACTCGTTAAAAATGGTTACAAGACAAAGGATAAACATACTTAAAATACTTAAATACATACTTATTATACATAGAAAACACCCAGACCCGAGACAATTTAGAAAAACAATAATTTCTAGATTGACCCGACCGGGAATCGAACCCGGGACCTCAGAGATGGCGACACCATGAAAACCGGTGTACAAACCACTCGACCAAGGAGGTCGTCAAATGAATGAATCTCGTGATAGAGTTGAAGCGTCCAGATGCGAGGATAGCATAGCATAGTGGAGCAGACTTCTGCTCCATTAGCCGTCACCTTGTCAACCAGCAAGTTGCTTCTTCACGCCTCTCTAAAGGACCACATGTTGAAAGAAGGAGCAAATACGTGATTGGAAGAAATTCCATTCCATTTTTAGGGTTCCGTACCCAAAGGGTAAAACGGGAACTCTATTACCAAGACTCCGCTGTCCGTTCGTCCGTCCGTCTGTCCGTCTGTCACTAGGCTGCATCTGATGAACCGTGATAGTTAGACAGTTGAAATTTTCACAGATGATGTATTTTTGTTGCCGCTATAACAACAAATACTAAAAAACAGAATAAAATAAAGAGGTATTTAAGGAGGCTCTTAGACAACATACATGATTTTTTTGCCGTTTTTATAGATAATGGTACGGACCTCCTCGTGCGCGCCTCCGATTCGCACTTGGCCGGTTTTTGGTAATGCGACAAAGAAATAATTTGGTCAGTTTGCGGTGGAATAGTTGGCACAATGAATCAGTGACACCGAAGTCCAGCACGCGTGCTACCGTGAAGGAATGTAACTATTAATACAATGGAATAAGGATCAAAACTAGCCAAACGTTTACATGTTATTGGTCGGAACTGTACGTTTTCAGTAAGAATTCGCCGTGAATTAAACGAGTCTTGACACAATTTCGACTTTTGTACATTTTCTTTGAAGTTCAGATCTAAAGGCGGGCTATATCGATTTACGGGCATGTTTCAAAAGATAACTCGACATTTGTTTCTTTTAATTGAAGATTAACGTTTGCGCAGTCGGTTAAAGGGAATTTATCGGGCGTAAATGTCAGAATTGCTTTTGCTCACGTCATTAGTGGAACCTGTTTAATAGTCTACGTTGCTATTTATAGTAAATTGTTTGTGAAAACCACACATCTGACATATCGATTTCAAATTTGTAGGCAAATTGGTTTACGTCTTTAACTCGTAGTTTGTTATGGCTTTTGTAACTTCTCAGCTAAATTTACAAGTCGTCTCATTAAATTTTGATTGAAAGCCGTTTGATCTTGAACAGAACGTTAAAGGATGTCTCTCACAAATTCAAATAAACAAAAGCACTGCTAAGAAGACTGCAATAAACAAAAGCAGATTAATAATAACAATGAGTCCCGATCAACATCTCATGAGGCTCTCGTTAGGCGGCTGGATCAAGAGCCTGATTCAGAAGGCAGTTCTCCTCGATACGGCACGCTTTGTGAGGAGGTTCCAGTCTCTGGAGCTCTAACCACCGGTAGCTTGGACCCTGGTCCCGATGCCGGCGGACCCCTATTTTTTAATATATTTTAATGTTTTATTTATTTTGTTTTTAGAAAATATTCAAAAATGTAAATTTATATGAGAAAAAATAAATAAAGACAATAATAATAATAAATCATTTATTTCGGAATAAGTTGGTACGTCTTCCATATTAGTGTTGTTAGTAACAATGATGACTTATAACTATGTTAATTTAGTACCTACCTATACACGAAAATTTTATTTATTTATTTAGCAGCCGGGTTCGAGGGCTAGACCTGGATAGTAGTCCGGTGTCTTAAAATCGCCTTCTCGAACCTATTTGCAACCGTTTGCAGAATACTGTTGGGGCTGGCGCGTACCCGCCGCCATAAAGATGCAACACGTTTGCCCATCCCACCATAAAAATCGTCCGTGCGCGCTTCCGCAAGCATACATCAACATCTCTGATGTTGCTGATGTCCATGGGCAGCGGTGACCGCTCACCATCAGGCGGCCCGCCTGCTCGTTTGCAGACAGTTAATATAAAAAAAAATACCAGAGGCACTGCAGTATCGCGGCAACCCCATCAGCGCCCTGAAAGCGTTATTATATACTGGATACGCAGGACACTGTAAATTAGTACAATTTATATAAGTTGCAATGTGCTTACGGGCCGCAGTGTGATCTAGTAAAGGTCGCGGGAAACCTGGATCCCGCTAGATGCGAGCAGCACGAAACCGGTTGGTGTGGAGATTCTTGGGGGAGGCCTTTGTCCAGCAGTGGACGTCTTTTGGCTGAGATGATGGTAAATGTAATTACATTGCCATTTTACTTAGATTTTAATGAGTTAATGTGATCGCTGTATTTTATGAACAACGTTTATGATAACGTTAATTAAGAATTCATGGAAACATGAACATTTTAGACTGAGTCGACGATTGTAGAATTTAGTAAAACTAATAAGACAGAAGATTTATTGAAGTGTGACTTAGATAAAAATCATTCGTGCATGTGTACGACTCCGCAAAGAAATATTTTTTTCTATTATTGGCAACGAAGTGCAAAATAAATTTTAACTATTAATAATAAAGAATAAATAAACTTTGATTATTTGTTAAGGTAGTTTTTATAAATGCACTCAATGCACAAGTAAATGTTATTTGATTTGCCATGTTATAATCAATTACTTAACAAGTAAAGTTTAGTTCAGTGATTTACAGATCTTTTTTAAAGTAGTGTAGGATAAATATTCCTTTGGATCACTAATTCGGGATTTTAATCTTTTGAATCAGATGATTTATAAATGTTTAATTTATATATAATACAAGTGGTATAACGCTGATAGAAATGGAATAGAATGGCGTTTGGGATTAACATAAAACCAATCAAACGTTCTTTATACGTCTTGTTGGCATACAATAATCTTTCTATTCTATTAACTTTATGCCACTTGACTAAAAAATAAATAATAAATCTTTTAACGGATCTTTTACAGGTTCATGACACTATAAGCATTTAAGCACGCACTATCCTACTCCTGAGAACACATGTGAAGACTAACCTTAATCCATTGACGCCTTACTTAATGCATGCTACGAGTATATATGCTAACAAGTTACCATTAAAGACGTATGCTGCGTCAAGCGGGCGCACGGCGCGGGTGCTCGCCGCGGCGACCCGCGCTATGCTCCGTCGCGGACAAATGTGGCGGTTTGAAGCTATCATTTATTAAGTGCTTATCAGTGATCCGTCCTACGAGCGTGCCCCGTGTCGGCACGACCGGCGTGCGCGTCAGGCGACCGCGAGCAGTGGAGAGAATAGTGCCGCGGAAAATTCAACAAAAATTTAATAAATACGCAGGACGCGCGAACTCGTATTATTTGACTCGTATTAACATGACGCCCCCCGTTCGTCTCGTATTATTATTAACTAGCGGCCGCTCGCGGTTTCACCCGCGTGGTTCCCGTTCCCGTGGGAATATCGGGATAAAAAGAATCCTATGTTTTATTCCAGGTTCTAAACTATCTGTATGCCAAATTTCATCCAAATCCATCCATCCGTTGCAGCGTGTAGAAGCAACAAATATACACACATACATACACACAAACTTTCGCATTCATAATAGTAGTATGATTCCCGCTCATCGCAGACGCAAGACGCGTCGCGCCAGCGCAGCGTGGCCTGCGGCTAACGGACGCCCAGGAACGCATCGTCAGCGTTTGAATTCTAAAAACAGGACTGCACTACAGACGGCCGATTTAATTTATCGGCGCCTATAAAAACAGATTTATCGTGGCAGCGGCGCGGCACCGACGTCGTGAGCAGTGTATGTTGCCAGTTTTAGTAGGAGAACGGGCGGAATGGTTCGCCATCAAACATTTCCAGGTTTTATTGTTCGTGATGGCATTACTGTATGGCAATGGTATTAAGAACTTTATAGGTAAATCAGACGATGTTCATTCGTTTTATGAATGTATTTTTCGCAACACGCATTGTTGCAGTTATCACGAAGCGGGATGTTAAATGCAGATCCTGGGGCCTTCTCCTCAGCCGTTCCCAATCTTGTGGATGTAGTATAAGCCTACACTGTCCCACTGCTGGACAAAGGCCTCCATCATTGAAATCAAATCATCACTAAAATTGAGGTAATGGCCTTAGAACATTATTAATGCTCTAAGGTAATGGCTGAATCACCACGCTTGTCAAATGAGGGTTGGTGATCACAAACCCAGGCTATGCATCAAAAACCCGAAACATAATTTACCCGACCTGGGAATTGAACCCGGGACCTTCGGGTATCGGACCGAGCGCTTTGCGTTGCGACTCGGCCACCGAGGTGTCGTGTTTGTGTTGTGCGTGGATGTAGGCCTCCTTCTTTATTTATTTATTCATTTGGAAAACCAACAGCTAATAAACAAAGTAGAAACTTAAAAATAGCGACAAAAAGGCAATTACAGGTCCTCACATATAGCACTACCAATACAATACTGTTGCAAGTCAAAACATACTGACATTGGAAATTTTATCGTATTGAAGAACAGTACACTCCAATATAACTTTTTAAACTATCATGGTCACTTGCATTAGAATAAATATTATTAACGGGATTATTACCATGTTTATTGTCGTGTTTGAGTATCCGATATTTCGGCACAGTTGCATGCGCCATGATCACAAAAATTAAAAAAGTAGCTCAATGTCTACGTTCACCAAAAGACAGCTTTCCCCTAGAAAAGCCCGGTGTGTATAAGATCGATTGCAGCTGCGGTAGCTCCTACATTGGCCAAACAAAACGTACAGTAGCCTGCCGAATTAAGGAGCATATAAAAGCTGTAAAGAATAACGATACGCAAAAATCGGCCATTGCTGAACATTTGATCCAATCGGGTCCTAATCACTGGATTGAGTTTTATAACCCCCCAGATAATTTCAACAGAACGTCACTACATACCAAGATTGGTAAGAGAAGCGATTGAAATTACAAAATACAAAAATTTCAATCGCGAAGATGGGTTTAAACCGTCGCGTATCTGGAATCCAGTGATTAGCCTATGTAAAGACCGCAAAAAGAACAAAAGTGCCGTTTCGCGATCTGATACGGTCAGTGTAGTGTGTCGAGAACAAGTTCGAGTGAATAGTGACTTAGGAGCCAGTGGTACGAGTATTGAGCGCAAAAAACGATTAAGGAAGAGGGTAGATCGTTTTGTCAGCTCATAATCACCCCACCCGCAATAACTTCAATACATCCGTGATCATGGCGCATGCAACTGTGCCGAAATATCGGATACTCAAACACGACAATAAACATGGTAATAATCCCGTTAATAAAATTTATTCTAGTACAGTCCAATTTCAAATATCAGTATATATGTATATAGCAACAAATTAATGTACGGTTATATAAACATTACAAGCATAGCACATTAACTCAATAAATCAGAACAACTCAATAACAGCACAGCACTTTAATTTAATTTAATTAAGTATATTGAACTATCCTACTAATATAAACGTGAAAGTTTGTAAGTAAGGATGGATATTTGTTACTCTTTCACGTAAAAACTACTGAATGGATTTGGATGAATATCGGCATACAGATAGTTTATAACCTGGATTAACGCATAGGATAGTTTTTATCCCGATATTCTTACGGGAACGGGAACCACGCGGGTGAAACCGCGAGCGGCCGCTAGTATTCAAATATAAGTATAACTATTCGTCAGGGAACGCTCTTTTTAGGGTTAGTAGCAGAGGAGTCTTTTCCAGGAGACCAACAACGGTAACACCCACAGTCAGCTGCACTACTTCTCACTCACCAGGACGCCTTAAGCAAACGGGTGAATTCCTGGGGCCTTACCCACTCCTAAAGCAGTATTCATCATCATCAATCATTAAAAAAAATACCGACTTAGAGCACTCTGAACTTCAAATCACGAGTGAGTAGGAACCTTCAGGCAAGCATGTTACATCGTAGCTACCATCAGGTATATCAGATAGTAGTCAAATGCAAGCCTTTAACTATGAAAATAAAAATAAAACAACGTCAGAGGGTTCCTAGAGGGAATAGCATTCCGCAAACGAAAATTTAAAAAAAAAACATTTATTTCAGACCTGGTTCCATAATGTAAGTAACATTATTTAACTTAAAAACCTATGTTAGTGCATATTTTTTATTGTATAAAGTTATTATAATTAATTTTGGTGTCTTTGACGAGGTGGACGCAGGTCCAGTGCCGCATAATGGTACTATCTACGTCCAGTATCGTCGCGACTGTCCTCAGGATGCTGTTGGCGCTGCCCCGCACCCGATGCATCAGCGACGTGATGCGCTTTCTAATGATAGCTGAGAGGCTATCAACTTCAGCTGCTGCTAGCATCAGGGAAAGTGTTGTGTGTAAAAAACCCTTTAGATTACCTAAGGGGTTCTATGGGATTGGAGCATTAGCACAGTGTTAAAAGACCAACCTGACTTCATCATCATCATCATCATCATCAGCTCATTTTTATGTCCCCACTGTTGGGGCACGAGCCTTCCCTATGGATGCATAAGGAGAACGGGCCATAAGCAACCACGCAGGCCCAGTGCGGTGCGGTGGTTGTTAACGACTACTAATGCAGCTGGGACCAACGGCTTTACATCCTTCCGAAGCACGGACGAGCTCGAGATGATAAATTTTTGGTCACCCATTCGATGACCGGCCTTTGCGAAAGTTGCTTAACATCAGCACTCGCAGACCGGGCGCGTTAACCGCTGCGCCATCGAGCTCTTCTACCTTACTTACCTAATCAATACTTATCTCTACCATTATAGTATGCCTCAATTCCCAACAGCAACGCCAAATTCAAACGGCATGTTAATATGGGCTAAACTTAAAGTTCGTACCTACATACAACTTGTACTTCGCGCCCGTTGAGTTTGACGGCTCCAAGCTTTTCCGTTTAAGGTCTGGTATTGACGGTGGCCCACCCCCTCTCAGCTCCCCTTATTACGTCAATAGTTCGAAACATCGCTGTGGCAAAAGTCCGCAACTAAGAACACAGCTCAAAGAAAACTTTCAGAACAAAACCGCTGTTTTTGTATTGCATTAAAGACGCGATGGGAGAGAGTACTCTCTGCAAATGGGTGGACTGATTAGTTAATGGATAAACTTCTTTTTTTTTTTAGTTGATGGCTTCGTGCGATTAGCACATTTAGCCAGTGTCAAAGAAATTTTTCTTACAAGTAGGTAATACATAAATAAACAATATTTCCTTCCTGTATGATGATGATGAATGAGAATAGAAATGAGAAGTGAGAAATGACATACCCCCCCCCCCCCCCCCAATCCCTCGTGGTTAATAATCCACCATTATTTCACATTAATATTCGACATAACACAAATTTTAGAAAAGAAAACAAAACCGCAGACATGACTCCACTTTCCCGCCAAGAAGCCCATAGATAAACTTTTAAGCATCTGTCTAACGGTTTTTTAAATAGGAATTAAACTATGGTAATTGGAAACTATGACGTCACTGTTTTGTTCCGGAAATTGTGTGTTTATTAATAACCTTTTAGGTTACCGTTTATTCATGCTTAAGTCAAATAACAAAAGTTTTCTTAAAGAACTGTTACGTATAATGTTCTGGAATTGTTTATTTTTAAAAACAGTTTTTTTTAAACTTAAACTTTGGAAAGATGTTTCCTACCTTTTGGTTTTCATTCAAATGAAAGAATAGAATAGATTTTTTTATTGACATACACACTTAATTATAACAATTATACAACACTTGTGGCCGCTCGCGGTTTCACCCGCGTGGTTCCCGGTTTCACCCACGTGGTTCCCGTTCCCGTGGGAATATCGGGATAAAAAGTATCCTATGTGTTATCCCCGGTTATAAACTATCTGTATGCCGAATTTCATCCAAATCCATTAAGTAGTTTTTACGTGAAAGAGTAACAAACATCCAAACAAACTTTCGCGTTTATAATATTAATAGGATTAAAGGAAAAAAGAAAAAACAGATAAACAAAATAAAATAACACTGATGAGTAGTTTAAAATAAAATAGGTAGGTAGTGTGTGAAGTTAAAGGGCCCTGTCTCAGCATAAGCTGCTGTGTCATTCATGGATGTTCAGAATGACACAGAAGCGCTGTTATTCTGACAGGGCCTGAATATTTATGGTACTACTAGACAAGACAAATAAAATAAATTAAAAAAAAAACAATAATTGCATTGAAAACCATACCAAAGTAGAAAAGAAAAACAGAAACAAATGAATATGGATTAAAAAAGCAGACAAAAAACAAATAAATAAATGATGTTTGTAGTAACGGAAAGTGTAACTTCAATGTAATGTTTCCGACAACAGTGTACCTAGTGTATAAGTTACATTTATTATTTAACTATGTGGAAACCGCTGTACAAATACCTATAAAATAAATTATTTCTATTTCTATTATTGTTGTTCTTAACACCCCTATTTGTAGGCTTAAACAATTGCCAATCAACTTGCGGGCATTATGATGTCGTCTAGCAATGTGAAAAGCACATTTTCTTGACAGTTTTGACTTGTAAACGATTATAATAACAAGGTTGTTTATCAATTGTTCTGTATTTACCTACGTAAATTGTATATAATATGTACTATACTACTCATATTATTATTTATAAAGATTATGACTAATGCAAACAATACACGACTGATTGTAAACATGCCTAATTAAGCCCTGTATTCCTTGTGCTCGTGGACACGGAGTCTCTTATAGAAATCTTAGTAATAGAATCGTGCTCGAGTTGTAGTTAATTCTTGTTCTTAATTAAATCTGTGACTCTACAAATAAGCTGAAGTGTTTGTGTGAAGTGGAAACAAGTGGATAGGATATACAAACGGTATCTTAAACAAAAAGGAACTGACACAGAGAGTTGTACACAAAACAGACAGACACAGACAGACAATAAAAAATTTCATACAAACATACATACATACGTCCATACACACACACACACACACACACACACACACACACACACACACACACACACACACACACACACACACACACACACACACACACACACACACACACACACACACACACACACACACACACACACACACACACACACACACACAACACACACACACACACACGCACACACGTACATAATCACCAATTTTGAGTAAACTCGCCGTTAACGACCACATTTAGCATAATCAAAGTAGGATGGAAGAGAGATGGAATATTCCATGATGATTCCGAGATGGAATATTCCATGTCTTAGTATATATCTGTCTGACGCTCAGCAAAGATCGTGAGTTTGAACTCCACTTGTGGCAAATCGTCTTACCTGTTATGAAGTACCGATGACGAAGTGACAAATAATATATAATATAATTAAGCTAAAGTAAAATATAAAACAATACAATTTTATTTTTATTTGAAATTTCTGGGAACATTAATCACCTTGGGTTGTTAAATTTGGATATTATTAAGCTTTCAATTGTAACTACGCAAATAGAATTCAGGAAAATGAAACAAACTTTCAATAGAAACATCGAGCATAGAAAGAGATCATTAAAATAATATACAACAGACACGAGTAGATTATTGGTCACGAGTTTAATGCCAAAATAAAACTAAATAGGATCTTCGAAAATCACGATTCCTCCCACACAACATGGCTCAAATAATACGAATAATTACCCAGAATTATTTAATTCTGGGTAATTATTTAAAGGAAAAAGGAATTACCCAGAATTATTTAAAGGAAAAAGTAGGAAATTTTACGTTATTGTGATGTAGGTATTTACCTTACCAGAACAACGTAAAATTTCCTTCCAAATCGATGATTATATAGATGATAGCACAAATTGATGAAACCATAACGTATTTAATTAATATCAAAATTCGAGTTAAAACGAATATACCAAACTCACACATATACAGTATCCCTCTCCGTGATTGTATCAGAAACGCAGATTTCCGGAGGAGAACAAAGGGTGGAAGGGTGCTGGAGAGGAAACGTAGAGTAGAGACTGGAACGTTGGCAGGCAACCAATGCGATGAACTGAAGATCATGTCAAGGTAGCAGCAGGGAAGAGTTGCATGAGGTAAGCGCAAGACTGGAGGGAATAGCGTGCAATAAAAAAGAGATCAACACTCAACATTGGGTGGATAACGGTTGAGAAAGAAAGAGAAAAAAACACATATACTCGTGTTTTTGTTGCTATACCAACCTGACAACTTCACTGTTGATTTCTCCATTACCGACGTTAAAGGGTAAGCCTTAAGAGCTATTTACACTTTCTATTACTTGGCAAATACAAAGCTGTTAACAGTTATCTTAATCAAACATAAAGTCAATATGAGCATGCTGCATGCACCCATCATCATCATCATCATCAGCTCATAAAGTCCCCATTGCTGGGGCACGAGCCTTCCCTATGGATGGATAGGGAGAACGGGCCATAAACCACCAAGCGGGACCAGTGCGGATTGGTGGTTGTTAACGACTGCTAATGCAGTCGGGACCAACTGCTTTACGTGCGTCAAAAAAGTACTTATTTAAAAAATCAAAAAATAATAAACTAAATTTTAGTTAACTAAGGTAATCACTGAATCTACCTTTAGCTTAGATTTCGGGAGAGCCTTCCACCGAGAAGAACAGGCAAGAAACTCAGGTGACTTTTTTTGTTTTCTCCACCAAGTTATAATAATTATTTTATATTTAATTATTCTCACGTCCACGTCAAGTCCACTGTTGAATATTTCAAATCGAATTTAATCAGTTGAACAAGGTTTTCTATTAACTGTCAACACCTCTGTATTTTATAGAAAGTTTATTAAAATTGACTTATCGGTTTGAAGGAACTAGAGCTTTGAAGTTTGTATGGGACACCGCAATGTGAAAGGGCTCTTAACTAAAGTTGTCGGGAATCTCGCACGCTCCAAACATATTCAATTTATATACTCATCGTAATCCGGGTAAGATTCGCGCCCTCAAAATAATTATATTCGCGTTGTCATCCGTGTGCCTGACGACGACATTTATAAACTTTGTGATTAATCACACACTCCTGAAAGTGTATTTTATTACAGGACGCTTAAGGTGTTGTTACAGTGGGACAGAAGCGAGCTGACAGCTACGCGAGCTGTAAAAAAGATTTTTTTTACCGTGTCGCATTTTTGGCAATCTTGGTGATTAAACCAATACCCATTAATGTAGCCAAAGCTTGATTTCAATGAACGAGGCATTTGCTTAGCAGTGGGACAGTATATTGCTTATTTACTTTTTTAAATTAGATACATTTATTAGTACTAGTGGTCGTTCAGTGGTCGAAATTCGACCGTTATTTTATTAAGGCTGCACGGATTGTATCTTAAGCAATGAAAAATTAAAAAAGATAGAATGTGAGTTTGGATTGGCATTGACAGATTTCGGCCGCTCCTCTTCCATTTTTGAAATTTTTGAAAAGAGTATATGTGCCTGTGTGTCAAATACATGGTAGTGTGTGTAATGTTTGTTTTATTGATTTAATGTATTTTATGCATA